>JAWNOO010000036.1:130000-730000 GCA_035045905.1 Drosophila anomelani
TACGTGCCCTTGTTTGAAGGTGTAAGAGAAGCCCTTTGGCTTAAATCGCTAATAAATGAGATTTATCTAGAATTAAGTGGTCCTATAGAGATTTTTGAAGACAACCAAGGTTGTATAAGTATTGCAAATAATCATACTTGCCATAAGAGAACAAAGCACATAGATATTAAATACCATTTTACAAGAGAGCAAATTGAAAAGAAACTAATTTGTGTAAAGTATATTCCCACAGATCTGCAACTAGCCGATATACTCATGAAGCCATTACCAACTGCACGGTTTATTTCCCTGAGAAGCCAGCTGAGACTTTCTGAATAAATTAACCACGAACCATGTGAAAAATTCATCGCCTTTAGAAGCTATTAGTAAAATATGATCTCTTTAAGTTTTTTATTGTTAATTTCAATTTTCGAATTCGAATTCATATACTTGGTTTATTTTTGTTGAGTGGATCTCATGAAGTTCTTGTTGTTCAGTCGCAGCACTATTTAATTATAAGAAATAATATTCATCCAGAAAAACAATATGTATAACTCCTCAGTCGCAGCAACATGCAGTAATCCTAAATAAAGTATCAAGTTACCAAGTCAAATGAATATGCATAGTCTGCTGATATGAGGTAATTAGCTGGGGCAATGGTCTCAGTAGCTAGCAATAACACACATTCACAGTAAACCACACCATTTGTTACACGTTATTTCTGTTAACATAAGCACTTTTAAATTTCATATTTACTAATAGTTTTAATGAATTTAATTAAGTTTATATACTTTAATTTTTGTTTTTGGTCTAGTTGGGTTTTACTGCGTTTCCCCAACTCTTGCAGCCAATGCTAATGCTAATGTACCCCCAAAATATAAAATTAAAAAAAAATTTTTGAAATAAGGAAATAAATTAAAACTAAAGCATAAACTCATGTCAAGATTCGAAGTGATAATCAATGTAAATTTTGAGGCGGCGTACTGAAATTTGCGTGTTCAAATATGCAAAAGTCACATAGATAATTATGCACGCATACATATATATTTGTTTTAATGTTTGTGTATACAAAGCAGATGCACATTCCAATGTACTCTTTCTTTCTCGAATGTTCGTTCTTCTTTTGTCCTATCGATATTCTCGCTCACTTCTTTTCTGGCATTGAGAGCGTGCGGTTGTGAAATTCTAATTGTGCATTGTTACTTATTCATTGGTGGTTGTCTAGTTTATTCTTAATTTGTATAACTTCTGTATTAACAAAAACCATAGTAGTTTTAAAAAACTCAGCGAATCGATTCGTTATTGCTTGATCAGAATTTACTATAGTATTCTTAAAAGACAGCGAGGGAGGGTACAACGTGGGTTTACGTTTAGAGTTAACAAAGTTATAAAACTGTTTAGGGTCCTGCGTGAACTGGACCTTGCAACGAGCACTAAAATAAGATGAGAAAGCGGTTCTTGAACCAGTGAGTTTATATTAGACATCTGCATGAATGGCAAAAAAACCACATTCAAATGCACAATGCTCAAAATGAGTTGAGTGAATATGAGAGCAAAGCCAAACTGGAGTGAGTGAGTTGAATCGCTTACGTACAACTCAGTAGTACAAAGAATATAGAAAGAGAAACGAATTGAATGAAGTGAGAACTCAGAAAACTGAGACGCTGAATTCGAATGATTCAAGTTGCAACTGTAAATAAATGGAAACTTAAGCAATTGAAATGCGTTTTTAAATGCGTGGTTTTTTATATAACATATGTATTTATTTCTAAATTAAACTAATTCTAAAATAAATTTATAGTTTTTTAATTTAAATTTAATTTAACCTACATTTGAATGTAAAAACATTATTTTATTTATATTTTCAGAATTAGTAGCTATTTGCGAGCGCTTTTCGCAAATAAGATTTCGCGCGTTCGAGAAGGTTCTCTCCGAAGCCGCGCTGCTGGCTGGAACGCAAAATAGTTTGCAGCTTGTCTTGTGCAATAGCGGAAGAAATTGCTTGTTCATATGCCACCAAGCTAAAGCATTAAAATCAATCGTGTATGCAACATTGATATTAAAATATCGAGCAATCTCTTCTTCCACCATGTCTAGTATTGCGTCACATTTGGGGGCCTCTAAGTAATCAGCAAATTCATCGTCTACCAATTGGGATTCTATTTTGTTAAGTTAAAGTTAAGTTGTTAAAGTGATTCATAACAATTTTGCAATCGTTAATTATGGTCTCTCTCTCAGTCGGTGTGAATTGAATAAGTTTGTTTGTTGGAGGAAAAAGGAACAAGGCTATGTTGTGGTATTTTGTCAAATTTGGAGTTATAGTTGTTAAAATTTGGCTATTTAGTTCGAATTTAAGGCTTTTTATTATGTCTATGTCATGGTAATCAATCTGGCAGGCTTTCTTTAGTTTATTTAAATTTGGCAAAATTAGATAAATTGCTGGGCGTTTAAAAGCTTCAAGATTTTTTGACACATTCTCAAAAGCTTCGAGCAATTGTACAATTGGACCTAAATGATTAATGTTAATTCCCTCAACTCCGCAGGCCTGATTTTAAAATATCTGTTACCTCTACCCAATTGACTTCAATTGACTTTAGCAAGTAGTAGACGGTATTCCACCGAGTTGGACAAAAGCTCTTCAAAAATACTCCTAACGATGAATTATTTCCCGACTTTTTAAAATATTTCAACAGTTTGCTACAACTTGAGAAAATGTTTTCCATCTCAGGAATAGCATTAATTGCTTTTTCCACAGCGTTGTTAAGCAAGTGGTCGACGCAATGAATTTTCTCCGAGTCCGAAAAGGCTTTAATAAAATTCGACCCACGATCAGTTACGACCACGGGTTTTTTCAAGGTCGAGGTCACATCCAAAATCCATCAATATGGCTTCTATTTTTACACCTTGACAAAGAAAAAAATTAAATTAAACTTGTACACATAAATTTTAGGTTAACAAACCTGTGCTGGGCAAGCCCTTCATTGACTTCATGGCCATAAGGCGATCGACCAAAACTCCCTCCCTTATGTAATGGACAGTGCACGACAAATATGAAGTTTTTAAATAGTTGTCGGTCCATATGTCACTGGTTATAACATACCCAAAAGCTTTGTATTTTTCAATTTCGGTTTTTATTTGACCGAAGTGGGACGCATATATTGTTGATATGTTTCGGGAAACAGTTGTTGGATGTGGTAACAGCTTATTAACGGCGACATTTGCACCATACGTTGCTCCAACATTAATTAAAAACGATGCAAATTTTTTTATGCCAGAGTCGTCAATAATTTTAAGTGGGCGGCAGTTCTTAAATACCCATTCTGTTACAATAGATATGCCCTCGTCTTTCGTTGCTTTCATTACTTCTATTAAAGCAGCGTCGCGGAATTTACTGGCATTAACGACGTAACATTTGTGTTTGACCAGGTTAGACGTGCTTCCTGCAAACTTCAAAACAGTATAGCACGTCTTACAAGCTACGAGATCGACAAATTCTTCCCCATTTTGGTTTTTAATTTTGGAGAAAAATTTCCAAACTTCGCTTCTGCCTCTCTTTTCTATTAAGGTGTACATGCCACTTTTAAGCTTCTCTTTGACATCCACCGAGCTTGGCACAACCTATATATTTCAAACAAATTGAATTAACTCTGAAAAATATAACACAGAAAACACTTATGGACAGGTCACAAATACACTGGTTAATACAAAACGCATGTTAATATCTAAGACAGTCTACGGTCACACTTAAGCGTGACAGGAAGTCTAAATTGCTAACCATCGAAAAAAAAAAAAAGAAAAATATATTTATACATAAAAAGTTCAAACACATTCTTCAAAACACACATAATTACTGAAAAGTGGAGAAGGAGGTGAAGGAATTGGATCGGGATAAGGACCAGAGCGAAATACGAGCTAGCCTGCGAGCTAGTTTGATGGACGACTCAAATGCTGGCAGTACATCCAGATGGGCTCCCACAAGCTGCATCACAACTTGTACCGTAACATCCTCGATTTCTTCCTCAGTGACGTTCACAACAAGCTTGAATGGCAGTGTGTGTTCTGCGGCAACCAGTACGGGGCTAGTTCCTGTTCCTATCAGTACATCATCATGCAGCTCTACACCAGAATGGCAGCAAGTCACCGCAAATCCAAATAAAGGAGCCGCAAAGAAGAGAGCAGGCGCCGTTCTCTCTCCTAAGGTCAGCCAAAAGAAGACAAGCTACACTGTTAATCCTGCAAATCGCTTCATAAACTTAAGCGACGAGGAAGAAATGGACGCTGAGCCTTCCACTTTGCTAGCCGCGGCAAACCGCGCCGCAAGGAAATGTGACGCATCCTACAACCCAGGTCCAGCACAAGTCCAAAAAGATGCGACGAAAGCTGCTCGATCTCCCAAGGTCCCAAGGATCATGGTTCCCGGAGTTGTCAGCTACTCTGCTTTCTGCAGTGAGCTGGATGGTCTTATTGGAAACACTTACTCCATTAAAGCGCTGAACTCAGGTGATTGTGCCATTCAGTGCAACTCTTCCGATGCCTACAGGCTCGTGGCCAGACATTTCCGCAAAAAAGGAACTGTTTTTCACCACCACCAGTTACCTGAAGACCGACCCTTTCGCATGGTAATGAGAAACATTCACCACGAAGTCCCTTCGGAGGACATTATTGAGTGCCTGCAGGCAGAAGGTCACTGCGTTATTCGCATCTATACCCCTCGTAACAAGGCAACTCAGCTTCCACTCAACATGAGATTTGTGGACGTTAAGAAAGCCGACAGCAACAAGCTTCTTAAAAACATATCTGCTGTCTGCAGACACATAGTGTCCTGGGAGAAACCTCGCAAGCAATCCGGACCTGTACAGTGCCATAGATGTCAGGAATATGGACATACAAAAGCTTACTGTACACGGCATCATATTTGCAGAGAATGCGGAGAAAACCACCCGACCCAGGAGTGCAAACATGGAAAAGACGACCCTAGATGCTGCTTTCACTGCGGCGACTCCCACGCGGCAAACTTTAGAGGATGCCGTAAATACCTGCAAGTCGCGTTTAAGCAAAACCACCAATCGAAGGTCATAGCAGCCACAGAATCATACACAACTCCTCCAACCCATCTCTCACCCAACGTAGGTGGAGAATCATTTGCTAGTGTAGTCAAAAGGAACCAGATTACCGCACAACGCAGCCACCCTGGCAAAGAGATGGAAAATACTCCCCCTCCAACTCATTCCACTGCAAATGCCTCTCTAGATGCTAAACTAGAACAGCTATTCATGAGGCTCGACAGGATGATGTCTCTGGTAGAGACACTAATGCAAGCAAATCCTCAAAAGTAAACGAGATCATTGCTTTTATTGAGCTACATGAAATTGACATCCTCTTGTTGTCAGAAGCCCGACTCTGCTCGCGGTCCAGCTTCAGGATCCCCGGCTTCACTTTGCACAAAGCCGATTATCCGGACGACCAGAGACATGGGGGCGCAGCGATCCTCGTCAAGTCGGACATTTCCCATCAACTCTCCTTCACCATCTCGGAAGAGCACATTCAAGCCGTCTCCATTGAGCTATCCTCAACAAGAGGGATGTTTAACGTTGCTTCGGTGTACTGCCCTCCTGCTGACGGTGGACGGAAGCAGATTTCACGACGCTCCTCTCCCAACTCGGAGTTAAATTTCTTGCTGCAGGCGATTGGAATGCCAAACACAGCTGGTGGGGCACCCACGTGTGCCAGAGGCCGGACTCTCAGCTCTGTCCTGGCCAATGGCAATATCGATATTGTAGCAACTGGAGAAGCCACATGCTATCCTTATCGTGCTAGTGCCACCCCCAGTGCAATTGACTTTGGCATCTCAAAAGGCTTTAGGCAACAACAGGTCTCCGTTAGAGTACTCACCGAGCTATCTTCTGACCACCTCCCGTTGCTCTTCCTCTTCCTCACTTCCACAATAACTGAAGCCGCTCAGCGAGCTACACCACCTCAGCGCCAATCTAGTCTCCCACCTACCAGAAGAGCGCATTTACTAACTCTGGAGGCAAGGGCACTACTGGATCATAAAAGGCACCTTAGAAGGCAGTTTATCGTGTCAGGCGATCCCGCAACTAAGCAGCTGCTATCTAGCGTTACTAACAGACTGCGCAGGATGCTAGCGAAAACCCGCCAAAAGAACATCGATACCCTACTGGAGGGAACTGGTCCGGACAATTGCAACGATTTCTCAATATGGAAGCTAACGAGAGGAATTAAAAGACAGCCGCTAGTCCAATCCCCAATTCGGAGTCACAGTGGCCACTGGCTTAAGAACGACTCCGATAAAGCAATCGCTTTTGCTGAACATCTGTCTGCTACCTTCACCCCGTTTGAACTTCCCGACGCCTCACATCGCGACGAAGTTGCAAACTTCTTAAGCGCTCCAATCCAGCCAGCGCGCCCTATTAGGCATACCACTCCACAAGAAGTCACGCTGCAGCTAAAGGCGCTTAATCTAAAATAGACTCCTGGACCCGATGGCATCGACAATCGAGCGGCTAAGGCTCTTCCACGCAAAGGAGTGCTAGCGCTGGTAAAAATTTTCAACGCCATGCTAAGTCTAGGACACTTCCCAAGGCAGTGGAAGCAAGCTCGGATCATCATGATCCCTAAACCAAACAAGACTCTGACTCAACTCGACTCCTACCGCCCAATCAGCCTTCTATCCACTTCTTCGAAAGTGTTCGAGCGGATTCTTCTCAGTCGAGTTTTTGAACTCCCACAAGTTGAAGGCCATATACCTCAACATCAATTCGGCTTTAGAAAATCGCATGGCTGCCCAGAACAAGTCCATCGCCTGGTCAACCACATCACCTACGGACTCGAGCATAAGCTGCACACTGTAGGCGTCTTTCTGGACGTAAAACAAGCATTTGATAAGGTATGGCACGAGGGCCTCCTTTACAAAATCAAGGAACTTCTCCCTGCACCCTACTTCGCCATTCTGAAGTCCTTCATTGCCGATCGAACCTTCGAAGTAGCAGTAAGGGACTCACGATCTAGCTTGGCACACATTCACGCAGGAGTGCCCCAAGGAAGTGTACTTGGTCCCTTTCTATACACCTTGTACACAAGTGATATGCCAGTTCCGTCGCCCAATACAGATGCCCGTATGCTTCTGGCAACTTACGCGGACGACACGGCCCTGCTTGCGTCCCACTCGTCTCAGCTGACAGCTTCGGCTGCAGTTCAAGATTGGCTGCGTGCGATGGAGCGATGGACCAAGCAATGGAACATAGCCATTAACTGCAACAAGTCGGCATGTGTCACTTTCTCTCTACGACTGCTGATCGACATCGTCCATACCTTCAACGGCGACACCATTCGAAACGACACCTCTCACTGCTACTTGGGCGTACACTTAGATCGCCGTCTAATTTGGAACACCCACGTCACGACAATCTGAACAAAGTGCGTTCGCAAGCTACAGAAGCTCGACTGGCTTCTGGGCTCGCAAAGTCTCCAGCTGTCGACTAAGGCTTTGCTGCTCAAAGCAATTCTAACGCCAACCTGGACGTACGCGATACAAGTATGGGGCACCGCATCCAAGCATCAGCTGAACAGACTGCGGGTAGTGCAGGCACGGGCATCCGGACTTCCCTGGTACGTGAGCAACCAGGCCATCCTTAACGATCTACGCCTGACTCCTGTGGGCGATCTATTAAATGAGCACAGCAGGCGGTATTCAGACAGGCTAATCGTGCACCCAAACCCTCTGGCTAGCAGTCTTGCCAACCCGCAATCTCTTAGAAGACTAAAGAGATTCCATCCCAGCGATTTGTCTTCCCGAATGATCCAATAATGACTAGCTGATTATCTAATTTTAAACATTTCTGTAAATATTTGTAAATAATTGTATATAGTACCTCGTCCAGGCCCATTTTCCTATGTGCCATACCCACCTCCCCTTCCCCAACATCCGGTTATGTTCAGATAATAACATAAATAAATCAAATGTAAATATTAAAAAAAAAAAAAAAAAAATATATATCTAAGACGAAAAAAACAAGGAAATAAATTGTTATAAATATATATAAATTGAAACAACAACATTAAACTAAAAATACAATAAAAATAACGCGGACTACAGATACATACCGATTCGTCGGCTTCTCTTATTATAATATTATTATTGTCCATCTTCGATCTCCAGGCTTCAGCAAAAGAATGGACCGAATTTGCACGGAACAACTCGAATTACTCGAATGTTCCACGCAATGCCAAATTTGTCATTTTCCTTTTCGCTTCATTCGTTCTCTTTCATTTCGTTCAACGTCTCAAGCTATGAAGCAAAACGAGAACTCATACATATACAATGTCGTTTCATTTCTTGCATTCCACTCATTCCATTCCATTCCATTCGACTGTATTCAATAAGACGTGCAGATGTCTAGATTATATTTATTATTAAGCCTAGATTTTAAGTTTTTTAAACGTGTCAGCTCTTTGTTAAACCAAAGTGGTTTATTAGAGACCGACGGATAGGCTTCAGGAACACATAAGAAGAAAAATGAGTTCATGGCACTATAAAAGATATCAACGGCTGTTGCCATGTCAGAACTCATATAAAGATTAGACCAATCAAATTCTGCTATTAAAGTGTTTAGCCTTACGGAAACAGCGGAATCTGTTTAAACTACTACCAGATGTTGTTGCTAAAACTGTCCCAGTTCCGACAGTCACATCGAAAGTAGGATGATAAGGATCTTCAGGTTGCGTCATTGGAGGAACTCTAATTAGGTTTACGCCTGCAGGATCGGTGACAAAGCATAGATCCAGAAAGCGGTTTAAATAATTAAAGACATAGTTAACTTGAGATAAAGATAAATCAAGCAAGCCATTTATGAGTTCATGCTGCGCCTCTGTATGAAGGACATTTGACCCAGTAAGAAGACCAGTAATCTCCAGGTATGTAGAAGTCACCCAAAGTCACTAATTGGTGCCTATCAGAAAGCCTATTGGAAACTGCCTGAATTGCCGAAAGGTGTTTCCAATAAGTTGGCTCTTCCGAAGATGGAGGAATGTAAGAGCATGTTACAAAAATGCAACGACCTGTAAAAGATAGCTTTACGCAGATAAATTCGATGTCCAAAAAGTCATTAGATACCACTCTTTCCGAGATGAGGCAAGAACGCTGGAGAAGACGGTCTAATCTGTAAATTGTGTACTTACTCGGAAGAATTTCGGAGCAGAGGATCTCCGGCTTCAACAATGTTTCAGTAAATACAATCACCTGGGATGCAAAAGAAAGCCTATCCTAATACTTAGCTTACTGCGTAAACCCCTAGTATTCTGATAGGAAAGTTGTAAGGAAGAGGTTAGTTTTTTTGGACAGAAGGTACAGCGGTGGATACTGAGGATTGTGACGACCTGGGAAGTTGTTCTCTTATTTCGAGCCTCGTACTCTTTCACTATAACGTACTCGGGCCAGAAGTCACCCGAGCCAATTGTGTCAAAGAGCTGGAATGAGATATTTATCTTGAATGACGAAATGTCTCTAGCATACGAAAATTTGAATTTTTCCACCTTGATATTACCGGCTTGAGTTTTGTCTTGTATAAAGGCTAGTACATCTTCCGATGCAAGATCAGGGGCAAGCCTCGAAACAAATATTGTTTTCGAAGGTGGGACTGCTGTAAAGGGCTTACGTAACGAATTGTTACCAACCAAGGCCGGTATTCCGGGCATTGTTGGACCCTGAGTAGCTTTTTCTACGGAGATTTACGGAGCCAAAGATTTGGGCTCCGCAGCGGACACAGCAGACGACGCGGAAATTGCTGGCTGAGCGGCTGCCGATACCCCAGCGTCAGATTCGGTTGCCGAATCTTTTTTCGTTCCAGATCTCAGCACCCTTGGAGCAGGGACCAGGAGCTGTGGCGCAGGAGAGTGGCAGGGAATCGGTAGCTGTGTCTCACACAGTTGCAGCCGACCAGCAGCAGGTTTTTAGCGTTTCGGCGACTCATTTAATAGCTTCATACTATTAAATTGAGCGTCAAGCGCGGAGAACAGGTCAGTCGCCTTGCGAAAAGTGGCCATGATCTCAGAAAATCCACTCCTGGTCTGACGCATGAAGGATGATAGCTCCTTCTCAACCGGTCGACAGGCCTCACAACAATAACGCAGGCCCTTTTTGCTGGACACAGCGTCAGCTATTCGACCTGTCATTTCGATGCACTCAGCATGCACCACTACATTGCAAAGCCAGCAATGGATACTGGGCTGGTCTGCCAAAACATTTTTGGCAGTTCTTTATATTGCAGACAATATTTTGAGACATTATCACAGACCCTAGAATCAGTACCAAAAAAGCAAAGAGAGAAAGAGAGAAAAGAAAGAGCGCAAGGGTTAGAGTATGAACAGCAGAAACTACAAGAGCGATGAATATGGAAGCTATAGGATATAGTCAGCCGATTTTCATGAAATTAAAATCAAAATTCAGGAATAATAAAATATGGCTAAATATCAAATTTGGTGAAAATATTTTGAAAACTGACAAAGTTATGGTTTTTATACCCTAGCAGGGAATATTAGTTTCCGTCAAAAGTTTGCAACGCAGTGAAGGAAGCATCTCCGACCCTATAAAGTATATATATATACTATATATTTTAGATCAGGATCAACAGCCGAGTCGATCTGGCCATGTCCGTCTGTCCGTCTGTCCGTTTCTACGCAAACTAGTCCCTCAGTTTTAAAGCTATCGGAATGAAACTTTGCAGTTAGGCTTCTATATACTCTCACTCGTACATATGTCGGAACGGGCCGGATCGGACGACTATATCATATAGCTGCCAGAGGAACGATCCGAAAAATTTTCAAAAAACAATTATAACTTTGTCAGTTTTCATCAAATTTTCACCAAATTTGATATTTTCCCATTTAGTATTTATTCCGAATTTCGGTTTTAATTTCATGAAAATCGGCTGACTATATCCTATAGCTTCCATAGGAACAATCAGGAAAATTATAACTTTTTCAGTTTTCAACCAATTTTCACCAAATTTGATATTTGCCCATTTAGTATTATTTCCGAATTTCGGTTTTAATTTCATGAAAATCGGCTGACTATATCCTATAGCTTCCATAGGAACAATCAGGAAAATAAAAGAAAAAACCATAACTTTGTCAGTTTTCAACATATTTTCACCAAATTTGATATTTAGCCATATTTTATTATTCCCGAATTTTGATTTTAATTTCATGAAAATCGGCTGACTATATCTTATAGCTTCCATAGGAACAATCAGGAAAATAAAAAAAAAATTCATAACTTTGTCAGATTTGGCAACTAATTATTATTTCAGAATTTCGGTTTGAATTTTTTGTTTAAATTCTGCAAGGGTATACAAACTTCGGTGAGCCGAAGTTAGCTTCCTTTCTTGTTTTTATTATTATTAACATATTGTAATTTATTTGCCAATGCTCGCAAATATTAATTTTACACCCCCCTAGTAGGAAAATAAGCCCTATATTCTCTGCGATTTCTCTTTTAAGAATTCAGCCGATTTCAAAAAGAAAATCACGGTTTTATCAGCGCACTTCGTGTTAAAAAACTATACCGAAAGTGAAATATCCCTGTTTGCGACGCGCGCAGAATTTTACGATGAACCTGAATCACTCGCTTGCCGGCTTGTAGAACTAAGGATCATACATAAAACCATACACGCTGCTGTAGTATGCTCTAATATTAATTACCCACTGTATTAAGAGTACTTAAAGGGTAAACACTGAAACACTTTGTTGCAGTGTTTACATAACTCAAGATCCCGGTCATAAACTCTAAGTGGTCGAAATATAAACCTATCGCTATGGCTCAGGCCATACTCAGAATGTGCTAGCGTCGGTATAATTGCAACACGAGCATACCGCATGTACATATCCCTCGCGCTCCTCACATAAGAGAGGGCATATGTTTATATACATAAATATATAACCGTCTCTCTGCCGCTGCCTGCGAGCAGCGCAGCAATGAGACTTAGCCTTAATTAGACTTTAAGGAATATTATAAGAACAGATTCAATCCAACCCTTCGAGCGGCACCATAGCTGCTCTCTACAATCCAAACCACAAAGAAAGAAACATTTTACTTCATGGCGACCGTGACTTGGTCCGCTTCTGAATGGTGAAAAATTAAACTTAAAAGTGACGGATCCATGGCCTATAGTGGTCAAACATGTGAAAATGAACAAGGAGATGGAGCAGGAGGCAATAAAATGCCCAAAAGAATCCCTGATTTAAAAGGCATAAAAATATTAAACTACGAAATCAACAACAACAGCGAATCTACAGCGGACACACACACAATAATATACATAATAATAAATCGGGAGGTGCGTGTCGGGTCGTTGAGTACGGTCGCATCGAGGCGGTGCTCCCGCGAACAGTGCGTGCCACACAGGTTGTGGCAAGGCCCGGTGCGCCGTGCGGCGCGGGCCAGCAGTGAAAGCCAGATTGGTGCACTCACCTGTAACAGTAAGCCCTGGAAGTCCACGGAGGAGCCGCTGCATCCGACTTTGCATCCCCAGGGAACCGTGCCGGCGGTGAGAGTGCTGAGAGCATTTCCTTCCTACTTTCCCCAGCGGTGTTGTTGCGCCACAAAGAGAAATACTCTCTTGAGATCAAATGTTGCTGCCCCTGCAGTATCTGCCAGTCACGTCAGCTGACCGCGAGATCAGCTGTGACCCAGTGCTGGACAGGGCTGATACTCCCCCGATATGGCCACCCGACCGCCAATAGGGGGCGCGCCATGGAGCTTGACCGGAAGCGCTGGTGCCCCGAGCTCCAGCTTTAGGAGGAAAGCTAAGTGCCACGACACGCACTTGCGATCATTCGTATACAGGGGATAGCATACTTTTTCGGGCTGCTGCTTCAAATCCTATGGCCACGGGATGGTGGAGGCGGAGGGATCGGGTGGAAACCCGATTCCAAGGCTGGCACTAGGGGAACGTAGGTGTTAAAGACCGTAGAGCTGGCCAAAAACCAACCCCACAGCCTTACGGTACACCTCCAAAACGGGGCTCTGGTGACCGAGCAGGAGCGGTATAACTCCCTCCTGCCTAGTCATGGGGAAACTCCTGACCACCGAGGGACCCCAAAGCAACGCCCCCTCCCAAAACCTCCTCGTAGCGGCTGCTCCTCTTTGAGGCGGCTACGTGATCAGCGTCTGCGCCACAGTGGCCGGCAGAAGAGCTATGCCTTGCAGCGGGCCCCAGCTGCACCCAAACCAAACCCAGGCAGCGTCTGACCCACATTGGGCGGCTGCCTGATCTGCGTCTGAGCCACAGTGGCCGGCAGCCTAAACCTCACCTGGCAGAAGGTATAAAATGCAGCCCCTGCATTGGGTTAAAATGCAACTTAAAAGGAATGTTTACAAAAAAATAATTACTCCAGGTGGCAACCACAAACGTGGAAATCCATCCGCGGGAGATCCCGCGGCTAGAGCATGGAGTCTGGAGGCCCTAAAAAACGTTCCACAACGCACTGACGTGGCGGTGGCTGACTTGGCCGCCACTGAAGTTACTACGCCAAGCCTAGAAAAAGAGGGAAACGATGGTCCGCTGGCCTTCAGGAGAAGCAGCAGGACCATGAGATCCCCGATCCGCCCAGCCAACAAAGCTGCAGAGCCGATTGGGCTAGGTATCCCCGACTCCCAAACCCCGAAAAGGGCAAGGGATGCGGACAGAGCGGCGGGCTCCCAACGAGATACCCCGCCAAAAAAAAAAAGGCTTCTCAATGTCTCCTAAACATCTCAGAGATGGGCAGGATTCTGGACAAGGTCCTTGCCGAAATTAACGAGAAGCAGGTCCGTCACATCACACTTGTGATGAAGACAAAGATAGGACGCCTGAAGGACCTCCAAGTTGATATCGGCGATTGGTTGAACTCCGCTCGGGAATCCGAGGAGAAGGAAGCCCCGGAGAGGGAAACATCGTGCTCAAACTGCACAGCCAGCAGTGGCAACGCGGCACCGAGCGCCCAGAGCCTGCAGGACAAGGAGCAGCAGACTCCGAAGGTCTGGAGCAAAGATTGCGCCACGCAGACGAACCCTTTGCCATCCAGACTATCCCATCCAGGACCGGCGGCAGCTCTGCGAGCAAAAACCCCAGGGGCGGGTCCCCGCGCCCGCTGCAGCCGAAAACCCACCGAAAGCAAGGGCAAACAAAGCGCCCCCGCCGTCGGCGGACCCAAGCGAAGGCCAGGAGCGAAGCGCCTGGAGCGGAAGCGAAAGAATCCCCCGGAACGGTCTCGCCCTGATGCGGTGATTATCACGGCAAAAGGGAAATCGTATAGCGAAGTTGTGGCCCTGGTCACCAGAAGAAAAGACCAACAGCTAGCGGCCCTGGGTAGCTGTGTAAAAAAAGGTGCGCCGCACCGCAAACGGGAACTTGCTCCTGGAGGTGGCCAAGACCAGCTCCGAGAGCGCGCAGTCCATGCGGTCGTGCATAGCGCAGGTGCTGGGCGACGCGGTGGAGGTTAGAACCATGTCCGGGGACTCCAAGGTGTCCATCCTGGAGATCCTGGAGCTGGACGCGCTAACCAAGGAACCCGAGCTGGTGGCAGCGATTGCCGAGCAATTTAGGATCGACAGAGCATCCGCCCGGGCTACGCGGGATCGCAGACGGCTGTGATCAGCCTTCCCTGCAGCCTGGCCAAGACGGCACTAAAGTGCGGCGTGCTTCGCATAGGTTGGTCCTCGTGCTCGATTAGGGAGCGGAGCGGCCCTCCAAGATGTTACAGAAGGGACGGGCAAGAACTGCCCGTCCAGGAGCAACAGCAGTGGGGCCGAACAGCGCCAAACAGCATGCAATTGATCCAGCTAAACCTGAATCATTGCAGGGCTGCGCAGGACCTGCTCATGCAGACCGTGCGCGATACCAAGCCGGAGGTGGCGGTGCTCAGCGAGCCCTACAGGGCTGCTAGCATACATGGGTGGTCCGCTGACCTTTCTGGAAAGGCGGCCTTATGGATATGTGGCGGAGGACCTGCTCAGCTGTCTGAGGTCAGGGCGGCGAACGGCTTCGTCCGCGGGAAGCTGGACGGGATGTGGGTGTACAGCAGCTACCTGGCACCCAGCCTCACCTTGGAGGCGTTCAGCAGAATCATCGATGAGCTCGCTAGAGATATCAGAGGCCGACGCAACGTCGTAGTTGGCGGAGACTTCAACGCCTGGGCCCAAGATTGGGGCTCACCGTCGACAAGTCCCAGAGGCGGAGTCGTCGTCGAGTCCTTCGCTACACTGGACATTGTGCTGCTCAACGAGGGTTCGCAGCAAACGTTCAACAGAGCGGGAGCGGGGTCGATCATCGACCTGACATATGCGAGCAGCTCTCTTGCCCGCCAGGCAACGTAGAAGATCGGCGACCTCTACACTGCCAGTGACCACGAGGCCATCCTGATTACACTTTCCGAGAGGGCGCTGGGGAGAACGGTGCCGCAGTGCCCACAGCTAGCGTACAGGCAGGACACCCTCTGTGCACAAGCTTTCGCGAGCGCCCTAGACGGGCTTTGCATCGACGGCGCAGGAGATGCAAACGGGGCCGCGGATGAGCTGGCATGCGCCGTTAACCGTGCATGCAACGCCAGCATGCAGAGGCGGAAGGTCTACCGCAGACACCATGCCCCCGTCTTCTGGTGGAGCGATGACATTGCGGAGCTGCGCTCCGCCTGTCTCCGGGCCCGAAGGCAAGTCCAGAGAGCTCGCAACTCGCCGAACCTGCGGCTATGCAGTGACACATACCGGGTAGCGAGAAAGGCCCTGAAGCAGGCTATTCGCGCTAGCAAGAAGGAGTGCTTCCTACAACTCTGCGACGACGTGGAGCAAGACCTGTGGGGCGGCGCCTATAAAAAGGTCGTCAAACGAGTAAATGCCGGAAACAACTCGCCATCGGACCCTGAAGTCCTCGAAGGCATTGTTCGGGTCCTCTTCCCAGAAGGGCAGCCACTCACCTCCCCGTCGAGCTTCGTCTCCGGGGAGATCTGCCCGGCCACGGAGCAAGAGGTCCTCGGGATTGCAAGGAGCCTGCACAACAGGAAAGCGCCAGGCCCCGACGTGGTTCAGAATAGGGCAACTAAGCTGCTGATAACGTTGCATCCGAAGGCGATTGCTGACCTGCTCGACAAATGCCTTCGCGAGGGTATCTTCTCCAGCAGGTGGAAGCGCCAAAAACTGCTGCTCCTCCCCAAGCCGGGCAAGTCAGCAGGAGAACCCTCCTCCTACCGTCCCATCTGTCTTTTGGACACGATTGGGAAGGTATTCGAGAAGGTGATCGTCTCCAGGCTAGAGGCGGCGATCGAGCGCGCAGGCGGATTGGCGCCAAACCAGTTTGGCTTCCGCAAAAAGATGTCGACCCTGGACGCCATCGAAAGCGTAAAAACCTGGCTGAAAGCGCCATTGCTGGCTCGAGATGAAAGAACGGCACGAAAAAGTACTGCCTAGTCGTGACCGTGGACGTCGGGAATGCCTTCAACTCGGCAGACTGGAGGAAGACGCTTGAGGCGCTGGAGGCCTTCAACATCCCCGGCTACCTGCTGCGAATCGTCCGCGATTACTTCAGCGATCGAATTCTCATCCTGGACACCGCCCGGGGGTCTAGAACGCACTCGGTCCCGGCCGGAGTCCCGCAGGGCTCCGTTCTGGGCCCAATCCTATGGAACGTGATGTACAACGGCGTGTTGAACCTTCCGCTACCGCCGAACACCTCCATTGTCGGCTTTGCAGACGATGTAGCGCTGGTGGTGACCGAGAAGGAGCTAGCCGTCGCCGAGGCTGCGGCTGTCGAAGCGTGGTTCGCCGTTGCCGGTCTTCAGCTTGCCTCGCATAAGACTGAGGCGGTGCTTATCTCAAGCAGAAAGCGGGTTGAGACGGCAGAAATCCGGGTTGGCGGGCTACCCATCACCTCACAGCGCGCAATCCGGTACCTGGGGTACCTGGACACACGCCTCTCATTCAGGGAGCACCTTGCATATGCAAATGAAAAGGCCTGAACACCAGTAGCCCCAAGTAGTGGAAGAGGAAGCTGCTCTCCAACGTGGTCACGTCCCAGCTTCTCTACGCATCTCCTGTCTGGGCGGAGGCTTGCAGTGTGAACACATACATGCGTGACGTGAAAGCCACTTACCGCCTGTGTGCGCTGAGGGTAGCTAGCGCCTTCAGAACAGTCTCCGACGACGCGGTCCTGGTCATCGCGGGGCTGGTGCCGCTGAGCGAGCTAGCCCAAGAGGCGAGAGAATCCCGCCTCACTCGGGGTGATCCAGAATCAACCAGCCGCGATGCAAGACTGGATGCTAGACGTAGGAGCATCAACAGAAGCATCAAGCATCGTGGGACAGCTCAACCAAGGGACGCTGGACCCACCGACTGATACCAGATATCAGCAGCTGGGTAAGCCGAAAACACGGCGAGGTCGATTTCTACCTGACGCAGATACTCAGCGGACATGGGAGCTTTCGGAGCTACCTCAAGCGCTTCGGACACGACGAGGAGGAAATCTGTCCAGCTTGCGGCGCCGGTATCGTGGAGGACGCTCAACACGTCCTGCTCGAGTGCTACCGCTTCCACCACGAGCGGGAGGAGCTGGTTGCCGGCGTTGGAATAACCGTTACGGCCGAAAACCTCGTGCCGACCATGCCCGTGAGCAAGGAGTACTGGGGCGCGGTAGCAAAGATCGCTGCTAGCGTATCAAAATCGCTGCGTTCCCTGGAGAGGACGAGAAGGGCTTACGCGGAATAGGAAGCCTGCCGCTCGCGCGTAGCAATACTTTGCGGCGATACCGCGCGATCTCGGACTTCCTTTTTCTGCACCTACCCCCCCGAGCGAATTTTTTCTGCCCAATTAGAAGTATAGCCCGTAAAGCTACACAAACCAATAGGTAGAAAACTGTAACAACTGATGCACCATAATGCTATAAGTAAATCATCAATAGAAAACGAAAATAATTACAAACCAAATTACCGAATTAATTACACACCAAACAATATTGCAAGAGTATACGAACCAACCACCAAGATGACATTGGACATAAAAACAGTGGATTCCACTGCCAATGTTATAAACAGGGTGGAAGCAAATAATATTGATTTGTATTGGGTTCATGTACTCTTAATAGTAATAGTCGTAATAATGTGCGCTAATTTTTTTTACAAAATATACAAGTTGCACAACAAATGTTTGAAAAAAAAGATACATGAGCCGGGCCAATGACCTGGATAAAATTTAAGTAAGTCTGTTAAACATACAATTCACATTCAAAAGTAATAAATAAAAGTAACAGTAATAAATAATGATATACAACAGACATAATTATTAAAAAAAAAATGGCCAAACTAAATACATGACCATGACATAATGAATTGGGATGTATTACACAAAGAAATAAGTGACATAAAAAATACCTTCGACAAGTCGTACAAGGCACTCACGCAAAGTAGACCAATCCAGAGGGCAACCGTAAAGAGACATGTCGAAATATTAGTAAAGTGCTTTAACGAAGCGCGTATACTAATATATGGGCACAGGGAAAGACTAAACGCAGATCATTGGTCACAAGTATTTAAGCTTCTGATACGACTCAGATCTAATCTAATATCGGTCAAACAAAGATTCGATTTAGAAATACTAGTACCGAATGTATTAAACACTCCCATAGCAGTAGACGCTGCCCCTGACCCAGATTCGGCTGAAATAGACGAGCTAGAATCAGAAGAGACTAGTGAAACAAAACCCAAAATAGAAGAGGAAGATACCGATACCGGCATCTACGCAGATTCTGATACTCCAAGTGAAGAAAGCACTCCTGTCGCAAGGGCGCAAACCAATATTGACTTCATAAATACCGCATCCAAGCTGATACCAGTGTTCGATGGTAAAGCAGAAAACCTAACAAGTTTCGTAGATGCGTTGGAAATAGTAGAATCAATTAAGGGCGAGCATGAACAACTCGCAGTGTCAATAATAAAGACCAAATTGAAAGGAGCTGCTAGAAACGAAACAACGATTTCCCAGGTGATTTCTAGGTTGAAAGGCAATGTCAAGGGCGAAAATGTGGAAGTATTGTCAGCAAAGCTGATGAACCTACAGCAACGCAACAAAACCGGAAACCAATATACGCAGGAAATCGATCAGATGACGAAAGCCTTAGAAGGAGCCTATATATCAGACGGATTATCGTTAGAACTGGCAAGGAATTATTCTACTCAGCATGCTGTAAAGGCAATGACAAATAACTGCACAATTGATAAGGTAAAACTTATCATGCAGGCGGGAACATTCAACACTGTTCGCGCCAAAAGGGCGCTTATTTTCAAGAGGCAGTGTAATTCCACCTACACCCTCAAAGTACACTACGTACACACTCTTTTTCCCTCTTCCTCCGGGCTTCGAAGACATCGAGCTTCCAACCCGCTCTCCAAGCTAGGTTTAAGTTTTATGTACTTTAGTTCTAATTTCCCTACGACCCCGATGCTCGTCGCGTAACACCCCGAAAAGATTTCCCGTGTTCTTTATTCCGAGTGAAGTTTCAGCTAAAGCCCCTCCAGAACAAACACAATGAATGATGCTGTTTCCAAATTTGTAAGTAGTTGCACTCAGACAACTGGGCAGTCAAATACTGTCCTATACTACAAGAACAATCCACAACGTGGTCGAAAACGCGGACGTGGAAATTCGGGAAACAACAACCATAGAGGCAATTCCCGTGGGTACCAAAATAATTATAACCGAAATAACTACAACCAAAACAACAGCAATGGACAAGGCCAATGCCGTGGAAATAACTAATCGAGCCCAAAACAATAGTAACAACCAAGGCAATGTGCGAGTAGCACAAAACACGACGGGAAATTCCCAAAATTCATCGGGAAACTCCCAAAACCCTTTAAATATTCAGAACTAAGCGAAGCAAAAGTTCACACTATTAATCTCAGTCAGAATATATTCGTTTCATTTACCAATGTAAATACAGGGAAAGAACTAGTTTTTCTAATAGACACGGGTGCAGACATTTCAGTTTTAAAAGAAACGTCAGATATTTTTGATAATATCCAAATTGACAATATTATAGACATAAAGGGAATAAGTCAAGAAATAACTAAATCCAAAGGTTTAGTTTCTATTGAAATACAAACTACAAAGTATGTAATTCCACAAGATTTTCATATCGTAAATTTCCCATTTCCCATTCCATGCGTTGGAATATTAGGCATCGATTTCATTAAAAAGTACAACTGTCAACTAGACTTCAAGCCATCTGAAGATTGGATTATAATTAGACCCAATAATTTGAAATATCCAATTAATTCTTCTCCCAGCAAGATCCCAAGTTATTAGAAAAATTTAATTAAACTCTCAAGAAGACAGTGTACTAATTCCAAACCAGGAAATTCAGCATGTTATTTACATTGCAAATACCATAGCAACGTCTAGTAACGCTTTCATACGGTTACTTAATACGATGAACACTGACCAAGTAGTCAGTACAAATAACCTAATATATGAATCACTTTCGAACTACGATGTAGTCCAAACAAATCTTGACAATAGAGAGAAATCAGTAATATCGCAACTCTAGAAAAACTTCCCTCCACAGTTTAAGTCACAGCTTTCCAGCTTATGCACCGAGTACAGTGATATATTCGGATTGGAAACCGAATCAATATCAACAAACAATTTCTATAGACAAAAACTGAGATTAAAAGATGAAGAACCGGTTTATATAAAAAATTATCGCAGCCCACACAGTCAGCTTGATGAAATACAAAAATAAGTAGGAAAGTTAATTTCCGACGGGATAGTTGAACCATCCCTATCTGAATACAACAGCCCATTACTACTCGTCCCTAAAAAATCATCTCCAGGGTCAAATGCAACGAAATGGCGATTAGTAATTGACTATCACCAAATCAATAAAAAATTACTTTCGGATATAATTGATGATATTTTGGATCAACTAGGTAGAGCTAAATATTTTTCATGTCTTGACCTAATGTCAGGATTCCATCAAATTGAACTAGAAGAAAGTTCAAGAGATATAACGTCTTTTTCAACGAGCAATGGCTCATATCGCTTCACGCGATTACCTTTTGGACTGAAAATAGCTCCTAATTCATTTCAGAGAATGATGACTATTGCATTCTCTGCTCTGGAACCTACCCAGGCATTCCTTTATATGGATGATTTAATCGTAATCGGTTGTTCCGAAAAACATATGCTTAAGAACTTAACAGATGTTTTTGAGAAATGTAGAAAATATAACCTGAAATTGCATCCAGAAAAATGCTCATTTTTTATGCATGAAGTGACTTTTCTAGGTCATAAATGCACTGATAAAGGAATACTTCCAGATGACAAGAAGTACGATGACATTATGAATTACCCAGTCCCGCATGACGCGGACAGTGCTAGACGATTCGCAGCCTTTTGTAATTATTATAGGCGTTTAAAAACAACTTCGCCGACTATTCACGGTACATAACTAGATTATGTAAAAAGAATGTTTCTTTCGAATGGACAAATGATTGTCAAAATGCATTTGAGTATTTAACAAGAAAGGAAGCTAACTTCGGCTCACCGAAGTTTGTATACCCTTGCAGAGGTTAAACAAAAAATTAAAAACGAAATTCTGAAATAATAATTTGTTGCCAAATCTCAAATTTGATGACAATGGTTTGGAACACGGCTAAGCTATGTTTTTTTTTATTTTCCTGATTGTTCCTATGGAAGCTATAGGATATAGTCAGCCGATTTTCATGAAATTAAAATCAAAATATAGAAATACTAAAATATGGCTAAATATCAAATTTGGTGAAAATATGTAGAAATCTGACAAAGTTATGGTTTTTTCTTTTATTTTCCTGATTGTTCCTATGGAAGCTATAGGATATAGTCAGCCGATTTTCATGAAATTAAAATCGAAATGTAGAAATACTAAAATATGGGTAACTATCAAATTTGGTGAAAATATGTTGAAAACTGACAAAGTTATGGTTTTTTCTTTTATTTTCCTGATTGTTCCTATGGAAGCTATAGGGTATAGTCAGGCGATTTTCATGAAATTAAAATCAAAATTCAGGAACAATAAAATATGGCTAAATATCAAATTTGGTGAAAATATGTTGAAAACTGACAAAGTTATGGTTTTTTCTTTTATTTTCCTGATTGTTCCTATGGAAGCCGATTTTCATGAAATTAAAACCGAAATTCGGAAATAATACTAAATGGGCAAATTGGTGAAAATTGGTTGAAAACTGACAAAGTTATAATTTTTTTTCGTAAATTTTTCCGATTGTTCCTATGGCAGCTATATGATATAGTCGTCCGATCCGGCCCATTCCGACATATGTACGAGTGAGAGTATATAGAAGCCTAACTGGAAAGTTTCATTCAGATAGCTTTAAAACTGAGGGACTAGTTTGCGTAGAAACGGACAGACGGACAGACGGACATGGCTAGATCGACTCGGCTGTTGATCCTGATCAAGAATATATATACTTTATAGGGTCGGAGATGCCTCCTTCACTGCGTTGCAAACTTTTGACTGACACTAATATACCCTGCAAGGGTATAAAAACAAAACTCATGGAACCCACCTTACTTCAATATCCGGATTTCTCTAAAGAATTCTGTATAATTACAGATGCAAGCAAACAAGCATGTGAAGCGGTTTTAACTCAAATGTATAATGGACTCCAACTTCCCATTGCTTACGCATCCAGAGCTTTCACTAAAGGAGAGAGTAATACATTGGGCAATAGTTCATTTTAGATCAATCCCAGTTCAAAACTGATGCGTATGAGGCTCGAACTAGAAGAATGCGACTTCACGGTAGAATATTTAAAGGGCAAAACGCAAGCCGGTACAAATAATATAAATTAAAATCAATAAAACATTAAAATCATTGAGAGTAGCGCTACTCAACCCGGTGACCCAAATAAAATGTCTAAAAGACAAAGAAGCTGTTCTGTCTACAAAGTACGAAGACATTATTACTGGAAAGGTATGTCTAAAGATATAACTGAGTACGTAAGAAAGTGTCCTAAATGTCAGAAATCAAAAGTTACACCTCATACAAAGACCCCTTTAACGATAACAGACACACCAATAAATGCCTTCGACAGAGTGATAGTGGACATTGTTGGTCCACTTCCAAAATCAGAAAATGGTAATGAATATGTAGTTACTTTAATATGTGATTTAACAAAATATTTAGTTGCCTACCAATTTCAAACAAAAATGCAAAAACTGTCGCTAAAGCAATTTTCGAATCTTTTATTCTGAAGTACGGTCCAATGAAGACGTTCATTACGGACATGGGAACAGAATATAGCAGACCACCACCAGACAGTTGGAACAATAGAAAGAAGTCATAGAACTTTTAATGAGTATATACGATCATACATATCGGTTGATAAAACTGATTGGGACGTATGGCTTCAATATTTTGTCTTTTGTTTCAACACGACCCCCTCTAAGGCACATAGTTATTGTTTATATGAGTTAGTTTTTGGTAAGACAAGTAATCTACCAAAACACGTTAATAGCATAGATAACATAGAACCTATATATAATATAGATGACTATGCTAATGAGAGTAAGTATAGATTAGAAGTAGCTTACAAAAGAGCTAGAGTTATGTTAGAAGCAAATATGAATAGAAATAAACTACTATACGATCAGAAAGTAAGGGATATAGATATATCCGCAGGTGATCAAGTTTTGTTAAAAAACTAAACAGGTCATAAGCTAGATCCTAAATATATAGGTCCGTATAAAGTAACGGAAATAAGAGATAGAGATAACATAGTAATAACAGGTAATAAAAGTAAGAAGCAAACAGTCCATAAGGATAGGTTAAAAATCTTTATTTCATAAATTGTACTTAGTATGGCCATACATAGCTAAACACCTAGATAGTTACATGCATATTTTCATGCATATTTTCATAAAACTTTTTGATAAATAAAATTGTATTAAAACAACTTCATTATATTACGTTATTTTTTAAAAGGAGGGAGATGTAGTATGCACTGTACCAACAATACTTAAAGGGTACACACTGTAACACTTTGTTGCAGTGTTTACATAACTCAAGATCCCGGTCATAAACTCTAAGTGGCCGAAATATGAATCGATCGCTATGGCTCAGGCCATACTCACAATGTGCTAGCGTCGGCATAATTGCAACACGAGCATACCGCATGTACATATCCCTCGCGCTTCTCACATAAGAGGGGCATATGTTTATATACATAAGTATATAACCGTCTCTCTGCCGCTGCCTGCGAGCAGCGCAGCAATGAGACTTAGCCTTAATTAGACTTTAAGGAATATTATAAGAACAGATCCAATCCAACCCTTCGAGCGGCACCATAGCTGCTCTCTACAATCCAAACCACAAATAAAGAAACATTTTTATTTATCTATTTACTTTACTGCATATAAATTTCTATTGTGAGACGCATAAGAAGCGAAGTCGTTTATGCGTTTATGGTTCATGATACAGTAATTCAGTTTTCCTTAATTAAGCACAGTATCCAGACAATAAAAACCCGTATTTAAGCAGTAAGAGAGAGCGAGAGGCAAATAGATGAGAACGGTTGTTCGTGAGCGGCCGTTTTAAAGATTGGTATCTTGACACGAAAACAATATACTAGAAGAGTGTATTTAGTATTTTCCGAGGGGGGTGCGAAAAAGAATGGCAAATTCAATAAAACAGACTGTTCTCGACCGTTTCCCCCTCGCTCTTCCTTCTATAGTTCCGTAAATCCGTTATGTTTTCAAAAATATCACAGAAGTTTCGTGCAGATTAACGAACTATAAAACAAACAAGAGATATTGCTAAGAATGTATATTATTGATATAAAAATGTGTAAACAATGCTAACATTAGAATAATATCGCCCTTTAATTGATCTCGCAAGTATGGGCTCACCCAATACTTCTATCGCTTCCTGTTTGGTTAAGAATCTTCCTCATACATTACGGCAATAATTACTGCCCTAGCAATAGAAGCTTTTATCTTCTTTTTAATTTTTTTCTCGACACTATTAAAAAATTGCTGATTAAAAGTATGACCGCGTCAGTTTCCGGCCGAAAATGCTGAACACCAAGTAAAATCACTAGGCACACTTGAAATGATTAAACATTTTTTTCAGCAGCTAAACGTTTTACTGTCTGGATACAATCCTTTAGAAACTTCATTAGAACCTAGAAAGACACAATTATATGTGATATTTTCCTCGGATCTATTGTGTAATGCGACTTGGGTCACACTGATTTTAAAAGTTAAACAATAATATTGTTATTAATTTCTGGAGACATCGTTGAGGACTCCTGTTTTTATGCATGTAAAAGCCATACAATTTATTTTTCTAACTTTTTTAGGCATACAAGTAACAAATTTAGGCATATTAATTAATAACAAGGTGGAAATACAATCGGGTGTCCCGGCAGTAGAATACCATGTACCATTACAAGGCGCGTCCCAAAATTATATAAAGGACTAATTAGCTTATAATGCAAATGTCTTCCCATTCGAGAGCAAAGTCGGTAGCTCAGTGGGTAAAGCTGCACGTAAATTTTTGTAAGCAATTAGCCTGGGTTCGAATCAACCGCAGGCATAAGAAATTTTTGTAATTTCAAATAATTAAGTATAGTTCTTTGCTTGCATTTTTAAATTTCTTAGTATTAAAGACTGTAATTATTTTGATTTACTGCAAAAAAAAAACAAATAAAAATATTTGCAAAAAATAAAAAGCTTTCACTCGTCGCCGACGGGATTCGAACCCGTGACAACTAACATTTCAAAAATACTTAACCTTAGTCAGCTGCACCACCAACCAATTCAAGAAAAGTAATCTTATTTTCATAAAATGTATAATGAACGTTTTGATTTATTTGGAGCACTCTGCCTGGGCTGCCTCTTGTACACGTAATGTGTATAAAGTAAAAAGCCTATATCTCCGCTATTTATGGCACGATCGCAATGAAATTTGGACAAATACATCAAGCTTTTTAATATGGTTTACATAACATTATAAATAACGGAGCGTTTTTTCAAATAGCTTCACCTAAAAGGGGAGCAGCAAAAATTTAAAACAAACTTGATCTACGTGCAGATATAAGAAGTGTAAATCCCAAGTTTGGTGTCTGTAGCTCTTATAGTCTCTGAGATCTAGGCGTTCATACAGACAGACAGACAGACGGACGGACGGACAGACGGACATGGCTATATCGATTCCTTTAGTGGTCCTGACCAATATTTAGGTAACTTTTGGGGGTCTGCTACGCCTCCTTCTGCTTGTTACAGAAAATCGCACTCGCACAGAACTATAATACTTGTGTACCTTTGGTACATGGTATAAATATGTTAAAGTTGGAAAAAAAATATATTTGTTATTGAAAATAGATAAAGAATCGATCAATTAATATGATACAAATAATTTTTGGCTGCACCCACTGATTACGCGATGCAATTGAAAAGACTAAACTTTGTCAACTGATGCTCGCTGTCCAAAGGAAGTTTGCAGGCATTTCTAACGTTCCACTTTAAAAATCGTTATCTTCAAAGCAACAATTTTTAATTTGGTTTGGATTGTGATTTCCTCATAGTTGAACATAACATAAGTTTTGCACGTATACTGAGATTGGATGGGATGTGCTGGATTGCAGAATTTGGATTTGAAGTGACTCAGACGGTCAGAAGTGAAAATAAATTTGTTTAAAGCGGATGGAGCCATATTGAATATATATGTATATATATTGTGTTATGTTTTCGAAAATATGGATAGTTGATATATAGAAAGTTTCGAATTATTTATAAATGTAGAAACTAGATTCGGAATTTAGGAACCAATCGGAAACACAACAAATTTTCTGAATATATTTTTCTGAATCCTAATTTGTCAATTTTATTGGATGCACGCGGAAGCGTTAGAAATAGCTCAATAATTTATGTCAGTAGGAAAACGGTAGTACGGTCATACTAATGCGGACATGGAAGCGCATGCAAGTTTCTAACTGAATTAGTTAGTTTGAATTTTATAACAAATAATTCAACAATTATTTTCTGTGACCGGACTTATTTCGTTGACCGCTGCTGTATTTGTCGCGGTACTGTTTTCGGAGTCAGTACAGAATAGCGGAGATAACAAGAGGCGGAAAAATTGCCAAAGATCGGAGCGTCCCCTTACCGACGATTATGCTTGTAAATGTATATGGATGTAACCCAGCTCAGAATAGAGCAAAGGCGAGTTAATAGGTATGCATATGGGCCAATCCTGGGGTCGCGAACGTACGTTCGTACGCAATTAGTGCAAAAAAAATTAAAGAAAAAAACATTTTCTGAAACTTTTTTTTTTGGTTTCCGATAGCATTTGGTGAGTTCTTTTCTTAGTGTAAATTATGGTTCTAATAGTTTTTTCATTTTCATAATATTGGCAAAAAACATGCGGTCGCGAACGTACGCGAAAAAGAAGTCGGTTTTATCTTGCTCTAGCAAAATCAAAAAATTGAAATGGAATGGAATTGGAATGGAATATTTTAATCAGGGACCGTAATCATTATAAGTTTTATTTGAAAAACTTAAATTGTAATGATTATTTTTAGATTTTTTTTCTAGTCTTCAAAAATAATCATTAGGCTTGAGTGAAAAATATTGAATTCAAAAATAATGATTATTCATGATTTTTATTTTTTTTGCTCAAAATAAAACTCAAAACCAAATCACGGGTTCCGTATAAGACTTTTTGCCAATATTATTTCATATTCTTGTATGATGACCGTAGGCCTACTCCCCGTACCAAAAAAAAGGCTATGAAGGCGAGGAAGATGGGAAGGAGCATTTTAATGGTGAAGGGATGCTTAAGAATTTAAAACTGCATTCAGTAAAATCTATAAAATGTGCGGCGCACACCCTCCAACTCGCTGTCAAAGACTTTTTACAGCGCCTTGAATCTGTCGATTTTATGCAACATAGCGAACGATTCACTAGCCAAATTACTTTTTGTAAAATTAAATAATAATTATTAACTATAAAATATTGCACCAAAGGCCAAAACCAATTCTTAAATTCAATATTTTGGTACGGGGAGATAGCTTTACGGTCATCATACAAGAATATGAAATAATATTGGTAAAAAGTCTTATACGGAACCCGTGATTTGGTTTTGAGTTTTATTTTGAGCAAAAAAAATAAAAATCATGAATAATCATTATTTTTGAATTCAATATTTTTCACTCAAGCCTAATGATTATTTTTGATTATAAACTGTCTTGATTTTTATATTTCAAAAATAAAAATAATCATTATTTACGGTCCCTGATTTTAATGCAATAACTTTTCTTTTAAAAAAGAGCCATGTAGCTATCTATCGAGTCTATTCCCAATTAAATATCTCCATTAGTTTTTTATACCCTTGCAGGGTATATTAGTTTCAGTCAAAAGTTTGCAACGCAGTGAAGGAGGCATCTCCGACCCTATAAAGTATATATATTCTTGATCAGGATCAACAGCCGAGTCGATCTAGCCATGTCCGTCTGTCCGTCTGTCCGGTTCTACGCAAACTAGTCTCTCAGTTTTAAAGCTATCTGAATGAAACTTTGCAGTTAGGCTTCTATATACTCTCACTCGTACATATCATATAGCTGCCATAGGAACAATCGGAAAAATCTACGAAAAAAAATTAACAATCAGGAAAATAAAAAAAACCATAGCTTAGCCGTGTTTCAAACCATTGCCATCAAATTTGAGATTTGGCAACAAATTATTATTTCAGAATTTCGTTTTTAATTATACCCTTGCAGGGTATATTAGTTTCAGTCAAAAGTTTGCAACGCAGTGAAGGAAGCATCTCCGACCCTATAAAGTAAATATATTCTTGATCAGGATCAGCAGCCGAGTCGATTTAGCCATGTCCGTCTGTCTGTCTGTCTGTCTGTCCGTCTGTCCATATGAAACACTGGATCTCAGAGACTATAAGAGATAGAGCTCTAATTTTTTTTCGACAGTATTTTTTTTGCTTGCACGCAGATCAAGTTTGTTTCAAATTTTTACCACGCCCACTTCCGCCCCCGCAAATCATAAAAAAGCGTATTAAGCGTATAATTTTAAAGCTAGAGTTGCGAATTTCGGTATGTATATTAAGAACTATAGTCTGTGTGATCCCTGAAAATTTAGTTGCGATCAGATAAAAATTGTCGAAGTTATTAAAGAAATAATTTTGTATGGCCACAAACGGCTGCTGGCAGCATGCCTCATTTGGTTGACCAATTATACCAACTTAATATTCTTATCTGTTCTTGGTTGTGTTCGGAAATGAATCTTATAAGATATATGATATAGTCGTCCGATCCGGCCCGTTCCGACATATGTACGAGAATATGCTACCGAATATTTCAAATTTTGCTTTAGAATATGATAAAGGCTATCAAATTTCATATATTGGACCATATTTTAATGTAACTATGTGGATAAAATTCATTTTAGAGAAGTTTTTCACTTTTCGTCATGGTTGACCTTTCCCCGGATTTGCCCATATATAATATATAATTTTTATAATATTTTATTTAATAAAAATTGAATTATAATTTTTATTTTCAAATTTTTATAATAAAAATTGAATCATAATTATACCCTAGCAGGGTATATTAGTTTCAGTCAGAAGTTTGCAACGCAGTGAAGGAAGCATCTCCGACCCTATAAAGTATATATATTCTTGATCAGGATCAACAGCCGAGTCGATCTAGCCATGTCCGTCTGTCCGTCTGTCCGTTTCTACGCAAACTAGTCCCTCAGTTTTAAAGCTATCTGAATGAAACTTTGCAGTTAGGCTTCTATATACTCTCACTCGTACATATGTCGGAACGGGCCGGATCGGACGACTATATCATATAGCTGCCATAGGAACAATCGGAAAAATCAACGAAAAAAAATTATAACTTTGTCAATTTTCAACCAATTTTCACCAAATTTGATATTTGCCCATTTAGTATTATTTCCGAATTTCGGTTTGAATTTCATGAAAATCGGCTGACTATATCCTATAGCTTCCATAGGACCAATCAGGAAAATAAAAGAAAAAACCATAACTTTGTCAGTTTTCAACATATTTTCACCAAATTTGATAGTTACCCATATTTTAGTATTTCTGAATTTCGATTTTAATTTCATGAAAATCGGCTGACTATAGCTTCCATAGGAACAATCAGGAAAATAAAAGAAAAAACCATAACTTTGTTAGTTTTCAACATATTTTCACCAAATTTGATATTTAGCCATATTTTATTATTCCTGAATTTTAATTTTAATTTCATGAAAATCGGCTGACTATATCCTATAGCTTCCATAGGAACAATCAGGAAAATAAAAGAAAAAACCATAACTCTGTCAGTTTTCAACATATTTTCACCAAATTTGATAGTTACCCATATTTTAGTATTCCTGAATTTCGATTTTAATTTCATGAAAATCGGCTGACTATATCCTATAGCTTCCATAGGAACAATCAGGAAAATAAAAGAAAAAACCATAACTTTGTCAGTTTTCAACATATTTTCACCAAATTTGATAGTTACCCATATTTTAGTATTTCTGAATTTCGATTTTAATTTCATGAAAATCGGCTGACTATATCCTATAGCTTCCATAGGAACAATCAGGAAAATAAAAGAAAAAACCATAACTTTGTCAGATTTCAACATATTTTCACCAAATTTGATATTTAGCCATATTTTATTATTCCTGAATTTCGATTTTAATTTCATGAAAATCCGCTGACTATATCCTATAGCTTCCATAGGAACAATCAGGAAAATAAAAGAAAAAACCATAACTTTGTCAGTTTTCAACAAATTTTCACCAAATGTGATATTTAGCCATATTTTAGTATTCCTGAATTTCGATTTTAATTTCATGAAAATCCGCTGACTATATCCTATAGCTTCCATAGGAACAATCAGGAAAATAAAAGAAAAATTCATAACTTTGTCAGTTTTCAACATATTTTCACCAAATTTGATAGTTACCCATATTTTAGTATTTCTGAATTTCGATTTTAATTTCATGAAAATCGGCTGACTATACCCTATAGCTTCCATAGGAACAATCAGGAAAATAAAAGAAAAAACCATAACTTTGTCAGATTTCAACATATTTTCACCAAATTTGATATTTAGCCATATTTTAGTATTTCTGAATTTTGATTTTAATTTCATGAAAATCGGCTGACTATATCCTATAGCTTCCATAGGTACAATCAGGAAAATAAAAAAACCATATCTTAGCCGTGTTTCAAACCATTGCCATCAAATTTGAGATTTGGCAACAAATTATTATTTCAGAATTTCGTTTTTAATTTTTTGTTTAAACTCTGCTAGGGTATACAAACTTCGGTGAGCCGAAGTTAGCTTCCTTTCTTGTTTTTATTTATAATTTATTTTATAAAATTGAAAAATAATTTTTTTAATTATTATATAAAAATAAAGAAGAGTATATTTTAATTTTTGAAAAAAAAATTTTTTTTATTTTTTTAAAAGTTTTGTTTATTTTAAAAAAAAGGGGGGGGGTTTTTTTTTTTTTTTTATATCAATAAAACACTCTCTCACCTCCTAATATCATGTCTCATCATAAACCAAAATAAACTTCCCTTCTTCCCTCAGAATACACTTATTTTTGAAAAATATCTCATCCATCGCCAGAAAATATAAGTAATATTTTAAAACTTATTAAACATTTTAGTATATATTATCAGATCTATAAATTAGATGAATACAATAAATTGAATTCAATCCAATTAAATAGTATGTAAACAAAGTGGAAACAAACCGAAAACAATACAGCCGAAGGCCCCAGACGCTATGGCTTAGTTTAAGTTTTGTAAACTCAAGTCTAATAATAAAAATAATATATCAATAATTTACATTCTTATCATTACCTTTTGTTTGTTTTATAGTTAGTACATATGTAGCAAACTCCTGTGATGTTTTTTGAAAATTTAACGGATTTACGGAACTAAAGAAGGTAGACAGAGAGGCAATCGAGGGTCGAGAACAGCCTGTTTTATTAAATTTGCCATTCTTATTCGCAACCCGCTCGAAATATACTAAAGAGCTACATACTCCATTCTGGTATATTTGTTTTCGTGTCAGGTTACCGACCTTTAAAACAGCAGCTGACGAACAGCCGTTTTCAAATATTTGCCTCTCGCTCTCTATCTCTCACTGCTTAAAGACGGTGTTTTACTGTCTAGATACTGTGCTTAATGAGGTTCTTGAGTTGCAAACTTAACTGAAATTAATTTTTTGCGTACTAATAAAAAAATGTGTATGCCTAAGAAAGATGGAAAAATAAATTTAAGGGCTTCCACATGCATAAAAACAGAAGTACTTCAACGATGACTCCAGAATTTAATAACATTTGTTATTGTTTATTTCTTAAAATAGGTGTGACACAAGACCCATTACAAAGATATTCAAGCAAAATAACTCATATAGTTGTCTCTTTCTAGGTTCTAATGAAGTCTCTAAAGCATAGTATCCAGATAATAAAAAACCGTTTTTAAAAGAGAACGTGAGCGTCAGCGGCCGTTTTAAAGGTCGGTATCTGGACACGAAAACAATATACTAGAAAAAAGTATTTAGTATTTTCTGAGGGGGGTGCGAAAACAAATGGCAAATTTTAAGAAACAGACTGTTCTCGACCGTTTCCCCCTCGCTCTTCCTTCATAGTTCCGTAAATCCGTTAAATATTCAAAATCATCACAGGAGTTTGGTGCAGATTTAGGAACTATAAAATAAACAAAAGATAATGGTATGAATGTATATTATTGATATAAAAATGTGTAAACAATGCTAACATTAGACGAATACCGCCCTTTAATTAATCTCGCAAGTATGGGCTCATCCAATACTTAGATCGCTTCCTATTTGTTTAAGAATCTTCCTTATCCATTACGGCAATAATTACTGCCCTAGCAATAGCAGCTTTTATCTTCTTTTTCATTTTTCTCTCGACATTATTAAAATATTGCTTATTAAAAGTATGACCGCATCAGTTTCCGGCCGAAAAGTAAAATCACTAGGCATACTTGAAAAGATTAAACATATTTTCCTCTGCGAAACGTTTTACCTTCTGGATACTATCATTAATGAATGCTAACTGAATTACTGTGTCATAGCGCAATAACCAATATTTTCGAGACTCTTTTTGTTTTTATAAACGGATTTTTTCATGTAAAATATTTTAAATTGCCCAAGCCTAATCTTATATTGTTCATTGTAATGCTTTCGTTACCATGTTAACTTCAAAACCGGATTCTTTCTTCCAAACATGCTAATATCATTGCCCTTTTAAGTTTGTCGCATGGTACTTTCTAAATTAAATTAGAAATCTGAAGTGGTATACCAAGTAAATACGTCAAGTATAAATATAAAAAGTATCCATTTTTAATCTATTGTGGTTTTCTAAATAATTCTAATATATGTAAAATGAATTTACATTGTCTGTGTACTTTTCTATTAATTATGGTATATTGCACAGTAACAAAAAGTCAAAGTATTCGAAAAACTCTGGGCAAACAGTCTGTTATTGACACAGCAGGACAGATGTATATTGCAAAAGATACAAGCCCACCAAACTTTATAAGACTGGTTTTAATGCGCCTTATATACGGAATCGCCTCTAGTATGGGAATTGAAGATAGATTGGAAGATACCTTTAATGGTGTTTTTATACCTCCAGGAGCTAACTATGACCTTGGATTGGATTATAACGACAATGAAGGGTTATTAGAAAATATTTTCGACAGATAATTATGTATAAACTTGGTTATTGAAATTATTAATAAGTTCAAATATTATAATAAAAACAATTAACATTGCATTATACATATCTCACTTTTTTAAAGGGAATTAAAAAATGCGCAATAATATTGTAGCAAGTATCTTGTGAATGCTTGAATGAATGATTCAAGATCGTCCAAGAAGAACTTAGTGTTGTTTTATTGGGCACAAATTAAATTGATTAACTTACTGAACACAAAAATTAAAAAAATGGTATTCCTCATATGTATAATAAGTTGCCAAATCTCAAAAGTGATGAAAATATGATGAGAAACAGCGAAGTTATGATTTTTTCTTTTATTTTCCTGATTGTTCCTTTGGCAGCTATAGGATATAGTCGTCCGATTTTTAAATTAAAATCGAAATTATTAAATAATATTAAGTGGCCAAATATCATATTTGATCCAAATATATTAAAAACTAACATAGTTATAATTTTTTGTCTGCATTTTTTAGATCGTTCCTATAGCAGCTGTATATAATAGTCGTCCGATCCGGCCCGTTCCGACATATGTACGAGTGAGAGTATATAAAAGACTAACTGACAAGATTTATTTACGTGGCTTTAAGGGATGGTATCCAGACAGTAAAACGTTTCGCAGCGGAAAAAATGTTTAATCTTTTCAAGTGTGACTGCTGATTTTAATAGCTGTTCGGCATTTTTGGCCGGCAAATGATGCGGGCTTGTTTACAATATTTTTAAAATGTCGAGAGAAAAATGAACAAGAAAATAAAAACTTATATTGCCATGACAGTATTAATTGCCGTAATGGATGGAGGAGTATTTTCAATCAAATAGGAAGCGATCTAAGTATTAGGTGCGCCCATACCTGCAGGACGATATTCTTTCAATGTAAGCATTTTTTACATATTTCTATATTAATAATTAAAAAACCATAATAATAACATTCTTACCATTATCTTTTGTTTGTTTTATAGTTCGTAAATCTGCACCAAACTCCTGTGATATTTTTGAAAATTTAATGGATTTACGGAACTGTAAAAGGAAGAGCGAGGGGGAAATGGTCGAGAACAGTCTGTTTTCCCCCTCGGGAAATAATAAATACACTTTTCTAGTATATTGTTTTCGTGTCTGGATACCGAGTTTTAAAACGGCCGCTCACCAACAACCATTCTCAACTCTTTGCTTCTCGCTCTCTTTCACTGCTTAAAAACGTTACTGTCTGAATACTATGCTTTAAAAACGAAGGAGGTAAGGTATTCGTATTTCGAGTTCTTCCGCCGGTTCACTGGAAAGTTAGTGTCAACTATTAGTTCCAGTGATTCCTTTATCATCGTTGTGGCAGTACCGTCCGCCTTGTTACTCAGGGTAGGGCTTGTATGTCCTTTGTCGAGAATTTTATTTAGTATTTCAGTGTCTTTTACGCCTTCTAATGACTCACAGTAGCATTGCCATGAGTCCTTTTTGGCCTCGTAAAGGCTTTTTTGTAGGCTCTCTGCGCCTCCTTGTATGGTTCCCATTCCCTGGCTCCATAGCTAGTGTTAATGCTCATCTCCTGAGATCGCTGAGCTCTTTCGTATTTCTTCCTTGAGAATGAAACCTTACGTGTCTATTGAAAAGCATTGGACAAATTCGCTGAATTTGATCCACTCTTTTTTGCGTGGGTGCCGGTTTGTCATAGGCCATGTATTCCGAAGCGATTAGTATTCTGTTCTCTGGAACAGAGAAAGGCATTAAAATGTTTTTTTATTACTATGCATGGTCTCGGCCAACCATTCGAGTTAGTGCACAGCAGTGTATATCCTGGGATCCTTAGTCCAATGACTTGCTCGCTTTTGGTACAAAGATCTTGTAATAGACCTATGTCGATATTGTAGTATAAATCTAAAAGGAATTTGCCAGGAATCTTAGGGGATTCTTTGATGAATCTAAAAGGAATTTGCCAGGAATCTTAGGGGATTCTTTGATGAATTTCAAAGGAATTTGTCAGGATTCCTAGAGGAATTCTTCGAGGAATCTCTAAGGAATCCACTTCCACTCACCCCCACCCTTCCATAGCACAAATAAAAAAAAAATGCAAATATATTATTAAGTATTTTAGGATAGGCTTTATTTTGCATCCCAGGTGATTGTATTTACTAAAACCTGGTTGAAGCCGGAGATCCTCTGCTCCGAAATTCTTCCGAGTAAGTACACAATTTACAGATTAGACCGTCTTCTCCAGCGTGGTGGCGGAGTTTCAACTGCCGTTGACCCTTGCCTCATCTCGGAACGAGTGGTATCTAATGACTTTTTGGACATCGAATTTATCTGCATAAAGCTATCTTTTACAGGTCGTTGCATTTTTGTAACCTGCTCTTACATTCCTCCATCTTCGGAAGAGCCAACTTATTGGAAACACCTTTCGGCAATTCAGGCAGTTTCCAATATGCTTTCTGATAGGGACCAATTAGTGACTTTGGGAGACTTCTACATACCTGGAGCTCACTGGTCTTCTGATGGTGGCTCAAATGTCCTTCATACAGAGGCGCAGCATGAACTCATAAATGGCTTGCTTGATTTATCTTTATCTCAACTTAACCATGTATTTAATTATTTAAACCGCTTACTGGATCTATGCTTTGTCTCGTTGTGGCAGTACCGTCCGCCTTGTTACTCAGGGTAGGGCTTGTATGTCCTTTGTCGAGAATTTTATTTAGTATTTCAGTGTCTTTTACGCCTTCTAATGACTCACAGTAGCATTGCCATGAGTCCTTTTTGGCCTCGTAAAGGCTTTTTTGTAGGCTCTCTGCGCCTCCTTGTATGGTTCCCATTCCCTGGCTCCATAGCTAGTGTTAAAGGACTTCCCTGCTCATCTCCTGAGATCGCTGAGCTCTTTCGTATTTCTTCCTTGAGAATGAAACCTTACGTGTCTATTGAAAAGCATTGGACAAATTCGCTGAATTTGATCCACTCTTTTTTGCGTGGGTGCCGGTTTGTCATAGGCCATGTATTCCGAAGCGATTAGTATTCTGTTCTCTGGAACAGAGAAAGGCATTAAAATGTTTTTTTATTACTATGCATGGTCTCGGCCAACCATTCGAGTTAGTGCACAGCAGTGTATATCCTGGGATCCTTAGTCCAATGACTTGCTCGCTTTTGGTACAAAGATCTTGTAATAGACCTATGTCGATATTGTAGTATAAATCTAAAAGGAATTTGCCAGGAATCTTAGGGGATTCTTTGATGAATCTAAAAGGAATTTGCCAGGAATCTTAGGGGATTCTTTGATGAATTTCAAAGGAATTTGTCAGGATTCCTAGAGGAATTCTTCGAGGAATCTCTAAGGAATCCACCTCCACTCACCCCCACCCTTCCATAGCACAAATAAAAAAAAAATGCAAATATATTATTAAGTATTTTATTAAACATTAATTTTATTTATTTTATTTTTTTTATTATTCTTATTTTTAACACAGCTTATTGCATGCGCCAACAACTTTTCAGGCTGGCTACTTGGGTCTAAGCTGGAAATATTATCTGTAAATAAAATAAATAAAAATCAGTCATTATTATCAGTTATTATTATTTAAATTTGTAATTAAAATACATACCAATTAGTACTCCATAAAAACTGGAGAAAGCCTTCAGCTTCTTCTTCCCATCTATTCTTCTTCTCCGTCTATGTAGTATATCTGAAGCAGCTCCTCTGCAACGACGTTTTTTAATGATTTATAATATGTTTGAAAGAAAATTATGCCGCGAATGAACTTTCAAAAACCATATGCGCTGAATCCAATTGTGCAAATTAATGTATTCAATAAAAAATGATCGACGTACTCACCTTTTTATATATTTAATTACATTTTATGTAATTAATGTAATAATGCGAATATTTTAGAAATTGACACACAACACAGCACTTAAACTTTAAATGTGAAGGGAAAGGGAAAGGCAACCGAGACCAAAAACAGGCGACCGAAAATTCTTATAAATATTCCCACTTATTTTAAAAAGACTATTTTGACGTCCCTGCTACTTAATTTGTTTTTGCCACAGTTTTTTCCCCATCCCTTCTTTCTATCGCCATCTTTCTCTCCGAAAATATGGTAGAATTTTCGTTGCCTACTTTGTTTCGGACTTCCATAAAATTTGTTTTTGTTTTTCGGACATGCCTCAAGGAAAAGGCAGGGAAGGGAATTTTGGTACTGAAGGGTTACTATTGACTACTACAACTACATGGCGTCCTACTAAACATGACTACAACTACATGGCGACCGTGATATCGGATTATTATTTCCTGAAAATGCTACTTTCGGAAGGGAGCCTGATAACTCTGTAGGAGCTGAAAAGTTAAGCAAAACACAACAAAAACCTATTCCGCCACTCAAAGGAATACCTCAACGAAGGAAGGAATGCCCAAATGATACTGTTTATATACATGTTTAGTAAAGCAATAGTCTGCGCAAGGACCAGCCGCCTGAGCTCATAGGTCCAGGACAACTGCGACCTGTTGACGCATTGGACACCTTAATGGTGGAGAAATAGCCTGTGCAGCCAGCACCGGTTCCGTCTATGCCACACAAGCTAGACCAAGGATAGTGAACCGGCAACGCTACAAAGAGCGTATTTTTTTCTGGTGCACTGCGTTGCACAATTTTTTTGATTGCACTGCGATGCATATGTTTTTTATATATCTTTAAAATGTTGTAAAATTGAACGGATCGATCTTTCTCTTCGTAGCGGACGGTCGTGTTTTTGTTTTGCGCTCCGACTTTTGTGTTAATTTCACTTTAAACCACCGGGGTTTTATTTCAATTTATTACATAAATATCCATAATTATATACCGTTTGGCTAACGCGCGTGCATGCACTTTTCTGTGTAATTAATTTGTTTTAATAATCAATTTTAGTTTGCGCTAAGACGGTTATCTTTTTCGTCTTTTATCTTTATCCCGTTTTATTTTTCTCTCCCCCGCTTGAGTTGTCGGTTGCTGTTAGCTGCATATAAGTGGTCCATAGCTCCCATCGCTCTTGTGATTTCTGCTGTTCATGCTCTAACCCTTGCGCTCTTTCTTTTCTCTTTGCTTTTTTGGTACTGATAGTGTACACAGTGATTCTAGGGTCTGTGAAAATGTCTCTAAATATTGTCTGCAATATAAAGAACTGCCACAAAATGTTTTGGCAGACCAGCCCAGTATCCATTGCCGGCTTTGCGATGTATTGGTGCCCTGCCACTCTCCTGCGCCACAGCTCCTGGTCCCTGCTCCAACGGTGCTGAGATCTGGAACGAAAAAAGATTCGGCAACCGAATCTGACGCTGGGGTATCGGCAGCCGCTCAGCCAGCAATTTCCGCGTCGTCTGCTGTGTCCGCTGCGGAGCCCAAATCTTTGGCTCCGCAAATCTCCGTAGAAAAAGCTACCCAGGGTCCAACAACGCCCGGAATACCGGCCTTGGTTGGTAACAATTCGTTACGTAAGCCCTTTACAGCAGTCCCACCTTCGAAAACAATATTTGTTTCGAGGCTTGCCCCTGATCTTGCATCGGAAGATGTACTAGCCTTTATACAAGACAAAACTCAAGCCGGTAATATCAAGGTGGAAAAATTCAAATTTTCGTATGCTAGAGACATTTCGTCATTCAAGATAAATATCTCATTCCAGCTCTTTGACACAATTGGCTCGGGTGACTTCTGGCCCGAGTACCTTATAGTCAAGGAGTACGAGGCTCGAAATAAGAGAACACGGCCTGCGGGAGTACAACTGACCCTTCTGTCCCAAAAAACTAACCTCTTCCTTACAACTTTCCTATCAGAATACTAGGGGTTTACGAAGTAAGTTAAGTATTAGGATAGGCTTTATTTTGCATCCCAGGTGATTGTATTTACTAAAACCTGGTTGAAGCCGGAGATCCTCTGCTCCGAAATTCTTCCGAGTAAGTACACAATTTACAGATTAGACCGTCTTCTCCAGCGTGGTGGCGGAGTTTCAACTGCCGTTGACTCTTGCCTCATCTCGGAACGAGTGGTATCTAATGACTTTTTGGACATCGAATTTATATGCGTAAAGCTATCTTTTACAGGTCGTTGCATTTTTGTAACCTGCTCTTACATTCCTCCATCTTCGGAAGAGCCAACTTATTGGAAACACCTTTCGGCAATTCAGGCAGTTTCCAATATGCTTTCTGATAGGGACCAATTAGTGACTTTGGGTGACTTCTACATACCTGGAGCTCACTGGTCTTCTGATGGTGGCTCAAATGTACTTCATACAGAGGCGCAGCATGAACTCATAAATGGCTTGCTTGATTAATCTTTATCTCAACTTAACCATGTATTTAATTATTTAAACCGCTTACTGGATCTATGCTTTGTCTCCGATCCTGCAGGCGTAACCTAATTAGAGTTCCTCCAATGACGCAACCTGAAGATCCTTATCATCCTACTTTCAATGAGACTATCGACGCTGGGACAGTTTTAGCAACAACATCTGGTAGTAGTTTAAACAGAGTCCGCTGTTTCCGTAAGGCTAACATCAGAGGCTAAACACTTTAATAGCAGAATTTGATTGGTCTAATCTTTACATGAGTTCTGACATGGCAACAGCCGTTGATATCTTTTATAGTGCCATGAACTCATTTTTCTTCTTATGTGTTCCTGAAACCTATCCGTCGGTGTTTAATAAACCACTCTGGTTTAACAAAGAGCTGACACGTTTAAAAAACGTAAAATCTAGGCTTTATAATAAATATAAACGTACTGGTTCAAGAACGGCTTTCTCATCCTATCTAAGTGCTCGATCTATCTTTACCGTGCTTAACGCTCAGTGTTACAAAAATTATTTGACTCGTTGCAAGGTCCAGTTCACGCAGGACCCCAAACAGTTTTATAACTTTGTTAACTCTAAACGTAAACCCACGTTGTACCCTCCCTCGCTGTCATTTAACAATATTACTGTAAATTCTGATCAAGCAATAGCCAATCTCTTCGCTGAGTTTTTTAAAACCACATATTCTCCGGCAACATCTTCAGATCATACATTTTCTCCAGCTATGCCCAGTTCGAACCTAATCTTCAGTCCTATTTTAAACGAAAGCTCACTTATTCTTGATCTTCAACGTGTTAAGCCAGTATATTCACCAGGTCCTGATGGAATACCGGACTCTGTGCTAAAGTATTGCTCCGAGACGCTGTGCAACCCCCTTCTAAAATTGTTTACCTTATTTTTAGAATCCTCAGAATTTCCCCTTATTTGGAGGGAATCATTTGTTATTCCTCTCCACAAAAAAGGTAGCAAGTCGGATGCCAGTAACTATAGAGGTATCTCTAAGTTATCGGCAATCCCCAAACTCTTCGAGAATGTAATCACTCCTCACTTGCAACATCTATGCAGATCCGTCATCTCTCCATGTCAGCATGGTTTTATGAGGCGAAGATCAACCACGACCAATCTTCTGGAACTCACCTCTTTCGTTATTAGGGGTTTCCAACAAAACTTTCAAACCGATGTCATTTACACGGACTTTAGTAAAGCTTTCGACTCGGCTAATCATTCTCTTCTGGTTAGGAAACTCGATTCATTGGGGTTTCCAAGTGATCTTCTTAAGTGGATTTCGAGTTATCTAAGTGACAGGTCCCAAAAGGTTCTGTTCAGAAATGTTCTATCCAATAGCCTCAGTGTCACTTCTGGCGTCCCACAGGGCAGCCACCTGGGACCACTACTATTTACATTGTTTATCAACGATTTGCCGCAGGTTCTAACCAAATCCAGAGTACTCATGTATGCTGATGATGTTAAACTTTGCGTGCAGTATAGGGAAAGCTCACGCCAAGCTGACCTACAAACGGATCTCGATAACTTTCAAGCATGGTGTCATGCTAACGATTTATATCTCAACAGTTCTAAATGCAAACTGATGACATTTTCTCGCACCACTCTTCTCCCTGCCACGTATATGCTTAACGATTGCTCTTTGGAAAGAATTACTATTGTTGATGACCTAGGCGTCCGCCTGGACCCTAAACTTTCGTTCTCAGAACATATTTCCTGTATGGTTAATAAAGCCGCCGGCATGCTTGGATTCATTAAAAGGTGGTCGAAGAAATTCGATTCTCCTTATGTAACGAAGACCCTATATACTTCGTTAGTACGCCCTATATTGGAGTATGGCTCGTGCGTCTGGAGTCCTCAATACGGAGTCCATAGCAGCCGCATCAAATCTGTCCTAAAGAAGTTTTTACTTTTCGCCCTCCGTGGCCTACCCTGGGATGCTAACCTTAGATTACCGTCTTACTCTAGTAGACTTCTCCTAATTAATTTACCTTCTTTAACTAACCGTAGGACGATGCTTGGCGTCGTCTTTCTACATAAACTCATTCACGGCGAGGTGGAGAGCCCCTACCTGCTTGGGCATCTCAATTTCCATGTTCCCCGACTTTCTTCTAGAAATTTTATCCCCCTAGTAGTTAACCACTGTAGGCGTGAGTTTGAAGTACATGAACCCTATAGGGTTTTATGTACTGATTACAATCGCCTGTTTAGTAGTATTGAAGGCGTAGAAAGCCTTCAAAACTTAAAAACTGTATTGCTTGTAGTACTTGCCCATAGTGTATCCTGATTTTCCTCGTTCTATTCTATTTTTCCTCTCTCGCGTCTATCTAGCACGCGTTCGTGCCGTACGTCACGCGGATGCGCCCCTCGGTCGGTTGGGCGGGAGGTGGGCCTCGTTAGAACTCGGTCGTAAAAAAAAAAAAAAAAAAAAAAAAAAAAACCCTATCGCATTCCTTATATCTGGAGATACAACAACCTACATCTTCTAAGATTATTGCATTATTGAAGAAATTAAAAAGGAATGTTTAAGTTGTACAATTCCTTCCTATGGTTGAATAAAATTTCTGAATGACGCGATCTATCGAATAACGATTTTGCATGATCGAATCCCAAAATGTTAGACGTTAAACCAGGGTTTGAATGACGCCTCTCCTAAGAGGCGCATAAATAGCGCCCACAATTTATACTTATAATATACATTTTTAATAAATAATTTTTAGATTTAATTGTTTTTGGGATTTAGGGTCTTAGCTATAAGTAACTACTAAGTTCTTAGCCATAATAATACCAGAAAGTCATCGATAGATCGGAACCGGTTCGCTCCCGAAAGCTCGCCCGAAGTACGATCCCGTTAGGATGGAGTTGCTTACTCCATCCTATAAATGGAGGCACGTGCCGGCAATCGCTCTCTTATCTTTTCTCGTCGGTCACCGAGCGCCGCCGCCGTGGGCTGCCCACTCCACCAGCCGCGTACAGTCCACCGCGATCCTCTTTGGTTTCCAGCGCATCACCTGACACGCACGTGTCCCCGTCCGCCGCGTTCTATTGCTCGCCCACGTTGTGCAGAGTGCCGCCGCGCCATTCCTGCCAACGTCTACGCGCCCAGCAACATTACTGCTGCCGCCGCCCGTCGCCGCAACACCATCTGTGCCAGCGAGTGCTACCAAAAACCCCCAATCGACAGTGACGATCTGAGGCCATCAGAGCCCCGCTAGTGCCCGACGCCTGCCAGTGCCGTCGGCAGAGCCATCACCAGTGTTCGCGACCCAGCACTCACGCCCGCCGGTGCCGCCACGACCCGCGCGCAGCCGCCAGCACCCACCGCACGTGTGCCGCAGCCCGCCGCGGGACACGCACGGCGCCCGCATAGAGACACCCGTTCGCAGTCGCTACTACCCGCACCCCCTCACCAGTTCCGTCGGCAGAACCGGTGCCAGTGCCCGCGAATTAACTCAGGGGCCGCCACGCCTGCCGGGACCACTACGCCCGTCGCCCCTCCCACCGCTGCCACCAGGCCCAGACACGGTCCGCCCTTTTCCTGGCTACCGCCGAGGACGCACATAAGTGAAAAAACGCTCGTCTCGTGCCTTTCTACCGGAGACACTCTGTAACGCGTGCCGCGCACAATAAAATGTAAATAAAGAAGTAAATGTAAGTAAAGGAAAATAAATGGAAACAAGAAAGGAAGCTAACTTCGGCTCACCGATGTTTGTATACCCTTGCAGATTACAAATTAAATAAAAAAACTAAGAGCTAAATTCTGAAATAATAAAAACTGTTGCATGCTTAGGGGCGTGCGTGACTATAATGCTAGGGTGCCACGCCGGGGATAAGATATAGCCGTCCGATTTTCATAAAATTAAAATCGAAATTCAGGAATAATACAATGTTGCCAAATCTCAAAAATGATGAAAATATGTTGAGAAACAGCGAAGGTATGATTTTTTCTTTTATTTCCCTGATTGTTCCTATGGCAGCTATAGGATATAGTTCTCCGATTTTCATAAAATTAAAACCGAAATTCGGAAATAATATCAAATGGCCAAATATCAAATTTGGTGAAAATTGGTTGAAAACTGACAAAGCTTTTTTTTTTTTTTTTTGAAGATTTTTTCGATTGTTCTTATGGCAGCTATTTGATATAGTCGTCCGATCCGGCCCGTTCCGACTTATGTACGAGTGAGAGTATATAGAAGACTAACTACAAAGTTTCATTCAGATAGCTTTAAAACTGAGTGACTAGTTTGCGTATAATCGGACAGACGGACAGACGGACATGGCTAGATCGACTTGGCTGATGATCCTGATCAAGAATATAATACTTTATAGGGTCGGAGATGTCTCCTTCACCGCGTTGCAAGCTTCTGGCTGAAATTATAATACCCTGCAAGGGTATAATAAATGGAGAAAAAAAACATATATATAGGAAATATAAATAAATGAAATACAATGTAAACACAATTGAACAATTTTAATTCGAATGCGCGGGCGCGCCAACCAACGGCCACACTGACGGCAAAGGGTCACACCGGCAGGGAAGGGGCACACTAGGCGGCGATAACGGCGGGCACACTAGGCCACGCTAGGGCTATATAAAGCGGGCCGCTGGCCTAGGAAGATTACTTAGCAGCCGACAGCGATCGGAAGCGGTAAGCCTCTTGCAGCACACTTCCAGTAGTCAGCAGCCAAAGTCATTTTTGGGCGACCCGAATCTTTCGATTTGGGTTGCAATCAATAGTCGATAGACTTTCGAGTCGCGGCTACTAATTCGGCTTGCCGAATTACCTCTCTCTGAAGACTTTAGAGTCCGCCCGCCCTCTCTCTCTGAAGACTTTAGAGTCCGCCCGCCCTCTCTCTCTGAAGACTTTAGAGTCCGCCCGCCCCTCTCTCTCTGAAGACTTTAAAGTCCGCCCGCCCTCTCTCTGAAGACTTTAGAGTCCGCCCGCCCGCTCTCTCTCTCTGAAGACTTTAGAGTCCACAACATTCTCACTCGCTACCGAAGACTTTAGGGTCCACCGCGTTCTCTCTCTGAAGACTTTAGAGTCCACAACATTCTCCGTCCCTGAAGACTTTAGAGTCCACAACATTCTCTCTCGATCGCTACTGAAGACTTTAGAGTTCACCGCGCCTCTCTTATTGAAGACTTTAGAGTCCACCCCATTCTCTTACCGACGACTTTAGAGTCCAAACCGTTCTCCTATTGAAGACTTTAGAGTCCACCCCGTTCTCCTATTGAAGACTTTAGAGTCCAAACCATTCTCTTACAGAAGACTTTAGAGTCCACACCATTCTCCCTGGGTTTCTTCTTTCTCGTCCTCTCTACAGGTTCCTGGGTTCCTTGGCTCTGTTCCGGATTGGCACCTCCGCCCCTGCCCGACTGGCGGATCCCGAGCCAGCTTACCACGACGCGAGAAGTCCGGGCAGCCGACGCCGCCGAGTTCCAGAGCAGTACTCAACTCTGTAACCAAAGTTTTGAATAAATAACCCCAATTACTTCAATTTCACCGAATTCTCCGCAGCGTTCTCACTGGCAAACGGGCTTCTTCTCTTTTCAGCTACCACTCGGACTCATTATTGTAGGCGGACCCTGGCCGTCCCTGAGGTATCTGGTAAACTGGGGCGGCAGACCGTCACATTGGCACCCGAACAGGAAGAGTGGTAGCAAGAGAAACCCGAAACCAGAAGAGTATGTCCAGCTGGGAGTACATGGCAACGAAGTCCGACCTGGCCGAATACGCGGAAGAATTTGGGTTAGTTCAAACAGGCAGATTGGAAGACCTAAGGAAAGAGCTGTCAGCGTTCTGTAAAAAGACGGATCACACGGAAAGCATAAGGCAGAGGCTGGCAACCCTGGCGGAGAGGTACAAAAGAAAAAAAGCCCCGCAAGAACACCGGCGATCGTGGTAACAGGAACCAGCGAGATGGATAGCCCGAGAAAGGAGAAACAAGGAAGAAATGTGGAGACGGAGATCATTGACCGGGTGCGAGGATGGGGGATTAGGTACCAAGGGACAACAAACCCACTAGAGTTCTTGGAAAAGATAGAACAATGGGCAAAGGGGTACGGAATGGCAATGGACGAGTTGATCCAGGCCATGCCATTCATTCTGGAGGGACTCGCAGCAGATTGGTGGAACACAACACCAACCGAGATCACATCCTGGGGACAACTAAAGGAGGAATTACTAGAGTACTTCCTGCCACCAAGGTACGAGGAACAGTTGGAACATTAGATCTCACAATTGAGACAACGAGAGAACGAACCAGTGAGGGAGTATGCCACTGAATTGCGGAAGTTGATGAGGTTCACGAAGCTTTCGGAAAGCGATAAATTGGACAGGGTGTACAAAAATTGCAGGAGCAAAATAAAATTGTACACCCGAAGGAACGGATTTAACACATTGACGGAATTTCTGAAACTGGCGGAAGAGGTAGAGGAGATTGAGGCAACAGAGGGCACAACGCAGCCAGCACCTCAGCATCAGATAAGACAGGAGATGTGCTTTAGATGCGGGGGCACGGGGCACGCGGCACGCTCATGTGGGAATCCACCGAGACTGTTCTGTTGGGTCTGTGGGAAAAACGGCGTAAGGACTACACAATGCTGTAGGACGCCGACGGGAAACGTGTAAGGCCTGAGCAATTAAAACTGGCAGCTCAGGCCACACAGCGACCGCCAGACCCAAGAGACGATTTAACGTGCGACGGAGTCCAGATATTGGCACGGATCGGACTTGGCGATAGAATAGTAGAAGGAGTCATAGATACGGGAGCATCACGAAGCGCGATCAGCAAAAACTCGTATCAGGATATCCGAGAACACGGGAAATGGAACGGAGTTCGAGCGGAAATAACGCTAGCCAACGGGATGAAGCAGCGGGCAATAGGGGAATTTCACGCCGAGATCAGGTTCGGAGGAGCCCGGATTGAAATTTCTTTCATGATCATGGCAGAAGTAGCTGGCGGCATCCTGTTGGGAATGGATTTCCTGGCGAGGGCACAGAGCGTGCTAAGGTGTGGAAACCTGGAGTTGGACATAAAAGAGGCGGAAAGGGGAAGCGACGAGGCGAGGGAGGCGACAGAGACACCGGAACAGGAGGACACGCTGGAGGAAAAAATAGAGAACTTCCTACGGGAGCAGAGGCAAGTATTCGAGAGGATGCAGGGGGTCAGTAACGCCGCAACACACAAAATATACCTAACGGACGATAGACCGATCAAACAAAGGTACTATCCGAGAAACCCAAAGCAGCAGGCAATTATTGACGAGCAGGTAGACGAATTACTGTCGCTGGGGCTGATAGAGAGGTCAAGGAGCCCTTATAGTGCACCCGTGGTACTGGTCAGGAAAAAGAACAACGATTGGCGGATGTGCATAGATTATCGGTTACAAAACGAGAAGACCGAGAAGGACGCATATCCAGTGCCACGGATGAACTTTATCCTGGACCAACTGCGGGAAGCAAAGTACATAAGCACAATAGACCTTAAGTCGGGCTACTGGCAAATCCCGATGGACCAGGACAGCAAACAATATACAGCGTTTACGGTACCAGGGCGAGGTCTGTTTCAGTGGAAAGTGATGCCGTTTGGGCTCACTACAGCACCCGCAACGTTCCAGCGAGCATTGGACACAATCATTGGGCCTGAAATGGAGCCCCATGCCTTTGCATACGTGGACGACAACATCGTAATAGGGTGGACGAAGGAAGAACACCTCCAGTGGTTGCAAGAAGTGTTTAAGCGGCTGCAAAGGGCCAATCTCAGGATTAACCCGGATAAGTGCCACTTCTTCCAGGAGGAGCTGAAATACTTGGGGCACGTGGTCAGCAATCAGGGTATTCGGACGGACCCGGAAAAGGTGGCCGCAATCCAGGAGCTACCAGCACCAAAAACTACGAAGGGGATGGCCTCGTGGTATCGAAGATTCGTGCCGAACTTCACGGAGCAAGCAGGGCCGCTGCAAGAGCTGATCCGGAAAGGGCAGAAGTTCGAGTGGACTGGTAGACACCAGCAAGCGTTCGACGGGTTGAAGGAGAGTTTAACACAAGCACCAGTCTTGGCATGTCCGGACTTTTCAAAACGGTTCAAGCTTCAAACAGATGCGAGCGACTTCGGGTTGGGAGCGGTCCTGACACAAGAGGCAGAAGACGGGGAGCACGTAATATCCTTCGCGAACGGAGATTGAATAAGACGGAGCAGAAATACAGCGCGACGGAGAAGGAGTGCCTGGCCATTTACTGGGGTGTAGACAAGTACAAGATGTACCTCGAAGGATATCCGTTTATGGTAGTAACAGATCATATGGCGCTGAAATGGTTAAATTCGATCAAAAGCCCGGCAGGGAGAGTCGCCAGGTGGGCACTGGGTTTGCAGCCTTACCAATTCGATATCCAATACAGAAAAGGGAAACTCAATATGGTGGTGTCAAGGTTGCCGCGGGTGGAAATCAAGGGAGTGAGACACCAGGACGATTGGATACGACAGAAGATGGAGGAACTACGGAAAGAGCCACAGGCGGAGGAATACCAGATATCGGAAGGGCGGTTGTACAGACAGAGTGAGCAAACGAGAGACCAACAACGATGGAAGCTGTGCGCAACAGCAGACGAGATTCCGCTGATCTTGCAGGAAAACCACAGCGCAGCCGAGGCGGGGCACCTGGGAATATTTAAAACAATAAAGAGAATAAAAACAGGGTATTTTTGGCCAGGATTGACCAGGGACACAAAAGAAGTTTGTTCGGGCATGCGACAGTTGCCAGAGATATAAAGTCTCGCAGCAGAAGACGGCCGGGAAAATGCTGACACGAGTAGCGGAGGCACCGTGGGAGACGGTGTGTGTCGACTTTGTGAGGCCACTGCCACGCACGACGCATGGAAACTCAACCCTTATAGTAATAATTGACAAGTACTCAAGATGGGTGGAGTTGGCAACGATCCGGCAGGCGACAGCGGACGCATTTCTGAAGGTTTTTCGAGAGCGGATAATTGCTAGGTTCGGCGTACCGAAGATCCTAATATCAGACAACGGGGTACAATTCACGGGGAGAAAGACGAAACAAGCAATGGAACGATGGGGCGTGAAACAGCAGTTTACGGCACCATATACGCCGCAGGAAAACCCGACGGAACGGGCAAACAGGACGGTCAAAACCATGATTGCGCAGCTAACGGGAGAGGACCAGACAAGGTGGGATGACCGATTGCCGGAGTTAATGCTGGCATTTAACAGCAGCACATCAGAAACGACAAAGTTCAGCCATGCACAGTTGATACTGGGGAAAGAACTACGGCTGCCCGGGGCAACGTTCGCCAGGGCCACCGAAGGGTCCGGCATACAGGAGGAAACGGGGGAAAACCGGTGGAAGCGGATGGAGGAACAACGAGGGGAAGCGATCGGGAATATGCTAGACGCGGCGGAGCAGCAAAAGAGACGCTATGATTTAAGGAAAAGAGAGTGGAAGCCAAGGGTGGGCGAATGGGTGCTGTGCAGAACGCACCCGCTATCCAGCGCAGTTGATAAATTCAACGCCAAGCTGGCGCCAAAGTTTGACGGGCCGTGGAAGATAAGAGAGTTCGTATCCCCGGTGATCGTGATGGTGAAGAAAAGACGGACGGGAAAAATGAAACGAGCGCACATCGGGGACATAAAGCAGTATGTGGAAACAGCACAAATATCGAAAGATCCCCAAAACGATATATCGATAGGCACAGGGTTGGGTCCCAATATATCGGCACGGGTAGGACGGGTGGTCACACAGAAACGGGCTGCTAATAAGAAACGCCAACTGGTCACACGTAGCTCATTTTTTAAGCATAGGCTAGATAGTGTAAACAAGTTTGAAAACGTGCCGGATTGCAAGAATAATGAGAATGGTGTTTTCGTTACAGGAACCATGAACCAATTCGAGTCGAGTGTGGAGAGATTCCGGGAGAGGCACACGGCGGTGGCAGCAGCAGTCACCCGGGCCAGGCTGATCGAGGCGCCGGCAGCACCAGGGACAGCAAGGAGGCGGACGGAACCGGCCAGGATGGGGTGGAAGCAGACGGACCGGAGGGAGGAGGTGGTCCGAGCGGTACCGCCGGCGGACGGGACAGCCTACCCAGCAGCGAGTGGCCCACACGCCACGGCCAAGAATCATCGGAGGGCACGGCAAGGCCCCACCGGTGGCGACGGCACCCGCCAAACCGGTGCGGGTCTTAGCTGGGGTGGCAGGCCCGAGGATGCCACCCAGGGAGAGGTCCGACATTGAGAGGCAGGAGGACGACACGCCGCCCCCGCTGGTCCGACGGCCACCAACGCCCACACCGAGCCGACGGCCGCTAACACCAACACCAACACCAACTCCAAAAACAGCTCAACTGAGCCAACGCCAGCCCACCCCGGATGCAGACATTTTGGAGATCCACCCGGTAGAGACGAACACCTGGGGATGGACCCTCCCCGAGGGGACGACACTCTCCGCAGGCGGGGTGGCGGCCATAAAGAGGAAGCTGGAGAGCAAGAGGTACGGACAGCAGAAGCGGTGGCTGGTGGAGGATGAAGGTGTGGTTTGAAAGGTGACCTCCAATAGGGGGAATTATGTTGCGGTGACGCGCCACTTTGCAAAGGAGGGGGGGGGGGGGGGGGGGGGGTGTAACGCGTGCCGCGCACAATAAAATGTAAATAAAGAAGTAGATGTAAATAAAGGAAAATAAATGGAAATAAATGGAGAAAGAAACATATATATAAGAAATATAAATAAATGAAATACAATGTAAACACAATTGAACAATTTTAATTCGAATGCGCGGGCGCGCCAACCAACGGCCACACTGACGGCAAAGGGTCACACACTAGGCCACGCTAGGGCTATATAAAGCGGGCCGCTGGCCTAGGAAGATTACTTAGCAGCCGACAGCGATCGGAAGCGGTAAGCCTCTTGCAGCACACTTCCAGTAGTCAGCAGCCAAAGTCATTTTTGGGCGACCCGAATCTTTCGATTTGGGTTGCAATCAATAGTCGATAGACTTTCGAGTCGCGGCTACTAATTCGGCTTGCCGAATTACCTCTCTCTGAAGACTTTAGAGTCCGCCCGCCCTCTCTCTCTGAAGACTTTAGAGTCCGCCCGCCCTCTCTCTCTGAAGACTTTAGAGTCCGCCCGCCCTCTCTCTCTGAAGACTTTAAAGTCCGCCCGCCCTCTCTCTGAAGACTTTAGAGTCCGCCCGCCCGCTCTCTGAAGACTTTAGAGTCCGCCCGCCCGCTCTCTCTCTGAAGACTTTAGAGTCCACAACATTCTCACTCGCTACCGAAGACTTTAGGGTCCACCGCGTTCTCTCTCTGAAAACTATATAAAGCGGGCCGCTGGCCTAGGAAGATTACTTAGCAGCCGACAGCGATCGGAAGCGGTAAGCCTCTTGCAGCGCACTTCCAGTAGTCAGCAGCCAAAGTCATTTTTGGGCGACCCGAATCTTTCGATTTGGGTTGCAATAAATAGTCGATAGACTTTCGAGTCGCGGCTACTAATTCGGCTTGCCGAATTACCTCTCTCTGAAGACTTTAGAGTCCGCCCGCCCTCTCTCTCTGAAGACTTTAGAGTCCGCCCGCCCTCTCTCTCTGAAGACTTTAGAGTCCGCCCGCCCTCTCTCTCTGAAGACTTTAGAGTCCGCTCGCCCTCTCTCTGAAGACTTTAGAGTCCGCTCGCCTTCTCTCTGAAGACTTTAGAGTTCGCCCGCCCTCTCTCTGAAGACTTTAGAGTCCGCCCGCCCGCTCTCTCTCTGAAGACTTTAGAGTCCACAACATTCTCACTCGCTACCGAAGACTTTAGGGTCCACCGCGTTCTCTCTCTGAAGACTTTAGAGTCCACAACATTCTCTCTCGATCGCTACTGAAGACTTTAGAGTCCACCGCGCCTCTCTCACTGAAGACTTTAGAGTCCACAACATTCTCTCTCACTAAAGACTTTAGAGTCCACAACATTCTTTCTCGATCGCTACTGAAGACTTTAGAGTCCACCGCGCCTCTCTTATTGAAGACTTTAGAGTCCACCCCATTCTCTTACCGAAGACTTTAGAGTCCAAACCGTTCTCCTATTGAAGACTTTAGAGTCCAAACCATTCTCTTACATAAGACTTTAGAGTCCACCCCGTTCTCCTATTGAAGACTTTAGAGTCCAAACCATTCTCTTACAGAAGACTTTAGAGTCCACACCATTCTCCCTGGGTTTCTTCTTTCTCGTCCTCTCTACAGGTTCCTGGGTTCCTTGGCTCTGTTCCGGATTGGCACCTCCGCCCCTGCCCCGACTGGCGGATCCCGAGCCAGCTTACCACGACGCGAGAAGTCCGGGCAGCCGACGCCGCCGAGTTCCAGAGCAGTACTCAACTCTGTAACCAAAGTTTTGAATAAATAACCCCAATTACTTCAATTTCACCGAATTCTCCGCAGCGTTCTCACTGGCAAACGGGCTTCTTCTCTTTTCAGCTACCACTCGGACTCATTATTGTAGGCGGACCCTGGCCGTCCCTGAGGTATCTGGTAAACTGGGGCGGCAGACCGTCACATTGGCACCCGAACAGGAAGAGTGGTAGCAAGAGAAACCCGAAACCAGAAGAGTATGTCCAGCTGGGAGTACATGGCAACGAAGTCCGACCTGGCCGAATACGCGGAAGAATTTGGGTTAGTTCACACAGGCAGATTGGAAGACCTAAGGAAAGAGCTGTCAGCGTTCTGTAAAAAGACGGATCACACGGAAAGCATAAGGCAGAGGCTGGCAACCCTGGCGGAGAGGTACAAAAGAAAAAAAAGCCCCGCAAGAACACCGGCGATCGTGGTAACAGGAACCAGCGAGATGGATAGCCCGAGAAAGGAGAAACAAGGAAGAAATGTGGAGACGGAGATCATTGACCGGGTGCGAGGATGGGGGATTAGGTACCAAGGGACAACAAACCCACTAGAGTTCTTGGAAAAGATAGAACAATGGGCAAAGGGGTACGGAATGGCAATGGACGAGTTGATCCAGGCCATGCCATTCATTCTGGAGGGACTCGCAGCAGATTGGTGGAACACAACACCAACCGAGATCACATCCTGGGGACAACTAAAGGAGGAATTACTAGAGTACTTCCTGCCACCAAGGTACGAGGAACAGTTGGAACATTAGATCTCACAATTGAGACAACGAGAGAACGAACCAGTGAGGGAGTATGCCACTGAATTGCGGAAGTTGATGATGTTCACGAAGCTTTCGGAAAGCGATAAATTGGACAGGGTGTACAAAAATTGCAGGAGCAAAATAAAATTGTACACCCGAAGGAACGGATTTAACACATTGACGGAATTTCTGAAACTGGCGGAAGAGGTAGAGGAGATTGAGGCAACAGAGGGCACAACGCAGCCAGCACCTCAGCATCAGATAAGACAGGAGATGTGCTTTAGATGCGGGGGCACGGGGCACGCGGCACGCTCATGTGGGAATCCACCGAGACTGTTCTGTTGGGTCTGTGGGAAAAACGGCGTAAGGACTACACAATGCTGTAGGACGCCGACGGGAAACGTGTAAGGCCTGAGCAATTAAAACTGGCAGCTCAGGCCACACAGCGACCGCCAGACCCAAGAGACGATTTAACGTGCGACGGAGTCCAGATATTGGCACGGATCGGACTTGGCGATAGAATAGTAGAAGGAGTCATAGATACGGGAGCATCACGAAGCGCGATCAGCAAAAACTCGTATCAGGATATCCGAGAACACGGGAAATGGAACGGAGTTCGAGCGGAAATAACGCTAGCCAACGGGATGAAGCAGCGGGCAATAGGGGAATTTCACGCCGAGATCAGGTTCGGAGGAGCCCGGATTGAAATTTCTTTCATGATCATGGCAGAAGTAGCTGGCGGCATCCTGTTGGGAATGGATTTCCTGGCGAGGGCACAGAGCGTGCTAAGGTGTGGAAACCTGGAGTTGGACATAAAAGAGGCGGAAAGGGGAAGCGACGAGGCGAGGGAGGCGACAGAGACACCGGAACAGGAGGACACGCTGGAGGAAAAAATAGAGAACTTCCTACGGGAGCAGAGGCAAGTATTCGAGAGGATGCAGGGGGTCAGTAACGCCGCAACACACAAAATATACCTAACGGACGATAGACCGATCAAACAAAGGTACTATCCGAGAAACCCAAAGCAGCAGGCAATTATTGACGAGCAGGTAGACGAATTACTGTCGCTGGGGCTGATAGAGAGGTCAAGGAGCCTTTATAGTGCACCCGTGGTACTGGTCAGGAAAAAGAACAACGATTGGCGGATGTGCATAGATTATCGGTTACAAAACGAGAAGACCGAGAAGGACGCATATCCAGTGCCACGGATGAACTTTATCCTGGACCAACTGCGGGAAGCAAAGTACATAAGCACAATAGACCTTAAGTCGGGCTACTGGCAAATCCCGATGGACCAGGACAGCAAACAATATACAGCGTTTACGGTACCAGGGCGAGGTCTGTTTCAGTGGAAAGTGGTGCCGTTTGGGCTCACTACAGCACCCGCAACGTTCCAGCGAGCATTGGACACAATCATTGGGCCTGAAATGGAGCCCCATGCCTTTGCATACGTGGACGACAACATCGTAATAGGGCGGACGAAGGAAGAACACCTCCAGTGGTTGCAAGAAGTGTTTAAGCGGCTGCAAAGGGCCAATCTCAGGATTAACCCGGATAAGTGCCACTTCTTCCAGGAGGAGCTGAAATACTTGGGGCACGTGGTCAGCAATCAGGGTATTCGGACGGACCCGGAAAAGGTGGCCGCAATCCAGGAGCTACCAGCACCAAAAACTACGAAGGGGATGGCCTCGTGGTATCGAAGATTCGTGCCGAACTTCACGGAGCAAGCAGGGCCGCTGCAAGAGCTGATCCGGAAAGGGCAGAAGTTCGAGTGGACTGGTAGACACCAGCAAGCGTTCGACGGGTTGAAGGAGAGTTTAACACAAGCACCAGTCTTGGCATGTCCGGACTTTTCAAAACGGTTCAAGCTTCAAACAGATGCGAGCGACTTCGGGTTGGGAGCGGTCCTGACACAAGAGGCAGAAGACGGGGAGCACGTAATATCCTTCGCGAACGGAGATTGAATAAGACGGAGCAGAAATACAGCGCGACGGAGAAGGAGTGCCTGGCCATTTACTGGGGTGTAGACAAGTACAAGATGTACCTCGAAGGATATCCGTTTATGGTAGTAACAGATCATATGGCGCTGAAATGGTTAAATTCGATCAAAAGCCCGGCAGGGAGAGTCGCCAGGTGGGCACTGGGTTTGCAGCCTTACCAATTCGATATCCAATACAGAAAAAGGAAACTCAATATGGTGGTGTCAAGGTTGCCGCGGGTGGAAATCAAGGGAGTGAGACACCAGGACGATTGGATACGACAGAAGATGGAGGAACTACGGAAAGAGCCACAGGCGGAGGAATACCAGATATCGGAAGGGCGGTTGTACAGACAGAGTGAGCAAACGAGAGACCAACAACGATGGAAGCTGTGCGCAACAGCAGACGAGATTCCGCTGATCTTGCAGGAAAACCACAGCGCAGCCGAGGCGGGGCACCTGGGAATATTTAAAACAATACAGAGAATAAAAACAGGGTATTTTTGGCCAGGATTGACCAGGGACACAAAAGAAGTTTGTTCGGGCATGCGACAGTTGCCAGAGATATAAAGTCTCGCAGCAGAAGACGGCCGGGAAAATGCTGACACGAGTAGCGGAGGCACCGTGGGAGACGGTGTGTGTCGACTTTGTGAGGCCACTGCCACGCACGACGCATGGAAACTCAACCCTTATAGTAATAATTGACAAGTACTCAAGATGGGTGGAGTTGGCAACGATCCGGCAGGCGACAGCGGACGCATTTCTGAAGGTTTTTCGAGAGCGGATAATTGCTAGGTTCGGCGTACCGAAGATCCTAATATCAGACAACGGGGTACAATTCACGGGGAGAAAGACGAAACAAGCAATGGAACGATGGGGCGTGAAACAGCAGTTTACGGCACCATATACGCCGCAGGAAAACCCGACGGAACGGGCAAACAGGACGGTCAAAACCATGATTGCGCAGCTAACGGGAGAGGACCAGACAAGGTGGGATGACCGATTGCCGGAGTTAATGCTGGCATTTAACAGCAGCACATCAGAAACGACAAAGTTCAGCCATGCACAGTTGATACTGGGGAAAGAACTACGGCTGCCCGGGGCAACGTTCGCCAGGGCCACCGAAGGGTCCGGCATACAGGAGGAAACGGTGGAAAACCGGTGGAAGCGGATGGAGGAACAACGAGGGGAAGCGATCGGGAATATGCTAGACGCGGCGGAGCAGCAAAAGAGACGCTATGATTTAAGGAAAAGAGAGTGGAAGCCAAGGGTGGGCGAATGGGTGCTGTGCAGAACGCACCCGCTATCCAGCGCAGTTGATAAATTCAACGCCAAGCTGGCGCCAAAGTTTGACGGGCCGTGGAAGATAAGAGAGTTCGTATCCCCGGTGATCGTGATGGTGAAGAAAAGACGGACGGGAAAAATGAAACGAGCGCACATCGGGGACATAAAGCAGTATGTGGAAACAGCACAAATATCGAAAGATCCCCAAAACGATATATCGATAGGCACAGGGTTGGGTCCCAATATATCGGCACGGGTAGTACGGGTGGTCACACAGAAACGGGCTGCTAATAAGAAACGCCAACTGGTCACACGTAGCTCATTTTTTAAGAATAGGCTAGATAGTGTAAACAAGTTTGAAAACGTGCCGGATTGCAAGAATAATGAGAATGGTGTTTTCGTTACAGGAACCATGAACCAATTCGAGTCGAGTGTGGAGAGATTCCGGGAGAGGCACACGGCGGTGGCAGCAGCAGTCACCCGGGCCAGGCTGATCGAGGCGCCGGCAGCACCAGGGACAGCAAGGAGGCGGACGGAACCGGCCAGGATGGGGTGGAAGCAGACGGACCGGAGGGAGAAGGTGGTCCGAGCGGTACCGCCGGCGGACGGGACAGCCTACCCAGCAGCGAGTGGCCCACACGCCACGGCCAACAATCATCGGAGGGCACGGCAAGGCCCCACCGGTGGCGACGGCACCCGCCAAACCGGTGCGGGTCTTAGCTGGGGTGGCAGGCCCGAGGATGCCACCCAGGGAGAGGTCCGACATTGAGAGGCAGGAGGACGACACGCCGCCCCCGCTGGTCCGACGGCCAGCAACGCCCACACCGAGCCGACGGCCGCTAACACCAACACCAACACCAACGCCAAAAACAGCACAACTGAGCCGACGCCAGCCCACCCCGGATGCAGACATTTTGGAGATCCACCCGGTAGAGACGAACACCTGGGGATGGACCCTCCCCGAGGGGACGACACTCTCCGCAGGCGGGGTGGCGGCCATAAAGAGGAAGCTGGAGAGCAAGAGGTACGGACAGCAGAAGCGGTGGCTGGTGGAGGATGAAGGTGTGGTTTGGAAGGTGACCTCCAATAGGGGGAATTATGTTGCGGTGACGCGCCACTTTGCAAAGGAGGGGGGGGGGGGGGGTGTAACGCGTGCCGCGCACAATAAAATGTAAATAAAGAAGTAAATGTAAATAAAGGAAAATAAATGGAAATAAATGGAGAAAGAAACATATATATAGGAAATATAAATAAATGAAATACAATGTAAACACAATTGAACAATTTTAATTCGAATGCGCGGGCGCGCCAACCAACGGCCACACTGACGGCAAAGGGTCACACCGGCAGGGAAGGGGCACACTAGGCGGCGATAACGGCGGGCACACTAGGCCACGCTAGGGCTATATAAAGCGGGCCGCTGGCCTAGGAAGATTACTTAGCAGCCGACAGCGATCGGAAGCGGTAAGCCTCTTGCAGCACACTTCCAGTAGTCAGCAGCCAAAGTCATTTTTGGGCGACCCGAATCTTTCGATTTGGGTTGCAATAAATAGTCGATAGACTTTCGAGTCGCGGCTACTAATTCGGCTTGCCGAATTACCTCTCTCTGAAGACTTTAGAGTCCGCTCGCCTTCTCTCTGAAGACTTTAGAGTTCGCCCGCCCTCTCTCTGAAGACTTTAGAGTCCGCCCGCCCGCTCTCTCTCTGAAGACTTTAGAGTCCACAACATTCTCACTCGCTACCGAAGACTTTAGGGTCCACCGCGTTCTCTCTCTGAAGACTTTAGAGTCCACAACATTCTCTCTCACTGAAGACTTTAGGGTCCACCGCGTTCTCTCACTGAAGACTTTAGAGTCCACAACATTCTCTCTCGATCGCTACTGAAGACTTTAGAGTCCACCGCGCCTCTCTCACTGAAGACTTTAGAGTCCACAACATTCTCTCTCACTGAAGACTTTAGAGTCCACAACATTCTTTCTCGACCGCTACTGAAGACTTTAGAGTCCACCGCGCCTCTCTTATTGAAGACTTTAGAGTCCACCCCATTCTCTTACCGAAGACTTTAGAGTCCAAACCGTTCTCTTATTGAAGACTTTAGAGTCCAAACCATTCTCTTACAGAAGACTTTAGAGTCCACCCCGTTCTCCTATTGAAGACTATAGAGTCCAAACCATTCTCTTACAGAAGACTTTAGAGTCCACACCATTCTCCCTGGGTTTCTTCTTTCTCGTCCTCTCTACAGGTTCCTGGGTTCCTTGGCTCTGTTCCGGATTGGCACCTCCGCCCCTGCCGACGACTGGCGGATCCCGAGCCAGCTTACCACGACGCGAGAAGTCCGGGCAGCCGACGCCGCCGAGTTCAAGAGCAGTACTCAACTCTGTAACCAAAGTTTTGAATAAATAACCCCAATTACTTCAATTTCACCGAATTCTCCGCAGCGTTCTCACTGGCAAACGGGCTTCTTCTCTTTTCAGCTACCACTCGGACTCATTATTGTAGGCGGACCCTGGCCGTCCCTGAGCTATCTGGGAAACTGGGGCGGCAGACCGTCACAACTCTCCTCCCGTGATTCCAGGACCTTTACCGGTGTTGCCGCCACTCTCCTTTCGGACACTCCACGGTTTTCACCGGAGTAGCCCACCGCTGGGTTTCTCTTTCTAGAGACAAAGACCATTCAGCCAAGACACGTCTCCGCCCGGTCCGCCGGACGCCACACACCCTTAAAATCGGTGTAATTAATTTGAGGTTGGGGTCGCCCTAACTGCGAAATTTCCAAGTCGATCCTTTGTCCCAACATACAACTGTCGTGTATGATCCTTCCTGGACGCGGCTGAGTGCTATCCCGGCCGGAAGTTCATAACAGCTACTCTATAGCAGCGAGATTCATAGAAATGTTGCTATGCTATAGCAGGCGCTGTCACTTTGACGAAAGCAGTAGCAGAGCCGTAGCAATAAATTTGAAAACATTGTGCTATGCACTGCTCCGGGTTTCAGACTTGCTAGCTACAGCCAAATGCTATAGCAGAAAATTTTAGAAAATGCTCTGGGGATTAGTAGCCTTAGTACAAATTTTAGAGCAAGATGAGAGCAGAGCAACAACAATTTTGATATGTGCTACGCTCTGACATGTATTTGTTTTTATTAATTGCTACATTTTATTATTATGCAACGTTAGGTAAGGTAGGTAGGTTCAAGTGGTGTGATTCCATCCTAGAGCCTCCAATTACAGCTGAGCTCCATTTTGGTCCACTCCTTCTGTAGTCTACTAGTAGTTAGTACCAACCTGAGCCTAGGATTGGAGGATATGAGGCCTTGTTCGAAGACGATTAGTACCAAGCTCAAGAATTGCTTGCTTTAGAACTTTTACCCGCTAAGCCGTTTCAAAATTTTTTAATTATGCAGAAAACAACCAAGGAAAATAAAAGTATCTTCGTCAAGTTTAGTAGGACGCCATGTAGTTAAAGTTGAGGCCTTACTGGCCTCCAACTCCTCCGCCCGGCGCATGTCCTTCACCGTGGCCTCCTGCACCGTGGCCTTCTGCACCGCGGCCTCCCTCACCGCGGCCTCCCTCACCGCGGCCTCCCTCACCGCGGCGGGCACACTAGGCCACGCCAGGCTCTATATAATGCGGGCTGCTGGCTAAGAAAAATCACTTAGCAGCCGACCGCCACTGTAAATGGTAAGCCTTTTAGCAGCACAACTCCAAGTAGTCAGCAGCCAAAGTCACTTTTTTGGTCGAACCGAATCTTCGGATTTGGTTTGCAAGACATACTTAGCTCCGCTAAGGTTTGTTTTTAGTGCGACAGACTTTCGAGTCGCGGCAATAATTGGGCCGCCGAATTCTCTCTCTAAAGACTTTCGAGTCCACCGTCCCTCTCTCTCTCTCTCTCTCTGAAGACTTTTGAGTCCGCCAACTGAAGACTTTGGAGTCCGCCAAGTCTCTGAAGACATTCGAGTGCGCTTAGAGCGCCCGTGGAAGACTTTCGAGTCTGGGGCGATCTGCTGCCGCCGACTCCTCAGCTCGGCCCAGAACGCCCAGACGAGGGCCACCCAGACGCTACGGCGCTCCCCCTTACCACTCGGACTAAACTAATTTACTGAGCGGACTCTGCGGCATACCGTCACAGTTGGCACCCGAATAGTTAAGAGTGAGAGATTCATTACGTTGCCAGAATTCCTGAAGTTAGCGGAGGAAGTAGAGGAGATTGAAGCCATGGAAAGCACGATACGACCCGGGCAGGGGACGCAGCAGCAGATAAGTCCTGTGGAGGCACAGGACACGCAGCACGCAGTTGTGGAAACCCGCTGCGACTATTCTGTTGGGTCTGTGGAAAAAACGGAGTAAAACGCCGGGAAACGCGTAAGGCCTGAGCAATTGAAGCTGGCAGCTTTGGCTACACAGAAAACGCCAGACTTAAGGGACGACCTGACGTGCGACGGGTTCCAGATTGTGGCAGTAGTGGGATTTGGAGAAAGAACGATGAAAGAAGTAGTGGATACAGGAGCATCACGGAGTGCGATTAGTAAGAACGCGTACCAGGACCTCAGAGAACACGGAAGATGGAGCGGTATAGGGCGGAAATATCACTCGACAACAGGCGATAATCGATGAACAGGTGGATGAGTTACTGTCCCTTGGTCTCGTAGAGGTCGAGGAGCCCATTTAATGCGCCCGTGGTATTAGTCAGGAAGAAGAATAACGAAAGGCGGATGTACATCGACTATCGGTTGTTAAACTAAAAGACCGAGAAGGATGCGTATCCAGTACCACGGATGAACTTTATGCTGGATCAGTTACGGGAGGTAAAGTTTATCAGCACTATAGACCTTAAATCAGGGTAATGGCAGATCCCGATGGACAAAGATAGCAAGCAGTATACGGCGTTCACGGTACCATGACGCGGACTGTTCCAGTGGAACGTAATGCCATTTGGGCTAACCACAGCACCGGCGACATTCCACCGAGCGCTGGATACGATTATCGGACCCGAGATGGAGCCCCATGCCTTTGCATACTTAGGGCGGAATAAGGAAGAACACCTGCAGCGACTACAGGGAGTGTTTAGAAGACTATAAAAAGCGAATCTGCGGATAAACCCGGATATGTGCTACTTTTTCCAAGAAGAACTGAGATACCTGAGGCATGTCGTAAGCAACTAAGATATTCGGACAGACCCGGAAAAGGTAGCTTCCTGGGGATGGCTTCCTAGTATAGACGGTTTGTACCAAACTTCACGGAGCAAGCCGGACCGCTACAGGAGCTGAGCAGGAAGGGGCAGAAATTCGAGTGGTCTGAAAGACACCAACGCGCATTCGACAACTTAAAGGAAATCCTAACGAAAGCGTTGTTTTTGGCTTGTCCGGACTTCACGAAGCGGTACATATGGCGCTTAAGTGGCCAGATGGGCGCTTGGTCTACAGCCATACCAGTTCGAGGCTCAAAACTGGAAAGGGAAACTCAGTGTAGTGGCGGATGCCTTATCAAGACTATCACAGATAGAGGTACAGGGATTAAAACACTGGATAAGACAGAAGGTTGAGGAATTACGATAGGAGGCACGGAGCGAGGAGTACCAGATGTCAAGAGGTAGACTATATAAACGGGCCGGGACACAGCAAGCGAAATCCCACAGATTCTGGTGGAGACCCAGAACTAACAAGAGACGCAAAGACGCAAAGGTGTTCGATTGGGCCACGAGAGGGTCCGGAGTGCAGGAGAAAATAATCGAGGAACGATGGAAACTGATAGAGGAACAGAAGAAACACAATTGGTAATATGATCGGCGCGGCGTAACAGCAAAGGAGACACTACGACTTAAGGAAAAGAGAATGGAAGCCAAAAGTTGAAGATTGGGTACTATGCAAGACCCATCATCTGTCAAGCGTAGTGAACAAATTCAACGCAAAGTTGGCGCCTAAATATGATGGCCCATGGCGGATATTCGAGTTTACATCCCCAGTAATCGTGACAGTGAAGAACAAGCAGACACGAAAAGCAAAACGGGGCTCACTAAGTGACATTAAACCGTATGTAGACATTTTTTTTTCCCGCCCAACCGACGCAGCCGTGTGACGTACGGCACCAACGCGTTCTAGATAGACGCTAGAGAAGAAAAAATAGAATAGGAAGGGAAAAATTACGATATACTACGAGCAAGTTCTACCAACAGTACAGTTTTAAGTTTTTGAAGGCTTTCAATGCCTTCAATACTACTAATCAGTACATAAAACCCTAAAGGGTTCATGTACTTCAAACTCTCGCCTACAATGGTTAACTACTAAAGGAATAAAGGTTCTAGATGAAAGACGGGGAACATGGAAATTGAGCTGGCCTACCAAGTAGGGGCTCTCCACATCCCCGTTAATAAGTTTATGTAGAAAGACGACGCCAAGCATCGTCCTACGGTTAGCTAAAGAAGGTAAATTAAGTAGGAGAAGTCTACTAGAGTAAGACGGTAATCTGAAGTTGGCATCCCAGGGTAGGCCACGGAGGGCGAAAAGCAATTATTTTTTTTGAACAGATTCGATGCGGCTACTATGGACTCCGAATTGAGGACTCCAGACGCACGAACCATATTCTAATATAGGGCGAACTAACGAAGTAAAGAGAGTCTTCGTTACATAAGGAGAATCGAATTCCTTCGACCACCTGTTAATGAAAACAAGCATGCCTCTGGCTTTGCTAACCATACAGGAAATATGTTCTGAAAACAAAAGTTTAGGATACAGGTGGACACCCAGATCATCGACAATAGAAATTCTTTCCAAAGAGCAATCGTTAAGCATATAAGTGGCAAGCTGGGGAGTGACACGTGAAAATGTCATCAGTTTGCATTTATAGTTGTTGAGATGTAAATCGTTAGCATAACACCATGCTTGGAAGTTGTCAAGATCCGATTGTAGGTCTGATTGGCATGAACTGCCCCTATACTGCAAGCTAAGTTTAACGTCATCCGCATACATGAGTACTCTGGATTTAGTTAGAATAGCAGGGGTCCAAGACGGCTACCCTGTGGAACGCCAGAAGTGACACCGAGGCTAATGAATAGAACGTTTCTGAACAGAACCTTTTGTGTCCTGTCACTTAGATAACTCGAAATCCATTTAACAAGATCACTAGGAAACCCCATTGAATCAAGTTTCCTAACCAGAAGAGAATGATTAACCGAGCCGAATGCTTTACTAAAGTCCGTGTAAATAACGTCGGTTTGAGAGTTTTTTTTGGAAGCCCCTAATAACGAAAGAGGTTAGTTCCAAAAGATTGGTCGTGGTTGATCTTCGCCTCATAAAACCATGCTGACATGGAGAAATGACGGATCTGCAAAGATGTTGCAAGTGAGGAGTGATTACATTCTCGATAACTTAGAGATACCCCTATAGTTACTGGCCTCCGATTTGCTACCTTTTTTGTGGAGAGGTATAACAAATGATTCACTCCAAATAAGGGAAATCCTGAGGAAACTAAAGATAAGGTAAACAATTTATGAAGGGGGTTACACAGCGCAGGTCCATCGGGACCTGGCAAATATACTGGCTTATCTCGTTGAAGATCATGAAGAAGTGAGCTCTCGTTTAAAATAGGACTGAAGATTAAGTACGAACTGGGCATAGCTGGAGAAAATGTATGATCTGAAGATGTCGAGGGAGAATTTGTAGTTTTAAAAAACTCAGCGAAGAGATTGGCTATTTCTTGATCAGGATTTACCGACGGATAGGTTTCAGGAACACATAAGTAGAAAAATGAGTTCATGGCACTATAAGAGATATCAACGGCTGTTGCAATGTCAGAACTCATATCTTTATATCTTTTTTTGCTATGTTGTAGCCCTGGAACTCAGTACAAAATGTGATGACTCAGATGTAACTCCCAAAAAATTTGTTCTAGTTTCATATAGCTCCTGAACCTGACGTCCTAAATTCAGGACCCATCTGAAATCTGAAAGGGGAAAGATTGGCCTTTCATTTAAGTCCAAATTCAACTTTGGTACACGCGCGGTTTCTGTGTTATTAGCGTTCGAAAAGTGCCAAAAAGGTCATTTTTGGTACTTTGAGGGCGATTTCCTCAAAATTGGTACGTTAGAAATTTTTTTGATTTTCGAACTAGCAATATACAGACCGAGATCTTTCACAATCTGAAGGTTTTATTCAAGTTGTTTTTTTAAGGTCAATTTTTGTAGACCTGTGTAATTAAAGACATGGTTAACTTGAGATAAAGATAAATCAAGCAAGCCATTTATGAGTTCATGCTGCGCCTCTGTATGAAGGACATTTGAGCCACCATCAGAAGACCAGTGAGCTTCAGGTATGTAGAAGTCACCCAAAGTCACTAATTGGTCCCTATCAGAAAGCCTATTGGAAACTGCCTGAATTGCCGAAAGGTGTTTCCAATAAATAAAATGTAAATAAAATGTATTAAGTACTCGTATACTACAAAAAAAAAGGAACTATGACTTGCATACATATAGAAAGCGATATATAAAATTATATAAAACTCTGCTGGCCTAGCCAAAAATTCTATCGTAAACTCTGAAGCAAAGGCTGCGCCGTGGAGTGCCTGTGGCCTCCAGCTCCTCCCTGTTTCGCAGGAACATCTGGTAGTCCATCAGCGTCTTGGAGTCCAGAGCTCCCCAATCGGAGTGCGGTTTCAGGGAACTGGAAATCCTGCTCTTCAGCGAGCCCTTGGGCTGTTTGCAATTGGCATACAAAGCCCAGTAGACAAGCTGGCCAAGTATAAAGGCAGTCAGAGCCCAGCCAAAAACTCGAAATCCCAATGGAAATTCGCGATCGTTATAGGTGAGCGGTTTTATTGTAAGCAAAGTGTAGACAAGGATGATAATCATGGCCAAAGGAGTGACTATGGACCAGCATATCCTATAATATGCCGATGTCTTGATGTTTAGCATGTACTCCGCATCCTGGCAAAGCCTCTTGGTGCCATAGATCCAGCCTACGGCAATCAGCTCAAAGATGGCCGAAGCCAAAGAGACAAAGGTCACACCATGGTAATCCAGCAACGTGATGAAGTGCTCGCCACCGGGAGTGATGTAAATCAGACCCACCAGAAATCCAATCGTCGATAGAACCACCACAATTATCCAAATCTTGAGATTCACAAACCGATCCTTGATTACGGTCATGATGCAGCTAACCATGCCCACATTGCTGCCAACTCCCAGCATAAAAAGCATAGCAAAAAAGAGCAAAGAGAAGAACTGCGGGCAGACGGTGAGCTTGGAAATGGCATCCGGATAGGAGATAAAGGCCAGGCCACGACCCGCCTTCACCACGCTGGCAATGTCCTTGGTGTTCGACTCGTGTGCCAGATTGCCAAGGATACCAAATATAATAACACACGACAGCAGCGATGTAAAGGTGTCCAGCGTTGTCACAATATTGGCATCCCGGTAGGCATTGTGCCCGAAGCGGTTGTACGAGGAGTACATGATGATCACGCCGAAGCAAACGGCCAGCGAGAAGAACACCTGAGTGACGGCATTGTACCAAACCATTGGCTCCAGGAGCTTGTGCCACTGCGGCGTGAGGAAGTACATCACACCCTCGTAGGCACCCGGCAGGGTGAGGGCCCTCACCAGTAGGATAACCACGACGACGTACGGAAACAGGGCCAGCACATAGGCCGCCTTGCCGGAGCTCTTTACGCCTCGAATGATGACCAGGGTTACTGTCAGCCAGGAGAGGCCCAGCATCAGGGCCAGACTGCCGCTGGAATAACCGATTCCATCTTCTAGAGTGTCTGTCTTCCTCTGCACAATGCGCTCCAGGTAAAGCTGCGTGGAAGAACTGATTGTGATGTCCTGCGGAAGGTCAGCTGCAGCCTTTTCGGTGGCATTTACACATCCTGGACCCCACTCCTCACGGCAGTAACTCCATGGCAGCTCCGATGCAAGGGAGTCGAAGAAATAACGCAGGGTCAAGGCCATCACAGAGGCATAGTACGTGGCCAAGACGCCCAGAGCCAGCAGCTGGGCATAGCCCACGCCTCTCATCATGGGCGCAAAATCAAAGACCTGCACAATTCTTCGACTGGAGAACTGGCCCAGCAGCATTTACATGTACATGGCTTTCCCACCAGAAACAGCACTATGAGGTAGGGAATTAGAAAGGCTGCTCCTCCATTTTCAAGAGCCGTAAAGGGAAAGCGCCAGACATTTCCAAGGCCAACGCTCAGGGCAATGCAGGACATGAGAAACTCCAAGGAGTTTCCCCAATTATCGCGCGGCTTCTGGTCCGGCAGCATTTCAGACGATTCTAATGCCATCGGAAGCGGTAATGGTCTGATCAAAGGCTCCACGCTCCCGCTGGTCTCCGGTTTCGAGGGCTCTTCGCCCACTGGAATCTCCGCTTTCAAATCTTTCATTGTGGCGCTTTGCTTTTAAGTACTTTTTGGCCTGGCCAAGGCAAACGTGATTTTCCAGAATTTTTACACCCGGCACCATGTACACAAAATCACTCGGTAACAACTCACTTAAAAAACAAACACTTTAAAATAAAACTATTAAAATGGGAGAAGTCTTTAAGTTTATCACTGTTTTTGTGTGAACTTTTTGGGAACCGAATAGTGTCTCGGAGATTAGGCGATCGTTAACCGTTCCTTTCAAATTTCCTTTATTATCCGTCTTTCTCTGGATTTATTTCTCTTTAAGACAGCTGTCCGTTTTGTTCCGTGGGACAAATGCGATTGCGATAAGTTGGCTCTTCCGAAGATGGAGGAATGTAAGAGCAGGTTACAAAAATGCAACGACCTGTAAAAGATAGCTTTACGCAGATAAATTCGATGTCCAAAAAGTCATTAGATACCGCTCGTTCCGCTGGAGAAGACGGTCTAATCTGTAAATTGTGTACTTACTCGGAAGAATTTCGGAGCAGAGGATCTCCAGCTTCAACAAGGTTTCAGTAAATACAATCACCTGGGATGCAAAAGAAAGCCTATCCTAATACTTAGCTTACTGCGTAAACCCCTAGTATTCTGATAGGAAAGTTGTAAGGAAGAGGTTAGTTTTTTGGGACAGAAGGTACAGCGGTGGATACTGAGGATTGTGACGACCTGGGAAGTTGTACTCCCGCAGGCCGTGTTCTCTTATTTCGAGCCTTGTACTCTTTCACTATAACGTACTCGGGCTAGAAGTCACCCGAGCAAATTGTGTCAAAGAGCTGGAATGAGACATTTATCTTGAATGACGAAATGTCTCTGGCATACGAAAATTTGAATTTTTCCACCTTGATATTACCGGCTTGGGTTTTGCCTTGTATAAAGGCTAGTACATCTTCCGATGCGAGATCAGGGGCAAGCCTCGAAACAAATATTGTTTTCGAAGGTGGGACTGCTGTAAGGGGCTTACGTAACGAATTGTTACCAACCAAGGCCGGTATTCCGGGCATTGTTGGACCCTGAGTAGCTTTTTCTACGGAGATTTACGGAGCCAAAGATTTGGGCTCCGCAGCGGACACAGCAGACGACGCGGAAATTGCTGGCTGAGCGGCTGCCGATACCCCAGCGTCAGATTCGGTTGCCGAATCTTTTTTCGTTCCAGATCTCAGCACCCTTGGAGCAGGGACCAGGAGCTGTGGCGCAGGAGAGTGGCAGGGAATCGGTAGCTGTGTCTCACACAGTTGCAGCCGACCAGCAGCAGGTTTTTAGCGTTTCGGCGACTTATTTAATAGCTTCATACTATTAAATTGAGCGTCAAGCGCGGAGAACAGGTCATTCGCCTTGCGAAAAGTGGCCATGATCTCAGAAAATCCACTCCTGGTCTGACGCATGAAGGATGATAGCTCCTTCTCAACCGGTCGACAGGCCTCACAACAATAACGCAGGACCTTTTTGCCGAACACTGCGTCAGCTATTCGACCTGTCATTTCGATGCACTTAGCATGCACCACTACATCGCAAAGCCAGCAATGGATACTGGGCTAGTCTGCCAAAACATTTTTTGGCAGTTCTTTATATTGCAGACAATATTTAGAGACATTATCACAGACCCTAGAATCAGTACCAAAAAAGCAAAGAGAGAAAGAGAGAAAAGAAAGAGCGCAAGGGTTAGAGTATGAACAGCAGGAACCACAAGAGCGATGAGATCTATGAACCACTTATATGCAGCTAACAGCAACCGACAACTCAAGCGGGGGAGAGAAAAATAAAACGGGATAAAGATTTAAGACAAAAAAGATAACCGTCTTAGCGCAAACTAAAATTGATTATTAAAACAAATTAATTACACAGAAAAGTGCATGCACGTGCGTTAGCGAAATTCGGATTCGAGATTGTGGCAGTAGTGGGATTTGGAGAGAGAACGGTGAAAGGAGTAGTGGATACGGGAGCATCACGGAGAGCGATCAGTAAGACCTCAGAGAACACGGAAGATGGAGCGGAGTAAGGGCGGAAATATCACTCGACAACAGGCGATAATCGATGAACAGGTGAATGAGTTACTGTCCCTTGGTCTCAGGCAGATTTCGATTTAGATACGGAAAAATTTGAAAGGGAAGCCAAAATATAGGAAAAGGATTTGAACTATCTTACCATTAACAATACCAGCAGCAAAGGAAGAGGGAGAGAAAAGTCAGATTTGTTATTTTCCCCAGATTTATTACTGTTTGGGGGGCGCCTTTGCCGCAAAAAGATCTCCAGTCGGTGAAAGCAGGCCCAGTAGAAACATCCCACGTCGCGATCGGAAATAGCCCGCAGGGTCGAAATTAGAAGTTGGGGGCGTCGTGGGTAGAACAAATGTGCGCATTCACGTCAGCTTTATTCTGCTCCATACATGAAACTGAAATCTAGCTTAACATAAGGGCCGCGCTCCCGACCAATAAGCTGATCTTAACAGTGCGGGAGCGGGCCAGAGTGGCGGAAAGCGGTCCAGCCATCCCCAGCTCGCCTCACAGCGAGCGCAGATCAGGAATGCCGAGAAGCGGAGAGCACGAGAACATAGGTTCGCTCGGAAGTTGGTGCGCGGAGGGCGAAATCCGGGAGCGTAAGAAGTGGACGAGCCCTTTGATTGCCGGTGGGCAGAGACAGCGGTTCAGATCTGAATGGAATAAATATATGCCCCGTAGAAGGTCGGGTTGCGGGCACTGGACTTTCGTGCGTATGCAGGAGCGTGTGGTGGTGCTTATTGCACTCTTTTCATCGATCACCACTGCGGCACGTTCCCTCGAAATGCACGTGGGCCAAACAATTGGAACCGTATTGATGTTTTATGACTTCCTGGAGCCGTTTCTCAGCGCTAAGACTGCGAAAACGGAAGCATTTCCGAAGTGGATGGTTCCCTTGACAGACTCGGCATGGGTAGGATCGAATACCTCGGGCACGTCTGCTTTCAACGGGGGCCGCACTACGTTTGGTACGGCAGTTCCTTAATGAACCGTTGGACGCGAAGGAAATGCGTGTAGAAAACACTGACATGCCGTTAGTGGGTGCTGTTGATAATAGGCCTGGAAGTACCCAGCCAAAAATCGTTTCCTGGCCCAGAAGAGAGCCCAAAATGTTGCTTTTCGAGCCACCCAGAAGCACAGACGGAAGAATGTCTGCTCCTATCAGGACATCGGAGGTCTCGAAAAACGTTGGATCTGCTAAGGGGAGATCCGGAAGTTCCCTTAGAAGATCTCTTGGAACTGGGTGGGACGAAAGTTGTCCAACTAGTTGAGGAATGACATAGGCCTTCGCTTCCAACTGCATCCCGGGTCTGGAGAGAACTCGAATGGATAACTTGTAGAGCTTCGTGGAGTGCCCGGCCACAGATTGATTGATACCGGAAACTAGGGTCTGGACTGTGCCAAATGGAAGTCTGATTCGATTGAAGAGTCGTTCAGATATGAGCGTAGCCTCGGAACCTGAATCGATCAAAGCACGAGCTTGGAAGTCGCGGCCAAGATGATTTATATTAATAATGGCAGTGCCGAGCAGGATAGCTCTTGACCCCGATGAAAAACACACTTGCACATTCGAGTGGTCTTCGGGAGCGGCAGCGCTTCTCGCGGTGGGCACGGGTCGTGAACTTGACGAAACGGAAGGAAATGGAGGGGTTGCCAATGGATTTCCGCGATGTAGCAGAGTATCATGACGGCTATGGCACGTAAGGCAGGAGTGAGTACTTGTGCTTTCACGATGGTGATGGTCTCGTGCGAATCAATTTAAGCACAGTTGTTTCCTTCGGACGTAGTTCGATCGCTCATCGACATTCATTTCGAGGAACCGCGAACACGAACGGAGTGGGTGGTTTTCTCTGGAACACAGGTCACACCCTCTAGTTGCTGGCACCACCCGTGCTTTGAAGGAATGGAGCCTGCGCACAAGTGGGGGAGCATTTGACGATCTTGCCGGAAGGTTGACTAGTTCTCACGTCGTCGATTGCCTCCAGAGTACGATGGCGCTCTGTCAGGAAATTGTCCAATTCATTCCAGGTTGGAATTTCGGCCTTGTTGTGTATGGATTGCTCCCACATGGAAAGTGTGATTTTGGGGAGCTTTGAGGAAACCATAAATACCAGGAGACAGTCCCAAGCCTCAACATTGATGGAGGACATTTCTAGGGCTGTCAGACAACTCTATTTGGTGGCTTGCAGCTCCTTCAGCGCGACCCCGGACTCTTGAGGAACAGCCTGAATGTTGAAAAGGATCTTTAACTGGCTGTTGACCAATAGCCGCCGGTTCTCAAAGCGGTCAGTGAGGCTTTGCCACGCCGCGACAAACCCCTCATGGGTAAGCGGAGCCTTAGAAACAACGGTGTGTGCAACACCACTTGTTTGTTGTAGCAAGTGGAACAACTTCTCTACCAGAGTAAGCCGCGAGTTCTGGATGTAAATGGCCGTAAACAAGTCTCTAAAGGTGGGCCACCGAAGATAATCACCCGCAAATATCTCGGTATCTACTGGCGGTAACCGGCAGCCTGTAGACACGGGCGGGTGGACATTGGCGGAAGCCTGAGTGGATTGGGAGGCAAATTTCTCCAGAAGCTGGGCAATACACCTCGAATAGACGGAGTAACAGTAGCTGTACTTCGAGTCCAGCACTGTCGAGGTGGCCTCACTGTCGTCGGACACGGCTAGCAAATCGGAGCAGCTCGCATAGCTCTTCTCCACCTTCTCCCACAGGGCCCGAATTTGGTCCCGATGGACTTCGCACATGTATTGGGAGCCTCGTTCCGTTTCTGGGGTGCCCGGAGTATTTATGTTGGCCTCAAATTGGCTAATCCGATCTGTTGTGGCGATGTACTTTTTCAGCGCCACTTCGACCGCACTTTGAGTCATTTTCGCAACGGAGCGAGTCTGCCTTTATGAAGGACCGGGGATTGTATTGACGGATTCGACGCTCTTTGCCCTTGGAATGGCAATGGTTGATTTTGTTCCGCAATAAAATAATTAATTCTTTACATATATCGAGAATCAATGAAATTGAATCAGTTATTTTCGAAATTAATTGTTGAGCCGGAAAGGTAGAATTGACTTTGGCTTGGATGTAACACAAAATAAATAATTAATAATAATCAATACCCTTGCAGGGTATATTAGTTTCAGTCAAAAGTTTGCAACGCAGTGAAGGAGGCATCTCCGACCCTATAAAGTATATATATTCTTGATCAGGATCAACAGCCGAGTCGATCTAGCCATGTCCGTCTGTCCTTCTGTCCGTCTGTCCGTCTGTCCGTCTGTCCGTTTCTACACAAACTAGTCCCTCAGTTTTAAAGCTACCTGAATGAAACTTTGCAGTTAGGCTTCTATATACTCTCACTCGTACATATGTCGGAACGGATCGGACGACTATATCATATAGCTGCCATAGGAACAATCCATCCATATGCCATAGGAAAAATCTACGAAAAAAAATTATATATATATATTATATATATATATAAATTATATTGTCAGTTCTCAACCAATTTTCACCAAATTTGATATTTGCCCATTTAGTATTATTTCCGAATTTCGGTTTTAATTTCATGAAAATCGGCTGACTATATCCTATAGCTTCCATAGGAACAATCAGGAAAATAAAAGAAAAAACCATAACTTTGTCAGTTTTCTACATATTTTCACCAAATTTGATAGTTACCCATATTTTAGTATTCCTGAATTTCGATTTTAATTTCATGAAAATCGGCTGACTATACCCTATAGCTTCCATAGGAACAATCAGGAAAATAAAAGAAAAAACCATAACTTTGTCAGATTTCAACATATTTTCACCAAATTTGATATTTAGCCATATTTTAGTATTTCTGAATTTTGATTTTAATTTCATGAAAATCGGCTGACTATATCCTATAGCTTCCATAGGAACAATCAGGAAAATAAAAAAAACTATAGCTTAGCCGTGTTTCAAACCATTGCCATCAAATTTGAGATTTGGCAACAAATTATTATTTCAGAATTTCGTTTTTAATTTTTTGTTTAAACTCTGCAAGGGTATACAAACTTCGGTGAGCCGAAGTTAGCTTCCTTTCTTGTTTTGACTAATTGTTGTCGGATTTAATTATTATGGAGCCGGCAAGGTGGAGTTGAAACCTCGGCTCTTGTTCGGACGGAAGTTAATATTTAAAATAATTAATAATTTTCGAATTGGTTCCCGAGCGAAAATTAATAATTAAATAATTTGTAGTATTTGTTCCACTGAAATGTTTTAAATTTAAAAGTTGCTCTTTGTTGGAACGGAAAATGTTGACTGGGTTACGCCGACGGCAGAGCAGTGCGTAAGTAACGCAAGAGAAGAAAAAAACACAGCAACGAAAACAACACGGCTGCTGCAGCGGCTAAGTTAAAATTTTTAGGAACAGAATCACGGATTTGCAGTGAGATGTCGTTTTAATATTCGTTGTTTTATTATAATTTTATTCATTTCTGAAATCGGAGGCAGAAGATATATTGGAATATATATGGGCATGCATTCATGTACGGATATATGTATGTAAGGGGATGTGGGGCATATGTTGGCAGAGTGGAGCGTTGATAAGTGGACTGTATAGTTGGGGGAACAGAAAAGTTATGTGGTGTAAAAAATGACACTGATTGGGAAAAAAATATTACGCCAGCGGCGGACTGTTCGGTGAATTTGGGAATTACCGGAACTAATACACACCGGCTGGCCAATATTAATTATGCCTTCTTTTTGTCACCACACAATTTCACTGTTTAATTGTTCAATTTTTTGCGGATTAATTGCACCAAAAAATATGTGCACAATTGCCACGAGTGTATGTGTGTATGTATGTATATGGATGCACATATGACGCTTGCCAACGGTCGGGCCAGCGAATGAATAACGGGGAGGCCGAAAACGGCGAGGAATATAGCGACGCTTCCAAAACGGGGACGGATGGAAAATTTTGCAAAATTTGAAGACGAATAAGAGTAGAAATTCTCAAACTGCCGTTGTGTCGGAAAACTCGGACTTGGAGTTGACACGGGAGGAGAAAATCTTGCAGCAGTGTGAACAGAATTTAATGTTCGGACCAGAGAGACGAAGACGAAAAACGTACTTATCTTTTTGACGGACTAAACGCCGATAACTGCTGGCAGAAATATCCGGCTCTGATGGACCAAATGTTGGGGGGCGCCTTTGCCGCAAAAAAGATCTCCAGTCGGTGAAAGCAGGCCCAGTAGAAACATCCCACTTCGCGGACGGGAATAACCCGCAGGGTCGAAATTAGAAGTTGGGGGCGTCGTGAGTAGATCAAATGGGCACATTCACGTCAGCTTTATTCTGCTGCATACATGGAACTGAAATCTAGCTTAACATAAGGCCCGCGCTCCCGACCAATAAGCTGAGCTTAACAGTGCGGGAGCGGGCCAGAGTGGCGGAAAGCGGTCCAGCCATCCCCAGCTCGCCTCACAGCGAGCGCAGATCAGGAATGCCGAAAAGCGGAGGGTGGGAGAACATAGGTTTGCTCGGAAGTTGGTGCGCGGAGGGCCGAAATCCGGAAGCGCAAGAAGTGGACGAGCCCTTTGATTGCCGGTGGGCAGAGACGGCGCTAAGCGCGCCGAAGAGGGCCTCCTGGCATGAACAATTACTAAGCTCACTTGATACAATAATATACTTGATGGCAGATCTAGCCTTACAGCGAGCTTATATTAAGGACATATCCATTTAATGGACAAAAAATTCATTTACAGAAAATTTAACAAAAGGAAATTTCGAAGAATTAGTGGTCGATATAATTAAGTCAAAAATAGTAGGATCAACCTCATATAAGGTCAAAAACGAGACTACTATTAAGGCAAATATCCGATGTAGTTAAGGCTAAACTGGCAAAGACCAGAAAGGAAAAACTGCTGAAAAATTTACCAACGAAATTGACAACCTCCGGAAGCTACATGAAGCTTAATACATTGATGAAGGTTTAAACAACAAAAAAACAACAAAACTATCGTGGCAATAATTACAGAGGTAACTTCCGCTGTAGAGGCAATGGCCGTGGCAATTACCAAAACAACGGCAACTACCAAAATAACGGTTTCTATCGAAACAACGGTAATAACCGAAACAACAACAACCAGACCAATAACTCAAATAGAGGTCGTGGAAGTTATAGAAGAGGTAATATTAATAATAACAATAATAATAATCACAACAACAATGTGAGACTAGCCCAAAATGCTTCAGGAAACTCCCAACACCTTTAGATACTCAGCAATAAAGAACGTAAAAGTTCACGCTATCAATCTCAGCTAAAATATATTATTCTTAGACCAAATAATCTGAATTATCCAATTTATGTTCCAATAACATACAGTTTTGCAACAACTCCATAGTTCTGCCAGCAAGATCTCAAGTTGCCCGAAAAATTCACCTATCACCAGATGAAGATAGTGTACTAATTCCCAATCAGGAAATTAGAAGTGGTATTTATGTTGCAAATACAGTTGCAACTACCAAAAATGCATCGGTCCGATTACTAAATACAACCAGTACCGATTAGATAATAAATGTTAATGATCTAAAATATGAAAAAACGAACTACTAAATAGTTCAAACTAATCCCGACTGTAGAAGACAATCTGTATTATCACAACTTTCGAAAAGTTTCCCCCCACAATTTAAAAAACAATTAACAACTCTATGCACTCAATATAGCCACATATTCGGACTAGAAACCGAATCAATAACTACCAATATTTTTTATAAACAAAAACTGAGATTGAAGGATGTTGAACCCGTTTATATAAAAAACTATACAAATCCTCAAAGTCAAAAGACGAAATACAGGTACAGGTTCAAAAATTAATTGATAATAAAATAGTCGAACCGTCTGTATCACCATATAATAACCCCCTTTTGTTAGTTCCGAAGAAATCTCTTCCCGGTTCTGACAAGAAAAATGGCGATGAGTAATTGACTATTGCCAAATTAATAAAAAAAACTGTTGTTTGATAAATTTCTGCTACCTAGATTTGACGACATTTTAGATCAACGAGGAAGAGTGAAATACTTCTCATGTCTAGACTTAATGTCTGGTTTTCACCAAATAGAACTCGAAGAAAGTTCACGTGATATAACGTCCTTTTCGACAAGCAATGGTTCATACCGCTTCACGCGAACACCATTTGGCTTCAAAATAGCGCGAAACTCATTCCAGAGGATTATTACTATAGCATTCTCCGGATTAGAACCTTCTCAAGCTTTCCTTTACATGGATGATTTAATAGTAATTGGTTGCTCCGAAAAACATATGCTTAAAAACCTTACTGACGTTTTTGAGAAATGTAGGACATGCAATCTGAAACTACATCCTGAAAAATGTTCATTGGAATGGACAGCTGACTTTCAGAATGCCTTTGAACATCTTAAATCGGCACTAATAAACCCAAACTTATTACAATACCCAGACTTCAGCAAAGAATTTTGCATAATAACGGATGCAAGTAAGCAAGCATGTTGAGTAGTGTTGACTCAACAAAAAAATGAACTCCAACTTCCAGTTGCATACGCATAAAGATCGTTCACTAAGGGAGAAAGTAGTAAAAATCCAAGCTTAAAACTCACAAGAATAAGGCTTGAATTAGAGGAATATAAGTGGAATATATGTGGGATCCGGTAGCGTTAGTAAGCTGACAAAAGTTACCAGAAGCGGACTCACATACTAGTCTTTGACTTCCTTCCATATAATATACTGAAAGGTGTAATCAATTCCAAGAAAAGGGTCCTACAACTTCTCGCTAAAAGCAGTCGCCGCCAAAATCTCGCTTCGATCGGATGTCAAGAGAAAACCCTAACTATGTTTTGTTTAATTTTAAGTTACAAGTTGAATGTAATAAACAATATCATTTATTTAAAGTCGGTGTTACAAATTTATTAAAAAGAGGACACAGCATTTTGGGGGCTCAGCCGAGATATTGCCCACCATTCGACAACTTGGACCTTAAATAAAATATTTCACCCACGATAAATATAGTTACCAAAACATTGTGCGGTGCAGTTGAAGATAAATTAAGAACAATTTAAAACTGTTCAACGAGTCACAGAGACAGCGATAAACGGGAAAATAATTTCATCAGAAGGCGAGAAAATGCAAAAAGAATTTCATCAGAAAGTGAAAAAACGAGAAAAGAATTTCATCAGAAGGCGAAAAGCAGACACACATGGGCGAGTGCGACGGAAGCAGCGAGTGACGACGACGAAAGCGAGGAAGTGTCCAAATGCTGATGCATCGGATCAGGCTGGTAAAGAGCGGAAATTAGAGAGCAGCAGAGGACGAACGAGGTCAAGCAAGACATTGGAACTGGTGGCGTTAGCGGAGCTGCGGGCAAGAGCGTGTTGGCCAGGATTGGAACACAGAATTAAAGGCAGACGTAGACGGCCAGTTGAGTCCGATTGAGATCAACCTCGAAGCAGCGGATTGGCTGGAGAAAGCGGAAGGAAGACGAGAAAGGTGCAGAGCGGAAGCAGCAGTTGCAGGGCAGCAGAATACCAGGCTGAAAAGTCAGAAGTTCAAAAGCAGCGGATTGGCTTGAGAAAACAGAATCAGAGGCAGCGGTACAGTTGCAGAGAACAGCGGAGCAGCAGAATAACAAGCGAGCAGACGAAATCACCAAATCATGTTGGGAAGGACCTTAACACGAAGATCAGGAGAGAGGATCAGGAGGTGGACAAGCAGAGAAGAAGACGAGGAAGGTACAGAACGGGAGCAGCAGCTCAACCTTATTGGCGAGAACAAGGGAACGTGGTTTTGAAAGCAGAAAAAAGGATTCCAATTGGAGGCATTGCAGAATCGTATCGAGAGCGGTGAACGTGAAAAGAAGCGAGATAGATACATGGTCCTCGCAGGTTAACTTACAGTCTGTATGTATATGTGAAGAAAATAATTAAAACAGGTCTGTTAGTTTGAATACAATTGTATCGGAAATAATTAGAGTTAAGACACAATTTTGTCACCATATGTACTGTAATATTCAGCAGGTTACTTTTGTAAAATGGAGAGAAGCGAGATATTGGCATTGCGAGTGGAAGAATTGCGGCGCCTGGACGTACGTCTAGCCATGGCTGTAGTAAATGCACCCAAATAGGGAGAAAATTGAATCTGTATTAACTTATAGCACTGAACGTGGTGAGTTAATCTCAGATGAAGACTTTAGCAACAGGAAATACCCAGAACATCATAGAGTAGATTATTTGAGGAATCCGTCCGCTCTAGAGAAACTTGGAGTCAAAGTGGTGAGCCAAGTTTCTTTGGATTGCATGCATCTAATCGAATTAGGTGTCATTCCTGAGGGAATTTACTTCGAAATTCACTACAAATTCCTGGAGGAAATCTTGGAGGAATTGCAGAGGAATACTCAGGGAGTCTGAATTCCCTGTACCAACCGCCTCGTTATATGAAAATTCTCTGTAGGCTTGTATGGAAATTCTTTGACGATTCCTTGAGGAGCAAATCCCATTCCACCAGGATTTCTTAAGGAATCCAATCGGCATGGTACTGAAGGGAACTGTTCACTACCTAAATCCGAACAAGGAAACAAATACTCAGTTATACTTATCTGAGATTTAACCGAATACCTTGTAGCAATACCAATACCAAATAAAAGGTCATAACAGTAGCAAAAGCTATTCTTAAAGATTTTATTCTGAAGCACGGTCCAATGAAGACGTTCATTACGGACATGGGAACAGGATATAAAAATTCAATTATTGAAGATCTATGTAAATATCTAAATATTAAAAATATAACTTCCACTGCACATCACCATCAGACTGTAGGTACCGTGGAGCGAAGCCACAGAACACTCAATGAGTTCATCCGTTCCTACATCTCAGTTGACAAAACAGATTGGTATGTATGGCTACGATACTTCGTTTATTGTTTTAATACAACCCCCTCAATGGCACATGACTATTGTTCATATGAGCTAGTTTTTGGTAATATTTCAAATTTTCCTAATAGCATAGATAACATTAAACCACTTTATAATATAGAAGACTATACTAAGGAATCAAAATTTAGATTAGAACAGGCATTTAAGAGAGCTAGACTAATGCTAGGATCCCATAAGATAAAACAGAAAATTAATCACGACAAAACTAGTTTAGATTTAGATTTATAAATAAGAGCTCAGGTTTTATTGAAAAATGAAACAAGACATAAGTTAGATTTAAAATATACAGGTCCTTACAAAGTAGAGCAAATAGGAGATAGAAATAACATAACTATATTAAATAATAAAAATAAAAAACGAATAGTACATAAAAATGGATTAAAACTCTTTATTTCATAATCTATTTTTATTTCATATTGTTCATGCTGAACAAAGGGACAATATCGCCAGGGGGGCATCTCTGGGAAATAATGTACCTGTCGCCATATTTTTTCTTGTACGTTTTGAGCACTCTGAAAATAAAACCCGAACGAGACGGATCGTCACTAGCATCATCACCAATCTTTTCTACCAGCTATTTATTTTGGGAATTTTTGGATCGCAACTACCCGCCCCCGGCGACATCATTTTGGTCCTTCGAGCCGGATATTCCAGCGCTTTGCCAAGATAAGTACGGTGCCGAAATTCCCATATATGTATGTATATACATGCATATATATGTAGATATATTGCTGCATCTAATTTATGTAAAACAACACTACAAACTCCTGTGCAGTAGTATATGCCCCGCTCCTATACATGTTCTAACTGAGCCAGTATCCAAGAAGGCTTACATCCAGGTTTTTTATACATAAAAATCACTACATCCACACCGATTTCCTTGGCAAACATTGCATACACGCAATTGCATACACATATATGTACATTGCCGGCTTATGGACATATATGACTTTTGGATCACAAATCGGCGGCATTTAAATGAAAAACAAAAAAACCACATCCCATCCACAACAAATATATGTGCATATTTTCCATCCAGGTCTTTCACTTCACAATAACAAAAAAAAAAACAAGAAAGGAAACTAACTTCGGCTCACCGAAGTTTGTATACCCTTGCAGAGTTTAAACAAAAAATTAAAAACGAAATTCTGAAATAATAATTTTTTGCCAAATCTCAAATTTGATGGCAATGGTTTGAAACAGGGCTAAGCTATGGTTTTTTTTATTTTCCTGATTGTTCCTGTGGAAGCTATAAGATATAGTCAGCCGATTTTCATGAAATTAAAATCAAAATTCAGAAATACTAAAATATGGATAAATATCAAATTTGGTGAAAATATGTTGAAATCTGACAAAGTTATGGTTTTTTCTTTTATTTTCCTGATTGTTCCTATGGAAGCTATAGGGTATAGTCAGCCGATTTTCATGAAACTAAAATCGAAATTCAGGAATACTAAAATATGGGTAACTATCAAATTTGGTGAAAATATGTTGAAAACTGACAAAGTTATGAATTTTTCTTTTATTTTCCTGAATGTTCCTATGGAAGCTATAGGATATAGTCAGCCGATTTTCATGAAATTAAAACCGAAATTCGGAAATAATACTAAATGGGCAAATATCAAATTTGGTGAAAATTGGTTGAAAACTGACAAAGTTATAATTTTCCTGATTGTTCCTATGGAAGCTATAGGATATAGTCAGCCGATTTTCATGAAATTAAAACCGAAATTCGGAAATAATACTAAATGGGCAAATATCAAATTTGGTGAAAATTGGTTGAAAACTGACAAAGTTATAATTTTTTTTCGTAGATTTTTCCGATTGTTCCTATGGCAGCTATATGATATAGTCGTGCGATCCGGCCCGTTCCGACATATGTACGAGTGAGAGTATATAGAAGCCTAACTGCAATGTTTCATTCAGATAGCTTTAAAACTGAGGGACTAGTTTGCGCAGAAACGGACAGACGGACAGACAGACAGACGGACATGGCTAGATCGACTCGGCTGTTGATCCTGATCAAGAAGTTTGTATACCCTAGCAGAGTTTAAACAAAAAATTAAAAACGAAATTCTGAAATAATAATTTGTTGCCAAATCTCAAATTTGATGGCAATGGTTTGAAACACGGCTAAGCTATGGTTTTTTTATTTTCCTGATTGTTCCTATGGAAGCTATAGGATATAGTCAGCCGATTTTCATGAAATTAAAATCAAAATTCAGAAATACTAAAATATGGCTAAATATCAAATTTGGTGAAAATATGTTGAAATCTGACAAAGTTATGGTTTTTTCTTTTATTTTCCTGATTGTTCCTATGGAAGCTATAGGGTATAGTCAGCCGATTTTCATGAAATTAAAATCGAAATTCCGGAATACTAAAATATGGGTAACTATCAAATTTGGTGAAAATATGTTGAAAACTGACAAAGTTATGAATTTTTCTTTTATTTTCCTGATTGTTCCTATGGAAGCTATAGGATATAGTCAGCCGATTTTCATGAAATTAAAACCGAAATTCGGAAATAATACTAAATGGGCAAATATCAAATTTGGTGAAAATTGGTTGAAAACTGACAAAGTTATAATTTTCCTGATTGTTCCTATGGAAGCTATAGGATATAGTCAGCCGATTTTCATGAAATTAAAACCGAAATTTGGAAATAATACTAAATGGGCAAATATCAAATTTGGTGAAAATTGGTTGAAAACTGACAAAGTTATAATTGTTTTTTGAACATTTTTCGGATCGTTCCTCTGGCCGCTATATGATATAGTCGTCCGATCCGGCCCGTTCCGACATATGTACGAGTGAGAGTATATAGAAGCCTAACTGCAAAGTTTCATTCAGATAGCTTTAAAACTGAGGGACTAGTTTGCGTAGAAACGGACAGACGGACAGACGGACATGGCCAGATCGACTCGGCTGTTGATCCTGATCTAAAATATATATACTTTATTGGGTCGGAGATGCTTCCTTCACTGCGTTGCAAACGTTTGACTGAAACTAATATACCCTGCTAGGGTATAAAAACAAAAGAAATCAGCGTTTTAATATATTTTGTTTGTTTATTCTGCATAGTGCATACATATGTATTGGCCGGCAAGGTAGCAACACCATTACCATACGCGGCACAGTCTGTTAACGAGCCGTTCACATTTGGGTCTTGTTTACATTTTTCTTTTTTTGGCTTCGTTTTTTTATACCCTAGCAGGGTATATTAGTTTCAGTCAGAAGTTTGCAACGCAGTGAAGGAAGCATCTCCGACCCTATAAAGTATATATATTCTTGATCAGGATCAACAGCCGAGTCGATCTAGCCATGTCCGTCTGTCCGTCTGTCCGTTTCTACGCAAACTAGTCCCTCAGTTTTTTTCTGATTTTTTATGCCATTTTGAAGCAAAAAGTCCGATTTTTTACTAAAAAAAAAAGATAAATTGTTTAAAAAAAAATACAATTAAAAAAAAAATTTTAAAAAGGGCCACGTGAGTACCTGTAGAATTAGTTAAACTATATTTGTGCAAAATTTCAAATCGATCGGATCAGTAGATTTTCAGTAATCGTGTTCACCGACTTGGAAAATGCTACTTTTCAGGAGAGCGCTTCAAAGTTTTGTGAGCACATGCAGTGCACACTAAGCGACCTCCATTAAATTGGCTATAACTTTGTTAATTTAAATTTGATTGACTTGCAACTTTTACACAATATTCTTTATATTTTGTGCAATTGTAATAAAAACAAAAAAAAATTTTCGAAAAAAAAAAATTACAAACCTTACCCCCCCCTTAAAGCTATCTGAATGAAACTTTGCAGTTAGGCTTCTATATACTCTCACTCGTACATATGTCGGAACGGGCCGGATCGGACCACTATATCATAAGCTGCCAGAGGAACGATCCGAAAAATTTTCAAAAAACAATTATAACTTTGTCAGTTTTCAACCAATTTTCACCAAATTTGATATTTGCCCATTTAGTATTATTTCCGAATTTCGGTTTTAATTTCATGAAAATCGGCTCACTATATCCTATAGCTTCCATAGGAACAATCAGGAAAATTATAACTTTGTCAGTTTTCAACCAATTTTCACCAAATTTGATATTTGCCCATTTAGTATTATTTCCGAATTTCGGTTTTAATTTCATGAAAATCGGCTGACTATATCCTATAGCTTCCATAGGAACAATCAGGAAAATAAAAGAAAGAACCATAACTTTGTCAGTTTTCAACATATTTTCACCAAATTTGATATTTAGCCATATTTTATTATTCCTGAATTTTGATTTTAATTTCATGAAAATCGGCTGACTATATCCTATAGCTTCCATAGGAACAATCAGGAAAATAAAAGAAAAATTCATAACTTTGTCAGTTTTCAACATATTTTCACCAAATTTGATAGTTACCCATATTTTAGTATTCCTGAATTTCGATTTTAATTTCATGAAAATCGGCTGACTATACCCTATAGCTTCCATAGGAACAATCAGGAAAATAAAAGAAAAAACCATAACTTTGTCAGATTTCAACATATTTTCACCAAATTTGATATTTAGCCATATTTTAGTATTTCTGAATTTTGATTTTAATTTCATGAAAATATGCTGACTATAATAGGATATAGTCAGCATATTTTCATGAAATTAAAATCAAAATTCAGAAATACTAAAATATGGAACAAGGAACAATCAGGAAAATAGGAACAATCAGTGTTCAGTCGCAGCAGTATGTAGTCATAAGTATGATATTTAAGACACGACACACATTATGTAACAACTCTTCGTCACAGTGACCTGCATTTATCGTAAATAAAGTATCATTTACCAGGTCAAGCGAATATGCATGGTCAACTGAGACGAGGTAATGACCTGGGGCAATAGTCTCAGGTCGCAACACAACCCACATTCACAAGTAACCGCACACTTTTCTTATACGTTATTTCTGTTAGCATAAGCATTTGTGTACCTATATATATTGTTAAGTTTCATTAATAAAGTCAGTAAGAGTTCTAACGCCAACCCAAGAGCTTTTATTCATGCACCAGAGGCTGTCGCTGTGTCTTCAGACCCTCACCACAACCAACCCGTTCGCCTAGAACAACTCATGCCCCTACACACTTTATACCGTCCACCTAGTTCCAAGTGCTAGTTGCGACAACAAACAGGCAAATAGTTTATGCACTATTTGCCAGGCATCTAAGCCTTCTTACACTTTACATTTTGGTGACCCCGACGTGATCCCCCGGGAAGATTCCGTAACTCTTGGGAATCTTCCTGATTTTTTCACACTCGCCAAAAAACATTTTGGTGACCCCGACGAACACGTCAACCAACAGGAAGGATTCCGTAACTCTTGGGAATCTTCCTGATTTTTTCACACTCGCCAAAAAACATTTTGGTGACCCCGACGAACACGTCAACCAACAGGAAGGATTCCGTAACTCTTGGGAATCTTCCTGATTTTTTCACACTCGCCAAAAAACATTTTGGTGACCCCGACGAACACGCTAGCCGTGGACCCCCGGGAAGATTCCGTAACTCTTAAGAATCTTCCTGATCCTTTCTTAGGAACCTTCTTCGACACTGTCATCGAACGGAAAAGTTCCGTAACTCTTGGAACCTCCTCGACACTGTCATCGAACAGGAAAGATTCCGTAACTCTTGGGAATCTTTCCAGCGACAGCTTCTGATGCATTTTCGCCCGACGAACACGCTAGCCGTGGACGTCAACGTAGGGAAATTTCCGCTAACTCATAGGAACCTCCCGCAGGATAATCCGTAACTCTTGGGATTTCCTAATTTTCACTCGCCATAAATACCATTGGTGAGCCCTGACTCACAGGAAATTGTCCTGAATACGTCAGAAGCCCAGGAAGATTCCGTAACTTTTGGGAGTCTTCCAGATTTTTTCACTCTTGCCAGAGAACAATTGGTGAGACCGACAGGGAAAGTTCCGTAATTTTTGGGAACCTCCCGCAGTCAAGAGCCTGCAACCCTTTTCTATGTGGAAATCCCCCAAGTCTATTGACAATTGTCAATATGTCTAACAAGGAGGAGCAAGCAGTCACAGGGGCCTTAGACTTGCAGGATGAGATCACTCAAGAGATCTCAAGGCTACTCAGGAAAGATTTCGTAACTCTTGGGAATCTTGGGAAAGTTCCGTAACTATTGGGAACCTCCCGCAGGAAACAATCCGTAACTCTTGGGATTTTCCTAACTTCACTCGCCATAAAAACCATTTGGTGAGCCCTGACTCACAGGAAATTGTCCTGAATACGTCAAACCCACAGGAAAGATTTCGTAACTCTTGGGAATCTTCCAGAATTTCACTCTTGTCATAGAACATTGGGAACCAACAGGGAAAGTTTCGTAACTCTTGGGAACCTCCCGCAGGAAAGAATCCGTAACTTTTGGGATTCTGTTTTGACGCTGTCATTACACAGTCAAGAGCCTTCAAATCCTTTCTAGAGTTCTAGATCCTCCAAGTCTATTGAACAATTGTTAATTCCTTCGACCACACCACGGTTGCGAATAGGAGCGTATCCAGCTGTCAAAGCAAATAAAACACTCCCAACGGTCAGGAAATTAAACAATTATCAATATGTCTAACAAGGAGGAGCAAGCAGTCAAAGAGGCATTAGACTTGCAGGAAGAGATCAGTCAAGAGATCGCAAGGCTTATCCGCAACTTTAGAAACGATTCAGCGGATAGAAAATTAAATCCAACATATTACCAAACAAAGTTGGTCGCAATCGATAAAGTATGGAATCGATTTGCGGAGAAGGACAAAAATATTCCTGCAACATATAGAACCGAAGAATATTTAAAGTTCTACGTCGACTGTCGTGATTCATACGATAAATACAGGAATATTATAGTCGACTCAATGGCTCAGAGCTCAAGCAATGCCCCAAATCAGGCAACCGCGAGCAATGGCCGGGAAACTGCAGACGTTGCAAGCTTAGCGCAACCTGCACGTAAGCTGATATCAGCATGTCAGCGACAAAGGGCAATCGCCGACTCAATCAAACGGGCTCTGAAACAATGTTCAGAGACCGACAGGGCCGTATCAAGGAGTTCAATAAACTCATTGTAGTCCCAATACCAAAAGATCCATTTCTCGATCCATGAAGAGTACGAAGACCCGGTCAGGGAGGGATACGACATGCAGTCGTTCCTCCGACTAGAAAGGGAAGTACAGAAAGTCACTGGGGGCACAAACCAACACATCAAGCAATGAAGATGTACACTTGCCCAGAGTCAGCATCCCCAAGTTCGATGGGGATCTACTCAAATGGACACAATTTTTTGATTTATTCAAGTGCATGATACACGATACCAACATGCCCACAGTCAAGAAGATGTGGTACCTGAAAACCACTGTGACTGGAGAGGCAGAGAGATTGATAAGGCATATCGATCTAAAAACAGAGAACTACATGAGCGCATGGGAAATATTAGTTGACACATATAACAATCCCCGCCATGTAGCAGATACAATTCTCAATCGTCTTCTGCAACAACAGACAAACAATGACGACCCAAAGTCATTAAAGGAACTGTATATTACAGCCATTGAGTCTCTAGCATCATTAAAGGGACTAGGCATTGATGTATCCAGCTGGGATACAATCATAATTGCCATCTTAAAGCAAAAATTGGATCTTGCGAATAGAGCCCTGTACGAACAATCCTTACACGGCTCAAGAGAGCTTCAAGGGCTCGATACGATACTAGGTTTCCTGGACCAGCGAAGTCGAGTGCTGGGAACAGGAAAACGCAGTCAGTCAACATAACTCCGTTTGCAGCCAGCCAGGATCATTCTACGAACGGCTGGGTACATCCAGAATGGCAATCTCCGAATGGAAAATAATTGTATATTACGATATAAAACCATATTGGAGCGACAGGGGAATATTGGCCAACTGCTTCCAGTAGCATCGGCTAATATTATCCAGCTTTATAAAATTATGCAGGCCGAAGGCACCACAACGATCAGCCACGTCATCTTTAAGATATCGCTGTCACTGGTGTCTGTAACTCAACAGGAAGTGTTCAGCATTATGGCGATCCCAACATGGAAGGCTGGAAGCTGGCAGCAATTCAGGCTACAAACCGAAATCATAGCCGTCAATGCCCATAGAGATCAGTTCATGTGATTGACCAAGGATGTATTCAAGCAGGTCTAGAACTGCCACACGACGAGCACATCTGTTTTCAACCATCAAAGCCACATTCAGCGTGGAAAATCGGTGTGAATTCCAGTTGTTTAATAACAAGACGGAAACTATCTGCGAGGTCTCTCAGTCGAGGGCCGAGCTGTGGTGGTCAGCAACGCATCAGCAAAACAGGTGGATGTTTGCCACACGCAGGCTTATTGTCACTGGCCCCAGGCTGCACTGCACGCAACTCAAAAATTAGCGTGAGCACATTCAGCACCGTAGTCAGCGAAACAAGGGCGGCATATGTTCGTTTTGGTAACATCACAAGGATGGACCTTAAGAACACACCTGAGCCACTGCAAGGAACGGCAGCCAAGGAAGTCAACTTGAAGGAACTGGGCGCTTTGCAGCACCAACTGGCCAAACTAAAAGAAACCACCTGGAAAAATCAAATCAACACTCCCCAGCACCATCAAATAGCTGCTTATGTGGCTTTAGCAATGTCAATGTTATTAGGCATTGCATGGGTTTTCAGACGAACGGTCAGCAAATGGACATCAACACGCCGGGCTCCCGAACTCAGGCAGAACACGGAACAGCTACCACCAGAACCTACCCCACGAAGTTTCGCGTTCGACCTTAGCGAAGGTTGAACACTTGTTCAACGGCCGGGAGAATGTTCAGTCGCAGCAGTATGTAGTCATAAGTATGATATTTAAGACACGACACACATTATGTAACAACTCTTCGTCACAGTGACCTGCATTTATCGTAAATAAAGTATCATTTACCAGGTCAAGCGAATATGCATGGTCAACTGAGACGAGGTAATGACCTGGGGCAATAGTCTCAGGTCGCAACACAACCCACATTCACAAGTAACCGCACACTTTTCTTATACGTTATTTCTGTTAGCATAAGCATTTGTGTACCTATATATATTGTTAAGTTTCATTAATAAAGTCAGTAAGAGTTCTAACGCCAACCCAAGAGCTTTTATTCATGCACCAGAGGCTGTCGCTGTGTCTTCAGACCCTCACCACAACCAACCCGTTCGCCTAGAACAACTCATGCCCCTACACACTTTATACCGTCCACCTAGTTCCAAGTGCTAGTTGCGACAACAAACAGGCAAATAGTTTATGCACTATTTGCCAGGCATCTAAGCCTTCTTACACTTTACAATCAGGAAAATAGGAACAATCAGGAAAATAAAAAAACCATAGCTTAGCCGTGTTTCAAACCATTGCCATTAAATTTGAGATTTGGCAACAAATTATTATTTCAGAATTTCGTTTTTAATTGTTTGTTTAAAGTCTGCTAGGGTATACAAACTTCGGTGAGCCGAAGTTAGCTTCCTTTCTTGTTTTTCAATTGTATACTGTGTACTGATTTCTTCCACGCGATATGCAGCGCCCCTAAATTTTCCAATTCGTAGATATCGTTTCCGATTATTTTGTGGTACGCTTTATCCAGCGTTCAAGCATTTCTTCCAAAGCGATAAATATCAGTTTTTGATTAATCCTTTTTCTTCACGTTCCAGCCCACAGTATTTTCGACAAAATTTATTTGTCCCCGAATAATTATTTCTACACATTTTTTTCCCCTTTTCGTACCCAAATCGATAAAAACTTTTTTCGACTATTCATTTGTTTTAATTCCTTAAACGCGTTATTCAGCGTCATTGTATTGATTTTGGAATCAAGAGCATCTTTTTTTGATCAATTGGTTCTTCGCGTTATCCGGCGCCCCCATATCTTTCAAATCAAGTACATCCGTGCCAACGCGTCATCCCGCGCCCCCGTATTGATTTGAAACCGATAGCTTTTCTTCGATCAGCTTTTTCGATCATTATTTGTTTATTTACGCTTATCCAGCGTCCCTGCACTTCCAAATCGATTAATATAATTTTTCGATGAACTCGGTTTTTTCTCGCGCTTATCCAGCCGGCCTAAAAAGAGTTTAACATGCCAATCGGCGACGGTGAGGAACCAAAATCCCGTCTGACCGTTTCTAAGGCGGAGGCTTCTCACAGAGTCAGGGCAACGAGTGAATCCTCTGCGCTTTCCGAAAGCGAAAATCCCTCTCGAAGCAAAAGCCCATTGACAACCACCACTCCACTTAAATCTACGAGCACGTCGCTCAAAGTTCCACCGTCTGCACCATCCACAAAAGCCGCAAAATCAGTCGTGTCTCCCCACGTCACTAGAGCAACTGGAAGAATGGCTCAAGCTGAGGGAGACAAGGGCTTGATAAAATTCATGACCATAACCGATAGGATGGGTCAGTTCGAAGCCAGAGTCAACACCCCGGCTGACAAAGTTCCGTCCATCCACACGAGTAGGGTTCGACTTGAGCAGATCAGGTCCCTCTGGGACAAGGTGAAAAAGGAATACGAGACGTGCTCCGAAGTTCTTGCCAGTTTAAACTACAAGGACACAATAACAGTCATGCAATCCAAGAATGACTACTGTTATACCGTTTACGAGCGGTGCGCAGCAAGCCTCAATGAAATCATTGAAGAATCAAGAGCGCAACAGTCGGTTTAGTCCACTAATCTGACGCCGTCTCAGGGCGGATGTCGCTTACCTCCAGTCGAGTGCGAAGTTTTCAATGGTGACTATGTTCAATGGCCCACGTTTCGGGACCTTTTTTCAGCCATCTATATATGCAATCCTCGGCTTTCAGAAGTCGAGAAACTGTTCCATCTCAATGCAAAAACTAGCGGCGAGGCCAAATCCATTGTTGCCTTATCTCCGTTAACCAATGATGGGTTTGAATCAGCGTGGAGAAACTTACAGAATCGGTTCGAGAATAAGAGGCTGCTGGTCAACAGCCAATTGAAGATTTTGTTCAATTTACCTTCTGTTACCCAGGAATGCGGCCAATCCTTGAAGCATTTAGAGAGCACTATACAAGGGTGTTTAACGGCCTTGCAAATAGCAAAGATAGAAACCACTAATTGGAATTGCCTGCTCAGTGTTTATACCTGACCAACAGTCCCACTCATCCACAACAGTCCAGCAACATATACAGTCCACTCCACCGACGGGTCAATCGAATGTGCAAACGTTTCTTGCCGTTAACACGCAAGGGGTCCTCCTGAGTACGGCGTTAATAGAAGTTTGCCATTTGGGCATCAAATACTCAGCACGGGCACAAATCGACTCAGGTTCCGAGGCAACCTTTATCTCAGAACGGTTGTTCAACCTAATTAAGTTGCCTTATGAGGCTATCCAAGCTCAAGTTTCCGGAGTCAACCGTTCCGTTGCAGCTCATACTCGTAAGCGGTGTCAACTCAGCATAGGTTCTCCCGTCAAGCCCCATATCCAGATTGAGACCTGTGCGTATGTGTTACCCCAGCTAGCTGGGAATCTCCCATCCTACACTCTACCAGAGGACTCATTAAAGGATCTCCTACCGTTGCAACTAGCAGATCCAAGTTTCTTCCGGAGCTCGCAGATTGACGTGCTTATTGGTGCCGATATCCTGCCACCGATCGTTCTCAGCGGCTCCCATTCCAATTAGAGGTGAGCGCGGGCCTGTATTTTGAGGCCCGGGCCCGCACGAAAAAAAATCTTTTTTGAGAGGCCCGGCCCGGCCGATCTCGGGTTTTTACGTGCCGGGACGTTTTGCTAAGGCCCGGGCCCGCACTAATCTTAATTTTAAGGCCCGGGCCCGCTTCGGGCCTGTGTAAGCTCGCGGGCCACGAAAAAAAGCACGTCCCGTGCCCACCTCTAATTCCAATATTTGCGTAACACTCCTGGGTCAAGAGACCATATTCGGGTGGATTCTTTTCGGTCATATTACAACGATTAGCGACGATTATTACATATTATTACCGAGTCCAAGCTGCAAGCAAATAAGCATACATAATATACCCATACATAAAACAAGCGTACATAAGATAACCATATATAAAATAATAATATAAAAAGAGTGGAAAAAAAAACTAACAAAAAAAAAAAAACTCAATTAAAAACACAAAAAAAAATATTTTTCAAATTTAAAATTTTATATTAGAAAATAACTCCGTTATATTACATTATTTTTCAAAAAGAAGATGTAGTATGCACACATTTAAATATATATATAAAGACCACCTACTATACCAAGAGTACTTAAAGGGAAAACACTGTAACACTCTGTCGCCGAGTTTATACAATACAAGGTCTCGGTCATAAACCTAAGAACCCGCACGCAGAAAGTGCATCTGTCGGGGTAAATACAACACGAGCGGACCTTATGCATGTGCATATACCTCCGCGCTCCAGACTAAGTGAGCATAGCTGGCTGCTCTGACCCTTCTACAAATTATTGTAAAATCATATAAATGCACAATAATAAATATGAAGAACTAAAACTAACTAACTAACTACAAGTCTTTTGGATGAATTCGGGCGGAACATTCTGGAGGAACTTCAAAACTACTACATGGCGTGAACGCTTGACAAAGAACCTCGGATCTGGGAAATCTTAATCTACTACTACCTGGAAATAAGATATTACTGGAAACCCACACTCATCTGGAAAGAAGAAATGAATTCGAAAAATCAACAAAAATCATCATCAAAAATTACCGGAAACCCGCAGTGAGTAGTGTGAGATGTGCGCAAAAAGAAGTGGCTTAGTAAAAAAAATTAAAAGCCAGAAGGGCTGAATTATTGAAAGAGCTCAAAAAAAGCTCATTAAGTTGGAACAACTTGGTAAAATTACATGCCGAAGTTGAATATATACAAGATATTTTACAAAACCGAAGAAATAAAATTAAAGAAACAGCCACGCTCACATCCACCTACCCTGCAATTAAAACAACTTATAACACACTACCCTATAAAGTATATATATTCTTGATCAGCGTCAACAGCCGAGACGATCTAGCCATGTCCGTCTGTCTGTGTGTATGTGTCTCTCCGTCTGTCCGTATGAAACACTGGATCTCAGAGACTATAAGAGATAAAGCTCTAATTTTTTTTCGACAGTATTTGTTATGCTTGCACGCAGATCAAGTTTGTTTCAAATTTTACCACGCCCACTTCCGCCCCCGCAAATAATCAAAAAGCGTAGTTTTAAAGCTAGAGTCGCGAATTTTGGTATGTACATTAAAAATGGTCGAAGGTTTTAAAGAAATAAGTTTGTATGGCCAATTAAATATTCTTATCAGTTCTTAATTGTGATCGGAAAAGAATCTTATAAGATATTCGAGAAGCAATTTAAATAAATGGTACTAATTATTAGCCGCTTTAATGCAATAATAAAGCGTTTTTACACACATACATGTGTATGAATTTTTGTATGCATGTGATTATATTACACTTGCATTTGCATTTGTTCGTTATGTTCAAAAATGTATTAACTATTTTTTCTGGCGTCCTGACGCTTTTTTGGTTCTTTTGGAATTAATGTACAAATTTATTATACCCTTGCAGGGTATATTAGTTTCAGTCAAAAGTTTGCAACGCAGTGAAGGAAGCATCTCCGACCCTATAAAGTATATATATTCTAGATCAGGATCAACAGCCGAGTCGATCTCGCCATGTCCGTCTGTCCGTCTGTCCTTCTGTCCGTCTGTCCGTCTGTCCCTCTGTCCGTTTCTACGCAAACTAGTCCCTCAGTTTTAAAGCTATCTGAATAAAACTTTGCAGTTGGGCTTCTATATACTCTCACTCGTACATATGTCGGAACGGGCCGGATCGGACGACTATATCATATAGCTGCCAGAGGAAAAATCAGAAAAATCTACGAAAAAAAATTATAACTTTGTCAGTTTTCATCCAATTTTCACCAAATTTGATATTTGCCCATTTAGTATTATTTCCGAATTTCGGTTTTAATTTCATGAAAATCGGCTGACTATATCCTATAGCTTCCATAGGAACAATCAGGTAAATAAAAGAAAAAACCATACCTTTGTCAGTTTTCAACATATTTTCACCAAATTTAATATTTAGCCATATTTTATTATTCCTGAATTTTGATTTTAATTTCATGAAAATCGGCTGACTATCTCCTATAGCTTCCATAGGAACAATCAGAAAAATAAATGAAAAATTCATAACTTTGTCAGTTTTCAACATATTTTCAGCAAATTTGATATTTGCCCATTTAGTATTATTTCCGAATTTCGGTTTTAATTTCATGAAAATCGGCTGACTATATCCTATAGCTTCCATAGGAACAATCAGGAAAATAAAAGAAAAAACCATAACTTTGTCAGATTTCAACATATTTTCACCAAATTTGATATTTAGCCATATTTTAGTATTTCTGAATTTTGATTTTAATTTCATGAAAATCGGCTGACTATATCCTATAGCTTCCATAGGAACAATCAGGAAAATAAAAAAAAACATAGCTTAGCCGTGTTTCAAACCATTGCCATCAAATTTGAGATTTGGCAACAAATTATTATTTCAGTCAAAAGTTTGCAACGCAGTGAAGGAGGCATCTCCGACCCTATAAAGTATATATATTCTTGATCAGGATCAACAGCCAAGTCGATCTAGCCATGTCCGTCTGTCCGTCTATCCGTTTCTACGCAAACTAGTCCCTCAGTTTTAAAGCTATCTGAATGAAACTTTGCAGTTAGGCTTCTATATACTCTCACTCGTACATATGTCGGAACGGGCCGGATCGGACGACTATATCATAAAGCTGCCAGAGGAAAAATCAGAAAAATCTACGAAAAAAAATTATAACTTTGTCAGTTTTCATCCAATTTTCACCAAATTTGATATTTGCCCATTTAGTATTATTTCCGAATTTCGGTTTTAATTTCATGAAAATCGGCTGACTATATCCTATAGCTTTCATTGGAACAATCAGGAAAATAAAAGAAAAAACCATAACTTTGTCAGTTTTCAACATATTTTCACCAAATTTGATATTTAGCCATATTTTATTATTCCTGAAGTTTGATTTTAATTTCATGAAAATCGGCTGACTATCTCCTATAGCTTCCATAGGAACAATCAGGAAAATAAATGAAAAATTCATAACTTTGTCAGTTTTCAACATATTTTCACCAAATTTGATAGTTACCCATATTTTAGTATTCCCGAATTTCGATTTTAATTTCATGAAAATCGGCTGACTATATCCTATAGCTTCCATAGGAACAATCAGCAACATAAAAGAAAAAACCATAACTTTGTCAGATTTCAACATATTTTCACCAAATTTGATATTTAGCCATATTTTAGTATTTCTGAATTTTGATTTTAATTTCATGAAAATCGGCTGACTATAGGATATAGCTTCCATAGGAACAATCAGGAAAATTATAACTTTGTCAGTTTTCAACCAATTTTCACCAAATTTGATATTTGCCCATTTAGTATTATTTCCGAATTTCGGTTTTAATTTCATGAAAATCGGCTGACTATATCCTATAGCTTCCATAGGAACAATCAGGAAAATTATAACTTTGTCAGTTTTCAACCAATTTTCACCAAATTTGATATTTGCCCATTTAGTATTATTTCCGAATTTCGGTTTTAATTTCATGAAAATCGGCTGACTATATCCTATAGCTTCCATAGGAACAATCAGGAAAATTATAACTTTGTCAGTTTTCAACCAATTTTCACCAAATTTGATATTTGCCAATTTAGTATTATTTCCGAATTTCGGTTTTAATTTCATGAAAATCGGCTGTCTATATCCTATAGCTTCCATAGGAACAATCAGGAAAATTATAACTTTATCAGTTTTCAACCAATTTTCACCAAATTTGATATTTGCCCATTTAGTATTATTTCCGAATTTCGGTTTTAATTTCATGAAAATCGGCTGACTATATCCTATAGCTTCCATAGGAACAATCAGGAAAATAAAAGAAAAATTCATATCTTTGTCAGTTTTCAACATATTTTCACCAAATTTGATAGTTACCCATATTTTAGTATTCCGGAATTTCGATTTTAATTTCATGAAAATCGGCTGACTATACCCTATAGCTTCCATACGAACAATCAGGAAAATAAAAGAAAAAACCATAACTTTGTCAGATTTCAACATATTTTCACCAAATTTGATATTTAGCCATATTTTAGTATTCCTGAATTTTGATTTTAATTTCATGAAAATCGGCTGACTATATCCTATAGCTTCCATAGGAACAATCAGGACAATAAAAGAAAAATTCATAACTTTGTCAGTTTTCAATATATTTTCACCAAATTTGATAGTTACCCATATTTTAGTATTCCTGAATTTCGATTTTAATTTCATGAAAATCGGCTGACTATATCCTATAGCTTCCATAGGAACAATCAGGAAAATAAAAAACCATTTCAGAATTCCGTTTTTAATTTTTTCTTTAAACTCTGCAAGGGTATACAAACTTCAGTGAGCCGAAGTTAGCTTCCTTTCTTGTTTTTTGTTTAAACTCTACAAGGGTATACAAACTTCGATGAGCCGAAGTTAGCTTCCTTTCTTGTTTTTTTTACTATGGGTAGCAGGTATCTCACAGTCGAGCTCACTAGGCTGTAGCTTTCTTACTTGTTTCATATTATGAAGAGGTCACAAGCCTTTGATTTTACAAATGTATAAAATAATCTATAAATAATACGTAAAAAGATAAATATAAGTTAGGGTAATTTGGGATTTAGGGATTAGATTAGGTTTGATAGGCTAGGTACACACCACTCCGCCAGCAACATCGCTGGACATCACTGGACACTTCGCCAGCAACATCGATGGACATCACCGGCCACTCCGCCAGCAACATCACTGGACATCACTGGCCACTCCGCCAGCAACATCGCTGGGCATCGCCAGCCACCCCGCCGGCAACATCGCCGGGCAACATTGGTCACCTCGCCAACAACATGGACGGGACGGCAGTGCCACCGCCCAAGGACCGGAACATTGGACTTCACAACAAGCCGCCAATCGGATACCGGCAGAGAAGCCAAGAAGAGCACGATCGGGGCAAAGGCCCATGGCGCAGGCGCCGACGGCACGCCGGAATGCGAAACATATTTCGCAACGGCCACCTGCGAGCTCAGGAGGGAGCGAGAAGGAAGACAAAGAATGCATGAGATGAGGAATTGCGCGTGTCATGAATCGCTGCAGAGCAGCCGCGACGTGACGGCAGAATCGGGTCACGGCCGAGCTAGCAGTTAGACAAGCGAACACTCTCGATCTAACCGCCAAGTGACAAAGTACAAAATACCAGTGACCAGTAAAAACCAAGACCAAGATCAACGGACCAGGACACCACGAGCACCGAAGGACAACGAGGAAAACAGGATCACGAGCCGGACACTGAAGACAAGGACACCCAAACATTAACAAGCATAACATTACAGACCATTAAACTGCGAAGTGTGTGCTAGGCGAAGAGGAATTAGAATACAAATACATATATGGAAGCAATAGGAAAACTTAGAGAAATAAATAACGAAATCTTACTAAAACACCCCGTCACACAAATCAAGCGACCCTTTGGGTTATTCCGGGCGCCGATCCGGGCGTCGGTTGTTGGGGCATTCCAAACCGTCGCACAGTGTAAGATTTTGCCAATCTAGAGCGCCTTTATTAAAAAAAAAAATATTTTTGGCTCCGATGCGCTTTAAGCTGCACTTTTAGAAATGTTCAACTATGAGGAAATCACAATCCAAACTAAATTAAAAATTTGTGCTTCAGTTGACAAAGTGGGTGCAGCCAAAAATTATTTGTATCATATTAATTGATCGATTATTTATCATGTTATTTTCAATAACAAATATATTTCTTTCCAACTTTAACATTTTTATACCATGTACAAAGGTACACAAGTATTATAGTTTTGTGCGAGTGCGATTTTCTGTAACAGGCAGAAGGAGGCGAAGCAGACCCCCCAAAAGTTACCTAAATATTGGTCAGGACCACTAAAGGAATTGATATAGCCATGTCCGTCTGTCCGTCCGTCCGTCTGTCTGTCTGTCTGTCTGTCTGTCTGTCTGTCTGTCTGTATGAACGCCTAGATCTCAGAGACTATAAGAGCTAGAGACACCAAACTTGGGATTTAGACTTCTTATATCTGCACGTAGATCAAGTTTGTTTTAAATTTTTGCTGCTCCCCTTTTTGGAGGAGCTATTTGAAAAAAACGCTCCGTTATTTATAATGTTATGTAAACCATATTAAAAGCTTGATGTATTTTATCAAAATACACAGATTGTCCAAATTTCATTGCGATCGTGCTATAAATACCGGAGATATAGGATTTTTACTTTATACACATTATGTCTACAAGAGGCAGCCCAGGCAGAGGGCTCCAAATAAATCAAAACGTTCATTAAACATTTTACTTATGTTCACATTATTATGATAATAAGATTACTTTTTTTTAAGTCTTGCTAAGCTGAAGTCTTTTTGAAATATTAGTTGTCACGGGTTCGAATTCCGTCGGCGACGAGTGAAAGCTTTTTTATTTTTAGCAAATATATTTTTTTCCAGTAAATCAAAATAATTACAGTATTTAATACTTAGAAATTTAAAAATGCAAGCAAAGAACTATACTTAATTTATTGAAATTAAAAAAATTTCCTATGCCTGCGGTTGATTTGAACCCAAGCCAATTGCTTACAAAAATTTACGTGTAGATTTACCCACTGAACTATCGACTTTGCTCTTGAATGGGAAGACATTTTCATTATATGTAAATTTGTCTCCGTTTTTTATTCTTATTATCTTTCTTTTATATAATTTTGGGACGCGCCTTGTAATGGTACAGGGTATTCTACTGTCGCGACACCCGACTGTACATATATCCATCTTGTTATACCAAAGGTACAAAGGTATTATAGTTTTGTGCGAGTCCGATTTTCTGTAACAGGCAGAAGGAGGCGTGGCAGACCCCCAAAAGTTACCTAAATATTGATGAGGACCACTAAAGGAGTCGATATAGCCATGTCCGTCTGTCCGTCTGTCCGTCCGTCCGTCCGTCCGTCTATACGTCTGTCTGTATGAACGCCTAGATCTTAGAAACTGTAAGAGCTAGAGACACCAAACTTTGGATTTAGACTTCTTATATCTGCACGTAGATCAAGTTTGTTTTAAATTTTTTCTGCTCCCCTTTTTGGAGGAGCTTTTTAAAAAATACCGTATTTCTCCTAAATTTATAAAGTTACGTAAACCATATTCAATATCGGAATGTATTTTATCAAAATACACAGATTGTCTAAATTTCATTGCGATCGTGCCATAAATAGCGGAGATATAGGCTTTTTACTTTAAACACATTACGTGTACAAGAGGCAGCAGAGGCAGAGAGCTCCAAATAAATCAAAATGTTCATTAAACATTCTAGTTATGTTCACATTATTATGAAAATAAGATTGCTCTTTTTGAATTGGTTGGTGGTGCAGCTGGCTAAGCTGAAGTCTTTTTAAAATGTTAGTTGTGACGGGTTCGAATCCGTCGGCGACGAGTGAAAACTTTTTTATTTTTAGCACATTTTTTTTCCAGTAAATTAAAATAATTACAGTATTTAATACTAAGAAATAAAAAAATGCAAGCAAAGAACTATATTTAATGTTTTAAAAAAATTCCTTATGCCTGCGGTTGATTCGAACCCAGGCCAGTTGCTTACAAAAATTTACATGCAGCTTTACCCACTGAGCTATCGACTTTGCTATTGAATGGGAAGACATTTGCATTATATGTCAATTTGTCTCAGTTTTTATACCCTAGCAGGGTATATTAGTTTCAGTCAGAAGTTTGCAACGCAGTGAAGGAAGCATCTCCGACCCTATAAAGTATATATATTCTTGATCAGGATCAACAGCCGAGTCGATCTAGCCATGTCCGTCTGTCCGTCTGTCCGTTTCTACGCAAACTAGTCCCTCAGTTTTAAAGCTATCTGAATGAAACTTTGCAGTTAGGCTTCTATATACTCTCACTCGTACATATGTATGTCGGAACGGGCCGGATCGGACCACTATATCATAAGCTGCCAGAGGAACGATCCGAAAATTTTTCAAAAAACAATTATAACTTTGTCAGTTTTCAACCAATTTTCACCCAATTTGATATTTGCCCATTTAGTATTATTTCCGAATTTCGGTTTTAATTTCATGAAAATCGGCTGACTATATCCTATAGCTTCCATAGGAACAATCAGGAAAATTATAACTTTGTCAGTTTTCAACCAATTTTCACCAAATTTGATATTTGCCCATTTAGTATTATTTCCGAATTTCGGTTTTAATTTCATAAAAATCGGCTGACTATATCCTATAGCTTCCATAGGAACAATCAGGAAAATAAAAGAAAAAACCATAACTTTGTCAGTTTTCAACATATTTTCACCAAATTTGATATTTAGCCATGTTTTATTATTCCTGAATTTTGATTTTAATTTCATGAAAATCGGCTGACTATATCCTATAGCTTCCATAGGAACAATCAGGAAAATAAAAGAAAAATTCAGTACTTTCTCAGTTTTCAACATATTTTCACCAAATTTGATAGTTACCCATATTTTAGTATTCCTGAATTTCGATTTTAATTTCATGAAAATCGGCTGACTATACCCTATAGCTTCCATAGGAACAATCAGGAAAATAAAAGAAAAAACCATAACTTTGTCAGATTTCAACATATTTTCACCAAATTTGATATTTAGCCATATTTTAGTATTTCTGAATTTTGATTTTAATTTCATAAAAATCGGCTGACTATATCCTATAGCTTCCATAGGAACAATCAGGAAAATAAAAAAACCATAGCTTAGCCGTGTTTCAAATTTGAGATTTGGCAACAAATTATTATTTCAGAATTTCGTTTTTAATTGTTTGTTTAAAGTCTGCTAGGGTATACAAACTTCGGTGAGCCGAAGTTAGCTTCCTTTCTTGTTTATTCTTATTCTCTTTCTTTTATATAATTTGGGACGCGCTTTGTAATGGTACATGGTATTCTACTGTCGGGACACCCGACTGTATGTCCATCTTGTTTTTATTTATTTTTTTTTTGCTAAAAATTTAAACGTAAGTTTTTTTTCTTTCTCAGTAATTATACCCTAGCAGGGTATATTAGTTTCAGTCAAAAGTTTGCAACGCAGTGAAGGAAGCATCTCCGACCCCATAAAGTATATATATTTTTGATCAGGATCTACAGCCGAGTCGATCTGGCCATGTCCGTCTGTCCGTCTGTCCGTCTGTCCGTTTCTACGCAAACTAGTCCCTCAGTTTTAAAGCTATCTGAATGAAACTTTGCAGTTAGGCTTTTATATATACTCTCACTCGTACATATGTCAGAACGGGCCGGATCGGACGACTATATCATATAGCTGCCAGAGGAAAGATCCGAAAAATTTTCAAAAAACAATTATAACTTTGTCAGTTTTCAACCAATTTTCACCAAATTTGATATTTGCCCATTTAGTATTATTTCCGAATTTCGGTTTTAATTTCATGCAAATCAGCTGACTATATCCTATAGCTTCCATAGGAACAATCAGGAAAATAAAAGAAAAAACCATAACTTTGTCAGTTTTCAACATATTTTCACCAAATTTGATATTTAGCCATATTTTATTATTCCTGAATTTTGATTTTAATTTCATGAAAATCGGCTGACTATATCCTATAGCTTCCATAGGAACAATCAGGAAAATAAAAGAAAAATTCAGTACTTTCTCAGTTTTCAACATATTTTCACCAAATTTGATAGTTACCCATATTTTAGTATTCCTGAATTTCGATTTTAATTTCATGAAAATCGGCTGACTATACCCTATAGCTTCCATAGGAACAATCAGGAAAATAAAAGAAAAAACCATAACTTTGTCAGATTTCAACATATTTTCACCAAATTTGATATTTAGCCATATTTTAGTATTTCTGAATTTTGATTTTAATTTCATGAAAATCGGCTGACTATATCCTATAGCTTCCATAGGAACAATCAGGAAAATAAAAAAAACCATAGCTTAGCCGTGTTTCAAATTTGAGATTTGGCAACAAATTATTATTTCAGAATTTCGTTTTTAATTGTTTGTTTAAAGTCTGCTAGGGTATACAAACTTCGGTGAGCCGAAGTTAGCTTCCTTTCTTGTTTATTCTTATTCTCTTTCTTTTATATAATTTGGGACGCGCTTTGTAATGGTACATGGTATTCTACTGTCGGGACACCCGACTGTATGTCCATCTTGTTTTTATTTATTTTTTTTTTTGCTAAAAATTTAAACGTAAGTTTTTTTTCTTTCTCAGTAATTATACCCTAGCAGGGTATATTAGTTTCAGTCAAAAGTTTGCAACGCAGTGAAGGAAGCATCTCCGACCCTATAAAGTATATATATTTTAGATCAGGATCAACAGCCGAGTCGATCTGGCCATGTCCGTCTGTCCGTCTGTCCGTTTCTACGCAAACTAGTCCCTCAGTTTTAAAGCTATCTGAATGAAACTTTGCAGTTAGGCTTTTATATATACTCTCACTCGTACATATGTCAGAACGGGCCGGATCGGACGACTATATCATATAGCTGCCAGAGGAAAGATCCGAAAAATTTTCAAAAAACAATTATAACTTTGTCAGTTTTCAACCAATTTTCACCAAATTTGATATTTGCCCATTTAGTATTATTTCCGAATTTCGGTTCTAATTTCATGCAAATCGGCTGACTATATCCTATAGCTTCCATAGGAACAATCAGGAAAATAAAAGAAAAAACCATAACTTTGTCAGTTTTCAACATATTTTCACCAAATTTGATATTTAGCCATATTTTATTATTCCTGAATTTTGATTTTAATTTCATGAAAATCGGCTGACTATATCCTATAGCTTCCATAGGAACAATCAGGAAAATTATAACTTTGTCAGTTTTCAACCAATTTTCACCAAATTTGATATTTGCCCATTTAGTATTATTTCCGAATTTCGGTTTTAATTTCATGCAAATCGGCTGACTATATCCTATAGCTTCCATAGGAACAATCAGGAAAATAAAAGAAACAAGAAAGGAAGCTAACTTCGGCTTACCGAAGTTTGTATACCCTAGCAGACTTTAAACAAACAATTAAAAACGAAATTCTGAAATAATAATTTGTTGCCAAATCTCAAATTTGATGGCAATGGTTTGAAACACGGCTAAGCTATGGTTTTTTTATTTTCCTGATTGTTCCTATGGAAGCTATAGGATATAGTCAGCCGATTTTCATGAAATTAAAATCAAAATTCAGAAATACTAAAATATGGCTAAATATCAAATTTGGTGAAAATATGTTCAAATCTGACAAAGTTATGGTTTTTTCTTTTATTTTCCTGATTGTTCCTATGGAAGCTATAGGATATAGTCAGCCGATTTTCATGAAATTAAAATCGAAATTCAGGAATACTAAAATATGGGTAACTATCAAATTTGGTGAAAATATGTTGAAAACTGACAAAGTTATGAATTTTTCTTTTATTTTCCTGATTGTTCCTATGGAAGCTATAGGATATAGTCAGCCGATTTTCATAAAATTAAAATCAAAATTCAGAAATACTAAAATATGGCTAAATATCAAATTTGGTGAAAATATGTTGAAAACTGACAAAGTTATGGTTTTTTCTTTTATTTTCCTGATTGTTCCTATGGAAGCTATAGGATATAGTCAGCCGATTTTCATGAAATTAAAACCGAAATTCGGAAATAATACTAAATGGGCAAATATCAAATTTGGTGAAAATTGGTTGAAAACTGACAAAGTTATAATTTTCCTGATTGTTCCTATGGAAGCTATAGGATATAGTCAGCCGATTTTCATGAAATTAAAACCGAAATTCGGAAATAATACTAAATGGGCAAATATCAAATTTGGTGAAAATTGGTTGAAAACTGACAAAGCTATAATTTTCCTGATTGTTCCTATGGAAGCTATAGGATATAGTGAGCCGATTTTCATGAAATTAAAACCGAAATTCGGAAATAATACTAAATGGGCAAATATCAAATTTGGTGAAAATTGGTTGAAAACTGACAAAGTTATAATTGTTTTTTGAAAATTTTTCGGATCGTTCCTCTGGCAGCTTATGATATAGTGGTCCGATCCGGCCCGTTCCGACATATGTACGAGTGAGAGTATATAGAAGCCTAACTGCAAAGTTTCATTCAGATAGCTTTAAAACTGAGGGACTAGTTTGCGTAGAAACGGACAGACGGAAAGACGGACAGACGGACAGACCGACTTCCGACTGAAACTAATATACCCTGCTAGGGTATAAAAACCATAACTTTGTCATATCTGCGACGAGCTCCTCTACCTCGCCCTTTTTGGCCAGCGCTAGAGACGCACAGGCTGTTTAATGGGTCGGTATTGACCCGTGTCGATGACGTGCCTGGTTAGGGTGGTGCGCCCAGAGTCTGCGTCGCTTCGAGCGAAAACTCGATGAAAGCGATTCACCAGTTTTATCCACTTGCCGTGAAGGTGGGTCGGCAAATCTGGGGGCACCTCTGCGGTGGAAACCGTTACGTCCTCGTCTAGGACTTGATCCGGCTCAGCGTCAAACAATTCCACTGGCTCCACTTGTCCCAGTATCGTTTGCGCGGGTAACGCGTATTCCCGGGCGCTGAGATTCACTAGGTGTAGGGTGCTAGTGTCCCTTGAGGTGTCCACCAAGGTTCTGCCTAGAAGAACTGTGGGTGGCAGTTGGGAACACGCTCCTCGTTCCAACATCGCCAGGGGCAACGGCTCTTCCGACGTGCATCGAACTTTTAAGTTGCTGTCACTAAATGGCAGGATACTTGCGGGTCCTGTCAAATAAAGCAAGTTTTGCGGCCGTCTGTCTGGGGCATATAGCTTCAAATATCACCACGGGAACCGGAGCTGAAGATTCTTCAAATCCACGGTAGCTTCATAACGTAGCAAAAAGTCTGTATCCAGCAGGCTAGGAGTGCTACCCTCCACCAGCAAGAATTCGTGCGTAACCGGCCTTCCAGCAATTTCAAGTCTGGCGTTGACTCGAGCGGTGGCCAAGAATTGTTCGGCTGATGGACCCTGAAGTGTCACTCGACACGGAGCAGTTGGCAGTCGTTGTTTAAGATCCTTATCATTCAGCAGGGAGACGGCGGCCCCGGTGTCGATTATCAGGCGCAAAGGCTGCTTCTGTAAAGAGAGTAAGCAGGGTAAATGTGGGCTCCCCACGGCACTACACGTGTACGTAGCTTGGGCGGCCGGAGACTGGATCCCTCGATGTTCAGCCCGAGCGCTTCCAGTGTCGCGTTGTTTTCTCTTAGTTACCGGGAGCTGTGGCGCATCTCCGGATGGGTGTTCGGCAAACAATCGGCTGAGGACGGAGTCCACGATGTGTAGGTCCGCCTCCTCTCCATCTGCAGGCGGCGGCTGTACCATTCAACCATTCTCGAAGGGCGGCGGTCCGGGAGCGATCTCGCTGGACGGCGGCTTCTGGAACAGCTGTGAACAGGCGACCTGCGTTTCCTCTGAAGAGGGGCCTGTTCTGGCAGCTTCTTGGTCGGGGGTTCTCGACAGGTCTCTCGGCCGGCGAACCGTGGCGGCGTCCCGGATAGCGGCGACCTTTGTGTCCTGAGACGAATCGGCACTCTCTTCGTGCGGCGGCTCTGAGCGCAAGGGGCTAGGACGGCTTCGACTCTGTAGGGAGGAAGACTCTGTCGGGCGTCCGGTTGCTCGTTGTGCGGTGGCATCGCGGCGAGACTTGGCGAGGCGCTCAGGGTTCCGGCGATCCCGATGTCCCGCGATTGCTTGGCACTCTCTATGGGCGGCGGCTTTGACGACAAGGGGGGCCAGGACGGCTTCGACTCAGTTGGGAGGAAGACTGGGTCGGGCACCATGTTGGTCAGTGGGTGGCGGCGGCGCTTGGAGGTGCTGCGAGGGATCGCGGCGGTGGGAATCTGCTCCAGCTACTCGTGAGTGCGGATGAGCTGGAGAAGGGAGTGGTTCGGCCGGCGGTGGGAGACGGGGGGACTGAGCAGATGCTCGCTGGGGCTTTCGGCGTTAACTGTAAACCTCTTCCCCGAGAGGATGACGGCGGCTAGTTTCCCGAAGACGACATGGAATGCCCGGAGGAGTCCGAGGCAGCAGCGTTGTTTCTGGGGGAACCTCGGCGTCCTCTTCGAGGAGAGCCGATGGTGTCCTCTGCGCGCACAGCGGCGACGGTCATCACGGCGGCAGCTGGGCGTCGTCGACATTGGGCTTCGATGCGACAAGCCATGTCCAGGGCATCGGTCAGCGATCGTGGGTTACTGCTGATGATGGGAACCTGGTATCCGGTCTCTCGGATCCTGTCGATGAAGCGCTGCACTATGATGCCGTTGTAGGTCGCAGGTGGCAACTCGCCCAACACGCATCTGCCCAGGCGCTCAAGTTCCAGGGCAAAGTCCTCGAACGACTCTCGGGGCCCTTGCACGCGATTATGAAAAGCGTGATAGCCGGCGTGCTTGCTGATCGTAAAATACTCGCGCATGGCAGTCGATAGGGCATCGTACGAGGGGAGTGTAGCTTCCGGGAGGGTGGCGTGAAAACGCTGGGCACGTCCCCGCAGGCTCGTGTACAACTTCCGGCACTTCTTCCTTTCTGACCAGTGGTACTCCTCGGCCATGTCGTCCAGGAGACGTTGAAATTTCGGCCAGGGACGGGTGCCATCAAGGTGGGCGGCAGCTCTGCGTCCGACACCTCCAGAATACCCCAATGTGAGGTTAGGCCGCGTGCTGGCGGAGGCGCAGAATTTGGTGGTGCTCCAGGCCTGGTGTCCATCCTGCGGGAATACACCTGCTGCGGCTGTCCCGAGTCCACGATGCCTCGGCAAAGCGCGGGGTGCTAGCGGAGTGCTGGTCGCTCCCTGCTTGCGTCACGCCCTCGCGATTGCGTGGCGGCTGGTCTCCGTGGTTGAGCATCGTCCTCTGGAAGCTCGCCCACATTTGCTCGAACTTCTGCTCCAGTTTCAGGTTGATCGACTGTTCCAAAGCCTCACCTTTTCGCTCGATCAGCCGGAACGAGCGGTCGATGGCTCGATCTACGGCGTCTAGCGCGGCGGCCCCATCCTGCGGTTCTCCTTGGTTATACCCCTCTGCCAAGGCTTGACGGTGGTGGCGAGCAGAATTCTTAGGCATTTTTCGTAGGTCCAGGTTTTTCGCAAACCCTAGCGACCCCACACCTGACACCAATGTAACGAATTTCGGCCGCGTATAGGGGTGTGGGCCGAGATCGCTACGGAAAGCCGAGCGGAACTTTTTATTTAAAAGGTGTGGCTGCCAAGGACTCTGCCATGCCAATTTCAGTAGAGTACACGCGTATTTTGGGGGGTTATTTTTTTTAATCTTTTCTTTATTTTGTCCAATAGGAGTGGTCTTGTCGGAAACGATCAACAAGAAGAAAAAGAAAAAGAGTTAACAAAAACAAAGAGACCAGACATCCAGAAAGTCAACTCCTCGTAATTCGGCAGCTTAGCTCCTTTTTTAGTCCCGCGTTGCCCACTGACTTGAGGGTCGAAAGCCCTTTGGCTTTCGTTACAATATAGTAAAATGCTTGCGACGGTTCTAATCCGGAGAAAGCGATAGTCATCATTCTCTGGAATGAATTTGGGTCTATTTTCAAGCCAAATGGTAATCGCGTAAAGCGATACGAGCCATTGCTCGTCGAAAATGACGTTAAATCCCTCGAACTTTTTTCAAGTTCAATTTGGTGAAAACCTGACATTAAGTCAAGGCATGAGAAGTATTTTGCTCTACCTAGTTGATATAGAATGTCATCAATTCTAGCGAGCGGAAATTTATCAGACAAGAGTTTTTTATTAATTTGACGATAGTCGATTACTAATCGCCATTTTTTCTTGTCAGAGTCCGTAAGAGACTGATGGTTCGACTATGTTGTCGTCTATCAATTTTTGCACTTGGGCTTGAATTTCTTGTACTTGGCTGTGAGGACTTCTATAGTTCTTAATGTATACGGGCTCTTCATCCTTCACCCTAAGTGTTTGCTTGTAAAAATTGTTTGTTGTTATTGATTCGGTTTCTAGTCAGAATATATCTGTATACCTGGTGCATAAATCTTTCAATTGAGTTTTGAACAAAGGCGGGAAATTTTTAATTAGTTTTTTCATAACGAAGTCATTTCTTCCTTCGTTAGTTTCTTTTATTATACATCGGTTTTTATGGTTTCATATTTAATTTTATTTAGATTTATAATTTTATTGATATTTGTTGTTTTTATATCCTTCCTCAATTTCTTGATTTAATATCAGAATTTGATTTTCTACTGAGGGAATTTGTATTTCACGGACAACTTCGGAACGAGCTGGGAGTACTGTGGCATTATTTTCACTAGTATGAAGTAGTTGTAATTTAATTGGATAATTTAGGTTGTTTGGGTGAAGAATTAGTGAGTCGCCACTCTGAGTGAAATCTAGTTGGCAATTATATTGTCTTATGAAGTCTTTGCCTAGTATGCCATCACTAGGTATTGGGAAATTTTGATCGACTAAATAGAAGTCGTGCGGAGTTATATATTTACCTGTAGTGAGTTATATTGAGGCTAAGCCTTTTGAAGAAATTGTACCTTCGCCTTACCGATATTTGGGTATGAATTTTATCATTAACATGTTCAAATTTATCTATGTTCTCTTTTAATATAGATATGTCTGCACCAGTATCAAGCAACCTGTTCCTGTACCTGTTCTTATATTGCTAATTTTCACAAAGATGCTTAGGTTAAGGTTGATGGTTTTTATTGAGCTAGTTGTTGGCTCTAAACATCTGAAGGGTTCTGTTGGTTTCCCGAATTACTTTGGGCTACTCGGACATTGTTGTTGTGGTAATTATTATTATTAGAATTACCGCTGTGGTTTCCCCCACGGCTATTTCCGCCGCAGTTGCTGTAAATTTGTCAGCAGTTTTTCCTTTCTGCATAGTCTTTGCAAATTTAGCCTTAACTACATCTGATGTTTCACCGACGATAGTGGCATTAAGTTTGTCGATTATTGCTCTAATAGTAGTTTCATTTTAGACCTTATATAAGGTTGATCCTACTATTTTCGACTTAACTACTAGTTCTTCGAAATTTCCTTTCGTTAAATCTACTAGCCTTAAAGCTGTTACGAATCTCTGTAAATGGATTTTTTGTCCATTAAATTCTGGGATGGCATTAGATATGTCCTTAATATAGGCTCGCTGTACGGCAGGGTCTGCCATCATGCTGATTATTGTGTCTAGTGAGTTTAATAGAATGTCAGGGGAGGATAGCGAATCTGATTCCTCTTTTTTCTCTTCCTCTGCTACCGGCATTATTAACACAGCAGGAATGGTGAGATTGATCAAGTCTTGCTCCTCTATTTTGGGTTCAAGATCTAGTTCTTCTTCTGATTCTTCCTGTTCAAATTCTTCAGTTTCATAATCTTTCCCTTCTGATTCTTTGTGTTCAAGTTCTTCAGTTTCACAATCTTTCTCTTCTTATTCTTTTTCTTCTACTTCCTCGTCACCGGCTGGCTCGTCATTATTTACGACTGATACCGAAGTGTTGAGGATAGTAGGGACATATATATCAAGGTCAAACTTTTGCTTGATCGAGATTAGATTTACTCGAAGTTTGGTTAGGAATTTTGATACCTTAGACCAATGATCGTTAGTTAATCTTTCTCGCTTATCATGTAATGAAGCACGAGAACTATCATTAAAACACTCCACTAATACACCTGCATGCCACTTTACTGTATTTTCCTGGATTTGACGGTTTTGCGTCAGTGCTTTATATGACTTATCAAATTCAATTTTTATTGCCTTTAATTCGTCATATATATCGCTCCAGTCCATTACTGATTTTATCCATTATATTGACAATACAAATGATAATATATATATATATATTTTTGTTGTGTTCTCTTTTATTTTTATTTATTGTACATAATTACCTTAATGTAATGATTAATCATCTATATTATCTTTATACCCTGATACTCTTCCTCGGTTGTCTCCTACGATCTATTCTGCAAGTGCATGCTATTCCCACAGTCAGTACATCCAAAGCCAAATCTTCGAGTTTCATCGATTTAAAGCTCTTGAACATTGACGATATTCTTTCTTTAGGGCACTCAGTGTAATCTAATTCTCCTGATTCTATGGCCCTTAGTCCTTGTTGGTACATTCTTTCTTCCGATGCCCTCATTATTTTTTTACCCGAAGCTTCTATAAGGCTAAATGTTCTCATTCACCTAGTTTCTTCATATGTAGACAATTTTTCTTTAATAAACCAATCAATCTGCTTTTGCATCTTATCCTCATCCATGATAGTATTTGTTATTATCCTACTATTGCTTATTAGTATTTTTCCTTTTTTTTTAATAATGATATATCATTATATGGATATACATATTTATTTCTGGATAACGATCATTGGCCTGGCTTTTGTTTACAGCTCTTTTCGATACACATTTGTTGTGAAATATGTATAATTTATATAATATAAATGCGCTTATAATAAATACGATTATGGCCAGCAAAATAAGTATTCGTTAATTCATTGTTTATGGTTTTTGATTCTATCTTATTTATAACGTTAGCAGTGGAATCCACTTCCCTAACGTCAACTAACTAATCAACCATTTTGGGTGTCCTTCTACTAACATTAATTGGGTTATTAGCTTTATAATTAACTTGCCATGTAACGTAAAAATTGTGTTAAAAATTTTTAATTAACATATGGAATAGTTTTTTTGCATGGTTTTCAGGCCACGCGCTAATCGGGCAACTTTTATGTCGCTCAATTTTACAATAATTATGCATCGCAGTGCAATGGAAAAAAATTATGCAACGCAGTGCAAAATATACTCTATTTATCCTTAGACGAACTCCCTCGGACTCCTGTGGTGTCATCCGCATCAGCTGGTCGTCGCCGGCTTGGCCTTGCTGATGCTCCTTCGTTGGTATATGGGGCGGCCTGCCCCCCACACTTGTTAATTCCGCTGCAGATGTCCTGGGCCTATGGGCTCAGGAGGTGCCGGTGCTGGTAATCGCACAGGCTTTAGACAAGTATATTCCAGAGGTCCCGAGCAGTCCTTTGGACATTCCTTTTTTAGTGTAGGAATTTCGGCTTTTGCGGGAAGAGATTGCGTGTTATTAAATTTTGCAATATTCTTAATAGCAGAGTAGGTGGATGTAGTGGGTGTGTATGTGGTATTATTCTTGTTAATTCTTTCGTTTAGTACTTTCTTTATATGCTCCACTTCGGCATGTATTTTTACCGAATGGGTCCACTCTATCTTATTACCGCTGTTTAACAGCTTTGGAAATTCGGCCTTTTCTGGCCTTTAATCTCTTTACCACTCCACTTCTTTTCCCACACATCGCACTCTACTTACTGCGGTTGCTTCTTTTCTCATGCTCCCTTAATAGTTTTTCCCTTTGTTTTCCAAGTTTGCTGACGAATCCATCCATCCGAAGTCCGAGAATTATTGATGAAATTAATTTAAAGTCCGAAGAATTAATTCGATGTCACGGTCGCCATGTAGTATTCTTCCACCGTCGTCACTCAATTCCACCAGTAATCCAACTTAATATAGTTTTAGTTTAGTTCTTTATTTGATAATTTTCATCAAGGATTTTACAATTTGTAATTAAGAGCAGAGCAGCCGTTGTTGCCGCTCTGAGCTCGTAATTGGTTCTTTTCTTATCAATTAACTTAAAGGCTAAATAAACCTAAATATGATAGACGCGCTGCCAACAGCGGCAGCAGGAAGGCAGCTATGTATTCTTAAGTATATAGCTATGCTCGCATAGTCTGGAGCGCGGAGGTATATGCACATGCATACGTAAGGTCCGCTCGTGGTGCATTTATGCTGACACCTGCACTTTCTGCGTGCGGTGCAAATGCGCAACGAGGGATTCATATTTCGGCTGAGGTTTATGACCTGGGCCTTGGGTTGTATAACCGTTCAATGCATTTAGTAGAAAATAAAAAGTTGATTACGAAATAAATGGTTTTAATCTATCTTTATGTACTACTTGTTTTTTATGTTTATTATTTGTTATTTTTTCTATTTTCTATTTTTTCTGCCGTATAGGGCCATGTATATTTAAAGTCTAGCTTATAGCCAGTTTCATTTTTTAATAAAACCTTGTGAGGGACCATTGTGGCCGTCATGTCTACATATGTAAATAATAGGCTGTATATATATATAAATACATAAGTAAATATTAGGCAAAGATTAGGGTAAGAATAGAATGTACATAGGTTAAGAAATAACAGTAAGGTTTAGCATAGGGAAGCAACGGCCCGAAGCCGCAACCAACAACAACACATCGGTCGGCTGTCAGCAGACGCCGAGAGCAACGGAGAGCAGCAAGAACAGACAGGCAGAACGGCAACAATAAACAAACGGCCAGCATCAGCCTCGGTCGGTACCAACAACGACGAACAAATTTTTTGGGAGTTAAATCTGCGTCATCACATTTTGTACTTCCAGTACAAAGGGCTACAACATAGCAAAAAAAAGCGCTCAAAAATCAGTTCAGAAAAAGCGATATAGCTCCTGAACCTGACGTCCGTTCAGGACCCATCTGAAATCTGAAAGGGGAAAGATTGGCCTTTCATTTAAGTCCAAATTCAACTTTGGTACACGCGCGGTTTCTGTGTTATTAGCGTTCGAAAAGTGCCAAAAAGGTCATTTTTGGTACTTTGAGGGCGATTTCCTCAAAATTGGTACGTTAGAAATTTTTTTGATTTTCGAACTAGCAATATACAGACCGAGATCTTTCACAATCTGAAGGTTTTATTCGCTGTGTTTTTTCTTGTTGACCTGTGTAATCATAACAGTAACTTTAGGGTAGCCCAAACAAATTTGGGAAACTCCCAAACGCCTTTAGATACAAGACAATAAACAAGACCAAAATTCAAACAATAAATCTCAGCCAAAACACATTTCTCACCTTTATGAACGTAGCACCAGGAAAGGAATTAGTTTTTCTACTAGATACAGGCGCGGAAATATCCAAATTAAAGGAAAATTCCGATAATTTTCAAAATATCCAAGATAATCACATCATAAAACAAGTAAGAAAGCTACAGTCGAGTGAGCTTGACTGTGAGATACCCGCTACCCATAGTAAATAGTTAGTACACTTTTGAACATAACGGACGAATGCAAATGCAAGTGTAATATAATCACATGTATACAAAAATACATACACATGTATCTATGTGTGTAAAAAGCCGTTATTATTGCATTAAAGCGGCTAATATTTGTTACCATTTATTAAAATTTCTTCTCGAATATCTTATAAGATTCTTTTCCGATCACAATCAAGAACTGATAAGAATATTTAGTTGGTCTAATTGGTCAACCAAATGAGGCATGCTGCCAGCAGCCGTTTGTGGCCATACAAAATTATTTCTTTAATAACTTCGACAATTTTTTTGCGGGGGCGGAAGTGGGCGTGGTAAAAATTTGAAACAAACGTGATCTGCGTGCAAGCATAAGAAATACTGTCGAAAAAAAATTAGAGCTCTATCTCTTATAGTCTCTGAGATCCAGTGTTTCATACGGACAGACAGACAGACAGACGGACATGGCTAGATCGACTCGGCTGTTGATCCTGATCAAGAATATATATACTTTATAGGGTCGGAAATGATTCCTTCTACCTGTTACATACATTTCCTGCCGGCACAAAGTTACAATACCCTTCTAACCTATGGGTAGCGGGTATAAAAAAACCATATCTTAGCCGTGTTTCAAACCATTGCCATCAAATTTGAGATTTTGCAACAAATTATTATTTCAGAATTTCGTTTTTAGTTTTTTGTTGTTTAAACTCTGCAAGGGTATACAAACTTCGGTGAGCCGAAGTTAGCTTCCTTTCTTGTTTTTGTTTTAAGTTAGGACTGCTTCGCAAGCATATTTGCTAGCATCTGTGATTATGCAAAATTCTTTGCTAAAATCTGGATATTGCAACAGAGTTGGGTTTATTAATGCTGATTTAAGATGTTCGAAGGCTTTTTGACATTCTGTTGTCCATTCGAATTTTACATATTTCTTACATAATCTTGTTATGTGACGGGAGTATTCAGCGAAATTTTGTATAAAACGTCTGTAATAATTGCAAAATGCAATGAATATTCTAGAGCTGTCCGCATCTTGTGGGACTGGATAATTTTGAATGACGTCGTATTTTTTGTCGTCAGGCAAGATTCCTTTATATACCCGCTACCCATAGGGTAGAAGGGTATTTTAACTTTGTGCCGGCAGGAAATGTATGTAACAGGTAGAAGGAAGCATTTCCGACCCTATAAAGTATATATATTCTTGATCAGGATCAACAGCCAAGTCGATCTAGCCATGTCCGTCTGTCTGTCTGTCTGTCTGTCTGTCTGTCCGTCTGTCCGTATGAAACACTGGATCTCAGAGACTATTGTAGTATGTGCATATATCGAGGGTACACTGTACCCCTAAAAACATAGCAACACTAAGTTGCATTATGTAAACAAACAAATTCAAGTGGACTAAAAAAGTCTCACGCTGATAGCGGCATTACGCTAAGTCAGCATTCCCACGCTGACTGTATATATATATATACATATGCCCATACGACACCTGCTCTTGAACATATACATAAGATATACATATGCGGCAGCGCCTCTGCTGTGGTCAACGGCAGCGCAGTCGCCAGCAACAATTATGTACTTAGCTTAAGTCAACTTCTCTTTGTAATAAATAAATCAATCTTAATGCAAACCACGAAGAGCATGGATGTGTCCCCTTTTATTAATGCTCACTAACAGGTACTGGGTAGTAGCTTAACACATGGCGACCGTGACAATGAATCTAACAAAAACAAGTGGAGGTTGCACTCCGGGAATGCAGGCCGAAGTGAAAACATGCGAAATATACTAAGAAAGGCTATGTAAACTCCATATACAGTGGCTCCAACGAATAATCGGACATAAGCTTGTGTAAAACAAAAGTGCTTCAAAATTTAAAATTAGTAAGCTGTCGAACTGTACCGCTTTCATCCGAGTTGTGAAACATCGCATAGAGCACTCGTAAAGCCAACGTCATCAAGTAAAATGCGCAACATTCTCTAGTGGCTAAACTAAACCGAAAATAATAAAACCAACAACTGTGGTGCGCAGAGCCGCACACTACAGCAACGCGGGAACGAAAACGAGTCACCGGTATAAACCAGCGGTGAGCATGGTGCCGCTCACTGCTGCTACGAGGGAATGACGACAAGGCCGACTTTCGAACACCCTGCTCCTGTCGAGCAAAGGGATTGGCCCAGCCTTCAAGAGGCCATAGAGGCAGATCCAACCGCGGGACCAAAGCCCTTGACTATCGCCGAGTACACGGCACGGACAGCAGCGAGGGAGCAGCCACCGAAGAAAAAGCGTGGTGGCCGCAGAGTAAAACTACTACGCGCAAGACGCTTAAACATCGAGTTGCTAAAGACGGCAACCAACGAGGAAGACCGGCAGCGCTACAAAGAGCGCCTACAACACATCAACATTCAACTTTGCGGTGCGAAGTAACGCGGCGGGCTGCGTTAATCGCCATAGCCCCACCCGCCTCAATATATTTTAAGTTGCCGATGCGGTCTCCGCTGCAACAAAAACTTACTAACCAAATAGGGCACATCAATCATTACTAACACATTGCACTCAGTCTTAAACTTATTATAAGTAAAAATCTTGTAAACTTGCAAATTGCCACCTATGTAAACTGAGAGTAATGAATTCATCCATTTATTAGGGAATTGATATCATTAATTATTTCAATTTTAATATATTTTCAAGATATATCTATGTCTTTATTTTAAACAAGATCACGATGGGTAGCACAAGTTCAAAAGCGGACGATAACACCGCAAATGTAGTAAATACTGTAGAAGTCGTGGACACCACGCCACATTTAGAAGCCCAGTATCTATTACTGTCGATTTTAGTAATCATCTCAGCCCTCAACTTAGCTTTAAAGCTATATTTGCTACATAAGAGGTCATTAAAAAAGACCTATATGAGTCGAGCCAACGATCTCGATAAGATATAATAACAAATTATGTTATTTATATCCGGTTCCACTTATAGGACTTTTGTAAAACAAGCTTAAAATTCTAGTTCAATATTCACGACCCTAGCTCTTTTCTAAGATTTTGCTTTAATTTCCAAACATCTGAATAAACATCTTTATATGAATAATTATCAAATGTAATTCACCTGTACTCTGGTGCGATTATATCGCTAAAATGTACATACATGGAATGGCTAAATCTAGCAACAGAAATAAATAACATTAGAGATGCTTTTGATAAATCATATAAATGCATCAATAAAACCGCGCCGATAAAAACTCAGACGCTAATATCTCATATAAAGGTATTGATAACTCAATACAATGCGTTACGAAACCTTATATTAATATACAAAGACAAGCTCACTGAAAAACATAAAGCTCAATGCTTAAAAGTTCAGAGCTCATTCGGTAAGAGATTACATAATACTAGTGTTAGACACAATATTATAATAAACATCCCAACCGATATTTCTGAAATAGCGGAATTCGACGAAAGCCAGATAAAAGACCTGGACGAGTCACAACCGCAAGAGGATTTAGATATCGAAAGCGATATCGAATCTATAGAAGAAATTAAAATAAACATAAGGCAACCAATAACACAGCCAGTAACAGTAAATATGGCTAATACAGTGGAAGCTCAGAGGGCATACCTTAAACAGGTGTCCTCAACAATACCTGAATTTGATGGTAAGAAACTCCATCTAAACAGGTTTTTGACCGCTTTAAGGCTGACAGATCTAACTAAAGGAGATCAGGAAGCTTTAGCCGTAGAGGTCATAAAGACCAAAATTATTGGCCCACTGACTTATAAGGTAGAACACGCGACAACAATACAGGCAATAATTACCATATTGCAGGCAAACGTAAAAGGCGAATCGCCAGATGTTATAAAAGCCAAATTATTGAATACGCAACAAAGAGGCAAGACCGCGTCTCAGTATGCTACTGAAATAGACAATATGCGTAAGCAGCTTGAAGCAGCGTACATAGACGACGGATTAGACGCCGACAATGCCGACAAATTTGCGACAAAAGAGTCGATATCGGCAATGACTAAGAATTGTACCAACGAATCGCTCAAGATGATCTTGACAGCGGATACATTCAGTACATTCAATGATGCAATGGAAAAATATATCCATTGCAGTACTGAAATTACAGGCAATTCCAACACCGTCTTAAAGGTAAAGGCAGGAATCACTACAACCAAAATTATAACCAAGGTTATAATAACAATAACAATAGTGGTCGCGGAAACAACCGTGGGCGCGGTAACAACCGAGGTGGAGGTAACCGAAGGGGATACCAAAACCAAAACACCCGATATCAGAACAACAACAATAATAAACAACAAGTACGCAATGTACAATCGGAAAACCAACAAACCCCCTTAAGCAACCGACAGTAAAATTATTTACATTAAAAATTAACCTGAGCATTTTTATAAAAGTACAACACCATACAACAAATACACATTTAATTCTGTTAATAGATACAGGCGCAGATATTTCATTGCTTAAAAATAAAGCAAATGAATACACTGCCTTAAACTTCAGTAATATATCAAATATTACAGGTATTGGGCAAGGAACCATACAGTCTATAGGCTCAATCGATCTTGACCTACGTATGCAGGATGTTCTCGTACCGCATGAGTTTCATGTAGTACCCGAGGATTTTCCTATACCATGCGATGGCATAATCGGTTTAGATTTTATAAAAAAATATAATTGTATATTAAAATTTCAGAAAACACAAGACTGGTTCATAATAAGACCCGATAATTTTCATAAGCAAATTAATATCCCAATTCAACATAGTGTAGACTCAAACACATTATTATTGCCAGCTAGATCAGAAGTAATTAGACAAGTCAAATTACTCACTAGCGAAAAAACGGTTGTAGTCCCAAACCAAGAGCTACAACCGGGCATAATAATAGCTAGCACAATTGTCGACAGTGAAAATGCATTCATTCGCATAATAAATACAAGTACAAAAGACGCTATAATAAATAGTGCAGACATAAAGAGCGAATCAATGCATGACTACGACATTTTCACATCCGACTCACAGCAAAACAATAGGAGCAAAGAAGTTTTACAAAAATTAAGATTTCCAAAACAATTTGATGAGGTTCTTACAGACTTGTGTACGAAATTTAGCGATATTTTTGGTTTGGAAACAGAACCAATATCAGCTAACAACTTTTATAAACAAAAGCTCAGGCTAGGAGATAAGACACCGGTCTATATTAAAAACTATCGCACGCCAGAAAGCCAGAAATTAGAAATTGCCAAACAAGTTAAAAAACTGATAGACGATGGAATTGCAGAACCATCAATATCAGAATATAACAGCCCATTACTATTGGTTCCAAAGAAACCACTTCCGAACTCAACGGAAAAAAGATGGCGATTAGCAGTAGACTATCGTCAAATAAATAAAAAATTGCTAGCAGACAAGTTCCCACTTCCAAGAATAGGAGACATTCTTGACCAATTAGGACGAGCAAAATATTTTTCATGTCTCGACCTAATGTCTGGATTCCACCAGATAGAACTTGAAAACAAATATAGGGATATTACTTCATTTTCAACAGCCAATGGCTCTTATCGCTTCACGCGATTACCATACGGACTGAAAGTTGCACCAAACTCTTTTCAGCGTATGATGACACTTGCATTTTCTGGACTTGAACCATCGCAAGCATTCTTATATATGGATGATTTAGTCGTAAAAGGTTGTTCAGAAAAGCATATGCTTAAAAACTTAACCAAAGTATTTGAGCTATGCAGAGAACACAATTTAAAACTACATCCTGAGAAATGTTCTTTCTTTCTGAGAGAGGTCACATTTTTGGGTCATAAATGCACTGATCAAGGCATTCTCCCAGATGACACCAAATACGAAGTAATAGAAAAATATCCCATACCAGCAGATGCAGATAGTGCTAGACGTTTCGTAGCCTTCTGTAACTACTATAGACGTTTCATTAAAAATTTTTCTAATCATGCACGCCACTTAACGAGGCTTAGTAAAAAGAATGTCCAATTTGAAAGGACAGCAGAATGCAATAATGCATTCGAATACTTAAAAAAAGAATTAATGAAACCAACATTATTGCAGTACCCAGATTTTAGCAAAGAATTTTGCATAACAACCGATGCCAGTAAACAGGCATGCGGAGCGGTACTAACTCAAGAACATAATGGCAAACAACTTCCAGTGGCATACGCTTCAAGAATGTTCACCCAAGGTGAAAGTAATAAGTCCACTACAGAACAAGAACTAGCAGCCATTCATTGGGCAATTAATCACTTCCGACCATATATATATGGAAAACACTTTGTGGTAATAAGCGATCATAGACCATTATCATATCTATTTTCAATGAAAAATCCAAGCTCAAAACTAACACGTATGAGGCTGGATTTAGAGGAATACGATTTTACGGTTGAATATCTTAAGGGGAAAGATAATCACATTGCGGACGCATTGTCACGCATAACAATACAAGACTTAAAAACAATAAACAGACAAGTACTAAAAGTTACTACAAGGTCTGAAAATAGAAAGGAAAGTCAAAAAATTGCCAATACAAGTATGAAAAACAAAAATTAGCAATTAATTGAAAAGCCCAGAATCTACGAAGTCGTCAATAATAATGACACAAAGAAACATGTTTTAATCAAAATAGATAAACATAAGTGTTTATTAAAACGAGGAAAAACAATTGTTTCACGTTTTGATGTTAATGATTTGTATTCTAATGAAACATTTGACCTAAGTCAATTCTTTCAAAGGCTTACTTCAAAAGCCGGAATGCATAAAATAACAAAAATGCGAATATCAGCAAGTGAACAAATATTCGAATTTGTATCACTAAATGAATTTAAAATACAGGGCAATCGAGTACTCGAAAAAGTAGAACTAGCTATTCTACAAAAGGTGATAATCATAGATCAAAAAGACGAAGCTCAAATTAATCATATCTTCAAAAAATTCCATGACGATCCTATAGAAGGAGGTCACACTGGTATCGCGCGAACCCAGTTAAAAATCAAAAGATTTTATTATTGGCCCCAAATGACTAAGACAATTGCAAAGTATGTAAAGACTTGTTTAAAATGCCAACAAGCCAAAACAACAAAACATACCAAAACTCCATTGATATTGACACCAACCCCAGCAACAGCATTTGATACTGTTTTAATTGTTACCATTGGTCCGTTACCGAAATCGGAAGATGGAAATGAGTATGCAGTTACAATCATTTGCGATCTAACAAAATTTTTAGTCACTATTCCAACACAGAATAAAAGTGCTAAAACAGTTGCCAAAGCTATATTTGAATCATTTGTATTGAAGTACGGTCCAATGAAGACGTTCATTACGGATAAAGGTACAGAATACAAAAATTCACTTATAAATGAATTATGCAAATACATGCATATAGAAAATCTAACATCTAGTGCTCACCACCATCAAACCTTAGGAACCATAGAAAGAAGTCACCGAACTTTCAACGAATACATACGTTCATATATATCAGTTGACAAAAGTGATTGGGACATTTGGTTACCATATTTCACTTATTGCTTCAACACAACACCATCAGTAGTACATGACTACTGCCCATATGAACTAGTATTCGGCAGATTACCCAGACAATTCAAAGATTTTTCAAAAATAAACCATATTGACCCTATATACAACATAGAAGATTATTCCAAAGAACTTAAATACAGACTAGAAATATCATACAACAGAGCCAGAAGAATGTTAGAAAAAGCAAAGGTAGAAAGAAAACTTAAATATGACAAACTTACAAATAATTTTGATTTAAAAATAGGAGATAAGGTACTACTTAAAAATGAAACAGGTCACAAGTTAGACAATAGGTACGAAGGTCCTTACGACGTACTAGATATAGGAGTAAATAATAATATAACTATTAAAAAAGGAAATAAGAAACAACAGATAGTACATAAAGACAGGTTAAAAAAACAAACATAAAAAAAAAAAAAATGGTCTGATCAACCGAAAAAAAAAAATTATAATAAAAAGACATAAATATATTTAATTTAAATTTTTGTAATTTCAAAATTTTTACATAATTCATTTAAAAGTAAATATCATTATTCATTAATTATTATATAAGAATACAATTAAATCATAATTAATACACTTAATACAATTATATGCAAAAAAAAAAAAAAAATGAAAAAAAAAAAATATATATATATATATATACATATATATATATGAAAATAACTTCATCCCATTACGTTATTTTTCAAAAGGAGGGAGGTGTAGTATGTGCATATATCGAGGGTACACTGTACCCCTAAAAACATAGCAACACTAAGTTGCATTATGTAAACAAACAAATTCAAGTGGACTAAAAAAGAAATACGCTGATAGCGGCATTACGCTAAGTCAGCATTCCCACGCTGACTGTATATATATATATACATATGCCCATACGACACCTGCTCTTGAACATATACATAAGATATACATATGCGGCAGCGCCTCTGCTGTGGTCAACGGCAGCGCAGTCGCCAGCAACAATTATGTACTTAGCTTAAGTCAACTTCTCTTTGTAATAAATAAATCAATCTTAATGCAAACCACGTGTGACGCCCGGGGCGCACACACAGACATACACCCACCTATTCTTATATACTTACATACACACCCTTAGAATTAAAGACATATGTACATAAGCATGAGACAAGCATGAAAAAAAAAAAAAGAAATAAAAACATGAAGAACATGAGACATAAAATCAAATTCAAATACCCTACGCGCGCGCGCCCACGACAGGGCACACTGATTTCAAGGGGCCGGGCACACTAATCCCAAGAGTCGGTCACACCCAAAGGGATCGAGAAAGCACGATCTGGAAGCCACACTAAACGCTCCCGAGCGCTATATAAAGCGGGCCAGATCCCTCAGGAAGGCATTCAGTGCGAGCAGCCGAGCCAGCAACACCTCCAGGACCAAGACGGATCACCGGGTAAGCAGGAGCAGCAAATAAGCCGCAAAGGTAACCTGTTAGGAAACCAAGGATCGGACTAAACCGATCTTCCAGCTAGTAGACCTCAAGGGCCTCTAAAATCTTCTCATAACCTAGTAGACCTCAAGGGCCTCTAAAACCGTTCTCATAAACTAGTAGACCTCAAGGGCCTCTAAAACCGTTCTCATAACCTAGTAGCCCTCAAGGGCCTCTAAAACCTTCTCATAAACTAGTAGACCTCAAGGGCCTCTAAAACCGTTCTCATAACCTAGTAGACCTCAAGGGCCTCTAAAAACCTTCTCATAAACTAGTAGACCTCAAGGGCCTCTAAAACCGTTCTCATAACCTAGTAGACCTCAAGGGCCTCTAAAACCTTCTCATAAACTAGTAGACCTCAAGGGCCTCTAAAACCGTTCTCATAACCTAGTAGACCTCAAGGGCCTCTAAAACCTTCTCATAAACTAGTAGACCTCAAGGGCCTCTAAAACCGTTCTCATAACCTAGTAGACCTCAAGGGCCTCTAAAACCTTCTCATAACTAGTAGACCTCAAGGGCCTCTAAAACCGTTCTCATAACCTAGTAGACCTCAAGGGCCTCTAAAACCTTCTCATAACTAGTAGACCTCAAGGGCCTCTAAAACCGTTCTCATAACCTAGTAGACCTCAAGGGCCTCTAAAACCGTTCTCATAACCTAGTAGACCTCAAGGGCCTCTAAAACCGTTCTCATAACCTAGTAGACCTCAAGGGCCTCTAAAACCTTCTCATAACTAGTAGACCTCAAGGGCCTCTAAAACCTTCTCATAACCTAGTAGACCTCAAGGGCCTCTAAAACCTTCTCATAACTAGTAGACCTCAAGGGCCTCTAAAACCGTTCTCATAACCTAGTAGACCTCAAGGGCCTCTAAAACCTTCTCATAACTAGTAGACCTCAAGGGCCTCTAAAACCGTTCTCATAACCTAGTAGACCTCAAGGGCCTCTAAAACCTTCTCATAACTAGTAGACCTCAAGGGCCTCTAAAACCGTTCTCATAACCTAGTAGACCTCCAGGGACTCTAAAACTGTATCTAACTAGCAGACCTCGAGGGTCTCTTCCTCTTTCCTCCAAGTAGGCTTCCAGCCGCCGACAACAGGAGCAGCCTCCGACTGCCGACGCCGGCGACTGCAGCTACCGACCCCCCCCCCCCCGCCGACGACGCCTTCGCAGCCGGCGACTCCAGTAGCATCCGGCTGCCGACGCCGACGACGGCCGCTACCCACGCCCCGCAGCCGACGACTTCGACACCCGCAGCGACGAGCAACCAGAACCCTCCCTCCGGGCACCCACGCGACCGCTCGTCATTCACCATCCACCCTCCCATTTGCTGTACTCATACAAAATTATCTCACCTACAAAAAAAGAAAGAACAAAAATAAACTAGGAAATAATCCATTACTGGGTAATCACTCACGCCTTCACCTCTGGGGAAAGGATCGGGATCTCTTCCAGCAACTCTGCCTGACTCAAATATAAATATCTGAGACGACCCTGGCCACCCGCGAGCTTCCGGAGCAATTGACCAAACCGTCACAGTGGCGCCCGTTAACAGGTATAAGAGTTGCGAGGAAGAACCGAAACCGAAAAGAGGAATGTCGAGCTGGGTATATTTAGCATCTAAGGAAGAGCTGACAGGATACGCAGCCGAATTTCTACTGGAACAAGGCGGAACAAACGAAGAACTAAGGAGGATAGTGGCAGCATTCGCAAAGAGGACAGACCACAGCGACGAGATAGGGAAAAGGCTGATAGAACTGTCAAACAAACACAGGAGAGACAGAAGCCCAGCAAGGAGAGAAATAACGCCGGAATCACCGTCAGAAACGGAGGATAAGAAAGAGGAGGATCACAACCCACTAATAAAAATAACCAGATCAAAAGATAGGAAAACAGAGAACATCAGAGAACCAGCAAAACCGAGATACAAAGAAATGGAAGCAGGAAAGGAAACAAAAATGGGAAGGCAGGTCGAGACGGAAGTCGTGGACCGAGTACGAAACTGGGGGATTCGATATCAAGGATCGAGTAACCCATTAGAATTCCTGGAGAAAATGGAGCAATGGGCGGCAGGATATGGAATCAAACCAGATCATCTGGTACAGACAATGCCATTTATCCTGGAGGGTGCAGCGATAGACTGGTGGAACACCACACCGTCCAAAATAACGACCTGGGCACAACTGACCACCGAGATTCTGGAATATTTCCTGCCACCAAGATACGAGGAAAGAGTACAAACGCAAATCGCTCAGCTAAAACAGCGAGAAAACGAGCCGGTAAGAGAGTACGCCATGAGTCTGAGAAAATTAATGCGGTTCTCTAAGCTATCAGAGGAAGAAAAACTGGATAGAGTATTTTCAAACTGCAGAAGTAAGATCAAATTATATACGCGAAGATCAGGGTTCCAGACACTGACGCAGCTCCTCAAACTGGCAGAGGAAGTAGAGGAGATAGAAGCCGCAGAAGGTACGGTACGAACAGACAGCCTAGGACAACAACAGCAACTACGACCAGAGATATGCATGAGATGCGGCGGGACAGGACATACGGCGCGAATATGTGGAAACCCGCCAAGACTGTTCTGCTGGGTATGCGGAAGAAACGGTGTTCGTACAACGGAGTGTTGCAGGACGGGACCGGGAAACGCAGGGGGCCTGAGCAGATAAAGCTGGCAACTCAGGCCACGGAACAAACGCCAGCAGCAGGAAATCGATTATATTGCGACGGATTTCAGGTAATAGCAGTAATAACGATAGGAAACCAATCAACGAAAGGAGTAATCGACACCGGAGCATCACGAAGCACAATAAGTGTGAACCGATATAAGACCCTCAGGAAAGGAGGAAGATGGGAGGGAACACGATCGGCGATCACACTGGCAAACGGCACGACGCAGAAAACTAGTGGAAGTTTCACAACGTCAATCAGATTTGGAGAGAAGAAAGTGGAAATTTCCTTTCTGATACTACCACAAGTAGCGGGGGAGATCCTGCTAGGTATGGACTTCTTGGCAGGGGTCGGAAGCATGCTACGATGCAACGACCTAGATCTAGAAATAACAAAGACCGTGGACAACAATGAGGAAGCGACAACAAGGGAACAGTCACCAGAGAACGAGGAACCAACAGAAGAGGAAATACAAACGTTCCTGGATAAGCAAAGGCAAGTATTCGAAAATATTAAAGGGGTATGCAATATCACAACACACAAAATCTATCTAAGGGATGACAAACCCATAAAACAGAGATATTACCCGCGAAACCCGAAACAACAGGGCATAATAAACGAACAGGTCGACGAGTTATTAGCACTAGGGTTGATAGAACGTTCATATAGCCCGTACAGCGCACCGGTGGTATTAGTAAAGAAAAAGAATAATGAATGGAGGATGTGCATAGACTATCGGCTATTAAACGAAAAAACGGAAAAGGACGCGTACCCGGTATCAAGAATGAATTTCATCCTAGACCAGCTAAGAGAGGCGAAGTTCATCAGCACGATTGATTTAAAATCAGGGTACTGGCAGATACCAATGGAACCAAACAGTCGTCAATATACGGCCTTCACGGTGCCAGGCAGAGGTTTGTTTCAATGGAAGGTTATGCCATTCGGATTGACAACAGCACCAGCAACGTTTCAAAGAGCGTTAGATTCAATTATAGGACCAGAAATGGAACCATTCGCATTTGCATATCTAGACGACATTGTGGTAATCGGGAGAACGAAGCAAGAACACATGGACAAGTTACGAGAAGTATTCCAAAGATTGCAACGGGCAAATCTAAAGATAAATCCCGACAAGTGCCATTTTTTCCAAAAGGAGTTAAAATACCTGGGGCACGTCATAAGCGATCGTGGCATCAGAACAGACCCAGAAAAGGTGTCGGCCATTCAAGAACTACAAACACCAACCTCGACGAAGGAAGTACACAGTTTTCTGGGAATGGCATCATGGTATAGAAGATTTATACCCAACTTCACAGAACAGGCCAACGCATTACAGAACCTGATAAGAAAGGGAAAGAAATTCGAGTGGGGCAAACCACAACAAGAATCTTTCGAGAATCTTAAAAGAAGCCTGATGAGTGCACCAGTTCTAGCATGCCCGAACTTCACACGACAGTTCAAGGTACAGACAGACGCCAGTGACCGAGGGATAGGAGCAGTACTCACACAAGAAGGGCTAGACGGAGAACATGTCATCTCATATGCCAGTAGACGGTTGAGCGAAGTAGAGAGAAATTACAGCGCCACAGAAAAAGAATGTTTAGCCATCTACTGGGGAATCAACAAATACAAAATGTACCTGGAAGGATATAAATTCATAGTGGTAACAGACCACATGGCATTGAAATGGCTAAACTCGATAGAAAGTCCGTCGGGGCGAGTAGCAAGATGGGCCCTGGGATTACAACCTTTCCAATTCGAGGTACAATACCGCAAGGGAAAACTCAATGCAGTAGCAGATGCACTGTCACGAACACCCAGAATAGAAACCCGGGCAATAACCACGGCAGGCTGGGTGGATAAAAAAATTCGAGAGGTCAAAGAACACACAAGTAATGAAGAGTACCGGATAGAGGAAGGGAAGCTATATAAGGCAAACGGAAACAGAAGAGACCCGCAGCCATGGAAATTGTGTGTCAGAGACGAGGATATTAATAGAGTACTAACGGAGAATCACAGTACACCAGAAGCAGGCCATCTAGGAATGTCAAAAACAATAAAAAGAATAAGAACCCGCTATTTTTGGCCCCGGCTAACAAAGGACGTAAAAGAGTTCGTAAGGAAATGCGAATGCTGCCAGCAATACAAAGTATCGCAACAAAAGGCGGCAGGACAAATGTTGACCAGAGTAGCGGAACTACCATGGGAAACAATATGCGTCGACTTCATAGGACCACTACCCAGAACTAAACACGGGAACACGTCACTGATAGTTATCATCGACAAATTTTCCAAATGGGTAGAACTAGCCGCACTGAGACAAGCCACGGCAGACACCTTCCTCAGAACTTTCCGAGAACGCGTAATAGCTAGAATGGGTACACCAAAAGTCCTGATCTCGGATAACGGCGTACAATTCACAGGACGGAAGACAAAAACGGCCATGGAAAAATGGGGAATCCGACAACAGTTTACGGCACCCTATACGCCACAAGAGAACCCGACCGAACGAGCAAATAGGACAATCAAAACTATGATAGCACAAACGACCGGGGAAGACCAAACTAGGTGGGACGAAAACCTACCAGAGTTGATGCTCGCGTTCAACAGCAGTACGTCGGAATCAACAAAATATAGCCCGGCACAGCTAATGTTCGGACGAGAGTTACGACTGCCCAACACATTATTCGACAGCCAGACAGAAGGTTCTGGAATAATACAGGAAGGAATAAAAGAAAGATGGGAACGGTTAAAAAACATCAGGCAAGAGGCCACATCAAACATGACCGAAGCAGCAGAACGACAACGCCGCCATTATAATCTCCGAAAACGAGAATGGAAGCCAGCGATAGGCGATCTGGTATGGTGCAAGACCCACGCATTATCCAAGGCAGTAGACAAGTTCAATGCCAAATTGGCACCAAAATACGATGGTCCATGGAAAGTAGTCCAATTTATATCACCCGTCATAATTGTAGCACGTGACACGAAGTCACACAAAACGAAGCGAATATATATCGGGGATATAAAACCATGTGAACCAATAAGAACAGAACCAAATCTAGCCAACACTACGAAAGAATTAAGCGATCAGTATACAAGCCCAAGCCCATTAAAACACAGACAAAAAACATCGGTAACAATCGATGAACGGGCAGGATCAGGGTCAGATAGGCATACTACCAATCGATTAATAAATATCGCATACGCTAACAAACAAAATCATTCAATTACAGATATCATCATGCAGCGGCTACCCGAAAGCTTCAACCGGCTGAAGAAAAACTACGAGAAGTTGGCAGCGGCAAGGAGCCGCACCCAGTTGATCGCAATGGAGGAGGCACCCGGAGGATCACGCAAGAGGACCCAACCCACGAAGATGGGCCGCCAACTACAACAGGCAGACCCGACAACGCCACCAGCAACACCCACCGTGGCCCGAACCACACACGGGCATCGGGTAGCCCATGTACCCCAAACAACAGGGGACATGGGGGCGGAACAGGGTGCCGCAAACACCAGGCGAACCGGTACAGAGGGCACATCAGGAGGAACGGGCACAAACACGTCCACCGACCGGCACGCCAACAGCTATACGCGAGCCGGCACGGAGACTGCCGCAGCCATACAGACAGGCACAAACAAGCCCACCGACCGGCACGCCACCAGCAACACGCGAGCCGGCACGGGGGCCGCCGCAACCAGAACGGGCACAAACATGCCCACCGACCGGCACGCCACCAGCCATACGCGAGCCGGCACGGAGACAGCCGCAGGACCAGCTACAGGCGTAACAAAGCCTACCGACCGGCGCGCTACAAACAAGAACACGCCCACCGACTGGTACGCCGCAAACAATGCGCGGACCACAAAAATAGGACCGGGACAGAGAATGGCGAACCCTCCTCATCCCAACCGGGACGCCAACAGCTATATGCGAACCGGTTGTGGTGAGAACGCAGGAGGAGAGAGGGGACGCCACCCGGACACCTCGCCACGGAAGCGACCAAGGCAGCCAACACCACGTCGATACAACGAGCAGCTGCCTACCATAGCGGAAGAGCACCGGAGGGGATCGCCGTCACCAGACAGAGATGTGCTCGACATCGAGGCAGACACCAGGAGCAGCATCACTTGGGCCATACCCGATGGGGCCCATATTTCGGCGTCGGCAATGGCCGATATAAGGGATCGACTGGCGAAGAAGGGCTATGGGAAGCAGCAGTCCTTCCTTGTTCGAGACGGAGCCCAGACGTGGAGAGTTGTGTTCTCCCGACAAAACAACGTCAGGATCGAGAGGCTGGCCCCAAAACAAAAGGAGGGGGAGGTGTGACGCCCGGGGCGCACACACAGACATACACCCACCTATTCTTATATACTTACATACACACCCTTAGAATTAAAGACATATGTACATAAGCATGAGACAAGCATGAAAAAAAAAAAAGAAATAAAAACATGAAGAACATGAGACATAAAATCAAATTCAAATACCCTACGCGCGCGCGCCCACGACAGGGCACACTGATTTCAAGGGGCCGGGCACACTAATCCCAAGAGTCGGTCACACCCAAAGGGATCGAGAAAGCACGATCTGGAAGCCACACTAAACGCTCCCGAGCGCTATATAAAGCGGGCCAGATCCCTCAGGAAGGCATTCAGTGCGAGCAGCCGAGCCAGCAACACCTCCAGGACCAAGACGGATCACCGGGTAAGCAGGAGCAGCAAATAAGCCGCAAAGGTAACCTGTTAGGAAACCAAGGATCGGACTAAACCGATCTTCCAGCTAGTAGACCTCAAGGGCCTCTAAAATCTTCTCATAACCTAGTAGACCTCAAGGGCCTCTAAAACCGTTCTCATAAACTAGTAGACCTCAAGGGCCTCTAAAACCGTTCTCATAACCTAGTAGACCTCAAGGGCCTCTAAAACCTTCTCATAACTAGTAGACCTCAAGGGCCTCTAAAACCGTTCTCATAACCTAGTAGACCTCAAGGGCCTCTAAAACCGTTCTCATAACCTAGTAGACCTCAAGGGCCTCTAAAACCGTTCTCATAACCTAGTAGACCTCAAGGGCCTCTAAAACCTTCTCATAAACTAGTAGACCTCAAGGGCCTCTAAAACCGTTCTCATAACCTAGTAGACCTCAAGGGCCTCTAAAACCTTCTCATAAACTAGTAGACCTCAAGGGCCTCTAAAACCGTTCTCATAACCTAGTAGACCACAAGGGCCTCTAAAACCTTCTCATAACTAGTAGACCTCAAGGGCCTCTAAAACCGTTCTCATAACCTAGTAGACCTCAAGGGCCTCTAAAACCTTCTCATAACTAGTAGACCTCAAGGGCCTCTAAAACCGTTCTCATAACCTAGTAGACCTCAAGGGCCTCTAAAACCGTTCTCATAACCTAGTAGACCTCAAGGGCCTCTAAAACCGTTCTCATAACCTAGTAGACCTCAAGGGCCTCTAAAACCTTCTCATAACTAGTAGACCTCAAGGGCCTCTAAAACCGTTCTCATAACCTAGTAGACCTCAAGGGCCTCTAAAACCGTTCTCATAACCTAGTAGACCTCAAGGGCCTCTAAAACCGTTCTCATAACCTAGTAGACCTCAAGGGCCTCTAAAACCTTCTCATAACTAGTAGACCTCAAGGGCCTCTAAAACCTTCTCATAACCTAGTAGACCTCAAGGGCCTCTAAAACCTTCTCATAACTAGTAGACCTCAAGGGCCTCTAAAACCGTTCTCATAACCTAGTAGACCTCAAGGGCCTCTAAAACCTTCTCATAACTAGTAGACCTCAAGGGCCTCTAAAACCGTTCTCATAACCTAGTAGACCTCAAGGGCCTCTAAAACCGTTCTCATAACCTAGTAGACCTCAAGGGCCTCTAAAACCTTCTCATAACTAGTAGACCTCAAGGGCCTCTAAAACCGTTCTCATAACCTAGTAGACCTCAAGGGCCTCTAAAACCTTCTCATAACTAGTAGACCTCAAGGGCCTCTAAAACCGTTCTCATAACCTAGTAGACCTCAAGGGCCTCTAAAACCGTTCTCATAACCTAGTAGACCTCAAGGGCCTCTAAAACCGTTCTCATAACCTAGTAGACCTCAAGGGCCTCTAAAACCGTTCTCATAACCTAGTAGACCTCAAGGGCCTCTAAAACCGTTCTCATAACCTAGTAGACCTCAAGGGCCTCTAAAACCGTTCTCATAACCTAGTAGACCTCAAGGGCCTCTAAAACCGTTCTCATAACCTAGTAGACCTCAAGGGCCTCTAAAACCTTCTCATAACTAGTAGACCTCAAGGGCCTCTAAAACCTTCTCATAACCTAGTAGACCTCAAGGGCCTCTAAAACCTTCTCATAACTAGTAGACCTCAAGGGCCTCTAAAACCGTTCTCATAACCTAGTAGACCTCAAGGGCCTCTAAAACCTTCTCATAACTAGTAGACCTCAAGGGCCTCTAAAACCGTTCTCATAACCTAGTAGACCTCAAGGGCCTCTAAAACCTTCTCATAAACTAGTAGACCTCAAGGGCCTCTAAAACCGTTCTCATAACCTAGTAGACCACAAGGGCCTCTAAAACCTTCTCATAACTAGTAGACCTCAAGGGCCTCTAAAACCGTTCTCATAACCTAGTAGACCTCAAGGGCCTCTAAAACCTTCTCATAACTAGTAGACCTCAAGGGCCTCTAAAACCGTTCTCATAACCTAGTAGACCTCAAGGGCCTCTAAAACCGTTCTCATAACCTAGTAGACCTCAAGGGCCTCTAAAACCTTCTCATAACTAGTAGACCTCAAGGGCCTCTAAAACCGTTCTCATAACCTAGTAGACCTCAAGGGCCTCTAAAACCTTCTCATAACTAGTAGACCTCAAGGGCCTCTAAAACCGTTCTCATAACCTAGTAGACCTCAAGGGCCTCTAAAACCGTTCTCATAACCTAGTAGACCTCAAGGGCCTCTAAAACCTTCTCATAACTAGTAGACCTCAAGGGCCTCTAAAACCGTTCTCATAACCTAGTAGACCTCAAGGGCCTCTAAAACCTTCTCATAACTAGTAGACCTCAAGGGCCTCTAAAACCGTTCTCATAACCTAGTAGACCTCAAGGGCCTCTAAAACCGTTCTCATAACCTAGTAGACCTCAAGGGCCTCTAAAACCGTTCTCATAACCTAGTAGACCTCAAGGGCCTCTAAAACCTTCTCATAACTAGTAGACCTCAAGGGCCTCTAAAACCTTCTCATAACCTAGTAGACCTCAAGGGCCTCTAAAACCTTCTCATAACTAGTAGACCTCAAGGGCCTCTAAAACCGTTCTCATAACCTAGTAGACCTCAAGGGCCTCTAAAACCTTCTCATAACTAGTAGACCTCAAGGGCCTCTAAAACCGTTCTCATAACCTAGTAGACCTCAAGGGCCTCTAAAACCTTCTCATAACTAGTAGACCTCAAGGGCCTCTAAAACCGTTCTCATAACCTAGTAGACCTCCAGGGACTCTAAAACTGTAGCTAACTAGCAGACCTCGAGGGTCTCTTCCTCTTTCCTCCAAGTAGGCTTACAGCCGCCGACAACAGGAGCAGCCTCCGACTGCCGACGCCGGCGACTGCAGCTACCGACCCCCCCCCCCCCGCCGACGACGCCTTCGCAGCCGGCGACTCCAGTAGCATCCGGCTGCCGACGCCGACGACGGCCGCAGCGACGAGCAACCAGAACCCTCCCTCCGGGCACCCACGCGACCGCTCGTCATTCACCATCCACCCTCCCATTTGCTGTACTCATACAAAATTATCTCACCTACAAAAAAAGAAAGAACAAAAATAAACTAGGAAATAATCCATTACTGGGTAATCACTCACGCCTTCACCTCTGGGGAAAGGATCGGGATCTCTTCCAGCAACTCTGCCTGACTCAAATATAAATATCTGAGACGACCCTGGCCACCCGCGAGCTTCCGGAGCAATTGACCACGAAGAGCATGGATGTGTCCCCTTTTATTAATGCTCACTAACAGGTACTGGGCAGTAGTTTAACACACTATAAGAGATAGAGCTCTAATTTTTTTTCGACAGTATTTCTTATGCTTGCACGCAGATCAAGTTTGTTTCAAAATTTTATCACGCCCACTTCCGCCCCCGCAAATCATAAAAAAGCGTATTAAGCGTATAATTTTAAAGCTAGAGTCGCGAATTTCGGTATGTATATGAAGAACTATAGTCTGTGTGATCCCTGAAAATTTGGTTGCGATCAGATAAAAATTGTCGACGTTAATAAAGAAATAATTTTGTATGGCCACAAACGGCTGCTGGCAGCAGGCTTCGTTTGGTTGACCAATTAGACCAACTAAATATTCTTATCAGTTCTTGGTTGTGTTCGGAAAAGAATCTTATAAGATATTCGAGAAGCAATTTTAATAAATGGTAATAATTATTAGCCGCTTGAATGCAATAATGGCGCGTTTTTACACACATAGATACATGTGTATGTATTTTTGTATGCATGTGATTATATTACACTTGCATTTGCATTTGTCCGTTATGTTCAAAATTGTATAATTGTTTTTTCTGGCGTCCTGACGCTTTTCTGGTTTAAGTATGAGTAGCGGGTATCTCACAGTCGAGCTCACTCGACTGTAGCTTTCTTACTTGTTTATTTTCCTGATTGTTCCTATGGAAGCTATAGGATATAGTCAGCCGATTTTCACGAAATTAAAATCAAAATTCAGGAAATATGTGTAACTATCAAATTTGGTGAAAATATGTTGAAAACTGACAAAGTTATGGTTTTTTCTTTTATTTTCCTGATTTTCATGAAATTAAAACCGAAATTCGGAAATAATACTAAATGGGCAAATATCAAATTTGGTGAAAATTGGTTGAAAACTGACAAAGTTATAATTTTCCTGATTGTTCCTATGGAAGCTATAGGATATAGCTAGCCGATTTTCATGAAATTAAAACCGAAATTCGGAAATAATACTAAATGGGCAAATATCAAATTTGGTGAAAAATGGTTGAAAACTGACAAAGTTATAATTTTCCTGATTGTTCCTATGGAAGCTATAGGATATAGTCAGTCGATTTTCATGAAATTAAAACCGAAATTCGGAAATAATACTAAATTGGCAAATATCAAATTTGGTGAAAATTGGTTAAAAACTGACAAAGTTATAATTTTTTTTCGTAAAATTTTCCGCTTGTTCCTATGGCAGCTATATATAATTTCACATGATTTCTATATCGTAAATTTGCTATTCCGTGTGATGGAATACTAGGAATCGATTTTATCAAAAGATACAACTGTCAATTAGACTTCAAGCCGTCTGAAGACTGGCTTATAATTACACCAAACAACCTCAAATATCCGATGTATGTTCCAATAGCATACAGTTCTGCCAACAACTCCCTAATTCCGCCAGCAAGATCCCAAGTCGTCCGAAAAGTTACAAATTAAATTCAGAAGAAGACAGTGTATTAACTCCAAATCAAGAAATTCAGCATGGTATATACATAGCAAATACCATAGCAACAGTTCAAAACGCATATATAAGATTGCTAAATACCACAAAACACAGATCAAGTAGTTTACATTAAAAATATTTATCATGAACCACTTTCAAACTACGAAGTAGGACAAACAGACTTAGAAACCCGACAAAAAACTTAACTCAACTAGCCAAAAACACCCCCCCATTATTTCAATGAAAAACTTACAACATTATGCACCCAGACTAGAAACCGAATCGATCACTACCAATAACTTTTATAAACAAAAACTGAGATTAACTGATGATGAACTCGTATATACACAAAATTATAGAAATCCTCCTAGTCAGCAAGACGAGATTAAAAAACAAGTCCAAAAACTCATCAGTGATAGAATAGTGGAACCTTCTGTATCACCTTATAATAGCCCACTTTTGTTAGTCACTTCCAAGTTCTAAAAAAAAGCGATTAGTAATTGACTATCGTCAAATTAATAAAAAACTCTTGACTGATAAATTTCCGCTCCCTATAATCGATGATATTTTAGATCAACTAGATAGGGCAAAATACTTCTCATGATTTTGTAAGCATTTGGCCTGGGTTCGACCCTGCCACATAGGAATTTTTTTTATAATTTTAATTTTTTTTTTCTCTCTTATTTTATTTCTTAGTATTAAAAACAGTAATTATTTTTATTTACAGAAACAAAATTAAAAGAAAAATTTTTTTTTAATATAACTGTATAATTTTTATACCCTAGCAGGGTATATAAGTTTCAGTCAAAAGTACGCAACGCAGTGAAGGAAGCATCTCCGACCCTATAAAGTATATATATTTTAGATCAGGATCAACAGCCGAGTCGATCTCGCCATGTCCGTCTGTCCGTTTCTACGCAAACTAGTCCCTCAGTTTTAAAGCTATCTGAATGAAACTTTGCAGTTAGGCTTCTATATACTCTCACTCGTACATATGTCGGAACGGGCCGGATCGGACGACTATATAATATAGCTGCCAGAGGAACGATCCGAAAAATTTTCAAAAAACAATTATAACTTTGTCAGTTTTCAACCAATTTTCAGCAAACTTAATATTTGCCCATTTAGTATTATTTCCGAATTTCGGTTTTAATTTCATGAAAATCGGCTGACTATATCCCATAGCTTCCATAGGAACAATCAGGAAAATAAAAGAAAAATTCATAACTTTGTCAGTTTTCAACATATTTTCACCAAATTTGATAGTTACCCATATTTTAGTATTCCTGAATTTCGATTTTAATTTCATGAAAATCGGCTGACTATATCCTATAGCTTCCATAGGAACAATCAGGAAAATAAAAGAAAAAACCATAACTTTGTCAGATTTCAACATATTTTCACCAAATTTGATATTTAGCCATATTTTAGTATTTCTGAATTTTGATTTTAATTTCATGAAAATCGGCTGACTATAGCTATAGCTTCCATAGGAACAATCAGGAAAATAAAAAAACCATAGCTTAGCCGTGTTTCAAACCATTGCCATCAAATTTGAGATTTGGCAACAAATTATTATTTCAGAATTTCGTTTTTAATTTTTTGTTTAAACTCTGCTAGGGTATACAAACTTCGGTGAGCCGAAGTTAGCTTCCTTTCTTGTTTTTCGTAAATTTTTCCGATTGTTCCTATGGCAGCTATATGGTATAGTCGTCCGATCCGGTCCGATCCGGCCCGATCCGACATATGTACGAATGAGTGTATATAGAAGCCTAACTGCAAAGTTTCATTCAGATAGCTTTAAAACTGAGGGACTAGTTTGCGTAGAAACGGACAGACGGACATTGCTAGATCGACTCGGCTGTTGATCCTGATCAAGAATATATATACTTTATAGGGTCGGAGATGCCTCCTTCACTGCGTTGCAAACTTTTGACTGAAACTAATATACCCTGCAAGGGTATAAAAATGGACTACAGCTTCCAGTTGCACACGGATCAAGATCAAAGGTGAAAGCAACAAAAGCACTACAGAACAAGAATTAGCTATTCTTTGGACAATAACACATTCCAGACAATATATTTATGGTAGACACTTCACTGTCAAAACAGACCACAGAGCACTTACCTATTTATTTTCAATGGTAAATCCCAGTTCCAAACTAAAACGAATGAGACTGGAATTAGAGGAATATCTAAAGGTAAGTATCTAAAGGGTAAAGATAATTTCGTGGCCGATGCGCTTTCGAGAATAACAATCACAGATTTGAAATACACAAACGAACAACACAATTCTGAAAGTCACTACCAGAAACCAAAGTAGACAAAAATCCTGCGCAGGAAAAGGACAAATAGAATTGCATAAGCAATATATACAAAAAGCTCCAAAGCCCAACGTATATGAAGTCATTAATAATGATGAAGTAGGTAAAGTAGTCCCCTTGCATGTAAATAATAAAAAGTGTTTATTTAAGCACGGAAAGAAAATTTCAACAAGATATGATGTTAGCGATTTATATACTAATGGAACCATTGACTTAGGTAAATTCTTTCAAAGGCTTGAAAAGCAGGCCGGTATTTACAAAGTCAGTCAACTCAAAGTGGCACCGTGGGAAAATATCTTTGAACATGTTTCAATTAATAATTTTAAAATTATGGGCAATAATATATTGAAATCATTAAGAGTAGCGCTACTCAACCCGGTGACCGTAATAAAAACTAATAAAGAATAAGAAGCTATATTGTCTACATTCCATGATGATCCAATTCAAGGTGGTAATACAGGCATTACCTTGGCAAAACCTTGGCCAAGGTCCAGAGACACTATTGCTGGAATAATATGTCCAAAGACATAAAAGAGTGCATAAAGAAATTTCCCAAATGCCGAAATTGTAAAACGACTAAACACACAAAGATCACGCTAACTATAACCGAAAATCCACAAAGAGCTTTCGATAGAGTAATCATAGATACTATTGGTCCACTACCGAAGTCCAATGATGGAAACGAGTACGCAGTAAAACTCATCTGCGAATTAACTAAATACTTAGTAGCTATACCAATACCGAATAAGAGTGAAAATACAGTAGCTAAAGCTATATTTGAAGATTTTATTCTAAAGTACGGTCCAATGAAGACGTTCATTACGGACATGGAAACAGGATATAAAAATTCAATTATTGAAGATCTATGTAAATATCTAAATATTAAAAATATAACTTCCACTGCACATCACCATCAGACTGTAGGTACCGTGGAGCGAAGCCACAGAACACTCAATGAGTTCATCCGTTCCTACATCTCAGTTGACAAAACAGATTGGTATGTATGGCTACGATACTTCGTTTATTGATTTAATATAACCCCCTCAATGGCACATGACTATTGTCCATATGAGCTAGTTTTTGGTAAAATTTTCCTAATAGCATAGATAACATTAAACCACTTTATAATATAGAAGACTATGCTAAGGAATCAAAATTTAGATTAGAACAGGCATTTAAGAGAGCTAGACTAATGCTAGAATCCCATAAGATAAAACGGAAAATTAATCACGACAAAACTAGTTTAGATTTAGATTAAAAAAAATAAGAGCTCAGGTTTTATTGAAAAATGAAACAGAACATAAGTTAGATTTAAACAAGAAACGAAGCTAACTTCGGCTCACCGAAGTTTGTATACCCTAGCAGAGTTTAAACAAAAAATTAAAAACGAAATTCTGAAATAATAATTTGTTGCCAAATCTCAAATTTGATGGCAATGGTTTGAAACGCGGCTAAACTATGGTTTTTATACCATGTACCAAAGGTACACAGGTATTACAGTTTTGTGCGAGTTTGATTTTCTGTAACAGGCAGAAGGAGGCGTGGCAGACCCCCAAAAGTTACCTAAATATTGGTCAGGACCACTAAAGGAGTTGATATAGCCATGTCCGTCTGTCCGTCCGTCCGTCCGTCTGTCTGTCCGTCTGTCTGTATGAACGCCTAGATCTCAGAGACTATAAGAGCTAGAGACACCAAACTTGGGATTTCGACTTCTTATATCTGCACGCAGATCAAGTTTGTTTTAAATTTTTGCTGCTCCCCTTTATAGAGGAGCTATTTGAAAAAAACGTATAGCTCCTAAACTTATAAAGTTATGTAAACCATATTAAAAAGCTTAATGTATTTTATCAAAATACACAGATTGTCCAAATTTTATTGTCAGCGTGCAGCTTTACCCACTGAGCTATCGACTATGCTTCTAAATGGGAAGACTTTTGCATTATATGTCAATTTTTCTCAGTTTTTTATTCTTATTCTCTTTCTTTTATATAACTTTGGGACGCGCCTTGTAATGGTACATGGTATTCTACTGTCGGGACACCCGACTGTATGTCCATCTTGTTTTATTTTCCTGATTGTTCCTATGGAAGCTATAGGATAAAGTCAGCCGATTTTCATGAAATTAAAATCAAAATTCAGAAATACTAAAATACGGCTAAATATCAAATTTGGTGAAAACATGTTGAAATCTGACAAAGTTATGGTTTTTTCTTTTATTTTCCTGATTGTTCCTATGGAAGCTATAGGATATAGTCAGCCGATTTTCATGAAATTAAAACCGAAATTCGGAAATAATATAATGAAAAAGATTTTCAAAATCTGTTTTGTATGGTTTCTTTATTTCTTCCTCTAGTTAATTGTTAGCAGCAGTGGTGCCGCTTACAGGGTTCAATTGTATCTGCTTTATGATATTCTTTTTAATTCTAATTAAACCTAAGTCTCGTTACTGCGCTGCTCGCAGGCAGCGGCAGAGAGACGGTTATATACTTATGTATATAAACATATGCCCTCTCTTATGTGAGGAGCGCGAGGGATATATGCATGCGGTATGCTCGTGTTGCAATTATGCCGACGCTAGCACATTCTGCGTATGGCCTGAGCCGTAGCGATCGGTTCTTATTTCGGCCACTAAGAATTTATGACCGGGATTTCGAATCGCGTAAACACTGCAACACAGTGTTACAGTGTTTGCCCTTTAAGTACTCTTGGTACAGTGGGTATTTAATATTAGAGCATACTACATCTCCCTCCTTTTGAAAAATTACGTAATATAATGAATGAATATAATGAACGTAATATAATAAAATTTTATTTATAAAATTTATATAATTATGCATGTAACTATATAGGTGTTTTAACTATGTATGGAATTATGTAAGTGTGTAGCTATATATATTTATTTGTCTAGGTATGGCCATACTAAGTACAATTTATGAAATAAAGATTTTTAGTCTGTCCTTATGAACTGTTTGTTTCTTACTTTTATTACCTGTTATTACTATGTTATCTCTATCTCTTATTTCCGTTACTTTATACGGACCTATATATTTATGATCTAGTTTATGACCTGTTTCGTTTTTTAACAAAACTTGATCACCTACGGATATATCTATATCCCTTACTTTCTGATCGTATAGTAATTTATTTCTATTCTTATTTGCTTCTAACATAACTCTAGCTCTTTTTAAGCTACTTCTAATCTATACTTACTCTCCTTAGCATAGTCATCTATATTATATATAGGTTCTATGTTATCTATGCTATTAAAGTGTTTTGGTAGATTACTTGTCTTACCAAAAACTAGCTCATATGGACAATAACTATGTGCCATAGAGGGGGTCGTGTTGAAACAAAAGACAAAATATTGAAGCCATACGTCCCAATCAGTTTTATCAACCGATATGTAAGATCGTATATACTCATTAAAAGTTCTATGACTTCTTTCTATTGTTCCAACTGTCTGGTGGTGGTGTGCTGTAGATGTTATATTTTCGATTTTCAAATATTTGCACAGATCAGTTATAATTGAATTCTTATATTCTGTTCCCATGTCCGTAATGAACGTCTTCATTGGACCGTACTTCAGAATAAAAGATTCGAAAATTGCTTTAGCGACAGTTTTTGCATTTTTGTTTGCAATTGGTATGGCAACTAAATATTTTGTTAAATCACATATTAAAGTGACTACATATTCATTACCATTTTCTGATTTGGGAAGTGGACCAACAGTGTCCACTATCACTCTGTCGAAAGCATTTATTGGTGTGTCTGTTATCGTTAAAGGGGTCTTTGTATGAGATGTAACTTTTAATTTCTGACATTTAGGGCATTTTCTTATGTACTCAGTTATATCTTTAGACATACCTTTCCAGTAATAATGTCTTCGTACTTTGACCAAAGTTTTCGATATGCCAGTATGACCTCCTTGGATTGGATCATCATGAAATTTTGACAGAACAGCTTCTTTGTCTTTAAGACATTTTATTTGGGTCACCGGGTTGAGTAGCGCTACTCTTAATGATTTTAATTTTTTATTGCCCATTAACTTGAAATTATCTTTCGAAATGTTTTCAAAGATATTTTCCCACGGTGCCAATTTTATATGGCTGATATTATTCATACCGGCTTGCGTTTCAAGCCTTTGGAAAAATTGACCTAAATCAATAACTCCATTAGTATATAAATCGCTCACATCATATCTTGCGATTATTTTCTTACCATGCTTAAGGAAACATAGCATATCTTTAATCTGCAAGGTCACTACTTTGCGTACTTCATCATTGTTTATGACGTCGTAAACGCTGGGCTTAGAAGCATTTCCAATAGTTTGCCTGGGCAATTCTATTTCTTTGTTATCCGCGCGGATTTTCTGTCTATTTTGATATCTCGTAGTGACTTTTCTAATATTGCAAGTTATTTTTTGTAGATCCTTGATGGTTATTCTTGATAACGCATCACCTACATAATTGTCTTTACCCTTCAAATATTCAACTGTGAAGTCATACTCTTCTAATGCTAGCCTCATACGCGTCAGTTTTGAACTGTGATTTATCATCGAGAATAGATAGGTCAAAGGTCTATGGTCGGTTTTTATTAAAAAGTGTTTGCCATATATATATGGTCTAAAATGAAGTATTGCCCAATGTATTGCAGTTAATTCCTGCTCAGTAGTACACTTATTACTCTCTCCTTTAGTGAAAGATCTGGATGCGTAAGCGATTGGAAGTTGGAGTCCATCATGGTTTTGAGTTAAAACCGCTCCACATGCTTGTTTGCTTGCATCTGTAATTATACAGAATTCTTTAGAGAAATCTGGATATTGAAGTAAAGTGGGTTCTATGAGTTTTGTTTTTAAATACTCAAATGCATTTTGACAATCATCTGTCCATTCGAAAGGAACATTGTTTTTACATAATCTAGTTATGTGCCGTGAATAGTCGGCGAAGTTTTTTATAAAGCGCCTATAGTAATTACAAAAGGCTACGAATCGTCTAGCACTGTCCGCGTCATGCGGAACTGGGTAGTTCTCAATGACATCGTATTTCTTGTCATCTGGAAGGATTCCTTTATCAGTGCATTTATGACCTAGAAAAGTCACTTCATGCATAAAAAACGAGCATTTTTCTGGATGTAGTTTCAGGTTGTATTGCCTACATTTCTCAAAAACGTCTGTTAAGTTCTTAAGCATATGTTTTTCGGAACAACCGATTACAATTAAATCATCCATATAAAAAAATGCCTGGGTGGGATCCAGACCGGAGAATGCAATAGTCATCATTCTCTGGAATGAATTAGGAGCTATTTTAAGTCCAAAAGGTAATCGCGTGAAGCGAAACGAGCCATTGCTCGTTGAAAAGGACGTTATATCTTTTGAACTTTCTTCTAGTTCAATTTGATGGAATCCTGACATTAAGTCAAGACATGAAAAATATTTAGCTCTACCTAGTTGATCCAAAATATCATCAATTCTAGGTAATGGAAATTTATCCGAAAGTAATTTTTTATTGATTTGACGATAGTCAATTACTAATCGCCATTTTTTTGCATTCGACCCTTGAGATGATTTCTTTGGTACGAGTAATAATGGGCTGTTGTATTCAGATACAGATGGTTCAACTATCCCGTCGGAAATTAACTTTCCTACTTGTTTTTGTATTTCATCAAGCTGATCTCATCTCATCTCATTTTTGGTCTATAGAAATTGTTTGTTGATATTGATTCAGTTTCCAATCCGAATATATCACTATACTGAGTGCATAAGCTGGAAAGCTGTGACTTAAACTGCGGAGGGAAATTTTTCGAAAGTTGTGACAATACAGCTTTTTCTCTATTGTCAAGATTTGTATGGACTACATCGTAGTTCGAAAGTGATTCATATATTAGGCCATTTGTACTGACTACTTGATCAGTGTTCGTCGTATTAAGTAACCTTATAAAAGCGTTACTAGACGTTGCTATGGTATTTGCAATGTAAATACCATTCTGAATTTCCTGATTTGGGATGTGTACACTGTCTTCTTGAGAGTTTAATTGCATTTTTCTTATAACTTGGGATCTTGCTGGCAGAAGAACTGAGTTGTTGCCAGAACTGTGAGCTATTGGTACGCTGATTGGGTATTTTAAATTATTTGGTCTAATTATAAGCCAATCTTCAGATGGCTTGAAGTCTAATTGACAGTTGTATTTTTTTATGAAGTCGATGCCTAATATTCCATCGCATGGAATGGGAAACTGGAAACTTACGATATGAAAATCGTGTGGAATAATATACTTATTTGTTTGTATTTCAATCGAAGTTAGGCCTTTGGATTTCGTTATTTCTTCACTTATTCCCTTTATATCAATTATATTGTCATCTTGGATATTATCAAAAATATCCGAAGTCTCTTTTAAAACTGAAATGTCTGCACCCGTGTCTATTAGAAAGACAAGATCTTTCCCTGTATTTACATTAATAAATGTAACGAATATATTTTGACTGAGATTAACTGTATGGATTTTGACTTCTTTTAATTCTGCGTATTCGAAGGGTTCTGGAAGTTTCCCGATGTATTTTGGGAATTTCCCGATGTGTTTTGTGCAACTCGCACATTGCCTTGGTTGTTATTATTTTGGCTTCGATTTCCGTTGCCACGGCCTCTATAGTTATTTCCTCTATTTTGGCCTTGGTAGTTATTGTTTTGGTTATTGTTGTGATTATGATAACCACGTGAATTGCCTCTATAATTGTTGTTACTGCTGTTCCACGAGTTTCCACGTCCTCGTTTTTGTTTGTTTTGGGAATTGTTCCTATAGTATAGGACAGTGTTTGATTGTCCAGTTGCCTCGGTGCAACTACAAACAAACTTGGAGACAGCATCATTGAAAGTATCAGCTTGCATGATAAGTTTTACCTTATCAATCGTGCAATTTTTGGTCATCGCCTTGACTGCGTTCTGGGTGGAATAACTCCTGGCTAGCTCTAGAGGTAGGCCGTCTGAAATGTACGCTCCCTCCAAAGCTTTTGTCATCTGCTCAATTTCCTGTGTGTATTGATTTGCAGTTTTGTTGCGTTGCTGTAGGTTCATCAGTTTTGCTGATAACACCTCTACAGTTTCGCCCTTGACATTGCCTTTTAGCCTAGAGATCACCTGACGTCCAGGCCCATATTCCTATGTGCCATACCCACCTCCCCATCCCCAATGTCCGGTTATGTTCAGATGGCACTGAACGATTCCGGCGAACATAATAAATCAAATGTAAATATTAAAAAAAAAAAAAAAAAAGAGAACACCTGGGAAATCGTTGTTTCGTTTCCTATCAGATTCCTAACAGCTCCTTTCAATTTTGTTTTTATTATCGAGACTGCGAGTTGTTCGTGCTCGCCCTTTATTGACTCTACTATTTCTAATGCATCTATAAAACTTGTTAAGTTTTCAGCTTTACCATCGAACACTGGTATCAGCTTGGATGCAGTATTTATAAAGTCGATATTTGATTGTGCCATTGTTATAGAGTTACTTCTCTCGCTTGGCGTTTCAAAATCTGAGTCTGAGTAATTATCGATATCGGTGTATACCGCTGGAATAGTCAGGTCGTTTAACTTCTCCTCTTCTATTTTAGGTTTTGTTTCGCTAGTTTCTTCTGATTCTAGCTCGCCTGTTTTAACAGATTCTGGGTCAGGGGTAGCGTTTATAGCTATGGGAGTGTTCAGTACGTTTGGTACTTCTATTTATAAATCGAATTTCCCTTTTACCGATATTAGATTAAACCGGAGTCGTATCAGAAGTTTAGATACTTGTGACCAATGATCGGTATTTAATCTCTCCCTGTGCTCATATATTAGTATTCGCGCTTCGTTGAAACATTCTACTAATATTTCCACATGTTTCTTAACCGTTGTTTTCTGTATCGGTCTATTCTGACTAAGCGCCTTGTATGATTTTTTTTTTTTTTTTTTTTTTTTTGCGACCGAGTCCCAACGAGGCCCACCTCCCGCCCAACCGACCGAGGGGCGCAGCCGCGTGACGTACGGCACGAACGCGTGCTAGATAGACGCGAGAGAGGAAAAATAGAATAGAACGAGGAAAATCAGGATACACTACGGGCAAGTACTACAAGCAATACAGTTTTTAAGTTTTGAAGGCTTTCTACGCCTTCAATACTACTAAACAGGCGATTGTAATCAGTACATAAAACCCTATAGGGTTCATGTACTTCAAACTCACGCCTACAGTGGTTAACTACTAGGGAGATAAAATTTCTAGAAGAAAGTCGGGGAACATGGAAATTGAGATGCCCAAGCAGGTAGCGGCTCTCCACCTCGCCGTGAATGAGTTTATGTAGAAAGACGACGCCAAGCATCGTCCTACGGTTAGTTAAAGAAGGTAAATTAATTAGGAGAAGTCTACTAGAGTAAGACGGTAATCTAAGGTTAGCATCCCAGGGTAGGCCACGGAGGGCGAAAAGTAAAAACTTCTTTAGGACAGATTCGATGCGGCTGCTATGGACTCCGTATTGAGGACTCCAGACGCACGAGCCATACTCCAATATAGGGCGTACTAACGAAGTATATAGGGTCTTCGTTACATAAGGAGAATCGAATTTCTTCGACCACCTTTTAATGAATCCAAGCATGCCGGCGGCTTTATTAACCATACAGGAAATATGTTCTGAGAACGAAAGTTTAGGGTCCAGGCGGACGCCTAGGTCATCAACAATAGTAATTCTTTCCAAAGAGCAATCGTTAAGCATATACGTGGCAGGGAGAAGAGTGGTGCGAGAAAATGTCATCAGTTTGCATTTAGAACTGTTGAGATATAAATCGTTAGCATGACACCATGCTTGAAAGTTATCGAGATCCGTTTGTAGGTCAGCTTGGCGTGAGCTTTCCCTATACTGCACGCAAAGTTTAACATCATCAACATACATGAGTACTCTGGATTTGGTTAGAACCTGCGGCAAATCGTTGATAAACAATGTAAATAGTAGTGGTCCCAGGTGGCTGCCCTGTGGGACGCCAGAAGTGACACTGAGGCTATTGGATAGAACATTTCTGAACAGAACCTTTTGGGACCTGTCACTTAGATAACTCGAAATCCACTTAAGAAGATCACTTGGAAACCCCAATGAATCGAGTTTCCTAACCAGAAGAGAATGATTAACCGAGTCGAAAGCTTTACTAAAGTCCGTGTAAATGACATCGGTTTGAAAGTTTTGTTGGAAACCCCTAATAACGAAAGAGGTGAGTTGCAGAAGATTGGTCGTGGTTGATCTTCGCCTCATCAAACCATGCTGACATGGAGAGATGACGGATCTGCATAGATGTTGCAAGTGAGGAGTGATTACATTCTCGAAGAGTTTGGGGATTGCCGATAACTTAGAGATACCTCTATAGTTACTGGCATCCGACTTGCTACCTTTTTTGTGGAGAGGAATAACAAATGATTCCCTCCAAATAAGGGGAAATTCTGATGATTCTAAAGATAAGGTAAACAATTTTAGAAGGGGGTTACACAGCGTCTCGGAGCAATACCTTAGCACAGAGCCCGGTATTCCATCAGGACCTGGTGAATATACTGGCTTAACACGTTGAAGATCAAGAATAAGTGAGCTTTCGTTTAAAATAGGACTGAAGATTAGTTTCGAACTGGGCATAGCTGGAGAAAATGTATGATCTGAAGATGTTGCGGGAGAATATGTGGTTTTAAAAAACTCAGCGAAGAGATTGGCTATTGCTTGATCAGAATTTACAGTAATATTGTTAAATGACAGCGAGGAAGGGTACAACGTAGGTTTACGTTTAGAGTTAACAAAGTTATAAAACTGTTTGGGGTCCTGAGTGAACTGGACCTTGCAACGAGTCAAATAATTTTTATAACACTGAGCGTTAAGAACGGTAAAGGTAGATCGAGCACTTAGATAGGATGAGAAAGCCGTTCTTGAACCAGTACGTTTATATTTATTATAAAGCCTAGATTTTACGTTTTTTAGACGTGTCAGCTCTTTGTTAAACCAGAGTGGTTTATTAGAGACCGACGGATAGGTTTCAGGAACACATAAGATGAAAAATGAGTTCATGGCACTATAAAAGATATCAACGGCGGTTGCCATGTCTGAGCTCATGAAGAGATTAGACCAATCAAATTCAGCTATTAAAGTGTTTAGCCTCTGATAGTCGGCCTTTCGGAAACAGCGGACTCTGTTTAACCTACTACCAGATGTCGTTGCTAAAACTGTCCCAGTGTCGATGGTCACATCGAAAGTTGGATGATAAGGATCTTCAGGTTGCGTCATTGGAGGAACTCTACTTAGGTGTACGCCAGCCGGATCTGAAACAAAGCATAGATCCAGTAAGCGGTTTAGAGAATTAAAGACATGGTTAACTTGAGATAAGGATAAATCAAACAAGCCATTTATAAGGTCATGCTGTGCCGCAGTCAGGAGAATATTAGACACACCGTCAGAAGACCAGTGAGCTCCAGGTATGTTGAAGTCACCCAAAGTCACCAATTGGTCCCTATCAGAAAGCCAGTTGGAAACTGCCTGAATTGCCGAAAGGTGTTTCCAATAAGTTGGCATTTCCGAAGATGGAGGAATATAAGAGCAGGTAACATATATACAGCTGCCTGTAAAAGATAATTTAACGCATATGAATTCAATGTCCAGAAATTCGTTAGATACCACCTGTTCCGAGATGAGGCAGGAGTCAACGGCAATTAAAACTCCACCACCACGCTGGACAATACGGTCTAATCTATAGATTGTGTACTTACTCGGAAGAATTTCGGAGCAGAGGATCTCCGGCTTCAACCCGGTTTCAGTAAATACAATCACCTGAGATGCGAAAGAAAGACTATCCGAATACAATTTAGAGAGCTTACTTCGTAAGCCTCTTGTATTCTGATAGGAAAGTTGTAAGGAAGAGGTTAGTTTTTTGGGACAGAAGGTACGGCAGTGGACACTGAGGATTGAGACGGCCTGGGCAGTTGTACTCCCGCAGGCCGTGTTCTCTTCTTTCGAGCCTCGTACTCCTTAACTATTACGTACTCGGGCCAGAAGTCACCCGAGCAAATAGTGTCAAAGAGTTGGGTTGAGACATTTATCTTAAAAGATGAAATGTCTCTGGCATACGAAAATTGAAATTTTTCCACCTTGATATGTCCGGCTTGGGTTTTGCCTTGTATAAAGGCTAGAACATCTTCCGATGCGAGATCAGGGGCAAGCCTCGAAACAAATATTGTTTTCGAAGGTGGGACTGCTGTGATGGTCTTGCGTAACGAATTGTTACCAACTACGGCCGGTATTCCGGGCATTGTTGGACCCTGGGTTGATTTATCTACGGAGATTTGCGGAGCCAAAGATTTGGGCTCCGCATCGGACACAACGGACGACGCGGAAATTGCTGGCTGAGCGGCTACTTCAGATTCGGTAACCGGATCTTTCCTAGTTCCTGATCTCAGAACCATTGGAACGGGGACCAGGAGCTGTGGCGCAGGGGAGTGGCAGGAAATCGGTTGCTGCGTCTCACACAGTTGCTGTCGACCAGCAGCAGATTTTTTGCGTTTCGGCGACTCATTTAATAGCTTCATACTATTAAATTGAGCGTCAAGCGCGGAGAAGAGGTCATTCGCCTTGCCGAAAGTGGCCATGATCTCAGAAAATCCACTTCTGGTCTGACGCATGAAGGATGATATCTCCTTCTCAGCCGGTCGACAGGCCTCACAGCAATAACGCAGGCCCTTTTTGCTAGACACTACGTCAGCCATTCGACCTGTCATCTCGTGCACTACTGCCTCGCAAAGCCAACAATGGAAACTGGGCTAGTCTGCCAAATTATTTTTTTGGCAGTTCTTAATTAAACAGACAATATTTTGTGACATTTTCACAGACCCTAGAACCACTGTGCAAACTATCAGTAACAAAAAGCCAAGAGAGAGAGAAAACAAAAGAGCGCAAGGTTAAGAGTATGAGCAGCAGAAATCACAAGAGCGATGAGAGCTATAACCGCTTAGATGCAGCTAACAGCAAACGACACTCAAGCGGGGGAAAGAAAAATAAGAACGAGAAAAAGAATAAGGAGGAAAATAAGATAACCGTCTTAGCACAAACTAAAAAGTGATTATTAACACAAATTAATTACACAGAAAAGTGCATGCACGCGCGATAGCGAGACGGTATATAATTTTAAATATTTAAGTGATGAATTCAGAGGAAACCCCTGTGGTTTACAATAAAATTAACACCAAAATCGGAGCGCAAAACAAAAACACGACCGTCCGCTATGAAAGAGAAAGATCGAAGATTATCAAAGGTAGCTTTTATTCTGCTTATCTCTTTGTATAAATCACTCCAATCCATTATTTCATGGACATTGTCATTAGTTTAGCCATTCTTTAAAGAAAATTGTGTGTGGGTGTAAGTTTTTAGTTTTATTTATGAAACATTTATGAAGTAATCTTTATTTATAACATTATTGAATGTATAATATATAGTAAGAAAATATGTATTTACTGTGTTTTATTATTAAATTTTATCCAGGTCGTTTGCCCGGCTCATATACCTTTTCTTTAAACATTTGTTATGTAACTTGTAGATTTTGTAGAAGCAGTTAGCGCACATTATTACAACTATTATTATTAAGAGTACATGAACCCAATATAAATCAATATTATTTGCTTCTACTTTGTTTATAACATTGGCAGTGGAATCCACTGTTTTTATGTCCAATGTCATCTTGGTGGTTGGTTCGTATACTCTTATAATCTTGCTTGGAAAATAATTAATATGGTACTTTGGTTTGTGCCTATTTTCTTTTATTTCATTCTCAACTGATGTCTTACTTATAGAATTGTTGTTCATTAGTGGTTACAAATTTCTACCTAATGTGTTGCGTAGCTTTGCGGGCTACACGCTATCGGTCAGAAAAATTCGGCTCGATTTTACGATTTGAATTATTGTGTGGAAAACAAAAATATGCCTCGCAGGACAATCAAAAAAATTATGCAACGCAGTGCATGGTTTTATTCTGGATCTGCAGTATCTCCTGTCGATGTTGCATCTCTTCCTTGATCCACGTCAGCTGGTGGTCGCCTGGATCGGCTTGGCTGACGTTCCCTCGATGGCGTAGGCGGCTGTCGTGCCTGCCACGCTTGGTAACTGCTGCTGCTGACCTGGGCCTATGGACTCAGGCGGTACCGGTGCTGGCTTCGCACAGGTTAAATCTCCCTCGGAGGTGCAAGGGGCGGACTGCCTCTCCCACAAATTGTTCCTTTTTTACACATGTATACTCATAATGTGCACTGTAGAGCGGTCCAGGACAGTCGGCAGGGCAGCTTGGCTTCTTCTTGGGTATCCTCTTGGGAGATGGTGGCTTTATTTTTGCTCCGTTTATATTTTTTATCGCTGTTTGATTTGTTCTTCGGATGCCGGTTTTTTCTATCTTCGTTTTCAGAAATTCAAGTTCTTCTTGTAATTTCACTGCTGTTTCCCATGGCGGGGGTGGTTGATTCGTATATAGTAGTCACTTCAAGTGCGCTACTCTCTTCTGGATTTTATTTTTCACACCACTCCAGCCCATCACTTTTTGTTTTTGGTTCACTTATTTGTCTGTTGTCTGCTGAATAGATTTTGTTTCACTGGTAACTTTATTTTTTGAAGAGTAGAATTGACAGCTTTTCCATGGTGAAGTAAATGAAGTTCTCCGGCAGGTATGAGACGTAGCTTCCGAATTTTTGTCCCACGATGCAATTCCACTCACTTTTGATATGCTCCGCTTTTTTCCAATCTTCCTCGAAGCTACGTGCTGTCTTTGCGCAATCAATTGCGTCTTTCTCCATTTCCTTGGTCATCTCCACTTTCTTGACCACTATGGTCAGTGGATCCGTCATGTTTTCAATTTCTATCAGCAGACCATGTCACGGTCGCCATATAATGAAAAAGAGTTTCGAAATCTGTTTTGTATGGTTTCTTTATTTCTTCCTCTAGTTAATTGTTAGCAGCAGTGGTGCCGCTTACAGGGTTCAATTGTATCTGCTTTATGATATTCTTTTTAATTCTAATTAAACCTAAGTCTCGTTACTGCGCTGCTCGCAGGCAGCGGCAGAGAGACGGTTATATACTTATGTATATAAACATATGCCCTCTCTTATGTGAGGAGCGCGAGGGATATATGCATGCGGTATGCTCGTGTTGCAATTATGCCGACGCTAGCACATTCTGCGTATGGCCTGAGCCGTAGCGATCGGTTCTTATTTCGGCCACTTAGAATTTATGACCGGGATTTCGAATTGCGTAAACACTGCAACACAGTGTTACAGTGTTTGCCCTTTAAGTACTCTTGGTACAGTGGGTAATTAATATTAGAGCATACTACAATAATACTAAATGGGCAAATATCAAATTTGGTGAAAATTGGTTGAAAACTGACAAAGTTATAATTTTCCTGATTGTTCCTAGGAAGCTATACTGTACCAAGAGTACTTAAAGGGAAAACACTGTAACGCTCTATCGCAGAGTTTATACAATTCAAGGTCTCGGTCATAAACCTAAGAACCCGCACACAGAAAGTGCATCTGTCGGCATAAATGCAACATGAGCGGACCTTATGCATGTGCATATACCTCCGAGCTCCAGACTAAGTTAGCATAGCTGTTGGCAGCGCAGCTACGAGACTTACACCTCCTTAGCTACTAAGTAAATTTGTCACAACAAGAACCTCCTACGAGCTCAGAGCGGCAACCACGGCTGCTCTGACCCTTCTACAAATTATTGTAAAATCAAATAAAAGCAGCAGTTAGCGCACATTATTACAACTATTATTATTAAGAGTACATGAACCCAATATAAATCAATATTATTTGCTTCTACTTTGTTTATAACATTGGCAGTGGAATCCACTGTTTTTATGTCCAATGTCATCTTGGTGGTTGGTTCGTATACTCTTATAATCTTGCTTGGAAAATAATTAATATGGTACTTTGGTTTGTGCCTATTTTCTTTTATTTCATTCTCAACTGATGTCTTACTTATAGAATTGTTGTTCATTAGTGGTTACAAATTTCTACCTAATGTGTTGCGTAGCTTTGCGGGCTACACGCTATCGGTCAGAAAAATTCGGCTCGATTTTACGATTTGAATTATTGTGTGGAAAACAAAAATATGCCTCGCAGGACAATCAAAAAAATTATGCAACGCAGTGCATGGTTTTATTCTGGATCTGCAGTATCTCCTGTCGATGTTGCATCTCTTCCTTGATCCACGTCAGCTGGTGGTCGCCTGGATCGGCTTGGCTGACGTTCCCTCGATGGCGTAGGCGGCTGTCGTGCCTGCCACGCTTGGTAACTGCTGCTGCTGACCTGGGCCTATGGACTCAGGCGGTACCGGTGCTGGCTTCGCACAGGTTAAATCTCCCTCGGAGGTGCAAGGGGCGGACTGCCTCTCCCACAAATTGTTCCTTTTTTACACATGTATACTCATAATGTGCACTGTAGAGCGGTCCAGGACAGTCGGCAGGGCAGCTTGGCTTCTTCTTGGGTATCCTCTTGGGAGATGGTGGCTTTATTTTTGCTCCGTTTATATTTTTTATCGCTGTTTGATTTGTTCTTCGGATGCCGGTTTTTTCTATCTTCGTTTTCAGAAAATCAAGTTCTTCTTGTAATTTCACTGCTGTTTCCCATGGCGGGGGTGGTTGATTCGTATATAGTAGTCACTTCAAGTGCGCTACTCTCTTCTGGATTTTATTTTTCACACCACTCCAGCCCATCACTTTTTGTTTTTGGTTCACTTATTTGTCTGTTGTCTGCTGAATAGATTTTGTTTCACTGGTAACTTTATTTTTTGAAGAGTAGAATTGACAGCTTTTCCATGGTGAAGTAAATGAAGTTCTCCGGCAGGTATGAGACGTAGCTTCCGAATTTTTGTCCCACGATGCAATTCCACTCACTTTTGATATGCTCCGCTTTTTTCCAATCTTCCTCGAAGCTACGTGCTGTCTTTGCGCAATCAATTGCGTCTTTCTCCATTTCCTTGGTCATCTCCACTTTCTTGACCACTATGGTCAGTGGATCCGTCATGTTTTCAATTTCTATCAGCAGACCATGTCACGGTCGCCATATAATGAAAAAGAGTTTCGAAATCTGTTTTGTATGGTTTCTTTATTTCTTCCTCTAGTTAATTGTTAGCAGCAGTGGTGCCGCTTACAGGGTTCAATTGTATCTGCTTTATGATATTCTTTTTAATTCTAATTAAACCTAAGTCTCGTTACTGCGCTGCTCGCAGGCAGCGGCAGAGAGACGGTTATATACTTATGTATATAAACATATGCCCTCTCTTATGTGAGGAGCGCGAGGGATATATGCATGCGGTATGCTCGTGTTGCAATTATGCCGACGCTAGCACATTCTGCGTATGGCCTGAGCCGTAGCGATCGGTTCTTATTTCGGCCACTTAGAATTTATGACCGGGATTTCGAATTGCGTAAACACTGCAACACAGTGTTACAGTGTTTGCCCTTTAAGTACTCTTGGTACAGTGGGTAATTAATATTAGAGCATACTACAATAATACTAAATGGGCAAATATCAAATTTGGTGAAAATTGGTTGAAAACTGACAAAGTTATAATTTTCCTGATTGTTCCTAGGAAGCTATACTGTACCAAGAGTACTTAAAGGGAAAACACTGTAACGCTCTATCGCAGAGTTTATACAATTCAAGGTCTCGGTCATAAACCTAAGAACCCGCACACAGAAAGTGCATCTGTCGGCATAAATGCAACATGAGCGGACCTTATGCATGTGCATATACCTCCGAGCTCCAGACTAAGTTAGCATAGCTGTTGGCAGCGCAGCTACGAGACTTACACCTCCTTAGCTACTAAGTAAATTTGTCACAACAAGAACCTCCTACGAGCTCAGAGCGGCAACCACGGCTGCTCTGACCCTTCTACAAATTATTGTAAAATCAAATAAAAGCACAATAATAAATATGAAGAACTACAAACTCTAACTACAAGTCTTTTGGATGAATTCGGGCTACCCTGTGGGACGCCAGATGTGACACTGAGGCTTTTGGGTCCTGTCACTTAGATAACTCGAAAACCACTTAAGAAGATCACTTGAAAACCCCATTAAATGAAAGTTTCCTAACCATAAGAGAATGATTAACCGAGTCGAAAGCTTTACTAAAGTCCGTGTAAATAAGATCGGTTTTAAAGTTTTTTTGGAAGCCCCTAAACGAAAGAGGTAAATTCCAGAAGATTGGTCGTGGTTGATCTTTGCCTCATGAAACCATTCTGACATGGAGAGATGACGGATCTACATAGATGATGGAAGTGAGGAGTGATTACAGTCTCGAAAAGTTCGGGGATTGCCGATAACTTAGAGATACCCCTATAGTTACTGGCATTCAATTTGCTCTCTTTTTTGTGGAGTGGAATAACAAATGTTTCCCTCCAAATAAGGTGAAAAGAAAGTTTTACGCAAATAAATTCTATGTCCAAAAAATCATTAGATACCACCTGTTCCGAGATGAGGCAAGAGTCAACGGCAATTAAAACTCCGCCACTACGCTGGAAAAGACGGTCTAATCTGTAAATTGTGTTCTTACTCCGAAGAATTTCGGAGCAGAGGATCTTAGGCTTCAACCAGGTTTCAGTAAACCCAATCACCTGGGATGCAAAGGAAAAGCTATCCGAATACAATTTAGAGAGCTTACTGCTTAAGCCCCTAGCATTCTGATAGGAAAGTTTTAAGAAAGAGGTTTGTTTTTTGGGACAGAAGGTACAGCGGTGGACACTGAGGCTTGTGACGGCCTGGGCAGTTTTACTCCCGCAGGCCGTGTTCTAGTCATTCGGGCGTTGTACTCCTTGACTATAACGCACTCGGGCCAAAAGTCACCCGAGCAAATAGTGCCAAAGAGTTGGAATATGACATTTATCTTAAATGACGAAATGTCTATGGGATACGGAAATTTGAATTTTACCACCTTGATATTTGTGGCGTTGGTTTTACGTTTTATATAGGCTAGAGCCAAAGATTTGGGCGCCCCAGCGGACACAACGGACAAAACGGAAATTGCTGGCTGAGCGGCTGCCGTTACCCCAGAGTCCGATTCGGTTACTGAATCTTTTCTCATGTGGCGCAGGAGAGTGGCAGGAAATTGGTTGATGTGGCTGACACAGTTGCGGCCGACCAGTAGCACATTTTTTGCGTTTCGGCGACTCATTTAATAGCTTCAAACGTTTAAATTAAGCGCCAATCGCGGAAAACAGGTTATTCGCTATTGCGAAAAGTGGCCATGATCTCATTAAATCCACTCCTGGTCTGACGCATGAAGGAAGATATTTCCTTCTCAACCCATCGACAGGCCTCACAACAATAACGCAGACCCTTTTTGCTGGAAACTGAGTCAGCTATGCGAACTGTCCTCTCAATGCATTTAGCAGGCACTACTGCATCGCAAAGTCAGCAATGGAAACTCGGTTAGTCTGTCAAAACATTTTTTTTACATTTCTTTATAACACAGACAATATTCTGGGACAATTTCACAAACCCTAGAACCACTGTGCACACAATCAGTACAAAAAAAAGCAAAGAGAGAAAGAGAGAGAGAACAAAAGAGCACAAGGGCTAGAATATGATCAATAGAAATCACAAGAGCGCTGATAGCTATGTACCGCATAGATGCAGCTAAAAGCAAACGACACTCAAGCGGGGGAGAAAATATAAACGGTATCGCTCCATCTTTACTAGAAGTTTTCACTGTTAAATCCTAATTCACAAAATCCAATTTTTTGGTAATTGATTAGTGTTTTGATGCTCATTTTTTACCAATAATATCTGAAACATTTCAAATAAAGACAGTGACTTTAATCTCCGATAATTAAATTGGTTTTAATTATCTTCCCATTCGCCTTGCTTTTTTCTTCTGTGCTATGCATCTACCGCTTATCGCTGCATTCGGTTTAACATTGTTGTTGGTGCAAGCGTTCTGCATACAGCGAATAATCACACAACCTACTGTTTGTGGCGCTTAGATAAAAGCTTTCATTTTTTCTCGCTCGATCTTTGTTTTGATCGTTTCTTTCGTCGCGCGTATTCAATACATTCCCTTGTGTTTTTCAAAAAATTCGTGTGGTTTTTACGAATTACTACAATTTTACTCAACAATACCATGGCTTCTTGTTGTGTAACCGATTTCCCAATGGCTGCAAAATTACTTCGCGGCAGGCTACCGTCTTTTGTTGGCTCTGCGACAGTATAGCCCACCCTGGTTGTGCTGATCTTGGGCATATTGGCCCGCGTATTGTGGACTGCTTACGAGATCACGCCAGATTGGATTGGACGTGCCCGAGCTGCCTGCATATCAAATCAGATATGAGGACTTTCATGCGGCAAACTCATCTTGACTTTCAGTCCCTTGCGGCCGGATTCAGGGAACTCTCCAGTCGTTTCCATACGGCGGAGTCCCACTTCAAAAATCTTAAATTGCTACGTTCTTCGCCTAATAAAAACTTGAGTACTCTACCTGATTCCTTGCAAGTTTCAGACCCTGAAACCCCCCTTATGCAGTTCAGCCACCGAACCATATCCTGTAATATCACCTCGGCTGTAACTGATGTCTCTTGCCCTTTCCGATGGTCTTATGGATAGGGTTGTAGATCCTTCCTTATGGCCTGAACATGACATAGTTCATGAATTTATACACAAAAAGAATCCTCGGGCTCGTACGCCTCAGACTCCCTTAGCTTTGCCTTGAAAAAACTAATAGATTCGTTTAAAAAAACTTAGTAAACTACACGTTAATAGTGTATCTTTTGATGCTGCCGTGATTGTCTTTACAGAAACGTGGCTTAACTTCTCTGTCTGTGATACTGAACTGGCAACTATGTTGTCTACAGGCACGACCGGACTACAAGCCGACCATGCTAGGTATTTCGTAGCTAGATCTGACTTCTTGACTCGCAGGACAATCAAAAAAATTATGCAACGCAGTGCATGGTTTTATTCTGGATCTGCAGTATCTCCTGTCGATGTTGCATCTCTTCCTTGATCCACGTCAGCTGGTAGTCGCCTTGGCTGACGTTCCCTCGATGGCGTAGGCGGCTGTCGTGCCTGCCACGCTTGGTAACTGCTGCTGCTGACCTGGGCCTATGGGCTCAGGCGGTACCGGTGCTGGCTTCGCACAGGTTAAATCTCCCTCGGAGGTGCAAGGGGCGGACTGCCTCTCCCACAAATTGTTCCTTTTTTACACATGTATACTCATAATGTGCACTGTAGAGCGGTCCAGGACAGTCGGCAGGGCAGCTTGGCTTCTTCTTGGGTATCCTCTTGGGAGATGGTGGCTTTATTTTTGCTCCGTTTATATTTTTTATCGCTGTTTGATTTGTTCTTCGGATGCCGGTTTTTTCTATCTTCGTTTTCAGAAAATCAAGTTCTTCTTGTAATTTCACTGCTGTTTCCCATGGCGGGGGTGGTTGATTCGTATATAGTAGCCACTTCAAGTGCGCTACTCTCTTCTGGATTTTATTTTTCACACCACTCCAGCCCATCACTTTTTTTTTTGGTTCACTTATTTGTCTGTTGTCTGCTGTATAGATTTTGTTTCACTGGTAACTTTATTTCTTGAAGAGTAGAATTGACAGCTTTTCCATGGTGAAGTAAATGAAGTTCTCCGGCAGGTATGAGACGTAGCTTCCGAATTTTTGTCCCACGATGCAATTCCACTCACTTTTGATATGCTCCGCTTTTTTCCAATCTTCCTCGAAGCTACGTGCTGTCTTTGCGCAATCAATTGCGTCTTTCTCCATTTCCTTGGTCATCTCCACTTTCTTGACCACTATGGTCAGTGGATCCGTCATGTTTTCAATTTCTATCAGCAGACCATGTCACGGTCGCCATATAATGAAAAAGAGTTTCGAAATCTGTTTTGTATGGTTTTTTTTATTTCTTCCTCTAGTTAATTGTTAGCAGCAGTGGTGCCGCTTACAGGGTTCAATTGTATCTGCTTTATGATATTCTTTTTAATTCTAATTAAACCTAAGTCTCGTTACTGCGCTGCTCGCAGGCAGCGGCAGAGAGACGGTTATATACTTATGTATATAAACATATGCCCTCTCTTATGTGAGGAGCGCGAGGGATATATGCATGCGGTATGCTCGTGTTGCAATTATGCCGACGCTAGCACATTCTGCGTATGGCCTGAGCCGTAGCGATCGGTTCTTATTTCGGCCACTTAGAATTTATGACCGGGATTTCGATTATGCTAACTTAGTCTGGAGCTCGGAGGTATATGCACATGCATAAGGTCCGCTCGTGTTGCATTTATGCCGACAGATGCACTTTCTGTGTGCGGGTTCTTAGGTTTATGACCGAGACCTTGAATTGTATAAACTCTGCGACAGAGTGTTACAGTGTTTGCCCTTTAAGTACTCTTGGTACAGTGGGTAATTAATATTAGAGCATACTACAATAATACTAAATGGGCAAATATCAAATTTGGTGAAAATTGGTTGAAAACTGACAAACTTATAATTTTCCTGATTGTTCCTAGGAAGCTATACTGTACCAAGAGTACTTAAAGGGAAAACACTGTAACACTCTGTCGCAGAGTTTATACAATTCAAGGTCTCGGTCATAAACCTAAGAACCCGCACACAGAAAGTGCATCTGTCGGCATAAATGCAACACGAGCGGACCTTATGCATGTGCATATACCTCCGAGCTCCAGACTAAGTTAGCATAGCTGTTGGCAGCGCAGCTACGAGACTTACACCTCCTTAGCTACTAAGTAAATTTGTCACAACAAGAACCTCCTACGAGCTCAGAGCGGCAACAACGGCTGCTCTGACCCTTCTACAAATTATTGTAAAATCAAATAAAAGCACAATAATAAATATGAAGAACTACAAACTCTAACTACAAGTCTTTTGGATGAATTCGGGCTACCCTGTGGGACGCCAGATGTGACACTGAGGCTTTTGGGTCCTGTCACTTAGATAACTCGAAAACCACTTAAGAAGATCACTTGAAAACCCCATTAAATGAAAGTTTCCTAACCATAAGAGAATGATTAACCGAGTCGAAAGCTTTACTAAAGTCCGTGTAAATAAGATCGGTTTTAAAGTTTTTTTGGAAGCCCCTAAACGAAAGAGGTAAATTCCAGAAGATTGGTCGTGGTTGATCTTTGCCTCATGAAACCATTCTGACATGGAGAGATGACGGATCTACATAGATGATGGAAGTGAGGAGTGATTACAGTCTCGAAAAGTTTGGGGATTGCCGATAACTTAGAGATACCCCTATAGTTACTGGCATTCAATTTGCTCTCTTTTTTGTGGAGTGGAATAACAAATGTTTCCCTCCAAATAAGGTGAAAAGAAAGTTTTACGCAAATAAATTCTATGTCCAAAAAATCATTAGATACCACCTGTTCCGAGATGAGGCAAGAGTCAACGGCAATTAAAACTCCGCCACTACGCTGGAAAAGACGGTCTAATCTGTAAATTGTGTTCTTACTCCGAAGAATTTCGGAGCAGAGGATCTTAGGCTTCAACCAGGTTTCAGTAAACCCAATCACCTGGGATGCAAAGGAAAAGCTATCCGAATACAATTTAGAGAGCTTACTGCTTAAGCCCCTAGCATTCTGATAGGAAAGTTTTAAGAAAGAGGTTTGTTTTTTGGGACAGAAGGTACAGCGGTGGACACTGAGGCTTGTGACGGCCTGGGCAGTTTTACTCCCGCAGGCCGTGTTCTAGTCATTCGGGCGTTGTACTCCTTGACTATAACGCACTCGGGCCAAAAGTCACCCGAGCAAATAGTGCCAAAGAGTTGGAATATGACATTTATCTTAAATGACGAAATGTCTATGGGATACGGAAATTTGAATTTTACCACCTTGATATTTGTGGCGTTGGTTTTACGTTTTATATAGGCTAGAGCCAAAGATTTGGGCGCCCCAGCGGACACAACGGACAAAACGGAAATTGCTGGCTGAGCGGCTGCCGTTACCCCAGAGTCCGATTCGGTTACTGAATCTTTTCTCATGTGGCGCAGGAGAGTGGCAGGAAATTGGTTGATGTGGCTGACACAGTTGCGGCCGACCAGTAGCACATTTTTTGCGTTTCGGCGACTCATTTAATAGCTTCAAACGTTTAAATTAAGCGCCAATCGCGGAAAACAGGTTATTCGCTATTGCGAAAAGTGGCCATGATCTCATTAAATCCACTCCTGGTCTGACGCATGAAGGAAGATATTTCCTTCTCAACCCATCGACAGGCCTCACAACAATAACGCAGACCCTTTTTGCTGGAAACTGAGTCAGCTATGCGAACTGTCCTCTCAATGCATTTAGCAGGCACTACTGCATCGCAAAGTCAGCAATGGAAACTCGGTTAGTCTGTCAAAACATTTTTTTTACATTTCTTTATAACAGACAATATTCTGGGACAATTTCACAAACCCTAGAACCACTGTGCACACAATCAGTACAAAAAAAAGCAAAGAGAGAAAGAGAGAGAGAACAAAAGAGCACAAGGGCTAGAATATGATCAATAGAAATCACAAGAGCGCTGATAGCTATGTACCGCATAGATGCAGCTAAAAGCAAACGACACTCAAGCGGGGGAGAAAATATAAACGGTATCGCTCCATCTTTACTAGAAGTTTTCACTGTTAAATCCTAATTCACAAAATCCAATTTTTTGGTAATTGATTAGTGTCTTGATGCTCATTTTTTACCAATAATATCTGAAACATTTCAAATAAAGACAGTGACTTTAATCTCCGATAATTAAATTGGTTTTAATTATCTTCCCATTCGCCTTGCTTTTTTCTTCTGTGCTATGCATCTACCGCTTATCGCTGCATTCGGTTTAACATTGTTGTTGGTGCAAGCGTTCTGCATACAGCGAATAATCACACAACCTACTGTTTGTGGCGCTTAGATAAAAGCTTTCATTTTTTCTCGCTCGATCTTTGTTTTGATCGTTTCTTTCGTCGCGCGTATTCAATACATTCCCTTGTGTTTTTCAAAAAATTCGTGTGGTTTTTACGAATTACTACAATTTTACTCAACAATACCATGGCTTCTTGTTGTGTAACCGATTTCCCAATGGCTGCAAAATTACTTCGCGGCAGGCTACCGTCTTTTGTTGGCTCTGCGACAGTATAGCCCACCCTGGTTGTGCTGATCTTGGGCATATTGGCCCGCGTATTGTGGACTGCTTACGAGATCACGCCAGATTGGATTGGACGTGCCCGAGCTGCCTGCATATCAAATCAGATATGAGGACTTTCATGCGGCAAACTCATCTTGACTTTCAGTCCCTTGCGGCCGGATTCAGGGAACTCTCCAGTCGTTTCCATACGGCGGAGTCCCACTTCAAAAATCTTAAATTGCTACGTTCTTCGCCTAATAAAAACTAGAGTACTCTACCTGATTCCTTGCAAGTTTCAGACCCTGAAACCCTCCTTATGCAGTTCAGCCACCGAACCATATCCTGTAATATCACCTCGGCTGTAACTGATGTCTCTTGCCCTTTCCGATGGTCTTATGGATAGGGTTGTAGATCCTTCCTTATGGCCTGAACATGACATAGTTCATGAATTTATACACAAAAAGAATCCTCGGGCTCGTACGCCTCAGACTCCCTTAGCTTTGCCTTGAAAAAACTAATAGATTCGTTTAAAAAAACTTAGTAAACTACACGTTAATAGTGTATCTTTTGATGCTGCCGTGATTGTCTTTACAGAAACGTGGCTTAACTTCTCTGTCTGTGATACTGAACTGGCAACTATGTTGTCTACAGGCACGACCGGACTACAAGCCGACCATGCTAGGTATTTCGTAGTTAGATCTGACTTCTTGACTCGCAGGACAATCAAAAAAATTATGCAACGCAGTGCATGGTTTTATTCTGGATCTGCAGTATCTCCTGTCGATGTTGCATCTCTTCCTTGATCCACGTCAGCTGGTAGTCGCCTTGGCTGACGTTCCCTCGATGGCGTAGGCGGCTGTCGTGCCTGCCACGCTTGGTAACTGCTGCTGCTGACCTGGGCCTATGGGCTCAGGCGGTACCGGTGCTGGCTTCGCACAGGTTAAATCTCCCTCGGAGGTGCAAGGGGCGGACTGCCTCTCCCACAAATTGTTGCTTTTTTACACATGTATACTCATAATGTGCACTGTAGAGCGGTCCAGGACAGTCGGCAGGGCAGCTTGGCTTCTTCTTGGGTATCCTCTTGGGAGATGGTGGCTTTATTTTTGCTCCGTTTATATTTTTTATCGCTGTTTGATTTGTTCTTCGGATGCCGGTTTTTTCTATCTTCGTTTTCAGAAAATCAAGTTCTTCTTGTAATTTCACTGCTGTTTCCCATGGCGGGGGTGGTTGATTCGTATATAGTAGCCACTTCAAGTGCGCTACTCTCTTCTGGATTTTATTTTTCACACCACTCCAGCCCATCACTTTTTGTTTTTGGTTCACTTATTTGTCTGTTGTCTGCTGTATAGATTTTGTTTCACTGGTAACTTTATTTCTTGAAGAGTAGAATTGACAGCTTTTCCATGGTGAAGTAAATGAAGTTCTCCGGCAGGTATGAGACGTAGCTTCCGAATTTTTGTCCCACGATGCAATTCCACTCACTTTTGATATGCTCCGCTTTTTTCCAATCTTCCTCGAAGCTACGTGCTGTCTTTGCGCAATCAATTGCGTCTTTCTCCATTTCCTTGGTCATCTCCACTTTCTTGACCACTATGGTCAGTGGATCCGTCATGTTTTCAATTTCTATCAGCAGACCATGTCACGGTCGCCATATAATGAAAAAGAGTTTCGAAATCTGTTTTGTATGGTTTCTTTATTTCTTCCTCTAGTTAATTGTTAGCAGCAGTGGTGCCGCTTACAGGGTTCAATTGTATCTGCTTTATGATATTCTTTTTAATTCTAATTAAACCTAAGTCTCGTTACTGCGCTGCTCGCAGGCAGCGGCAGAGAGACGGTTATATACTTATGTATATAAACATATGCCCTCTCTTATGTGAGAAGCGCGAGGGATATATGCATGCGGTATGCTCGTGTTGCAATTATGCCGACGCTAGCACATTCTGCGTATGGCCTGAGCCGTAGCGATCGGTTCTTATTTCGGCCACTTAGAATTTATGACCGGGATTTCGAATTGCGTAAACACTGCAACACAGTGTTACAGTGTTTGCCCTTTAAGTACTCTTGGTACAGTGGGTAATTAATATTAGAGCATACTACAATAATACTAAATGGGCAAATATCAAATTTGGTGAAAATTGGTTGAAAACTGACAAAGTTATAATTTTCCTGATTGTTCCTAGGAAGCTATACTGTACCAAGAGTACTTAAAGGGAAAACACTGTAACGCTCTGTCGCAGAGTTTATACAATTCAAGGTCTCGGTCATAAACCTAAGAACCCGCACACAGAAAGTGCATCTGTCGGCATAAATGCAACACGAGCGGACCTTATGCATGTGCATATACCTCCGAGCTCCAGACTAAGTTAGCATAGCTGTTGGCAGCGCAGCTACGAGACTTACACCTCCTTAGCTACTAAGTAAATTTGTCACAACAAGAACCTCCTACGAGCTCAGAGCGGCAACAACGGCTGCTCTGACCCTTCTACAAATTATTGTAAAATCAAATAAAAGCACAATAATAAATATGAAGAACTACAAACTCTAACTACAAGTCTTTTGGATGAATTCGGGCTACCCTGTGGGACGCCAGATGTGACACTGAGGCTTTTGGGTCCTGTCACTTAGATAACTCGAAAACCACTTAAGAAGATCACTTGAAAACCCCATTAAATGAAAGTTTCCTAACCATAAGAGAATGATTAACCGAGTCGAAAGCTTTACTAAAGTCCGTGTAAATAAGATCGGTTTTAAAGTTTTTTTGGAAGCCCCTAAACGAAAGAGGTAAATTCCAGAAGATTGGTCGTGGTTGATCTTTGCCTCATGAAACCATTCTGACATGGAGAGATGACGGATCTACATAGATGATGGAAGTGAGGAGTGATTACAGTCTCGAAAAGTTTGGGGATTGCCGATAACTTAGAGATACCCCTATAGTTACTGGCATTCAATTTGCTCTCTTTTTTGTGGAGTGGAATAACAAATGTTTCCCTCCAAATAAGGTGAAAAGAAAGTTTTACGCAAATAAATTCTATGTCCAAAAAATCATTAGATACCACCTGTTCCGAGATGAGGCAAGAGTCAACGGCAATTAAAACTCCGCCACTACGCTGGAAAAGACGGTCTAATCTGTAAATTGTGTTCTTACTCCGAAGAATTTCGGAGCAGAGGATCTTAGGCTTCAACCAGGTTTCAGTAAACCCAATCACCTGGGATGCAAAGGAAAAGCTATCCGAATACAATTTAGAGAGCTTACTGCTTAAGCCCCTAGCATTCTGATAGGAAAGTTTTAAGAAAGAGGTTTGTTTTTTGGGACAGAAGGTACAGCGGTGGACACTGAGGCTTGTGACGGCCTGGGCAGTTTTACTCCCGCAGGCCGTGTTCTAGTCATTCGGGCGTTGTACTCCTTGACTATAACGCACTCGGGCCAAAAGTCACCCGAGCAAATAGTGCCAAAGAGTTGGAATATGACATTTATCTTAAATGACGAAATGTCTATGGGATACGGAAATTTGAATTTTACCACCTTGATATTTGTGGCGTTGGTTTTACGTTTTATATAGGCTAGAGCCAAAGATTTGGGCGCCCCAGCGGACACAACGGACAAAACGGAAATTGCTGGCTGAGCGGCTGCCGTTACCCCAGAGTCCGATTCGGTTACTGAATCTTTTCTCATGTGGCGCAGGAGAGTGGCAGGAAATTGGTTGATGTGGCTGACACAGTTGCGGCCGACCAGTAGCACATTTTTTGCGTTTCGGCGACTCATTTAATAGCTTCAAACGTTTAAATTAAGCGCCAATCGCGGAAAACAGGTTATTCGCTATTGCGAAAAGTGGCCATGATCTCATTAAATCCACTCCTGGTCTGACGCATGAAGGAAGATATTTCCTTCTCAACCCATCGACAGGCCTCACAACAATAACGCAGACCCTTTTTGCTGGAAACTGAGTCAGCTATGCGAACTGTCCTCTCAATGCATTTAGCAGGCACTACTGCATCGCAAAGTCAGCAATGGAAACTCGGTTAGTCTGTCAAAACATTTTTTTTACATTTCTTTATAACACAGACAATATTCTGGGACAATTTCACAAACCCTAGAACCACTGTGCACACAATCAGTACAAAAAAAAGCAAAGAGAGAAAGAGAGAGAGAACAAAAGAGCACAAGGGCTAGAATATGATCAATAGAAATCACAATCACATTGTTGTTGGTGCAAGCGTTCTGCATACAGCGAATAATCACACAACCTACTGTTTGTGGCGCTTAGATAAAAGCTTTCATTTTTTCTCGCTCGATCTTTGTTTTGATCGTTTCTTTCGTCGCGCGTATTCAATACATTCCCTTGTGTTTTTCAAAAAATTCGTGTGGTTTTTACGAATTACTACAATTTTACTCAACAATACCATGGCTTCTTGTTGTGTAACCGATTTCCCAATGGCTGCAAAATTACTTCGCGGCAGGCTACCGTCTTTTGTTGGCTCTGCGACAGTATAGCCCACCCTGGTTGTGCTGATCTTGGGCATATTGGCCCGCGTATTGTGGACTGCTTACGAGATCACGCCAGATTGGATTGGACGTGCCCGAGCTGCCTGCATATCAAATCAGATATGAGGACTTTCATGCGGCAAACTCATCTTGACTTTCAGTCCCTTGCGGCCGGATTCAGGGAACTCTCCAGTCGTTTCCATACGGCGGAGTCCCACTTCAAAAATCTTAAATTGCTACGTTCTTCGCCTAATAAAAACTTGAGTACTCTACCTGGTTCCTTGCAAGTTTCAGACCCTGAAACCCCCCTTATGCAGTTCAGCCACCGAACCATATCCTGTAATATCACCTCGGCTGTAACTGATGTCTCTTTCCCTTTCCGATGGTCTTATGGATAGGGTTGTAGATCCTTCCGTATGGCCTGAACATGACATAGTTCATGAATTTATACACAAAAAGAATCCTCGGGCTCGTACGCCTCAGACTCCCTTAGCTTTGCCTTGAAAAAACTAATAGATTCGTTTAAAAAAACTTAGTAAACTACACGTTAATAGTGTATCTTTTGATGCTGCCGTGATTGTCTTTACAGAAACGTGGCTTAACTTCTCTGTCTGTGATACTGAACTGGCAACTATGTTGTCTACAGGCACGACCGGACTACAAGCCGACCATGCTAGGTATTTCGTAGCTAGATCTGACTTCTTGACTCGCAGGACAATCAAAAAAATTATGCAACGCAGTGCATGGTTTTATTCTGGATCTGCAGTATCTCCTGTCGATGTTGCATCTCTTCCTTGATCCACGTCAGCTGGTAGTCGCCTTGGCTGACGTTCCCTCGATGGCGTAGGCGGCTGTCGTGCCTGCCACGCTTGGTAACTGCTGCTGCTGACCTGGGCCTATGGGCTCAGGCGGTACCGGTGCTGGCTTCGCACAGGTTAAATCTCCCTCGGAGGTGCAAGGGGCGGACTGCCTCTCCCACAAATTGTTCCTTTTTTACACATGTATACTCATAATGTGCACTGTAGAGCGGTCCAGGACAGTCGGCAGGGCAGCTTGGCTTCTTCTTGGGTATCCTCTTGGGAGATGGTGGCTTTATTTTTGCTCCGTTTATATTTTTTATCGCTGTTTGATTTGTTCTTCGGATGCCGGTTTTTTCTATCTTCGTTTTCAGAAAATCAAGTTCTTCTTGTAATTTCACTGCTGTTTCCCATGGCGGGGGTGGTTGATTCGTATATAGTAGCCACTTCAAGTGCGCTACTCTCTTCTGGATTTTATTTTTCACACCACTCCAGCCCATCACTTTTTGTTTTTGGTTCACTTATTTGTCTGTTGTCTGCTGTATAGATTTTGTTTCACTGGTAACTTTATTTCTTGAAGAGTAGAATTGACAGCTTTTCCATGGTGAAGTAAATGAAGTTCTCCGGCAGGTATGAGACGTAGCTTCCGAATTTTTGTCCCACGATGCAATTCCACTCACTTTTGATATGCTCCGCTTTTTTCCAATCTTCCTCGAAGCTACGTGCTGTCTTTGCGCAATCAATTGCGTCTTTCTCCATTTCCTTGGTCATCTCCACTTTCTTGACCACTATGGTCAGTGGATCCGTCATGTTTTCAATTTCTATCAGCAGACCATGTCACGGTCGCCATATAATGAAAAAGAGTTTCGAAATCTGTTTTGTATGGTTTCTTTATTTCTTCCTCTAGTTAATTGTTAGCAGCAGTGGTGCCGCTTACAGGGTTCAATTGTATCTGCTTTATGATATTCTTTTTAATTCTAATTAAACCTAAGTCTCGTTACTGCGCTGCTCGCAGGCAGCGGCAGAGAGACGGTTATATACTTATGTATATAAACATATGCCCTCTCTTATGTGAGGAGCGCGAGGGATATATGCATGCGGTATGCTCGTGTTGCAATTATGCCGACGCTAGCACATTCTGCGTATGGCCTGAGCCGTAGCGATCGGTTCTTATTTCGGCCACTTAGAATTTATGACCGGGATTTCGATTATGCTAACTTAGTCTGGAGCTCGGAGGTATATGCACATGCATAAGGTCCGCTCGTGTTGCATTTATGCCGACATATGCACTTTCTGTGTGCGGGTTCTTAGGTTTATGACCGAGACCTTGAATTGTATAAACTCTGCGACAGAGTGTTACAGTGTTTGCCCTTTAAGTACTCTTGGTACAGTGGGTAATTAATATTAGAGCATACTACAATAATACTAAATGGGCAAATATCAAATTTGGTGAAAATTGGTTGAAAACTGACAAACTTATAATTTTCCTGATTGTTCCTAGGAAGCTATACTGTACCAAGAGTACTTAAAGGGAAAACACTGTAACACTCTGTCGCAGAGTTTATACAATTCAAGGTCTCGGTCATAAACCTAAGAACCCGCACACAGAAAGTGCATCTGTCGGCATAAATGCAACACGAGCGGACCTTATGCATGTGCATATACCTCCGAGCTCCAGACTAAGTTAGCATAGCTGTTGGCAGCGCAGCTACGAGACTTACACCTCCTTAGCTACTAAGTAAATTTGTCACAACAAGAACCTCCTACGAGCTCAGAGCGGCAACAACGGCTGCTCTGACCCTTCTACAAATTATTGTAAAATCAAATAAAAGCACAATAATAAATATGAAGAACTACAAACTCTAACTACAAGTCTTTTGGATGAATTCGGGCTACCCTGTGGGACGCCAGATGTGACACTGAGGCTTTTGGGTCCTGTCACTTAGATAACTCGAAAACCACGTAAGAAGATCACTTGAAAACCCCATTAAATGAAAGTTTCCTAACCATAAGAGAATGATTAACCGAGTCGAAAGCTTTACTAAAGTCCGTGTAAATAAGATCGGTTTTAAAGTTTTTTTGGAAGCCCCTAAACGAAAGAGGTAAATTCCAGAAGATTGGTCGTGGTTGATCTTTGCCTCATGAAACCATTCTGACATGGAGAGATGACGGATCTACATAGATGATGGAAGTGAGGAGTGATTACAGTCTCGAAAAGTTTGGGGATTGCCGATAACTTAGAGATACCCCTATAGTTACTGGCATTCAATTTGCTCTCTTTTTTGTGGAGTGGAATAACAAATGTTTCCCTCCAAATAAGGTGAAAAGAAAGTTTTACGCAAATAAATTCTATGTCCAAAAAATCATTAGATACCACCTGTTCCGAGATGAGGCAAGAGTCAACGGCAATTAAAACTCCGCCACTACGCTGGAAAAGACGGTCTAATCTGTAAATTGTGTTCTTACTCCGAAGAATTTCGGAGCAGAGGATCTTAGGCTTCAACCAGGTTTCAGTAAACCCAATCACCTGGGATGCAAAGGAAAAGCTATCCGAATACAATTTAGAGAGCTTACTGCTTAAGCCCCTAGCATTCTGATAGGAAAGTTTTAAGAAAGAGGTTTGTTTTTTAGGACAGAAGGTACAGCGGTGGACACTGAGGCTTGTGACGGCCTGGGCAGTTTTACTCCCGCAGGCCGTGTTCTAGTCATTCGGGCGTTGTACTCCTTGACTATAACGCACTCGGGCCAAAAGTCACCCGAGCAAATAGTGCCAAAGAGTTGGAATATGACATTTATCTTAAATGACGAAATGTCTATGGGATACGGAAATTTGAATTTTACCACCTTGATATTTGTGGCGTTGGTTTTACGTTTTATATAGGCTAGAGCCAAAGATTTGGGCGCCCCAGCGGACACAACGGACAAAACGGAAATTGCTGGCTGAGCGGCTGCCGTTACCCCAGAGTCCGATTCGGTTACTGAATCTTTTCTCATGTGGCGCAGGAGAGTGGCAGGAAATTGGTTGATGTGGCTGACACAGTTGCGGCCGACCAGTAGCACATTTTTTGCGTTTCGGCGACTCATTTAATAGCTTCAAACGTTTAAATTAAGCGCCAATCGCGGAAAACAGGTTATTCGCTATTGCGAAAAGTGGCCATGATCTCATTAAATCCACTCCTGGTCTGACGCATGAAGGAAGATATTTCCTTCTCAACCCATCGACAGGCCTCACAACAATAACGCAGACCCTTTTTGCTGGAAACTGAGTCAGCTATGCGAACTGTCCTCTCAATGCATTTAGCAGGCACTACTGCATCGCAAAGTCAGCAATGGAAACTCGGTTAGTCTGTCAAAACATTTTTTTTACATTTCTTTATAACACAGACAATATTCTGGGACAATTTCACAAACCCTAGAACCACTGTGCACACAATCAGTACAAAAAAAAGCAAAGAGAGAAAGAGAGAGAGAACAAAAGAGCACAAGGGCTAGAATATGATCAATAGAAATCACAAGAGCGCTGATAGCTATGTACCGCATAGATGCAACTAAAAGCAAACGACACTCAAGCGGGGGAGAAAATATAAACGGTATCGCTCCATCTTTACTAGAAGTTTTCACTGTTAAATCCTAATTCACAAAATCCAATTTTTTGGTAATTGATTAGTGTTTTGATGCTCATTTTTTACCAATAATATCTGAAACATTTCAAATAAAGACAGTGACTTTAATCTCCGATAATTAAATTGGTTTTAATTATCTTCCCATTCGCCTTGCTTTTTTCTTCTGTGCTATGCATCTACCGCTTATCGCTGCATTCGGTTTAACATTGTTGTTGGTGCAAGCGTTCTGCATACAGCGAATAATCACACAACCTACTGTTTGTGGCGCTTAGATAAAAGCTTTCATTTTTTCTCGCTCGATCTTTGTTTTGATCGTTTCTTTCGTCGCGCGTATTCAATACATTCCCTTGTGTTTTTCAAAAAATTCGTGTGGTTTTTACGAATTACTACAATTTTACCTAACAATACCATGGCTTCTTGTTGTGTAACCGATTTCCCAATGGCTGCAAAATTACTTCGCGGCAGGCTACCGTCTTTTGTTGGCTCTGCGACAGTATAGCCCACCCTGGTTGTGCTGATCTTGGGCATATTGGCCCGCGTATTGTGGACTGCTTACGAGATCACGCCAGATTGGATTGGACGTGCCCGAGCTGCCTGCATATCAAATCAGATATGAGGACTTTCATGCGGCAAACTCATCTTGACTTTCAGTCCCTTGCGGTCGGATTAAGGGAACTCTCCAGTCGTTTCCATACGGCGAAGTCCCACTTCAAAAATCTTAAATTGCTACGTTCTTCGCCTAATAAAAACTTGAGTACTCTACCTGATTCCTTGCAAGTTTCAGACCCTGAAACCCCCCTTATGCAGTTCAGCCACCGAACCATATCCTGTAATATCACCTCGGCTGTAACTGATGTCTCTTGCCCTTTCCGATGGTCTTATGGATAGGGTTGTGGATCCTTCCGTATGGCCTGAACATGACATAGTTCATGAATTTATACACAAAAAGAATCCTCGGGCTCGTACGCCTCAGACTCCCTTAGCTTTGCCTTGAAAAAACTAATAGATTCGTTTAAAAAAACTTAGTAAACTACACGTTAATAGTGTATCTTTTGATGCTGCCGTGATTGTCTTTACAGAAACGTGGCTTAACTTCTCTGTCTGTGATACTGAACTGGCAACTATGTTGTCTACAGGCACGACCGGACTACAAGCCGACCATGCTAGGGATTTCGTAGCTAGATCTGACTTCTTGACTCTTAATTCCGAATGCTACAAAAATCACTTGAACCGATGTGGAAATGAATTTCAGACAAATCCGAAGCAATTTTATGCTTTCTTGAATTCAAAGCGTAAATTACAGCTTCTCCCTTCCAGTCTTTATATTAATTTTGGGTCTGCTTTCTCAGAGCTTGGTATTGCTAATTTATTCGCTAAATTTTTCCAATCTACTTACTCTTCTACTAGTTTCGATTCTATGTAAGATTATGTTCTTCGGAACCTGAAATCCCTCAAGCCATCCATTTCTTCTGGTCCCGATTTTGTACCCAGTTGTGTATTGAGAAACTGTGCCAATGCGTTATGTAGTCCTTTGTCAAAGCTTTTTCAATTGTCTCTCAAGTTATCGTTCTTTCCTGACAATTGGAAGGAATCTTTCACAATTCCTCTTTATAAAAAGAGGGAATACGTCAAATATAGAGAAATATATAGGCATCGCTAAACTTAGTGCGATTCCCAAGCTTTTCGAACTTTTAATTACTGCCCACCTACAACACCAATGCTGTTCATTTATCTCCTCCTCGCAGCATGGTTTTGTGAAACAAAGAAATACCTCAACAAACCTTCTGGAGTTCTGTGCTATCATTAGAAATTCTTTAAAAGACAATACCCAGACTGGCGTTATCTTCACTGGTTTTAGCAAGGCGTTTGACTCAGTAAATCACCAGTTATTAGTGAAAAAACTTTCATTATTGGGTTTTCCTCCCTTGGTGACTAGCTGGATTGCAACATATCTATCTAACCGTACTCAGGGAGTTGCTTTTAAGGGTTCGTTTTTTGGCAGTGTTCACGTTACTTCAGGTGTTCCGCAAGGGAGCCATCTCGGACCTCTTCTTTTTGTAATTTTTATCAACGACTTGCCCGATGTTGTTGCTCATTCCCATATGATGATTTACACCGAGGATGTAAAATTATGCTTGCCTTTAACAAACTCTGCGTCTCATACCAACAATTTGTTGGTTCTCAAGAACTCAAAATGCAAATCCATGTCCTATTATCGGAAAAACTACTCACTCGCCAATTATTCCTTAGGGACGGGTGTTCTTGAACGCATCCATTCAGTTACTGACCTTGGAGTTTTGTTCACCCACAACTTAAACTTCAATGATCATATTAGTGTAATTGTTGGCAAAGCTAAGGACGTCGTTGCCTGTTAAGCGCTGGTCTAAGGAATCCGACGATCCCTATACTACAAAACTCCTATTCATCTCTCTTGTTCGGCCTGCCTTCGCTCAATGACCGTCGGACCTGATATGGTATAATGTTTATACACAAACTTATCCATGGTCATATTTCCTCTAACTACCTATTAGGCTCTCAGTCCCTACTCGACCTTCCCGTCATTTTCGTCCCATTGCCCTGGAGATCTGCAGGACAAATTTCGAGAAATTTTCGTGTTTTATGTTCTGCATAACGAATATTTTTACTTGTTACATCTTGAGATGTATTTAATACAAACCCACCTGCCCACCTGAGTGAGTCGGAGCATATCCATAAAAAACACTTCCTTCTTCGGCTTTCCTTTTTCAATAAATAAATAAATAAAAAATAAGAACAAAGAGGTAAATAAGAGAACCGTCTGCTAAGAACTAAAAAGTGAATATTAATAAAAACTAATTATACTGAAAAGTGCATCCACGCGCGTGATGTGCGTTATGTGATAAATTTAGAGGAAACCCCGGTGGTTTCAAGTCAAATAATAATAGCATATCCCGTCGATCCATGTCTTTAAGATCTGTCAGTGAAGACAAAGGCAGTGTTTTTATTTTGATTTTCTTGAATTCTGTTAATTCTTTTCTGAAGATCTCGGGTGTTCTTTTTTGTTGAAGTAGCTTAATAAGGTATCTACAGTCTTAGGGTTCATGGCCCAGAGGGAAAGTTTTGAGTTAGTTTTTTGGTGGGCTAAGTTATAATTCCATTATTTTATGTGTAGAAATTATTCTGTCGATAACTGCTGGCTTATTGTTTATTTTGGGCTCTTTTTATACCCGCTACCCATAGGGTAGAAGGGTATTATAACTTTGTGCCGGCAGGAAATGTATGTAACAGGTAGAAGAAAGCATTTCCGACCCTATAAAGTATATATATTCTTGATCAGGATCAACAGCCGAGTCTAGCCATGTCCGTCTGTCTGTCTGTCTGTCCGTATGAAACACTGGATCTCAGAGACTATAAGAGATAGAGCTCTAATTTTTTTTCGACAGTATTTGTTTTGCTTGCACGCAGATCAAGTTTGTTTCAAATTTTTACCACGCCCACTTCCGCCCCCGCAAATCATAAAAAAGCGTATTAAGCGTATAATTTTAACGGTATGTATATTAAGAACTATAGTCTGTGTGATCCCTGAAAATTTAGTTGCGATCAGATAAAAATTGTCGAAGTTATTAAAGAAATAATTTTGTATGGCCACAAACGGCTGCTGGCAGCATGCCTCATTTGGTTGACCAATTAGACCAACTAAATATTCTTATCCGTTCTTGGTTGTGTTCGGAAAATAATCTTATAAGATATTCGAGAAGCAATTTTAATAAATGGTAATAATTATTAGCCGCTTATTAGTCTTGACGCTTTTCTGGTTTAAGTATGGGTAGCGGGTATCTCACAGTCGAGCTCACTTGACTGTAGCTTTCTTACTTGTTTTATTTTTGTATTATTTTACAGATAGGTGAATCTGCGCAGTTGGTTATAGATGTGAATAGATTGCTGTCCTGACAGCAGGTGTTCTTTTCTATTTTCAAAATTTGCAATGTCATATAAGAGGTTATTAATAGGAGTCGTACGTAGCCGGAAAGGTAGAATTAAAAAACCTGGACTTTTGTTGGCGAGGAAAATGCTCGCTGAGTTATGCCGTCGGCAGAGCAGTGTGTAAATAAGGGGGCCCAGGAGGAAAAACAACAACAAAAACAACGCAGCTGCTGCGGCGGCTACGTTGAAATTTTAAGGACACAATCACGGATTTGTATTGAGATGTCGTTTTAATATTGGTTCTTTTTATCCAGCTTTTAAGCTTTGTGCAATCGGATGCAGAAAATATATGTAAACATATGCATGCATTTAAATACGGATATATTTATGTATGTGTAAGGGCATGTGTTGGAACAGTGGAGCATTGATAAGTGGACTGTATCTGATGTATATGTCGTGTAAAATTTCACAGATTGGAAAAAAATATTACGACGGCGGCGGACTGTTCGGCGAAATTGGAATTTCCCGAAACTAATTCACACCGGCTGGCCAATACTAATTATGCCCTTTTTCCTCACTACACAATTTCACTACTCACTTGCGAGTTTTTCGCGGAGTAATTGCATAAAAAATATGTGCACATGTCACGTGCGTGTGTGTATATTAATGGATGCCTCGACCGTGGGCAACTTAATGGATAACGGGGGAGCCGGAAACGGAGAGGAATATGGCACACAAAGTGGAGACGGAGACGGAAACTTTTGTAGAATTTTGAAGACAAAGAGGAATGCGAATTTCCCAACTGATGTTGTCAAAAAATTGGAATTGGAGTTGACACGGAAGGAAAATCTTGCAGCAGAGTGAACGAAATTTAATGTTCGGACTACTGTTGAAGACCGGTAGAGAGACGGAGACGGAAAAATGTCGTACTTATCTTTTTTGTCGGACGCCTGCTGGCTGAAGGCCAGAAATTTCCGGCTCTGATGGACCAAAATGTTTAGAACGTTGCTTCTGCAGCCAAAAAGATTCCACCAAAATGATGTCGAGGATGGGCCGCAGACCCAAGCTCCGTATGGTGAGGTACTGGTAGGGAAACCTGGTCATATATATAGTAACATCTTTCTTGGGTCATCAGTGAAAAAAAGGTCATGCGGATACACAGAAAATATCAACATTAGTCTAAACATAAAGTAATCTGAACTCGTCGATTTATGTGAACTTTTTTTAATTGCATAAATCTCAAAAGATACCGACTGCGGAAACTCTAAAATTATCCGTTAATGATATAACAATGCGATTTTAGCATCGCAAACTCAGAATAATAAAATACATTAAAGAAAAGAAGATGAAAACATGAATTATAAAAACATGTCACTATCTCTAAATGTAGTCTAAAAATGTTACAAAACAAATATAGATAAATTTGTGAGCGAAAGCTCTCCGATGCAGCATTAGGAAGATAGGGCGTTGAAGAAAGAGAATGTCGTTATCAGTTCCTTTCCTCAGCTCCTCCATGTGTTTTATGCTCTCACTCCCTTTGTATTGCACATGCACAAGTCCACAGCGGGTAAAAACTGCACTTAGGAATGTGTGCTTTTTCAATCCCATCGACTCTTTAAATATCAGGTAGTGTTCTTTTGTAGTTGCTCATTTACGGGCACTTGCCCGTAAGTTTTTGCATTCAACGTAAGGACCAGTATGCATGCGTAAATCGAACGCATTGTCCGCCAGTTTGACCTCTACAGTTCCCACCCCTTCTTTCAGCGATCTCCTGCTGCAAGTATTCAGTCGCACGCTCAGTTGCCCCCATTCAAAGCGTCGATCGGCTACCTCTCGCTCCAGGTTAGAAACGAGCTCACCAGTCTTCTTGACCTCACCCGAAATAGCATCCAGTCGTTCTGAAAGGCTGTTGACAGTGCGTATCTCTGCTTTCCTTTAGCAGATGCAGCAGCTGTGGTGACGGAGCAGCTCCTGTGTCTTTACTTAGGCGTTTGCTGGATATTTTTCACATATTGTTTGTATTTGAGTAGTTTATTTATCAGTGTTACTTTAAAGTGATGTTGGCAGTAAAGTGACGAAGGAGTTTGAATCAAGTTTTATGTCATTTATATTGTTTCCACAAAAGTTTTGGTTAGTTCCAATTTTCAACAGTAGTTTTATGATACAAATAGATTTTCTTTAATTTTTTTTTGGTTTTAAGGTCTCTATTTTCCAGGTCGATATAAACGATATTTTTTTAAGGGCTTTTGACAAAAATAAAATTTATCTAAATAAGTATGGTTTGAATTTTTGTCCAAAAGTATAAATAAAAATACTAATAAGAATGCCAATGGCAGCTGATTGGAACCCGCAGTTTTGAAAGGAGCTGTGCTGTGTCATGAATTTATCAAAAAATTGTTGAAAAGAAAACAACAACAAATTTTCGAGAAAAATTAGTTTAAAGTAGTACACCAGGGGTTTCGAGTCGGAATGATCAAAAAATCATATTTCCGTTGGTTATGCTCGGAACGACTTAAAATTTTTATACAATACTCCTAAAATGTTTACTATCGAAAAAATAACAATTCAGATACATAGGTAGAAAACTGAGACTTGTTCGCATAGTAACGGGCAGACCTAAGAACATGGTTAGATCTACTCTTTATCAAGAATATACCAGGTGTACCGGTATGAAATGAGCTTTTTGTGAACATAAAACACAAATTATTAATGGGAAAGTAAAAAACATTTTATTCAAACTATTGGCCATTGTTTTCTACATATTTTGACCACCTTTGTGTCAATTTGTGGATACCACGCCAATAAAATTGTTCGTCTTTTAAAGCAAAACAACAAGACACCAAATTTTCGACCACCTCGTAAGAATCAAAAAGCTGCTCAGTCAATGCGTGTCCCATCGGTGAAAACAAAGGGTAGTCGGAAGGAGAAAAGTCTGGTGAATACGGCGGGTGGGGTAGCAGCTCCCAGCCAAGTGTTTTGATTGTATCCTGAACCAGTTTTGATTTGTGTGCAGGTGCATTGTCATTGAGCAAACTTACCTTACCGTGTCTTGTGGCCCATTCTGATCGTTTCTCGAACAATGCATGGTTCAAATTGATCATTTGTTGTCGGTAATGATCAGTATTAGCGATCAATATTAGGAGCTCGTAGTACACTACTCCTTTTTGGTCCGAACAAACACACAGGATTGTCTGCTTGCCGAATCGATCTGGTTTAGCAGTCGATGTTGATGGTTGTCCCGGATTAACCCATGATCTTTCCGATAAGGATTTTCTTCATCGCTTTCCGAAAATCATCACTTTCTGGTACAAAATCCTACATTTTTAACACGATGGCCTTTTCCTGGTGACACGTCCGAAAAACAAAAACAAATTGAAGTCCGAAACGAAGTAGGCAAACAAAGTTCGAACTGCATTCGGCTACCACCGACGTCTTGAGAAGTTCGAACCAAATATTTATACCCTGGCAGGGTATTATAATTTCAGTCAAAAGTTTGCAATGCGGTGAAGAAGACATTTCCGACCCTATCAAGAGCAGAGTCGATCTAGCCATATCCGTCTATCCGTTTCTACGCAAACTAGTCCCTCAGTTTTAGGGCTATCTGAATGAAACTTTGCAGGTGGTCTTCTATATGCTCTCACTCGTACATATGTCGGAACGAGCCGGATCGGACGACTATATCACAGCTGCCATAGGAACAATCGGAAAATTTTTAGAAAAAAATTTTAATTTTATACATATTTTCATCAAAGTTGAGATTAAGCCATTTTTTATTATTCCTGAATTTCGGTTTAAATTTCATGAAAATAGGAGCAATCAGGAAAAAAACATAACTTAGCCGTTTTTGAAAACATTTGCATTAAATTTGAGATTTCACAACTAATTATTCCATAATTTCGGTTTTAATTTTTTGTTTAAATTCTGCAAGGGTATAAAAACTTCGGTGAGCCGAAGTTAGCTTCCTTTCTTGTTTTTGTTATTTTCGAAGTCAATCGGTTTTTTCTCGTTTCTCGTAATTCAATTTTTTTTTTCTTCTGTAGTATTCATACGTGTTCGCGTATTATGTATGTAGTTGCGTATAAATTTTAATACTATAAGGTAAGTACAGTTTCTTTTACTCAGTTAATAAATTCCTTTGCAGCTATATGATATAGTCGTCCGACCCGGCCCGTTCCGACATATGCACAAATGAGAGTATATAGACTAACTGCATTTAGTTTATTTAGGTAGCTTTAATACGGAGGGACTAGTTTGCGTATAATAGGACAGGCGGACATGGCTAGATCGACTCGGCTGATCAATAATATATATAATTTATAGGGTCAGAGATGTCTCCTTTATTGCGCTGCAAACTTTTGACTGAAATTGTAATACCCTGCAAGGGTATAACACAGCGAAGTTATTATTCGTTCTCTATTATTTTTAGTATCGTTTCCATGGCATATAACATAAAATATATTGATAAAATAAAAATTTTTTGAATACAAGGTGGCTAAAATTTAAAATTAGCCGTTAAATTTTGTATTTTTTTTTTTAATTTTCCGACAGTTCCCATAGCAACTGATATACGAGTTAGTATAAAGTTTATACTATAAACAGAAGATTGCAGATGTTTCATTCCAATAGCCTAAAGTCTGAACAACTAGTATGCGTATAATCGGACAGGATAGATCAAGAATACATGTAAATACTTTATATAGTCTAAAATGACTCTTTCACTTCAGACTGAAATTATAATACGCTGCAAGGGCATAATAACTAATATTCTACTACCCTACAGGGGTATAAAACCTTATTCGTTAGGTACTTTGACACTTGCTGTACATATTTATGCATGTACTTATATACATACATACATACGTATGTACACATGTAGGCAGTTTGATATTGCTTCAATTCTCTTCAACAGCGTTCCGAACATTTACATCGAAAATCGAAAGTCCAAGTAGTAAATTAAAAATTTCTACTGGTTTACAAATTTCCCAAGTTTGTCAGGCTAGCTTTATTTATAAAATTTCATATTGAATACAAATATGAGCAAGCCTTTTACAACCGTGTATTTTATTTACGGTGACATGGTAGCCAGTAATTGAAGGTAATCTACTTCACTTCCTTAACTTGCAATCCTGGTGGCAAAGACTGCTTTATTTTATCGGCCTTTTCCTTATCTTGCACGACAAGGGTGTAAAGAAATCTTGAACAACGAATCTTGAACTTGGTGTTGGTAGGATTCTTCTTGATTTTAACAGCACGCGCATCGGAACGACGTGCTTTGTTCAAAAAGTCCTTTACTTCTTTAATTTCACGTGGCATCTAAGTAATTAAAGAAATTGTTTCAATGATATTGTATTTTAATAAGTGTTAAACTTACATTGACACGATATAAATAAAATTTAACCAAGCGGAGTGAATGCGTACCGCGGGCCCTCAAAAGTAAAAGAAAGAGACAAAAATTATACTTCCGGTTGTCAATGCGTCACCCTAAGTTGATTTCCCATATATCGGAAAAAATTAATGTCCGTCAAATTAGCGTCGGTGAATTAGCGTCGAAACGGAACGGTGGGAAAATGAAACACGGAGAAATATTTTATATTTTATTTATTTTGTAAATAAGGCACTAAATTGAACAAAATAAAGTTTATAAATGCTAAAAAACGAACTTACTATTGTTTTTTATTGGGTTTGGGGGTATTTAACCTTTGGATGTATTCAAAAAATGTGTGTGAAAAATCGGGTTTTAATATCTCGGCTCACAGGACGTGTTCCGGAATACCTGGTATGTCAGGATAAAGGATATTTATTGTAGTTTTGCTCTACAAAGTTTTAATTACTTCAATCCGCCAGTTTTTGAGAAATATGCATTACAGTGAACCAACCTCGGGTTTTTCATAAGATTTGAACCACCAGTTTTTTAGAAAATCGCAATACAGTGGGTGGTATGGGTGGGTTGTTAACATACGCGCCAACTATGAAAATGGAACCAGATGTCAACCAGCAGAGAACAGGTTGCTGAACCAGACAACGGAACCATTGAAAAAATACTAGATCAGAATTATTTTATTTTAAACCACCGTATCCGGACAGTAAAAAACCGTCTTTAAGCAGTGAGAGAGAGCGAGAGGCAAATAGTTGAAAACGGCTGTTCGTCAGCGGCTGTTTTAAAGGCCGGTAACCTGACACGAAACATACTATTTAATAGGATTGAATTCAATTAATTTTATTCATCTAATTTTTACATCTGATAATATATTTTAAAATGTCTAATAAGTTTTAAAATATTTCTTATATTTTCTAGTGTTGGATGAGATTCTTTGCAAAAATAGGTGTATTCTGAGGGAAGAAGGGAAGTTTATTTTGGTTTATGATAGGACATGATATTAGGAGGTGACAGAGTGTTTTTTTTATATAAAAATATGTAAATAATAGGTACATAGAGAGAATATCGCCCTTCAATTGATCCAATATTTGGATTGCTTCTTATTTGGTTAAGAATCTTCCTTATCTATTACGACAATAATTACTGCCATGGCAATAGTAGTTTTTATTTTCTTGTTAATTTTTTATCAACATTTTAAAAATATTGTAAACAAGCATGTATGCCCGCATCATTTGCCGGCCAAAATGGCGAACAGCTAAAGAAATCAGCGGTCACACTTGAAAAGATTAAACACTTTGTTCCGCTGCGAAACGTTTCACTGTCTGGATACTCTACTTAAAGAATCTACAACTATTACAACATTCGATGGGGAAAATGAATTCCTAATTTCGAATTAAATCTTATAGCGTTTGATTTGAGAAATTACGTTTTTTTTCTCTTTTCGATATATATTAATAATACTGGATCACACGCCACAGATCATATCGATATGAGCACGACTCATGCCCTATCGATGGCTGTCCAACCCGAAAATATTCCTATTGACAATTTAAACAATAGTGCTCATATCGATATGAATCCAGTGCTATTAATATCTAAAAGAGAAACTCCTTAATTTCTCAAAATGCAGCGGATCAAACGCTATAAGATTTAATTCGAAATTAGGAATTGATTTTCCCCATCATATGTTGTAATAGTTGTAGATTCTTTAAGTACAGTATCCAGACAGTGAAACGTTTCGCAGCGGAACAAAGTGTTAAACTTTTCAAGTGTGACCGTTGATTTCAGTTCAGCAACCTGTTCTCTGCTGGTTGACATCTGGTTCCATTTTCATTGTTGGCGCGTATGTTAACAGCCCACCCATACCACCCACTGTATTGCGATTTTCTAAAAAACTGGTGGTTAAAATCTTATGAAATTTTCCCTAAATATACCTTAATCTTCTCCTAGTAAGCCAATATATCGTGCATTTTGGAACACGTTCTTAAACTGAAGTTATAAGACTTTCCATTTTTGCTGCCCTTTTTTTGTATGGGGCAGAACCCGAGGTTAGTTCACTGTAATGCATATTTCTCAAAAACTGGCGAATTGAAGTAAATAAAACTTTGTAGAGCAAAACTACAATAAATATCCTTTATCCTGACATACCAGGTATTCCGGAACACGTCTTGTGAGCCGAGATATTAAGAAAACCGTGAAAACCCGATTTTTCACACACATTTTTTTAATACATCCAAAGGTCCAATACCCCCAAACCCAATAAAAAACTATAGTAAGTTCGTTTTTTAGCATTTATAAACTTTATTTTTTTCAATTTAGTGCCTTATTTACAAAATAAATAAAATATAAAATATTTCTCCGTGTTCCATTTTCCCACCGTTCCGTTTCGACGCTAATTCACCGACGCTAATTTGACGGACATGAAAAATTAAAGTTAAAGAGAGTTAAGATATCGTCACATTAAGAGATTTATCAATATACCATTTCCACAGACCCGCATTAATCGAAGGTAGAGCATCAAATTATAATTAGGGCTGTTGACAATATATCAAAAAATCGATATTTTTTGTTTAAAATAATATATTTATATCGTGGTATTTTGTTTGCCCAAATATCGAAATCGCGATATTTATTTTTGATATTTTTTTCTTGTTCACTTGTTCAAATCTTAAAATGAAAAGAAAAAGAATTAAATTGAAAAAGGAAAAAAGAAATGGATGTAAAATCAAACAACACCAATATCACAGCATTACGCATATAAAACAACGTGTGTTCTTCAAATCAATTGATTCCCAACATTGGGATTAGTTATTTAGAAGTGACATTAAGCATATTAAGCATGTATAATAATAATACAGTACTAATATATGAATAATAAAATAATATATAATTAAAATTAGAGCTGGGAAAACATCGATAGTGAGCATATTCGATGTTTTCGAGGTTTTTCGAACAAATATTCGATACTATCGATAGTATCGAAAAAAAAATGTTGGGTTTAAATTTTATTTAGACTCTAAATTTTAGAGTAATAATAAAAGAAAAACTTCTTATTAGTCTTGTAGTTTTTTTTTACTTTCATAAGAACAAAATAACGCTTATAATAAAAGAAATTAAATTATTCGGAAATACTTATGCATTAGGTTTTACATTCTAAATATAGACACTAATAATAATATACAATGCTTATAATAAAAATAAATTCAATTATTCAGAAAATACTTTTGAATTAGGTTTTACATTCATATGGTCAAACAAATTAGAGGTATTTCCACTTGTTTTGTACACTTTTTGCAGTGCATGCAACTGGCCGTTTTGCCATCTTGCGATCTATTAAAGTGGTTTCAAACCTTTGATTTTCCTATTCTTTTGACCGCGTTAGCGTCCTCCTCCGACGTGCCATTTGCCATTTGCCTGTAAACAATGATATATATATCATTGTGATATATCAGAAATTTCTGATATATCAGAAATTAGATTTTGAGCTAGGGCGCAAACATGCAAATCTAATGCAATAGCTTAGATACCTACCTTTATCGTTTTCGCCTATCAAAATTTTTTCCATTTTCTCCGCCAACACCAATAATAATTTCCGCGTTTAGTTTTATGTAGTTATTCGCCAAATGTAGAAGTGCAAAAATTTTTTTTTCACTTGTCACTATCGTTTACTATCGGAACTAAACCATCGATAGTGGTTTGCAAGCCCAAATATTCGATACATCGATAGTATAGTGAGTGGCCGACCCAGCTCTAATTAAAATAATAAATTTTATAAAACTTGTCTTTTTATTGTGGAGGAAAAATATTTTATATACAAAAAAAAATTTCAAAAATATCAAATATATCGATTTTTGGAAGCGATATTTTTCAATATTATCATAAATTTTTTTTATAAAAAATACCATCGATACGATATTTTTCAAAAATTCGACATCCCTAATTATAATAGTCTCTCCTAGAATTGGAAATAAGTCGATTTTCATTGTAAAGACTTTTGCTAATGGCCCTATGACACAGTAATACAGTTTTCTTCTCTAGAGACTTCATTAGAACCTAGAAAGAGACAACTATATGTCTTATTTTGCTCGGATCTCTATGTAATGCGACTTAGGTCACACCGCTTTTAAAAGGTAAGAAATAACAAATGTTATTAATTTCTGAAGTCATCGGTGAAGTACTCGTGTTTTTATGTTTATTTTTCCAACTTTCTTAGCCATACAAATTTTATTATTAACACCCAAAAAATGCATTTCAGTAAACTTTGCACCTCAAAAACCTCGTGAACTAAAACATAGTATCGAATAGAGATCATTTGGTGAAGTTTTCAATAAGATCCTAAAGACAGATTTTGAGAAAATCGCATTACAGTTTGGCGTTCAAAATAATGTTAAGGAGGGCGCAGGTTCCGGAGCTGGAACCGGTCGTGAACCAGTCAATCAACCCGCCAACGGACTCATGTTACGCATTCAAAATGTTGGCGGGCATGAAACTGTGGAATTAATGAATAAATTATTTAGACTTAAGTACTAGCATTGTAATTTGTTAGCACTTTGAAAAACGGAAGGCATCATACGATGGGGAACCGGACTGCCAATTGTCGTAACCGATTCTCAACCCGTGTTGACTCTAATGTCATATGCCGCTATCGCCCCATACGATATTTCGACGCTAACTTTAAAGAGGTCGAGCGAAAATGCACGGTATACCAAACGATAGGGAATAATGCATATAATATTCAGTTTTAATTTCATTAAGATCCCAACGACAGATTTTTAAATATTATTGTTTTTCTTTTCACGTTGCACTATCGCCCCTATACGATATTTCGACGCTAATTTGAAAGATAAATCGATAAAGGCGCCTCCAACGCCGTATCGATAATTTTGGCCAAAATTTAAATTTTTGACGGTCTGCTGTCTCAGTTCCCCAGATAGCTTAGGGACGGCCAGGATCCGCCTATAATAGTTAGTCCGAGTGGTAGCTGTAAGAGAAGTTGCCCGTTTCCCAGTGAGAACAGTAAAGAGAATTCGGTTAAATTAAATAGGTTCAGATCTTTATTGAAGTATGGGTTGACAGAGTTGAAGATGCACTGCGTCGGGACTCGGTAGCGCCGTCTCTTCGGTCGTCTGGGCCTCTCGCGTCTAGATGGTCCTCGTCGGTGCTCGAAAGCCCTCCGAGAGATAGGTAGACTCGAAAGTCTTCCGAGAGAGAGGCGCGGTGGACTCGAAAGGGAGAGAGAATGGTTTGGGCTCGAAAGCCTTCAGAGAGAGACGCGGTGGACTCGGAAGTTGTCGGTGGCGAGAGAGAGAGAGAATAGTTTGGGACTCGAAAGTCTTCAGAGGGAGACGCGGTGGACTCGAAAGTCGTCGGTTACGGAAGAGAGAATGGTTTTGGGACTCGGAAGTCTTCAGAGAGAGAGAGAGTGAGTGGACTCTAAAGTCTTCAGAGAGAGAGTGAGAGTGAGTGGACTCTAAAGTCGTCAGAGAGAAAGGGCGGGTGGACTCTAAAGTCGTCAGAGAGAGAATTCGGCAAGCCGAATTGTTGCCACGACTCGAAAGTCTATCGGCTTATTTATTGCAAACCGATTCCGAAGAGTCGGTTTGCCCAAAAAGTGACTTTGGCTGCTGACTACTGGAAGTGTGCTCCTAAGAGGCTTACTGCTTCCGATCGCTGTCGGCTGCTAAGTGATCTTCCAAGGCCAGTGGTCCGCTTTATATAGGCCCTAGCTTGGTCTAGTGTGCCGGCGGTTATCGCCGCCTAGTGTGCCCCTTCTATGCCGGTGTGACCCTTTGCCGTCAGTGTGGCTGTTGGTTGGCGCGCCCGCGCATTCGAATTAAAAACCTTTATATTATATGCGCGGCACGCGTCACACTCCCCCCTCGTTTCGGAGGCGGTGTGATACCACACACAAAGACGCTTCTCCATGACACTGCCTTGTGCCCATCTGCCCTGCGTGTTACCGGTGTCTCCGTCCACTCCCATCCGCTCCTGTATATCCCCTGGGGTCTATACTTTTCTGGGGTTTCTGGCTGTACCGTCGTCCGCTGTGCCCTGGGTTGCCGCGTCTTCATTGCGCTCCTTGCTTCTCCTTGTTGATCTCCTTCCTCCACGCCTGCCGGTATCGGCTCGTCTTCCATGCGTTGACCCTTCTCCTCGTTATCCTCCTTCTGCAACTCCGCGTCCGTGCCTTCCTCCTCAACGGCTGACCCCATGTATCCCACGGTCTCTCCATCCTCCCGTGTACTATAATACTGGTCCCGAACCCTCAGGCCTGCCTGCTCTGGTGGGCTCGCCGCCGTCTCACAACACTCGGTGGTTTTTTGGTGGCCATTGTAATGTGCCCCGCACCGTCGAATCCCCAGCCGCTCTCTGGCCTGAATTCATGCTGGGGCTGTGCGAGATCTTCCTCCTCGATGCTCTCCACGATCTCTGCCAATCCGCGGAACACGGGCAGTGTCTTGAATGCCGTTCTTCGTGTAAACAGCTTCATACAGCTTCTGCAATTGGCGTAGATCTGGTCCAATTTCTCCTTCTCCGTCATCTCCGTAAACCTCATCATCTGAAGCAGGGTCATTGCGAATGCTCTCGTCGATTCCCCTTCTTCCTGGCTTCGAACTCCACGTTCATCCGATCCATATTTGTCCGCTTTCGATCCCAACTTCTATACGACCTTTTCCCTTCCGGTACCTCTTCCAACTTGCCCGACTGGTCCAGCTCGAATTTCATGTACACCCGGACAGCCGGACATGCTCTCCTGGTCCAGGGTTTCTCTTACTACCACTCTTTCTGTTCGGGCGCCAATGTGACGGTCTTCCGCCTCAGTTCCCCAGATAGCTCAGGGACGGCCAGGATCCGCCTATAAAAGTTAGTCCGAGTGGTAGCTGTAAGAGAAGTTGCCCGTTGCCCAGTGAGAACAGTGAAGAGAATTCGGTTAATTCGTCTCAGCGCTAGCGGTTCGCCCGGTGCTCGAAAGCCCTCCGAGAGCGCTAGCGAATCGCCCGGTGCTCGAAAACCCTCCGAGAGCGCTAGCGAATCGCCCGGTGCTCGAAAGCCCTCCGAGAGATGGGTGGACTCGAAAGTCTTCCGAGAGAGAGGCGCATGACAAATGAACGGCATCGCCGTTCTAAGCAATTTCTTGGCAAAATATTAAATTAAATGAGAATATACATATATAAAACTGACGAAGCTATAATTTTCCGAATTATTCTATTGCAGCTATAGGATATAGTCCTTCGATTTCCCTAAAATTAAAAAAAAAAATTCTAGAATATCAATTTATGGCCAAATATCAAATTTAATGAGAATATATCGAAAACTGACAAAGTTATAATTTTTTTTCGACATATTTCCGAATTTTCCTATGGCAGCTAAAATGTAAACCTTACATATGTATATAATGATGTATACCCAGCAGTTCGGCTGGTGGCAATAGTTCTCTTTGGGTATGGATTCGGGTACTCTTTTGTGGGTACCCATATTGCTTACTGTTGGTATAGCGGCTTGTTTCATGTTTTTCTTCTATAACGTTGCGAGTATTTACTTTGGTACTCCTTTTGCGTACGACGGTCGGACGACCACAAAGCGCAAAGGAAAATTTTCGCAGCTTTTTGGTGCAACAAGCGGTTAAACAGACGTTTCTGTTTTTTGTTGTTTCGTTTCTTATTCTTCTCTTTTTTTGATTTTTGCTTCAGTAAATTGAGCATATTTGGTGACGCGACGTGAAAGTGTGGCTAGATACACTAAATAAGTAATAAAAACTGTAACAGTGAAACAGTGATAAAGGATAAAAAAGGTAATAATAATAAGTATTGTTGGCAAACAATATTGGTTTTAATTTTAATAATGTTTTTTTTTTATTATATTAGATGCAATTGCTGCTGATGGCGGCAATGGAAAAAAACATTTTTTTTTCGTTGGGTATGTAACCACACTCACAGCAAACCACAAGATATAAGCAAAAACTTAATATTAGCTAATATATAATCAAATGTAAATAGAACACACTCACTTTTTGCTTGAGACCTTAGTGTTCATTTCATTTTTCCAGAAAACAAACACGCAGCGTCCTCCATCGCGGCATCCTCCACGGATTCTTCCACCGCGGCCTGCACCGCCACCCGCAGCGCCTCCTTCCTGTGCCTCCACGGTTGAAAAATAAAAGTTATAAGTCATTAAAAATAAATTTAACCAAGAAAGGAAGCTAACTTCGGCTCACCGAAGTTTGTATACCCTTGCAGAGTTTAAACAAAAAATTAAAAACGAAATTCTGAAATAATAATTTGTTGCCAAATCTCAAATTTGATGGCAATGGTTTGAAACACGGCTAAGCTATGGTTTTTATTTTCCTGATTTTTCCTATGAAAGCTATAGGATATAGTCAGCCGATTTTCATGAAATTAAAATCAAAATTCAGGAATAATAAAATATGGCTAAATATCAAATTTGGCGAAAATATGTTGAAAACTGACAAAGTTATGGTTTTTATACCCTTGCAGGGTATATTAGTTTCAGTCAACAGTTTTCAACGCAGTGAAGGAAGCATCTCCGACCCTATAAAGTATATATATTTTAGATCAGGATCAACAGCCGAGTTCAAAATAATGTTAAGGAGGGCGCAGGTTCCGGAGCTGGAACCGGTCGTGAACCAGTCAATCAACCCGCCAACGGACTCATGTTACGCATTCAAAATGTTGGCGGGCATGAAACTGTGGAATTAATGAATAAATTATTTAGACTTAAGTACTAGCATTGTAATTTGTTAGCACTTTGAAAAACGGAAGGCATCATACGATGGGGAACCGGACTGCCAATTGTCGTAACCGATTCTCAACCCGTGTTGACTCTAATGTCATATGCCGCTATCGCCCCATACGATATTTCGACGCTAACTTTAAAGAGGTCGAGCGAAAATGCACGGTATACCAAACGATAGGGAATAATGCATATAATATTCAGTTTTAATTTCATTAAGATCCCAACGACAGATTTTTAAATATTATTGTTTTTCTTTTCACGTTGCACTATCGCCCCTATACGATATTTCGACGCTAATTTGAAAGATAAATCGATAAAGGCGCCTCCAACGCCGTATCGATAATTTTGGCCAAAATTTAAATTTTTGACGGTCTGCTGTCTCAGTTCCCCAGATAGCTTAGGGACGGCCAGGATCCGCCTATAATAGTTAGTCCGAGTGGTAGCTGTAAGAGAAGTTGCCCGTTTCCCAGTGAGAACAGTAAAGAGAATTCGGTTAAATTAAATAGGTTCAGATCTTTATTGAAGTATGGGTTGACAGAGTTGAAGATGCACTGCGTCGGGACTCGGTAGCGGCGTCTCTTCGGTCGTCTGGGCCTCTCGCGTCTAGATGGTCCTCGTCGGTGCTCGAAAGCCCTCCGAGAGATAGGTAGACTCGAAAGTCTTCCGAGAGAGAGGCGCGGTGGACTCGAAAGGGAGAGAGAATGGTTTGGGCTCGAAAGCCTTCAGAGAGAGACGCGGTGGACTCGGAAGTTGTCGGTGGCGAGAGAGAGAGAGAATAGTTTGGGACTCGAAAGTCTTCAGAGGGAGACGCGGTGGACTCGAAAGTCGTCGGTTACGGAAGAGAGAATGGTTTTGGGACTCGGAAGTCTTCAGAGAGAGAGAGAGTGAGTGGACTCTAAAGTCTTCAGAGAGAGAGTGAGAGTGAGTGGACTCTAAAGTCGTCAGAGAGAAAGGGCGGGTGGACTCTAAAGTCGTCAGAGAGAGAATTCGGCAAGCCGAATTGTTGCCACGACTCGAAAGTCTATCGGCTTATTTATTGCAAACCGATTCCGAAGAGTCGGTTTGCCCAAAAAGTGACTTTGGCTGCTGACTACTGGAAGTGTGCTCCTAAGAGGCTTACTGCTTCCGATCGCTGTCGGCTGCTAAGTGATCTTCCAAGGCCAGTGGTCCGCTTTATATAGGCCCTAGCTTGGTCTAGTGTGCCGGCGGTATTCGCCGCCTAGTGTGCCCCTTCTATGCCGGTGTGACCCTTTGCCGTCAGTGTGGCTGTTGGTTGGCGCGCCCGCGCATTCGAATTAAAAACCTTTATATTATATGCGCGGCACGCGTCACACTCCCCCCTCGTTTCGGAGGCGGTGTGATACCACACACAAAGACGCTTCTCCATGACACTGCCTTGTGCCCATCTGCCCTGCGTGTTACCGGTGTCTCCGTCCACTCCCATCCGCTCCTGTATATCCCCTGGGGTCTATACTTTTCTGGGGTTTCTGGCTGTACCGTCGTCCGCTGTGCCCTGGGTTGCCGCGTCTTCATTGCGCTCCTTGCTTCTCCTTGTTGATCTCCTTCCTCCACGCCTGCCGGTATCGGCTCGTCTTCCATGCGTTGACCCTTCTCCTCGTTATCCTCCTTCTGCAACTCCGCGTCCGTGCCTTCCTCCTCAACGGCTGACCCCATGTATCCCACGGTCTCTCCATCCTCCCGTGTACTATAATACTGGTCCCGAACCCTCAGGCCTGCCTGCTCTGGTGGGCTCGCCGCCGTCTCACAACACTCGGTGGTTTTTTGGTGGCCATTGTAATGTGCCCCGCACCGTCGAATCCCCAGCCGCTCTCTGGCCTGAATTCATGCTGGGGCTGTGCGAGATCTTCCTCCTCGATGCTCTCCACGATCTCTGCCAATCCGCGGAGTGAAGGAAGCATCTCCGACCCTATAAAGTATATATATTTTAGATCAGGATCAACAGCCGAGTCGATCTCGCCATGTCCGTCTGTCCGTCTGTCCGTTTCTACGCAAACTAGTCCCTCAGTTTTAAAGCTATCTGAATGAAACTTTGCAGTTAGGCTTCTATATACTCTCACTCGTACATATGTCGGAACGGGCCGGATCGGACGACTATATCATATAGCTGCCAGAGGAAAAATCAGAAAAATCTACGAAAAAAAATTATAACTTTGTCAGTTTTCATCCAATTTTCACCAAATTTGCCCATTTAGTATTATTTCCGAATTTCGGTTTTAATTTCATGAAAATCGGCTGACTATATCCTATAGCTTTCATAGGAACAATCAGGAAAATAAAAGAAAAAACCATAACTTTGTCAGTTTTCAACATATTTTCACCAAATTTGATATTTAGCCATATTTTATTATTCCTGAAGTTTGATTTTAATTTCATGAAAATCGGCTGACTATCTCCTATAGCTTCCATAGGAACAATCAGGAAAATAAATGAAAAATTCATAACTTTGTCAGTTTTCAACATATTTTCACCAAATTTGATAGTTACCCATATTTTAGTATTCCTGAATTTCGATTTTAATTTCATGAAAATCGGCTGACTATATCCTATAGCTTCCATAGGAACAATCAGCAAAATAAAAGAAAAAACCATAACTTTCTCAGATTTCAACATATTTTCACCAAATTTGATATTTAGCCATATTTTAGTATTTCTGAATTTTGATTTTAATTTCATGAAAATCGGCTGACTATAGGATATAGCTTCCATAGGAACAATCAGGAAAATTATAACTTTGTCACCAAATTTGATATTTGCCCATTTAGTATTATTTCCGAATTTCGGTTTTAATTTCATGAAAATCGGCTGAGTATATCCTATAGCTTCCTTAGGAACAATCAATCAACAATAATCATATTATTTGTTTTTGTAAGTTCGATGATTTCTATTCACTTTTTAAATAATTCATTGTGTCTTAAATAGCTTGGTTTGGTTGATGAAATCAAATGTAACGTTTTTTTTCTTAAAAAATATAAAAATAATCGACATATAGATATTTTTAAACAATACTTTTAAATATCATCGCGCGATATTTTTTAAACAGCAAATATCATAAATACGATATTTTTTTTTAATTTAACAACCGTACTAAAATGCGCGCGTCACGGTAATTGGGGGCTGCCAGGCCGTTGATAGATGGGCCACATCGTTTAGTTAGTTAAACAGGAATAAATGAAAAATGGAAAAATGAAACATATACCAAATTGCTTAGAATAGCGATGCCGTTTATTTGGCATGTATAATTTATACAATTGTTTAAATTGTCAATAAGAATTTAATTTTTAGCGGGAATTATCGATACGCTGTTGGAGGCGACACTATCGATTTCAGACCAGTGGGTCTCACTCAGTTTGGAAAAGAAAAAAATTTCTCAAAATGCAGCGGAGCAAACGCAATGAGATTTAATTCGGAATTAGAGAATAGTTTTCTTCATCGAATGAGATACCGTGCAAGTTGGAACACTTTTATAAAAGTTAGCGTCGATAAAGATATGGAGAACACCCTGTGTCAATGAGCCAGTGTTAATAATATATATGGAAAGGAAAAACACTTGATTTTCTTAAAACGCAGCTGATCAAACGCTATAAGATTTATTTCGAAAGTAGGGATTAATTTTCCCTATCGAATGAGGTACCGTGCATATTGGAACACGGTCTGTAATAGACGTAAAGATTTTTCAAAAGTTAGCGTCGAAAATATCGTATGGGGACACCTTGTGGCGTGTGAGCCAATGCTATTACTATATATCAAAAAGAGAAACACCTTAATTTCTCAAAATGCAGCGGATCAAACGCTATAACATTTAATTCGAAATTGGGGATTAATTTTCTTCATCGAATGGGGTACTGTAACGAAGTTCTCTGGCTGGGGTAGATCTCAATCGTGGCCAGGGGACCTATACAAGACAATTTGTATAAAAGTGGGACTGACAGTAGGATGTATCATATTTATGGGGAAAATACCACCGGGAACGCGTCTAAACCGTATATTCTACCCCGATTTCATGTATCGGAGTTCTTCGGTCGTTCCCCGATCTTCGATCTGGGTGGAGGGTGGAAGCTATCGACTGCAAAAAAATGCGCGGTGGCAGCGACCGAGCTGTGGCGCAAACTGTTCCGAATGGGACTGGGAATATGCTCCTCCGGATGGACGCGAAGGCTGGCTGTGGGTGGCGGCGCCGGATGAGCGCGGCTGGCCGGCGGCTGAGGGAATCGGACTTTGTGGCGGCGGGTACCGTGTGTTTCTCGCCGGCACTGGAAAAGGGGTCTCTTCCGGATGAACACGCGGAAGCTAGCTGCGAGTGGCGGCCAAAAATAAAAAAAAGTGCGCGAAAAGTAGCCAAATTATTTCTAAAATGTCCAAATTAATTTATGGTAAACTCGTTTTGTCTCAAAATCTAAAGAGACATTCAAGAAAAGAATGCAAAGAGAGACCAACTGTTAATTTTTTGCAGCGCAGCGGAGTTTTGTTTGCTTTTCGTCACATCAAAACTGAATTTGAATTGAATTTGAAAGCGGTCAAACTTTTGCTAGAGAGGTCCGATTTAAATAATTTAAAATGGATTTTAATGTTATACATGTAGGTATTTACTTTAATAACTGGTTTTTGTGAAAATAATTTGAGTGATTTTCTATTTTTTTGTGTATTTTTAAATGATTATGCCTTTTTTGTGTACTATGTGAACGGAATTTTTGAGGTTTAAATACACTTTTATATATGTTACCCCCCGATCCCCCCTTTAAGAGTGATATCAGTTTATTCGTTGATGTTTTAAGGTAATAAAAATATAGAATGTAGCTGCATATATTTGCCAATTTGTCTGTATTCATTAATACAGTCATGCTGTCTTACTGTTTTCTGGTTCGAATTTTCGGTGCAATTTACACTGCGCAGTGGTTGCGCTTGTATGGAGCGAGCGGACATAAATCCTTCCCGTTGAGATATTGGTGTGAAATTTTCCTCAAAAATCTAAAGAAATGTTTAAAACATATTCTCAATTGGCTCCATCGGACGACTATATCCTATACCTCCCATATTACCGTAGTAAGGCTTAAGGTGCGCAAAGGTTGAAGCGCTAAAATGTTATCATTGGCATCAAAGACATGTACTATATTTAAATTATCTTATGTTTATACAAAAGTGCAATTCCTCTGTCTTCAGCGCTTCAACTCTACTAGAAATATTTTTGCGCACCTTAAGCCTTACTATGGTAATATGGGAGCTATAGGATATAGTCGTCCGATGGAGCCAATTTTTTTAGTAGCAGCAGCAACATAGATATCATACAGCGCGCACAATCAAAAATCTTGAGAACTATCACTGCGGCACCTTGGTATGTTCGCAACGAAAACATCCACCGGGATCTGGGCATCCTCGCAAATATCCTCGCTCGGGGATTGACTAGGACTAGCAGATCCCGCCTGCGACGCAACGACCTCCCAACCCAGCAATCGATTTTAAGGGCCGTCTAACTCCGTATCAGTCAATACAACTTTTAGTTAAGTTAAAAATATAAGATTTGATACACCTCTTGTTAGTCTCGCAACTCTACACACAACTCTAAATGCAAACTGATGACATTTTCACGTGTCACTCCCCAGCTTGCCACTTATATGCTTAACGATTGCTCTTTGGAAAGAATTTCTATTGTCGATGATCTGGGTGACCGTCTGAATCCTAAACTTTCGTTTTCAGAACATATTTCCTGTATGGTTAACAAAGCCAGTGGCATGCTTGGATTCATTAAAAGGTGGTCGAAGGAATTCGATTCTCCTTATGTAACGAAGACTCTCTTTATTTCGTTAGTTCGCCGTATATTAGAGTATGGTTCTCAATCCGGAGTCCATAGTAGACGCATCGAATCTGTCCAAAAAAACTTTTTGCTTTTCGCTCTCCGTGGCCTACCCTGGGGTGCCAACTTTAGATTACCGTCTTACTCTAGTAGACTTCCTACTTAATTTACCTTCTTTAGCTAACCGTAGGACGATGCTTGGCGTCGTCTTTCTACTATATATAAACTTATTAACGGGGATGTGAAGAGCCCCTACTTGCTAGGCCAGCTCAATTTCCATGTTCTTCGTCGTTCATCAAAAACCTTTATTCCCTTAGTAGTTAACCATTGTAGGCAAGAGTTTGAAGTACATGAACCTTTTAGGGTTTTATGTACTGATTACAATCGCCTTTTTTTAGTAGTATTGAAGGCATTGAAAGCCTTCAAAAACTTAAAACTGTACTCTTGGTAGAACTTGCTCGTAGTGTATCCTAATTTTTTCTCTTCCTATTCTATATTTTCTTCTCTCGCGTCTATCTAGAACGCGTTCGTGCCGTATGTCACACGGCTGCGCCCCTCGGTCGGTTGGGCGGAAGGTGGGTGTGGGACCCCGCGCGAAAAAAAAACCCATCAAAAAAACCTATCTTCTTCCGTTCACAGACACCGAAGCAGGATGAGCGGAGTACGCGGAGGCCTACCGGCATATCTATGGCCAGAAAACCGCCCGCTCACCAGGGTAGCGGTCGCAGCGGAGCTGATGGGGCCACCCCCATTAAGATCTGCCGCGAACAGCAGCTCCCCGGATGGGCAATACTCCCCGCCAAGCCGGCCAGGCAGTCCGATGGCATACGACCGGATCTTCGGGCCTGGGCCAATTTGGCCCAACCCGACGCCAGGCCTGGGAATTTTGTGCGCCGTCAGCCGCCCACTGGATCCCGGAAAAGACACACTGAGGCGCCCCGGACCGAGACGGAGCTCACCCGCCGCTCCGGGCGCAACCGAAGCGCTCCGTGGGAGGACTCGCCAAGCAACTCCTCAGCGGAGGAGGATACTGGCGTTCAATACCGGAGGGACTCCGCAACGACGCGGGAACCGTAGGTAACCGCCCCACATAGCTGGATGACCACCGGAGGCGGGCTCCCCACGCCGCTAGTGGAGCGTTTCCGCTCCAGGTTGGCCATTAGCGGTACCCGAACTTGGAGGTACTTGAAAGAGGAGCAGGGGCAGCGCTTTCGAGTACAGATCGGCACTACGGGGAAGGTCCGAGTCTTCATCCGCCCCGCCCGGAAGTAAAGGGGGGGGGGGGGGTGATGAAGTCACATTTTGTATATTAAAATAGTAGCTATAAGTATATGTAAATAGTAACTATATGTATATGTAAATAGTAGCTATAAGTTAGGGAGTAGGAATTTACGCGTTAGGATCATAGGGTTAAGGGAGCCGGGCACACACTGACCGCAACATCAGTGACGTCACGGGCAACACTGCCGCTGATGGGCCGGCAGAGTCGCATCCCGGGAACCGAAGCGCTAGACCGGCCAATCGGCGGTCAGCTGAGAAACGATCGCGCCAGAGGACACATAGAGCCGGCGTCGGCAAAGCCCAGGAATATGAAACAAAATTCGCAGCGTTTCGTGGCCGCCGGCAAAAACCCACTCCTAAAATTCTCAACAACAACGGTACCTTCATTAAATTCATTTTCCATTAAATAAATATTTTCTGGATGGAACTCTGGGCCGCTAAGGTTCATCTCGGCCAGTGCATCCTTATAATACCTAGCCTCTCGCAACTGATCCAGGATAAAGTTCATCCTTGGTACTGGATATGCATATTTCTCTGTTTTGTCGTTCAATAACCGGTAATCGATGCACATTCGCCATTCGTTGTTCTTCTTCCTCACCAGTACCACGAGCGCGCTATATGGGCTCCTTGACCGCTCTATGAGCCCCATGGATAGTAGCTCGTCTACGTGTTCGTCGATAATTGCCTGCTGCTTTGCGTTCCTTGGGTAGTACCTCTGCTTGATTGATTTATCGTCTTTCAGGTATATTTTGTGAGACGCGGCGTTGCTTACCCCCTACATCTTTTCGAATACTTGCCTATTCTCCCGGAGGAAGTTCTCTATCCTGTCCTCCAGTGTATCCTCCTGCTCCTGGGTCTCCGTTGGCTCCATTGCCTCGTCGTTGCAACTTCCCTCCTCCTTTATCTCCAACTCTAGATTCCCGCACCGCAGTACGCTTCGTGCCCTTTGGCAAGTGTTATTTCCGCCCGAATTCCGCTCCATCTTCCGAGCTCTTGGAGGTCCTGGTACGAGTTCTTGCTGATCGCGCTCCGTGATGCTCTCGTATCTATTACTCCCTTTACCGTCCACTTTTCAAATCCGAGCTGCCAGTTTCAATTGCTCAGGCCTTACGCGTTTCCCGCCGGCGCCCTACAGCATTCTGTAGTCTTAATTCCGTTTTTTACAGACCCAACAGAACAGTCTTGGTGGATTCCCACAATTGCGTGCTGCGTGACCCGTGCCTCCGCATCTGAAACATATCTCCTGCCTTTCTGCTGCCCAGGTAGTATCGCGCTCTCAGTGGCTTCAATTTCCTCCACCTCCTCTGCCAGCTTCAGAAACTCTGTTAATGTGCTGAACCCTTTCCTCCTTGTGTACAATTTTATTTGGCTCCTGCAATTTTTATACACCAGGTCCAATTTCTCACACTCGGATAGCTTTGTGAAACGCATCAGCTTCCGTTATCCTGTGGCATACTCTCTTATTCGTTTGTCCTCTCGTTGCCGCATTTGGGAGATTTGTTGTTCCACTTGTTCTTCGTACCTTGATGGTAGGAAGTACTCTAACAGTTCCTCCCTCAGCTGCCCCCAGCTCTTGATTTCTGTTGGAGTCGTGTTCCACCAATCGGCTGCGAGTCCCTCAAGGATGAATGGCATGGTTTGGATCAACTGGTCCATTCTCATCCCGTACCCTGTAGCCCAAGAACACCAGTGGGTTTGTTGTTCCTTGGTACCTGATCCCCCTTCCTCGCACCCGGTCAATGATTTAAGTCTCCACTTTCCTCCCTTGCTTCTCCTCCCTTGGGCTCACCATCCCTCTAGCTTCTGTTTCCGTCACGATGATTACCGGTGCTCTCTCTGGGTTTTTTCTCATCTGTACTTCTCCGCTAAGGTCGCTTATCTCTGTTTTATGCTTTCTGTGTGGTCTGCCTTTTTAAGGAATGCTGCCAATTTTTTCCTTAAGTCTTCCAACTTGCCCGATGGGTCCAACTCGAATTCCTTCGCGTGCTCGGCCAAATCGGATTCCCAGGTAGCCCGGGGACTGCCAGAGTCCTCCCAGTAAAGTTAGTCCGAGTGGTAGCTGTAAGAGAAGTTGCCCGTTTCCCAATGAGAACAGTGAAGAGAATTCGGTTGACTTAAGTAGGTTTGGATCGTTTATTCAGTGATTGGGTGACAGAGTTCAGATACGCGCCCCGAAAGCCTGCATTGGCGGACTCGAAAGTCGTCAGAAAGGAATTGAAAAAGAGAGAGACGGACTCGAAAGTCTTCGGGTGCGGACTCGAAAGGCGTCAGAGAGCGAGAGAGAGAGGCGGACTCGAAAGTCTTCGGGCGGACTCGAAAGTCTTCAGAGAGAGACGCGGCGGACTCGAAAGTCTTCAGTGAGCGAGAGAGAGGCGAACATTATAATTTTTTCCATATTTAAAATTATTACAATTAGTTTTTTCCTAACTTGTAGAAGCTAATTTAAAATTGCAGTTAGACTGTGGCGCCCCTTTTAGAGGCGCCACAACCATATGTAAATAAACAACCTGTATATATGTATTAGTCTTAAACATGTAAATATATAAGTATAAGTAAGCAACATAAGAATCTTAGTCGAATATATATGAAGTCTTATATAAATCATAATCATATATCATAATCATATGTCATACTCATAATCATATATCATAATCATAAACATAATCATAGGCATAAGCAAAACATAGAAAAAAGCCTGTAAATATGAAATGTAACTAGTTTAAGGAATATAAATAATATTAGTATAAGAAATATAGATTATAAGAGGTAAAATAAAAAGAAAAATCAGTCAAGAACGCTCCCGAGGAAACTAAAACCGAGTTCGTGAAAACGCCTGTGCCACATACATTGACATAGACGAATCCCAGTGACCACGAGCCTGCGAGCCGTGAACCAAAAACAATTGTGACCAAGTTGCGTGCCTACCTTTAGATCCTCGTGAGGAAATCCACGGCCCTCGGTGCCGCCACCGTCGCGAACCGCATGCCGCGCCGCGCACCTACTCACACACACACACGTGTGCAGACCCCCGCCAAGCCCATCTAGTTGGCCGGGCAACATATATAATCTATGTAAGTCATATATAAGCCCTCTTATTGTTATAAAAGTAGCATTTCTAACCTACATTATCAGTATACACATACTAAAATACATAGCCAATAAGAAACCTAACCTTATTTGACATATTTTCTTTTGGTTGTGTGGGGCTTTTGTTTCAGCGTTCCTTTTCCTCCCTGTCTCGTTGCAAGTTTCGCACCGTCGTCCTACCGCCGTGACACTTGCGACCGCCGCGGCAGGTTTTATTTTATTTCCCCTCCCCTTTGTCCCATCCGCGCGGCAAACACGTGGATCGGTTTTGCCATCCACGGCGCGACCCACAGTTAGTCTCCGCGACCAGTCGGAGAATTCCCGAGTCCGGCCAGCCGCGTACATCCGGGGCCGCCACTCGCAGCTAGCTTCCGCGGTTCATCCGGAAGAGACCCTTTTCAGTGCCGGCAGCCGCAAACACGCGGTGCCCGCTGCCGCCAGCCCTCACGCCGACCCAAGGCCCCTCCCGACTTCACAGTCCACCCATTAGCTAGCTTCCGCGTCCAGCCGGAGAGTCCTCCTGAGTCCGGCCAGTTGCGTTCATCCGGCGCCGCCACCTATAGCCTCCGCGCTCATCCGGAGGAGCACATTCCCAGTCCCGTACTGACTGGCCCGCGCCACAGCTCGACCGCCGCCACGCCCATCCGGCAGCCCTGACCCGGTATATCACCCATAGTCTCAAATTGCCAAATTTAGGCCGCGAAACAGCTGCGCTCTTGGCCGAACGCGTGCAATGCCAAGCAGCTTCTGAGAGAGCCGTCGGTAATACAGTGCAAGCAGTGCATCTGTACATATGCACCAACGACGGTCGGTAAGGAGGGGCTAGAGGCGTCGATAGCTTCTCGTGCCCCTCTCCAGATCGACGATCTGATGACCACCACAAGACATGTGTGAATATTTAAAAAAAAGAAGATAGCTTTCTTGGTCACATTGTAACCTTTAATGGCATAAAACCAAATCCACTTAAAGTTAAAGCCATAGTTTCATATCCAATTTCTACTAAAGTAAAAGAAATCAGAGCTTTCTTTGGGTTAATCGGTTATTATCGGAAATTGATCCCAAATTACGCAGACATAGCAAAACCAATGACCAAATGTTTAAAAAACGGAGCGAAGATAGATAGAAGCATTCGAAATACTTAAAGCTCAAATAATTAGAGAATCCATTCTCCAATTACCCGATTTCGGAAAAAATGCACCTTAACTACAGATGACAGTAATTTAGCCCTTGGGACAGTGCTTTCTCAAAATGGTCATCCAATATCCTTTATTAGCAGAACACTTAATGAACAATAATTAAATTACAGTGATATCGAAAAGGAATTACTCGCCATAGTTTGGGCTACTAAACCTTTTCGACATTATTTACTAGGACGACATTTTCTCATTGCTAATTACCATCAACTTCTTAGATGGATGCATACTTTAAAAGAACCAAATCCCACGTTACAAAGATGGAGAGCCAAATTAAACGAATACCAATTCAAAATCGACTATGCCGATGCATTATCAAGAATTAAAATTGAAGAAAATCATCATAGTAAAGTTACTCAACATAGTGCAGAAGAAGACAACAGCAACCCTATTCATTTAACAAAAAAACCAATAAACTGTTTTAAAAAACGAATCATTTTCATAAAATCCGATAAAAAATAAAGTAGAGAATTCAACAATATTCTATAACTCCATTACCACAATTCAATATAATGTAATGACACTCGAAACAGCCTAACAAATTTTACGTGATAATTTTATTCATAGAAACATTACTATTTATATTGAGAGCGACGTAGATTTTGAAATTATTCAAAGAGCAAGAGAAATTATGAAAACCACTTACACTAAAGTAATTCTCAGCCTCTACCTATTAAAGAATGTTTGTTCATACGCCGAATTCAAAGAAATTATACTGAAATCACATGAAAAGCTTCTACATTTGGGCATACAGAAAATGACGAAATTATTTAAAGAAAGTCACTACTTTCCAAATAGCAAACTTTTAATTCAGAATATAATAAATGAACATATAATAAAGCAACATATGCAATTTGGGTAAAACAGAACACAGAAATACCAATATGCCTTTAAAAAAAAACCATTTAAAGCAAATAAAAATGTAGAAAATTTTGATTTATGAAGACATAGAAATGGGCATGCAACTTTCACGTCTCGGACTTTTTAACCCAAAGTTACTAAATTACGACAAACTAGAAAGCATTAACAGTCAAAACATACTTTTAATCAAAACATCAACTTGGATTGACCACAAAAATAACGAATTAATATTTATTTCACTTATCCCTATTATCCGCAAAATCATTAACACCATTTAAATAAGTCCGTATCCCGACCATAATGGGTATCAGTTAGACAATTCAGATCAACAATCATATTTTGAAAATGAGAATAAAATTTATAATCAAGTCAATAAAGAAGTTAATAACGAATGCATTAAAAATATAACTAAGCGACAGAATCAAATTTGTAATTTTAAACCAACTCTCTCAAAAGAAGTGATCCAATATGTAGCAGGCCTAAGGGGATCTGGTCACACTGGGATTATACTCTCCAGAGAGTAACTAGGAAAGAGAGTAAGGGCTTGAGGAAACGGGGGTTGTTTGAGAATCTACCTGCGAGCAGCACTTTCGATCAAATTGAGAAACAGAGAAGTTGAACAAGAAGATAAAGCAATTGTGAAAAGCTTAAAACTGTAAATTAAAGAATATAAAAAATAATAAATTAAAAGAAAGTAAAACAATAAACTAAAGAAAGGAACATCCTGTCATAATCTCAGAAGTGGGATACGAATTTTCTTTTGCCTACATAAGTGAGAAGTGATCCAAGCGGAATGGATATGAATATAACGGAAACAAAGGTGGTGCAATTGAAAAAGTGGCTGGAGCAGTTGGGGTTGTCCACGAAGGGCACGGAGGTGGAACTCTTCGCGAGACTGGCGGGAGTTCCAGTCGACGCGCGAGGAAGCGCGCCAGCGCTGAGCTTGCCGCAAGAGGTGACAAAATCGGAGGAGCTGAGCGAGGACAGCGACAGGAATCCGGATGGAGGAAAAGAAAATCTGGAAACACTACTGGATGAAATTTCGAAGGCACGAAAGACTCTGGAGAGTTTGAATCGCCAGATCGGCGCGAAGATCAATTCCGCGAATGCCGAAATTTTTCCAAGGAACTTCCAGAGCGACGGCAGCGGCCGCCTCGATCCCACACGCCGAGCCCGGACGTATTGCGCCGACCAAGGGCGAACAGCAGCTCCCCGGATGGGCAATACTCCCCGCCAAGCCGGCCAGGCAGTCCGATGGCATACGACCGGATCTTCGGGCCCGGGCCAATTTGGCCCAACCCGACGCCAGGCCTGGGAATTTTGTGCGCCGTCAGCCGCCCACTGGATCCCGGAAAAGACACACTGAGGCGCCCCGGACCGAGACGGAGCTCACCCGCCGCTCCGGGCGCAACCGAAGCGCTCCGTGGGAGGACTCGCCAAGCAACTCCTCAGCGGAGGAGGATACTGGCGTTCAATACCGGAGGGACTCCGCAACGACGCGGGAACCGTAGGTAACCGCCCCACATAGCTGGATGACCACCGGAGGCGGGCTCCCCACGCCGCTAGTGGAGCGTTTCCGCTCCAGGTTGGCCATTAGCGGTACCCGAACTTGGAGGTACTTGAAAGAGGAGCAGGGGCAGCGCTTTCGAGTACAGATCGGCACTACGGGGAAGGTCCGAGTCTTCATCCGCCCCGCCCGGAAGTAAAGGGGGGGGGGGGGGGGGTGGGTGATGAAGTCACATTTTGTATATTAAAATAGTAGCTATAAGTATATGTAAATAGTAACTATATGTATATGTAAATAGTAGCTATAAGTTAGGGAGTAGGAATTTACGCGTTAGGATCATAGGGTTAAGGGAGCCGGGCACACACTGACCGCAACATCAGTGACGTCACGGGCAACACTGCCGCTGATGGGCCGGCAGAGTCGCATCCCGGGAACCGAAGCGCTAGACCGGCCAATCGGCGGTCAGCTGAGAAACGATCGCGCCAGAGGACACATAGAGCCGGCGTCGGCAAAGCCCAGGAATATGAAACAAAATTCGCAGCGTTTCGTGGCCGCCGGCAAAAACCCACTCCTAAAATTCTCAACAACAACGGTACCTTCATGTTCTGGCTTTTCCATTAAATAAATATTTTCTGGATGGAACTCTGGGCCGCTAAGGTTCATCTCGGCCAGTGCATCCTGATAATACCTAGCCTCTCGCAACTGATCCAGGATAAAGTTCATCCTTGGTACTGGATATGCATATTTCTCTGTTTTGTCGTTCAATAACCGGTAATCGATGCACATTCGCCATTCGTTGTTCTTCTTCCTCACCAGTACCACGAGCGCGCTATATGGGCTCCTTGACCGCTCTATGAGCCCCATGGATAGTAGCTCGTCTACGTGTTCGTCGATAATTGCCTGCTGCTTTGCGTTCCTTGGGTAGTACCTCTGCTTGATTGATTTATCGTCTTTCAGGTATATTTTGTGAGACGCGGCGTTGCTTACCCCCTACATCTTTTCGAATACTTGCCTATTCTCCCGGAGGAAGTTCTCTATCCTGTCCTCCAGTGTATCCTCCTGCTCCTGGGTCTCCGTTGGCTCCATTGCCTCGTCGTTGCAACTTCCCTCCTCCTTTATCTCCAACTCTAGATTCCCGCACCGCAGTACGCTTCGTGCCCTTTGGCAAGTGTTATTTCCGCCCGAATTCCGCTCCATCTTCCGAGCTCTTGGAGGTCCTGGTACGAGTTCTTGCTGATCGCGCTCCGTGATGCTCTCGTATCTATTACTCCCTTTACCGTCCACTTTTCAAATCCGAGCTGCCAGTTTCAATTGCTCAGGCCTTACGCGTTTCCCGCCGGCGCCCTACAGCATTCTGTAGTCTTAATTCCGTTTTTTACAGACCCAACAGAACAGTCTTGGTGGATTCCCACAATTGCGTGCTGCGTGACCCGTGCCTCCGCATCTGAAACATATCTCCTGCCTTTCTGCTGCCCAGGTAGTATCGCGCTCTCAGTGGCTTCAATTTCCTCCACCTCCTCTGCCAGCTTCAGAAACTCTGTTAATGTGCTGAACCCTTTCCTCCTTGTGTACAATTTTATTTGGCTCCTGCAATTTTTATACACCAGGTCCAATTTCTCACACTCGGATAGCTTTGTGAAACGCATCAGCTTCCGTTATCCTGTGGCATACTCTCTTATTCGTTTGTCCTCTCGTTGCCGCATTTGGGAGATTTGTTGTTCCACTTGTTCTTCGTACCTTGATGGTAGGAAGTACTCTAACAGTTCCTCCCTCAGCTGCCCCCAGCTCTTGATTTCTGTTGGAGTCGTGTTTCACCAATCGGCTGCGAGTCCCTCAAGGATGAATGGCATGGTTTGGATCAACTGGTCCATTCTCATCCCGTACCCTGTAGCCCAAGAACACCAGTGGGTTTGTTGTTCCTTGGTACCTGATCCCCCTTCCTCGCACCCGGTCAATGATTTAAGTCTCCACTTTCCTCCCTTGCTTCTCCTCCCTTGGGCTCACCATCCCTCTAGCTTCTGTTTCCGTCACGATGATTACCGGTGCTCTCTCTGGGTTTTTTCTCATCTGTACTTCTCCGCTAAGGTCGCTTATCTCTGTTTTATGCTTTCTGTGTGGTCTGTCTTTTTAAGGAATGCTGCCAATTTTTTCCTTAAGTCTTCCAACTTGCCCGATGGGTCCAACTCGAATTCCTTCGCGTGCTCGGCCAAATCGGATTCCCAGGTAGCCCGGGGACGGCCAGAGTCCTCCTAGTAAAGTTAGTCCGAGTGGTAGCTGTAAGAGAAGTTGCCCGTTTCCCAATGAGAACAGTGAAGAGAATTCGGTTGACTTAAGTAGGTTTGGATCGTTTATTCAGTGATTGGGTGACAGAGTTCAGATACGCGCCCCGAAAGCCTGCATTGGCGGACTCGAAAGTCGTCAGAAAGGAATTGAAAAAGAGAGAGACGGACTCGAAAGTCTTCGGGTGCGGACTCGAAAGGCGTCAGAGAGCGAGAGAGAGAGGCGGACTCGAAAGTCTTCGGGCGGACTCGAAAGTCTTCAGAGAGAGACGCGGCGGACTCGAAAGTCTTCAGTGAGCGAGAGAGAGGCGAACTCGAAAGTCTTTGGGGCGGACTCGAAAGTATTCGGGGCGGACTGGAAAGTCTTCAGAGAAAGAATTCGACGGGCCACATTTGTTGTCGCGACTTGGAAGTCATTGGACAATTGCAAACCGAATCCGGAGATTCGGTTTGCCTAATAAAGTGACTTTGGCTGCAGTATTATGACCACAATCAATACCATGGTTTGATTAATGAAGGGGAACAACAAGTACAATCTATTCAAAATAAAGATGAACAATATCAAACTAGCTCAGAACCAAATAAAAATTTTCGGTTAACAGCCCTGGACAACACCAATACTTACATAGAAATAGTATACAAAGGTTGCACATACAAATGCCTTATAGACACAGGCTCCACAATAAATATGATCCATACAAAATATATTTTTTCTTCCTATTCAAAATATTAATTGTGAGGTTTTGACATCAAATGGTCCTATTAAATTGAACAACTTAATTATGTTACGCAGCATTAGTATTTTTAAGACAATTGAATAATTTTATGTAAACAGTTTTTCTGATAATTACGATATACTTATTGGCAGAAAATTGTTAAAAAATGATCAATCAATCATAAATTACAAAAATAGCACAGTTACCCTTTTTGATAAAACATACAAATTAATTACTTCAAAATTAGAAAAAATCCAAAATTTGTATATCAAAAAGACTCCAGAACCAAATAAAACATCAACTCAAGAAGTAAAAAAATTGAATTTCGATATTTTCGATTAGATCACCTGAATCAAATTCAAAAATCTTCAATATGAAGAAGGAGACAGTCTAACATTTAAAAATACCATTTAACACGCATTAAATACAACACATAATTCCCCAATTTATTCAAAACAGAGCCCACTTGCTCAAACGCACGAAATCAAAGTCGAAAGTCAAGTGCAAAAAATGCTTAATCAGGGATTATTTAGGAAAAGTATTTCTCCATACAATAGTACTACCTGTTTAGTACCCAATAAAACAGATGCTTCCGGTAAAATGAAGTATAGAGTAGTAATCGACTACAGGAAGGCTTTTCATCAAATAGAAATGGACCCAGAATCAATATCTAAAACAGGATTTTTACCAAAAGTGGTTATTACGAATACCTTCGAATGCCATTTGGCCTTAGAAATTCATTTGCTACTTTTCAGAGATGCGTGAACAATATTTTTCGACCGTTGCTCAATAAACACTGTTTAGTGTATTTCGACGACATTATAATTTTTTCCATATTTAAAGTTATTACAATTAGTTTTTTCCTAACTTGTAGAAGCTAATTTAAAATTGCAGTTAGACTGTGACGCCCCTTTTAGAGGCGCCACAACCATATGTAAATAAACAACCTGTATATATGTATTAGTCTTAAACATGTAAATATATAAGTATAAGTAAGCAACATAAGAATCTTAGTCGAATATATATGAAGTCTTATATAAATCATAATCATATATCATAATCATATGTCATACTCATAATCATATATCATAATCATAAACATAATCATAGGCATAAGCAAAACATAGAAACACAAGCCTGTAAATATGAAATCGTAACTAGCTTTAAGGCAATATAAATAATCATTAGCTATAAGAAATACTAGATTATAAGTAGGTTAGCGAACCCTCAAACCCTGTTAAACTCAGATAACAGCCGATAGTCAACTAACTCCGATAAAGGAGAACTAGCTCGCGAGACCGTACGATAGCGAATAGGATCCGTTTATCGTCCTCTTTCGCTACGGATCACCGATCCGACCAGTCAAGAACGCTCCCGAGGAAACTAAAACCGAGTTCGTGAAAACGCCTGTGCCACATACATTGACATAGACGAATCCCATTGACCACGAGCCTGCGAGCCGTGAACCAAAAACAATTGTGACCAAGTTGCGTGCCTACCTTTAGATCCTCGTGAGGAAATCCACGGCCCTCGGTGCCGCCACCGTCGCGAACCGCATGCCGCGCCGCGCACCTACTCACACACACACACGTGTGCAGACCCCCGCCAAGCCCATCTAGTTGGCCGGGCAACATATATAATCTATGTAAGTCATATATAAGCCCTCTTATTGTTATAAAAGTAGCATTTCTAACCTACATTATCAGTATACACATACTAAAATACATAGCCAATAAGAAACCTAACCTTATTTGACATATTTTCTTTTGGTTGTGTGGGGCTTTTGTTTCAGCGTTCCTTTTCCTCCCTGTCTCGTTGCAAGTTTCGCACCGTCGTCCTACCGCCGTGACACTTGCGACCGCCGCGGCAGGTTTTATTTTATTTCCCCTCCCCTTTGTCCCATCCGCGCGGCAAACACGTGGATCGGTTTTGCCATCCACGGCGCGACCCACAGTTAGTCTCCGCGACCAGTCGGAGAATTCCCGAGTCCGGCCAGCCGCGTACATCCGGGGCCGCCACTCGCAGCTAGCTGCCGCGGTTCATCCGGAAGAGACCCTTTTCAGTGCCGGCAGCCGCAAACACGCGGTGCCCGCTGCCGCCAGCCCTCACGCCGACCCAAGGCCCCTCCCGACTTCACAGTCCACCCATTAGCTAGCTTCCGCGTCCAGCCGGAGAGTCCTCCTGAGTCCGGCCAGTCGCGTTCATCCGGCGCCGCCACCTATAGCCTCCGCGCTCATCCGGAGGAGCACATTCCCAGTCCCGTACTGACTGGCCCGCGCCACAGCTCGACCGCCGCCACGCCCATCCGGCAGCCCTGACCCGGTATATCACCCATAGTCTCAAATTGCCAAATTTAGGCCGCGAAACAGCTGCGCTCTTGGCCGAACGCGTGCAATGCCAAGCAGCTTCTGAGAGAGCCGTCTGTAATACAGTGCAAGCAGTGCATCTGTACATATGCACCAACGACGGTCGGTAAGGAGGGACTAGAGGCGTCGATAGCTTCTCGTGCCCCTCTCCAGATCGACGATCTGATGACCACCACAAGACATATGTGAATATTAAACAAGTAAGAAAGCTACAGTCGAGTGAGCTCGACTGTGAGATACCCTCTACCCATACTTAAACCAGAAAAGCGTCAGGACGCCAGAAAAAACAATTAATACAATTTTGAACATAACGGACAAATGCAAAAGCAAGTGTAATATAATCACATGCATACAAAAATACATACACATGTATCTATGTGTGTAAAAACGCGTCATTATTGAATTCAAGCGGCTAATAATTATTACCATTTAATAAAATTGCTTCTCGAATATCTTATAAGATTCTTTTCCGAACACAACCAAGAACTGATAAGAATATTTAGTTGGTCTAATTGGTCAACCAAAGGAAGCCTGCTGCCAGCAGCCGTTTGTGGCCATACAAAATTATTTCTTTAATAACTTCGACAATTTTTATCTGATCTCAACCAAATTTTCAGGGATCACACAGACTATAGTTCTTAATATGCATACCGAAATTCGCGACTCTAGCCTTAAAATTATACGTTTAATACGCTTTTTTATGATTTGCGGGGGCGGAAGTGGGCGTGGTAAAAATTTGAAACAAACTTGATCTGCGTGCAAGCAAAACAAATACTGTCGAAAAAAAATTAGAGCTCTATCTCTTATAGTCTCTGAGATCCAGTGTTTCATACGGACAGACGGAGACAGACAGACAGACAGACAGACAGACAGACAGACAGACAGACAGACAGACGGACATGGCTAGATCGACTCGGCTGTTGATCCTGATCAAGAATATATATACTTTATAGGGTCGGAAATGCTTCCTTCTACCTGTTACATACATTTCCTGCCGGCACAAAGTTATAATACCCTTCTACCCTATGGGTAGCGGGTATAAAAAAAAGAAGATAGCTTTCTTGGTCACATTGTAACCTTTAATGGCATAAAACCAAATCCACTTAAAGTTAAAGCCATAGTTTCATATCCAATTTCTACTAAAGTAAAAGAAATCAGAGCTTTCTTTGGGTTAATCGGTTATTATCGGAAATTGATCCCAAATTACGCAGACATAGCAAAACCAATGACCAAATGTTTAAAAAAAGGAGCGAAGATAGATAGAAGCATTCGAAATACTTAAAGCTCAAATAATTAGAGAATCCATTCTCCAACTACCCGATTTCGGAAAAAATGCACCTTAACTACAGATGACAGTAATTTAGCCCTTGGGACAGTGCTTTCTCAAAATGGTCATCCAATATCCTTTATTAGCAGAACACTTAATGAACAATAATTAAATTACAGTGATATCGAAAAGGAATTACTCGCCATAGTTTGGGCTACTAAACCTTTTCGACATTATTTACTAGGACGACATTTTCTCATTGCTAATTACCATCAACTTCTTAGATGGATGCATACTTTAAAAGAACCAAATCCCACGTTACAAAGATGGAGAGCCAAATTAAACGAATACCAATTCAAAATCGACTATGCCGATGCATTATCAAGAATTAAAATTGAAGAAAATCATCATAGTAAAGTTACTCAACATAGTGCAGAAGAAGACAACAGCAACCCTATTCATTTAACAGAAAAACCAATAAACTGTTTTAAAAAACGAATCATTTTCATAAAATCCGATAAAAAATAAAGTAGAGAATTCAACAATATTCTATAACTCCATTACCACAATTCAATATAATGTAATGACACTCGAAACAGCCTAACAAATTTTACGTGATAATTTTATTCATAGAAACATTACTATTTATATTGAGAGCGACGTAGATTTTGAAATTATTCAAAGAGCAAGAGAAATTATGAAAACCACTTACACTAAAGTAATTCTCAGCCTCTACCTATTAAAGAATGTTTGTTCATACGCCGAATTCAAAGAAATTATACTGAAATCACATGAAAAGCTTCTACATTTAGGCATACAGAAAATGACGAAATTATTTAAAGAAAGTCACTACTTTCCAAATAGCAAACTTTTAATTCAGAATATAATAAATGAACATATAATAAAGCAACATATGCAATTTGGGTAAAACAGAACACAGAAATACCAATATGCCTTTAAAAAAAAACCATTTAAAGCAAATAAAAATGTAGAAAATTTTGATTTATGAAGACATAGAAATGGGCATGCAACTTTCACGTCTCGGACTTTTTAACCCAAAGTTACTAAATTACGACAAACTAGAAAGCATTAACAGTCAAAACATACTTTTAATCAAAACATCAACTTGGATTGACCACAAAAATAACGAATTAATATTTATTTCACTTATCCCTATTATCCGCAAAATCATTAACACCATTTAAATAAGTCCGTATCCCGACCATAATGGGTATCAGTTAGACAATTCAGATCAACAATCATATTTTGAAAATGAGAATAAAATTTATAATCAAGTCAATAAAGAAGTTAATAACGAATGCATTAAAAATATAACTAAGCGACAGAACCAAATTTGTAATTTTAAACCAACTCTCTCAAAAGAAGTGATCCAATATGTAGCAGGCCTAAGGGGATCTGGTCACACTGGGATTATACTCTCCAGAGAGTAACTAGGAAAGAGAGTAAGGGCTTGAGGAAACGGGGGTTGTTTGAGAATCTACCTGCGAGCAGCACTCTCGATCAAATTGAGAAACAGAGAAGTTGAACAAGAAGATAAAGCAATTGTGAAAAGCTTAAAACTGTAAATTAAAGAATATAAAAAATAATAAATTAAAAGAAAGTAAAACAATAAATTAAAGAAAGGAACATCCTGTCATAATCTCAGAAGTGGGATACGAATTTTCTTTTGCCTACATAAGTGAGAAGTGATCCAAGTGGAATGGATATGAATATAACGGAAACAAAGGTGGTGCAATTGAAAAAGTGGCTGGAGCAGTTGGGGTTGTCCACGAAGGGCACGAAGGTGGAACTCTTCGCAAGACTGGTGGGAGTTCCAGCCGACGCGCGAGGAAGCGCGCCAGCTCTGAGCTTGCCGCAAGAGGTGACAAAATCGGAGGAGCTGAGCGAGGACAGCGACAGGAATCCGGATGGAGGAAAAGAAAATCTGGAAACACTACTGGATGAAATTTCGAAGGCACGAAAGACTCTGGAGAGTTTGAATCGCCAGATCGGCGCGAAGATCAATTCCGCGAATGCCGAAATTTTTCCAAGGAACTTCCAGAGCGACGGCAGCGGCGGAGACAGAGACAACGAAAGCAGCGGTACAGGAGAAGGTAGAAACGGCAACGGGGAAGGCAGAGGCAGCGGCAGAGGCGACATTGGGAGCGACAGAAACGAAGGCAGAGGCAGCAACAGTCGTGGCCGAAGTAATGGCAGAGGTGGCAGCAGAAGGCAGAGACAGCAACAGTGGTGGCAGAGGCAGCAGCAGCAGTGGCAGAGGGGAAGGCGACAACAGTGGCGGCAGAGGCGAAGGCGACAACAGTGGCGGCGGAGGCGAAGGCGCAGGCAACAGCATTTCCGCGGCTATTTTGGCAACGCCTGGTTTTAACATGGCCAGAGATATGATGATGGACTTCGGCAGCAAAACGTGTGTTCGCGCATGGATCGAACAATGGAGAAATATATCGACGTTCCACAGGCTGACGGACATGCAGAAGCGAGTGTTGCTAATCAGCAAGCTGCATTCAGAGTCGGGGCGCTTTACGAAGCCCATAGGTGACCTAATCGAGGAGCTGAAGTTGGCGTTTGGAGGAATTGAGTCCAAGGCAACATTAAGACGCAAATTTGAAGCGCGTCACCAAACGAAAAATTCGCCATTTATTATGAGGAGAAATGCAGGCTGGCTCGAGAGGTGGCAATGGACGATGACGAGTTGGTGGATAGATTAGTGCGCAGGCATCCCAATGCCAAGTCTTCGGATGCAGGCGAAGCTGCAATGCTTCGATAGTCCAGCGAGGATGTTACGAGCATTTGTGGACATAAAACTACCGGTAAGGGCTTCAGCAACGGCTAAAATGGATGCAGCAAAAGCGGTAGTAGCAAGCAAGGACACGCGGTGTTTCAATTGTAACGGAAAGGGGCACTGGAAGAGAGAGTGCACCAAGCCAAAGAGAGGACCAGGATCATGCTATGCCTGCGGTGCTAATGATCACCAAATAGCGGCTTGCCCGCAGAACAAGAAGAAGGAGGAGAATAATTATGTAAGATTATTTAAAATATTTTATTCAGAAAATCCTAACCAGGTATTATTACAGAATGCCAATTAGATTCGGGAAGCCCTGTGTCTTTCATAAAACGTTCATGCCTACCAAAAAATATTAGTTTAATGCCTCAAGAAGAGAAATATTTTGGAATTAACAAAAGCTTATTGAAAAGTTTTGGAAAAATGTTATGTTTTATATGGAAAAAGAAAATAAAAATTTGGTTTAAATTAATCGTGGTGGCTGATGAATCTATGGGCTGTAATATAGTGCTGGGTAGAGATTTTATGAATGCGTGCGATCTAAAGATTGATATGGAAGCGTTAAAGATGGTTACGGTGGAGTATATTGAAATCGATAACAAAAGAAAGTCAGAAAGGCTTTCCTTCCTTTCCGATAATTGTATGGAAATTAAAAAATCGGGAAATAGTTTGGGAAATCAGCAAGAAGGGTTAGGAAAAGGTTTAGGTGAAGAAAGTTTAGGAAAAGGTTTAGGTGAAGAAAGTTTAGGAAAAGGTTTAGGTGAAGAAAGTTTAGGAAAAGGCTTAGGTGGAGAAAGTTTAGGAGAAAATGGTTTAGGTACGAGTTTAGGAAAGAATGGTTTAGATACAAGTTTAGGAGAGAATTGGTTAGGTACAAGTGTAGGAGAAAATATGTTGGGTACATGTTTAGAGGAAAAAGGGTTAGAAACGAGTTTAGAGAAGAATGTTTTAGGTACAACGTTATGGAAAAAGGTTTTGGGAGCAAGTTTAGCGGAGAACATTTTAGGTACAGAGTAAGGTGAAGATGATCTAGGTACAAAGTTAGACACAAACATTGTAGAAGAACAAATAGAAGTGTTGGAGGGAAATTTTGAGAGGGAAATGTTGCAAATAAATATGGAAAAACAAGAGAAGGAAGATAGGGTGTATGACATAGGGGATGGAGTTAGTTATGCAGATCGAATGAAGTTAATTAAACTGGTAGAGGAAGGCTATATTAATGTGACTCGACCTGAGATACCCAAAAACAGGTGTGAAATTAGTATAAGTTTAGAAAGTACAAAACCATTTAGCTGTGCACCTCGGAGATTGTCATATAGTAAAAAAGAGTCATTACAAAAACTGTTAGACGAATATATAGACAAAGGAATCATTCGAAGTAGTAAGTCGGAATAAGCATCTCCGATAGTGTTAGTCAAGAAGAAGTGTGGAGAACTTAGATTGTGTATTGATTTTCGTAGGTTAAATAAAATTATGATTAAAGATAATTATCCTATTCCTTTGATTGATGATCTGTTAGACAAGTTGGTAGAAAAATCGGTGTTTACAAAATTTGATTTAAAAAATGGATATTTTCATGTGTTCGTGGACAAAGAATCGGTGAAATACACATCGTTTACAACTCCGTTAGGACAGTTTGAATTTTTGCGCATGCTAATGGGATTGAAAACGGCACCTCAGGTATTTCAAAGATTTATGAATGATATTTTTGCGGACATGAGACGAGGAAAAAGAGTGATAATTTATATGGATGATATTTTAATTTCAAGTCAAGATATTAAGGAACATTTAGAGATATTAAGAGAAGTATTTAGGAGATTAGTGGAGAATAAATTAGAACTGAGAATGGATAAATGTAAGTTTCTACAAAATAAGGTAAAATATCTAGGTTTCTGAATTGAGAAGGAAGGAATAAAAGCGGATGAGAAAGGATTAGAAGCGATAAGAAACTTTCCAATTCCGAACAAAGTACAAGCTGTACAAAGCTTTTTAGGCCTTTGTTCCTATTTTCGTCGGTTCATAAAAGATTTTTCGATATTAGCTAAACCATTATATGACTTATTAAGGAAAGACAAGACATTTGAATTTGGAAAAGAGGAATTAGACTGTTTCACACTTTTGAAAGGGAAGTTAGTTGCAGCACCGATATTAACACTATATGATCATAAGGACGAGGTCGAACTTCATTGCGATGCTAGTGCGCTAGGGTTTGGAGCGATATTGTTTCAAAACAAGGAAGATAAGAAATTGCATCCCATATTTTATTTCTCAAAAAGATCAACGGCAACGAAAGCCAAGTATCATAGTTTCGAATTGGAAACATTAGCTATTATTTATGCGCTTAAGAGGTTTAGGATTTACTTACAAGGCAGACATTTTAAAATCGTGACAGATTGTAACTCGTTAACGCTAACATTGAACAAAATAGATTTAAACCCAAGAATTGCTAGGGGGGCGTTAGAGTTACAAGAGTATGATTATGAACTTAAGCACAGGGCAGGAAAACAGATGCAACATGTAGATGCACTTAGTAGGTGTAATAACATAATGATAATAGATGCAAACACGTTTGAGAATAATTTATATTATATTTAACGTTAACTTATCAAAAATTTTTACATTAAAGCCACTCACCTTTTTATATACAAAATTTAGAAAGCATGCAGAAAATAATCAAGAACCAAAACTAGAAATAGAACCGACACAAAACAAGTTTCCTGCATTGTACCCTGCCAGCCCAAGCATAGGCAACCCTTTTTAAGGGGAGGGAAGTGACATATATTTCCAAGAAATAAGAATATGCCGCGTAGGCGACCCCACGCTGATGCAGACGATGCCGCTCTTCAATAACATAAACAATTCTTAGAAAATATTGTATACAATCAAGATCCCAAGCGGGCAATCTCGCTCTTAAATTTATGTACAACCAATATAAACAAAGGGCAGCACAAGAAATATTTTTGTCACAAGACTTTAGTCTTAAGCTGAGATCTATTCAATAAAGACATAAAGTTTAACCCATATTTGAATTTATTCTTAGCGTTGTCCTTATTCTGTAATATGCACATATAGATATATCTGACATACGCAACAAATTGTATCTAAACATACTTAAATGCATTGAAAGGTTATACAACCCAAGGCAAGGTCATAAACCTCAGCCGCTGTTGGCAGCGCAGCTACACGACATAGCCTTCTTTAGTTTTAAATACATTTAGATAAGATGATTATCAATTATGACTTTGGAGCGACAACAATGGTTGCTCTAAAGAGCTGATGAATTGAAACAATAAAGAACTAAACACTACAACTTAATCCTGACTACTCACTTGGGACAAACTGCCGGCAAATCAATTCTACTACATGGCGACCGTGACATCGATGGACATAACCGTAACTCTGCAGATCGAATAAATACCAAGGAAAACGTGGAAATACTTTCGGAGATCTTCGATGGAAAACATATTACATATTATTACATGGCATTAAGCGGAAAATATGGCAGAGGCAGCCGCAGTAAGTAGAGTGCGATGTGTGGGAAAAGAAGTGGAGTGGTAAAAAGATTAAAAGCCTGAAAGGCCGAATTGCTACAGCTGTTGAACAGCGGAGATAATATAAAGTGGACCCACTTGGTAAAAATACATGCCGAAGTTGAATACATAAAAACAGTACTAAACGGATGAATTAACCGGAATAAAACCACAGTCACACCCACCACATCCACCTACTCTGAAATTAAAAACATTGCAAAAACTAATAACACTCAATCTCCTCCGGAAAAAGTCGAAATACCTAAGCTGAAAAAGGAATGTCCCAAGGACTGCCCGGGACCTCTGGAGAGCCCGTATTGCGAGTATACTTGTCGAAAGCCTGTGCGAAGACCAGCACCGGCACCGCCTGAGCCCATAGGCCCAGGGCATCAGCAGCAGAATCATCAAGTGTGAGGGGCAGGCCGCCCCTTATGCCAACGAAGGAGCGTCAGCAAGGCCAAGCCGGCGACGACCAGCTGACGCGAAGGATACCACAGGAGACTAAAGATACATAGATTACATTTTTCACTGTGTGGCATAATTTTTTTAATTGCACTGTGATGCATACTTTTTCATCTACCTTGTAAAAAGTATTGTAAAATTGAGCGACATAAAAGTTGCCCGATTAGCGCGTGGCCTGAAAACCATGCAAAAAACTAGGCAGGTTTCCATATGTTAAAAAAAACTTTTTCTTAACAAAATTTTTATGCTTTCTTTTTGAAATACATGAGCCAATATACATGGCAAGTTAATTATAAATTTGAAAACCCAATCACTGTTAGTAGAAAAACACCCAACATGGGATTAGTTGACGTTAAGGAAGTGGATTCCACTGCCAACGTTATAAATAAGATAGAATCAAAAACTATAAACAATGATTTAACAAATATCTTGCTGGCCATAATCGTATTTATTATGAGCGTATTTATATTATATAAGTTATACATATTTCACAATAAATGTGTATCGAAAAGAGCTATAAGCAAAAGCCAGTCCAATGATCTGGACAAAATATAAAAGCGCTAATAATAATTGATATCCAGATATATATATGTATATCCATATAATGATTTATCGTTAAAAAAAAAATAAATAAATAAAAAGCTAAAATTAAATCAACTGTTGGTTATAATATCATGAATATGTCAGGAGAAATTGAAACACTGGACGAGCGGTCCAAGCGTGTAAGACAGGAACATACTGAATTAGCAATTAAAGAATATTTAGCCGAATTTCCACCAGAATTCTATACAAATAGCGTTATAGAGGAATCAAATAGGAGGATATCAGAGGCACATGAGGAACACCTGTACCTAAAAGTAAAACGGGCAGTAGAAGCAGGGGATTTAGATTACCCGCTTGATAGTCTGAAAGAGAAAATATCCTCAATGTGCAGGGTCGGTAGAACCTATGCACCAAGAGATTTAGCCTTAGAAGCAATATCTATTAGGCCTAAAGCCTCTCGGTACAGACTGCTACGGAAAAATCCTATATATATAAGTTACATGAGACTGTAAAACAGGAAAAGATCTAATAACATATATGTCAGTGTCTGTATTGTAATGGACTGGAGTGAAATATATGACGAATTAAAAGCAATACAAGTTGAGTTTGATAAGTCATACAAAGCATTGACGCAAAACCGTCAAATCCAGCCAATCACAGTAAAGAGACATGCAAGTGTATTAGTGGAGTGTTTTAATAAAGCACGAGAACTGATACATAACCAGAGAGAAAGATTAACTAACGATCATTGGTCTAAGGTATCAAAATTCCTTACCAAGCTTCGAGTAAATCTAATCTCGATCAAACAAAAATTTGATCTAGACATATATGTCCCTACTGTCCTTAATACTTCGGCATCCGTTGTAAATAATGACGAGCCAGCCGGTGACGAGGAAGTAGAAGAACCAGAATCAGCAGAAAACGACGCTGAAGAACTAGAACAGGAAGAATTAGAAGGTAAAGATTTTGAAACCGAAGAAATCAAACAGGAGGAATCTGAAGAAAAACTAGATCTTGAACCCAAAATAGAGGAGTTAGACATAATCAATCTCACCATTCCTGCTGTGTTAATAATACCAGTAGCAGAGGAAGAGAAACAAGAGAAATCAGATTCGCTATCCTCCCCTGATATCTTATTAAGCTCGTTAGACACAATAATCAGCATAATCAGCATGATGGCAGATCCGGCGGTACAGCGAGCCTATATAAAGGACATATCAAATGCCATACCCGAATTTAATGGACAAAAAATCCATTTACAAAGATTTGTAACTGCCTTAAAGCTAGTAGATTTAACGAAAGGAAATTTCGAAGAACTAGCCGTCGAAGTAGTTAAATCGAAAATAGTAGGATCAACCTTATATAAGGTCCAAAATGAAACTACTATTAAAGCTATAATTGACAAACTTAATGCCACTATCGTCGGTGAAACATCCGATGTAGTTAAAGTTAATTGGCAAATACTATGCAAAAAGGGAAAACGGCAGAAAAATTTACCAATGAGATCGACAACTTACGAAAACTCCTCGAAGCTGCTTACATTGATGAAGGCCTATCACCCGAACACGCTGACAGATTCAGCACAAAGAAAGCCATCCCACAATGGTCAAAATTGTGAACATGGCCGACTTAAAACAATATTAGAAGCAGGCAACTTCACCACAATGAACGAAGCTGTCACTAAGTACATACACTGTAGTACTGAAATGACAGGTAATGCCAATTCGATATTGTATACGCAGAGAAATCACAATAATAACTATCGCGGTAATAATTATAGAAACAATTATCGTGGTAGAGGTTATAAAAGAGGTAATTATCAAAATAACGGATATTACCAGAATAACGGATATAACCAAAACAATGGTTATAACCGAAACAACAATTACAGGAACAACAGCCGAATGGAAACAACCGCGTCGGAAATAGCCGTGGGGGAAACAACAACGGAAATTATAATAAGAATAATAACAACAATAACAATGTCCGAGTAGCCCAAGGGAACTCGGGAAACCAACAGAACCCTTCAGATGTTTAGAGCCAACAACCAGCTCAATAAAAACCATCAATCTTAATCTAAGTATCTTTGTAAAAATGAATAATGAAAGAATAGGCAAAGCTTATACGCTATTGCTTGATACTGGTGCAAACATATCTATATTAAAAGAGAACATAGATCAATTCGAGCATGTTAATGATCAAGTTCAAACCCAAATATCGGGAATTGGCAAAGGTACAATTTCTTCAAAAGGCTTAGCCTCAATAGATCTCACTACAGGCAAATATATAATTCCGCACGACTTCTATTTAGTCGAGCAAAATTTCCCAATACCTAGTGATGGCATACTAGGAATATATTTCATAAAACAATATAATTGCCAACTAGACTTCACCCAAAGTGGCGACTCACTGATTCTTCGCCCAAACAACTTAAATTATCCAATTAAACTACAACTACTCCATACTTGTGAAAATAATGCCACAGTACTCCCAGCTCGTTCCGAAGTTGTCCGTGAAATACAAATTCCCTCGGTAAAAAATCAAATTCTGATATTAAATGAAGAAATTGGGTAAGGAATTTATACCGCAAATACGAAATCCAATCACACAAACACTTATGTTCGTATTATAAACACAACAAATACCAACAAGATTGTAAACTTAAATAACATTAAATTCGAAACTTTAAACAATTATGATATAATAAACGAAAATAACGAAGGAAGAGATGAATTCGTTATGAAAAAGCAATCTAAAAATTTCCCGTCTTTGTTTAAAAGCCAATTAACCGATCTATGCACCAGGTATACAGATATATTCGGACTGGAAACCGAATCGATAACAACAAATAATTTTTACAAGCAAAGACTTAGAATGAAGGATGATGAGCCCGTATATATTAAGAACTATAGAAATCATAACAGCCAAGTACAAGAAATTCAAGACCAGGTTCAAAAATTAATAGATGATAAAATAGTTGAACCATCAGTCTCACCTTATAATAGCCCACTTTTATTAGTTCCAAAGAAGTCCCTTCCGGACTCTGATAAGAAAAAATGGCGATTAGTAATTGACTATCGTCAGATTAATAAAAAACTCTTGTCTGATAAATTTTCGCTTCCTAGAATTGATGATATTCTAGATCAACTAGGTAGAGCAAAATACTTCTCATCAAGGCATGAGGCATGACTTAATGTCAGGTTTTCATCAAATTGAACTTGAAAAAAGCTCCAGAGATATAACGTCATTTTCAACGAGCAATGGCTCGTATCGCTTCACGCGATTACCATTTGGCTTAAAAATAGCCCCAAATTCATTCCAGAGAATGATGACTATTGCCTTCTCCGGATTAGAACCGTCACAAGCATTTCTTTATATGGATGACTTAATAGTTGTAGGATGTTCCGAAAAACATATGCTCAAGAACTTAACTGATGTCTTTGAGAAATGTAGGCAACATAACTTAAAGTTACATCCTGAAAAATGTTCATTTTTCATGCATGAAGTCACATTTGTGGGACATAAATGCACTGATAAAGGAATCTTGCCTGACGACAAAAAATATGACGTCATCCAAAATTATCCAGTCCCACACGATGCGGACAATTATTACAGAAGATTTATAAAGAACTTCGCTGAATACTCCCGTCACATAACACGATTATGTAAAAAAAATGTAAAATTCGAATGGACAACCGAATGTCAAAACGCATTCGATCATCTTAAATCAGCCTTAATAAATCCGACTTTGTTGCAATACCCAGATTTTAGCAAAGAATTTTGTATAATCACAGATGCTAGCAAACACCCTTGTGGAGCAGTCCTAACACAAAACAAAGATGGACTACAGCTTCCAGTTGCATATGCATCAAGATCCTTCACAAAAGGAGAACAACAAAAGCACCACAGAACAAGAATTAGCAGCTATTCATTGGGCAATAACTCACTTCAGACCATATATTTATGGTAGACACTTCACTGTCAAAACAGACCACAGGGCACTTACCTATTTATTTTCAATGGTAAACCCTAGCTCCAAATTAACACGTATGAGGCTTGAGGAATTTGATTTTACGGTAGAATACCTGAAGGGGAAGGATAACTTTGTAGCTGATGCGTTATCAAGAATAACCATCAAAGAATTGCAAAACATTACCGGAAATATACTAAAAGTCACTACAAGAAATCAGAGTAAACAGAAAACTTCCTGCGCAGGAAATAAACAAGAAAAAGTAGATTTGCTACCACAAAGTCTTACTAATGCTTCTAAGCCCAACGTATACGAAGTCATTGTTAATGACGAGGTACGAAAAGTAGTGACCTTGCGAATAACAGACTCTCTTTGTTTACTAAAACAAGGAAAAAGAGTTATAGCAAGAATTTACGTTAGCGATATGTACACCAATGGAACCCTTGACTTAGGTCAGTTCTTCCAAAGGCTTGAAAAGGAAGCCGGTATACGCAATATCAGCCAACTCAAAGTGGCACCGAGCGAAAAGATCTTTGATACAATCTCAATAGAATCTTTTAAAATTATGGGCAACAAAATATTACAATCTCTAAGAGTAGCGCTACTCAAGCCGGTGACCCTATTATCAAATGTTGATAAAGAAAAAGAAGCAATACTGTTTACATTTCATGATGATCCAATACAAGGAGGTCACACTGGCATTACAAAAACCTTGGCCAAGGTCCAGAGACACTACTACTGGAAAAATATGTCTAAAGACATAAAAGAGTACATAAGAAAATGTCCAAAATGCCAAAAGTCTAAAACAACTCAACATACAAAGACTCCTTTAACTATTACAGATACTCCAATAAATGCATTCGACAGAGTGATAATGGACACTGTTGGTCCACTTCCAAGATCAGAACATGGTAATGAATATGTAGTCACTTTAATATGTGACTTAACAAAATATTTAGTAGCCATACCAATTGCAAATAAAAACGCAACAACTGTCGCTAAAGCAATTTTCGAATATTTTATTTTGAAGTACGGTCCAATGAAGACGTTCATTACGGACATGGGAACAGAATATAAGAATACAATTATAAATGACCTGTGCAAATATTTAAAAATTGAAAATATAACATCAACAGCACACCACCACCAGACAGTTGGAACAATAGAACGAAGTCATAGAACTTTAAATGAGTATAGAGGTAGATAAAACCGATTGGGACGTATGGCTTCAATATTTCGTTTTTTGTTTCAACACGACCCCTCTATGGCACATAATTATTGTCCATATGAATTAGTTTTTGGTAAGACAAGTAATCTACCAAAACAGTTTAATAGTATAAATACCACAGAACCTATATATAATATAGATGACTACGCTAAGGAGAGTAAGTATAGATTGGAAGTAGCATTTAAAAGAGCTAGAATTATGTTAGAAGAAAATAAGAATAGAAATAAATTAATATATGATCAAAAGGTAAGGGATATAAATATAAACGTAGGTGATCAGGTTTTATTAAAAAATGAAACTGGTCATAAATTAGATTTTAAATATACAGGCCCTTATAATGTAGAACAAATAGGAGCTAATGATAACATAACTATAATAAACAGTAACAATAAAAAACAAATAGTACATAAAGATAGATTAAAACCTTTTATTTCATAATCAATCTTTTATTTTTCAAATATATATATCATTTATGGAAATACATAAAATAAACACCTACAAAATAAGCATATATACAAAAAAAAAAAAAAAAAAGAGAGATATATATTAAAATAAAAATATCTTTAAAAATTCGTAATCATACAATAGAAAATAACTTCATTATATTACGTTATTTTGCAAAAGGAGGGAGATGTAATATGCACATATAGATATATCTGACATACGCAACAAATTGTATCTAAACATACTTAAATGCATTGAAGGGTTATACAACCCAAGACCAGGTCATAAACCTCAGCCGAAATATGAATCCCTCGTTGCGCATTTGCACCGCACGCAGAAAGTGCAGGTGTCAGCATAAATGCACCACGAGCGGACCTTACGTATGCATGTGCATATACCTCCGCGCTCAGCCTAAGCGAGCATAGCTATGTATTTAAGAATATTATATATTCTTTAGTTTTAAATACATTTAGATAAGATGATTATCAATTATGACTTTGGAGCGACAACAATGGTTGCTCTAAAGAGCTGATGAATTGAAACAATAAAGAACTAAACACTACAACTAAATCCTGACTACTCACTTGGGACAAGCTGCCGGCGAATCAATTCTACTACAATTCTACTACGTTTCTACTTCGACCTTTCCTTCAGGAGTGCCCAGTCCAAACTGACTTTCACTCCTCTTTCCTTTTCATACCCCTCGATGCGCTCGGCAGGGCTTCTACCCCACCGCGCTCTCATTCGAAAGTTCCTTTACCTCTTTGTCTTTCCCTTGTCATTTCTTCACGTTATATCGATATTTCTTTTTTTGTCATTTCTCCACATTACATCGAGAACCTTACCATTAATCTTTTTCTTTACCATTTACCTTTACCATTTTCTTCTTCTTTCCTTTTTTGTCATTTCCTTGTCATTTAACGTCGTTACATCGAAAACTTTACCTTATATGGGTTTTCCTTGTCTATCATAGTTATCTCCGACACGGCCCTCTTTACTTTAACATAACATAAACTTTATTACACTTCATAAACTCATATATCAAACTTGCTTAAGCTTCTAGCTTCTTCAAATGTTAGTTTGCCAGGATAGTCTCTAACAATTCTTTCTAGAGTACAAGTTTTCTTCCGCACAAACTCAACCATTTGGATATCAATGTTAGAATTCATTAATCAATAACTTAGCAGGATATCTCTCAACATAACATTGAGAGTACACGCTCTCTTCTGCAAAAGTTTGTGACGTCCAGGGCGCAGAAAAGAACGAAGTTCAAATTCAAAACATTAACGCGCACGTACCAAGGAATGGGCACTCTGGGAATAATGGATCAGTCACACTAAAGGGCAAAAGGGAAAACTTAAAAGCCACACTGAATCATGAATAACCCCTACGTAAAGCGGGTCCGATCCCTTGGAAAGTCATTCAGTGCTAGCAGCTAACATCCCCTCCCAAGGACCAAGACGGATCACCGGGTAAGGAGGAATAGGAGTAAAAGCCGCCCAGACGAAGGTAACTTGTCGACTAACCTTGTCGGAGAACCGACTGATCAGGCATAAAACCATTCTTGATTACTTAGTAGACCTTAAAGGCCTCTAAACTGTTCTCATTTATAATAATCCTTAAAGGCCTCTAAGCTATTCTCACTCGTAACATACTTAAAAGGCCTCTAAATCATTAACACTAACTAGCAGACCTTAAAGGTCTCCTATCGTTCCCTAAACGAGCAGCTCTTCATCCACTACAGGCAGCCAGCACCCGCCAAAGACGACTCGTTTAGCATTTCACATGTCCCTTGTCCATTTGGCAAGCTGCGCACACTATCGTGTGGATACTTATACATTCGCTTATTAGTTAATGATCTTGTTTCTTCGTTGATGGTCATCATTCCCATGGGCCTCGCCTCTTACCTTATCAGCAGTTCTAAAGGACTATGTTGGGTCACCGATTGGTGGTGCAACTTGCGAAACTCCCTACTCGTGAAGCTTCTTCCCTGATCTGCTATAATCCTACTCGGGGCAACAAATTTTGGCATAGCAGACTTCACTGACTGTATGGAACTAAGAGTGTCTAAATTCCAGGTATGGTACAAATAGGCAAACTTGGTGAAGGCAATTTGTACGATGATATATTCCTTTTCATCTTTCATTCCACTCTATTTTCTACTTACTATGTCGATATGAATGGTATGCCACGCAATTTTCCACGAATTTTCTGACATACTTCGTCCAATTCTCAAACCAATACTGCTCATAGACTTTATCTCGGAATAACAGGCAGGCATCGCGTCTTGTCATTTCTTTAAATTATGCGATGCAACAAACTACTTTTCCTAATTTCATAGGTGTTCGCTAGGATTTTTTGCATTTTCTCACTATTTAAATCGGTTTTGATTTTTGATATATTTTCATCGTCTGCTGTTCTGATACAAGGCAGTTGAAAGTGATAGTTGCCAAGTCAACTCGTAGTTCCTTAACTTTGCTTGCATTCGTCTGAGCTAATACCGTGACAGGATTTCTTGATAAACAATCAACATGAGCCATCTGGCTCCCTTTTCAATATTCTACCGAAAATTTAAAGAGCTGACCACCACCGATGCACCCTTGGGGTCAACAGCGCTATCTTTCGACTCGCTCTTATGGAATTGCAACCAGTATACTATATACGTTGTCGTAATGTCGGAAGTGCTTGATGGAAAAATGGAAACCGCTCGCCGAATTATATTGCAGTCTCATTTGGCTGAAGTATCGCTCACATGTCTTAGTAAAGACTAGACTAGTAAAGACTAGCCGTTGCAATCTGGAATCAATTTGTGATGTATGTGCCAGGACCAATGCTACAGCAATCTTTTTAGTGCCATTGCCTTCCACTTGGCTAATAGCGATGTAACCAATCGGTGTGTACTCCACAGAGAGGCATTCGTGAGACTTCAGCGGTTCCTTCAGGATGTTTAACAATACTGCAGCCGACGTTTCGTTGCCTTCATAGCGCTCCATGAACAAATCCTTAAATTGTGTCCCGGTTATTCCAGGGAAACATATTTGTGAGAGCCATTGAGAAGCACTACCGTGAAGCGATTTGCTGAGTATCATCATTAATGATGCACCTTTTTCCGGATGTTCGCAGAAAATCATGTTGGCCGTTTTGCACCATGCTGCGTCAGCGTCGACAGCTTCGGGGTCAAAAGTTGGTAGCACTGCGGAAGCAGAACGCGTTCTGGGTACCGACGAGGACTGTGCCATTTTCAATAGTTCCGCTATCACTTTATTTTGAGTTCTTTTATAAGCTCACGCAAATTACTGTCCGAGTTATCTTGTAGGGGTGGTGATCCCACTTCTGATCTAGGAGAATTAGTACCGTTTCCGTCGGCCATTGTTAAATTCCTTTTATTTTAGTTTTTTTACAGCGCAGCGAGTTGCAACGAACGTTTCTACTTCGACCTTTCCTTCAGGAGTGCCCAGTCCGAACTGACTTCACTCCTCTTTCCTTTTCATACCCCACGTTGCGCTCGGCAGGGCTTTCGTTCTTCTTCCCCATTGCGCTCCCATTTGAAAGTTTCTTTCCCTCTTTGTCTTTCCGTTGTTATTTTTTCTCATTACATCGAGAACCTTACCATATATGGCTTTTCTTTCTCATTCCTCTTTGTCATTTCCTTGTCATTTCTCCTCACTACATCGAGAACCTTACCTAATATGTCTTTTCCTTGTCTAGCGTGAAAGTTGTAGGCTTGGGGGCGACACGAGAGAATGTCATTAGCTTGCATTTAGAGCCATTTAAGTTTAGTAGTTTATGTGGTACAAGGTGTGGAAGTTATCAAGATCGGTTTGTAAATCAGACTGGTTAGCGACATCCTTATATTGCCCACAAAGTTTGACATCATCCGCGTACATGAGTACTTAGAGTTTGTTAGAACTTCGGGCCGGTCATTAATAACTAATGTAAACAATACGGCACCCAAGTGGCTCCCTTGCGGGACACCTGAGGTGACCCGGAGATCATTAGATAAATTATTTTTAAAGAGGACTTTTTGCTTCCTGCCAGTCAGATAACTAAAAATCCACCTAAGAAGATCAATTGGAAATTTCATTAAGTCGAGTTTCCTGAGGAGAAGGTCAGTATAAATTACATCCGTTTGAAAGTTATTACGGCAGCCCTTTGTAATGAAGCAATTGAGCTCCAGAAGGTTCGTAGTTGTTAATCCATTCTGACAAGGAGAAATCACTGCTATACAAAGGTAATGCAAATATGGAGTAATAATATTTTCAAAAAGTTTAGGGATGGCCGAAAGTTTAGAGATTCCTCTGTAGTTGGCTTGTTTGTTACCATTTTTGTGGAGAGGAATAATGAATGATTCTTTCCAAATAAGGGGAAAGTGCGAGGTTTCTAAGTATAAGGTAAACAATTTCAGAAGGGGTGAGCACAGGGCATCGGTCGAATACCTAAGCACACAGCCCGGTATTGCATTGGGACCCGGAAAATAAACTGGCTTCACACGATGAAGATCTAAAAGGAGAGAGCTTTCGTTTAAACTTGGACTGAAAATTAGGTTCGATTTGGGCAAGCTGTAGGAATACGTCTGATTTAAATCAGTGCTAATAGAGTAAGTTGTTTGAAAAAACTGGGCAAAAAGACTGGCAATTGCCTGATCGTCATTTACGTTTGTATTATCAAAAAAAAAGCGAGGAAGGATTAGTTAACGGCTTACGTTTAGTGTTAACAAAATTATACAACTTTTTAGGATCCTGTAAAAATTTGACCTTTTAACGAGTCAAATAGTTTTTGTAACACTGCGCGTTCAGCACAGTGAAGTTTGACCGAGCCGATATATAATTAGAGAGGTCAGAACTAGAACTGGTTTTTCTAAATTTCGTGTACAGCCTTGACTTTACATTTGTTAGGCTACTCAGCTCTTTATTAAACCAAGGAGGTTATCCCCAGGGATATTAAAATCCCCTAGAACTACAAAATGATGCTTATCCGAAAATTTATTGCAAACCATCCAAATAGCGGAAAGATGGCTCCAAAAAGTAGGATGTTCCGATAATGGAGGAATGTTGAAACATGTAAGGAAAATGGGGCTACCATTGACTGATAGCTTCACACAAAGAAATTCATCATCCTTGAAAGTTAATAATGCAGTAGTGCGCGCTAAGTGCATTGAGATGACAGGTCGCATAGCTGACGCAGTTTCCAGCAAAAAAGGCCTACGTTACTGTTGTGAAGCCACTTGAAGGACACTTTTCGCAAAGCGAATGAACTGAAGCTATTAAATGATTTGCCGAAATGTAAAAAATCAATTCGTTACATAAGACCCTCACAGCAGTTCCACCTTCGAAAACAATATTTCATTCGAGGTTTGCCCCTGATCTCGCATCGGAAGATGCTCTAGTCTATATACAAGGCAAAATCAAAGCCGAAAATATCAAGGTGGAACAATTAAAATTTTCGTATACCAGACACATTTCGTCATTTAAGATAAATGTCTCCTCCCAACTCTTTGACCCTATTTGCTTGGGTGACCGGTTGGGCCCGAGCACGAGGCTCGAATAAAGAGAACACGGCCTGCGGAAGTACAACTATCCAGGCCGTCAAAGGCCTCAGTGATATAGTCTAACTTGCCGTTGACTCTTGCCTCATCTCGGAACAGGTGGTATCTAATGGACATTTTTGGACATTTATCTTTTACAGGTAGTTGCATTTATGTAACCTGCTCTTACATTCCTCCATCTTCGGAAGAGCCAACTTATTGGAAACACCTTTCGGCAATTCAGGCAGTTTCTAACAGGCTTTTGTGATAGGGACCAATTAGTAACTTTGGGTGAGTTCAACATACCTGGAGCTGACTGGTCTGCTAATGGTGTATCTAATATCCTTTAAACTGCGGCACAGCATGACCTCATAATTTCTGATCAAGAAATAGCAAATCTCTTCGCTGAGTTTTTTAAAACTACATATTCTCCCTCGACATATTCAGATCATACATTTTCTCCAGCTATGCCTAGTTCGCACTTAATCTTCATTCCTATTTTAAACGAAAGCTCACTTATTCATGATCTTCAACGAGTTAAGCCAGTATATTCGCCAGGTCCCGATGGAATACCACGCTCTGTACTTAGGTTTTGCTCCGAGGCGCTGTGTAACCCCCTTTTTAAATGGTTTATCTTATCTTATCTTACCTTATCTTTAGAATCCTCAGAATTTCCCCTTATTTGAAGGGAATCTTTTGTTATTCCTCTCCACAAAAAAGGTAACAAACAAGCCAACAACTACAGAGGAATCTCTAAACTTTCGGCCATCCCTAAACTTTTTGAAAATATTATTACTCCACATTTGCATTACCTTTGTATAGCAGTGATTTCTCCTTGACAGAATGGATTAACAACTACGAACCTTCTGGAGCTCAATTGCTTCATTACAAAGGGCTGCCGTAATAACTTTCAAACGGATGTAATTTATACTGACCTTCTCCTCAGGAAACTCGACTTAATGAAATTTCCAATTGATCTTCTTAGGTGGATTTTTAGTTATCTGACTGGCAGGAAGCAAAAAGTCCTCTTTAAAAATAATTTATCTAATGATCTCCGGGTCACCTCAGGTGTCCCGCAAGGGAGCCACTTGGGTGCCTTATTGTTTACATTAGTTATTAATGACCGGCCCGAAGTTCTGACAAACTCTAAAGTACTCATGTACGCGGATGATGTCAAACTTTGTGTGCAATATAAGGATGTCGCTTATCAGTCTGATTTACAAACAGATCTTAATAACTTTCACACCTGGTTCCACATAAACTACTAAACTTAAATGGCTCTAAATGCAAGCTAATGACATTCTCCCGTGTCGTTCCCAAGCTTGCAATTTACACGCTTAACTGCTGCTCTCTGGAAAGAATTAACTGATGATGATTGATGACTTGGGCGTCCGCCTGACTCCCAAACTTGACTTTATCGATCATATTGCGTGCATGGTGAATAAAGCCAGGAGTAGGCTGGGATTTATTAAGCGGTGGTCGAAAGAATTCGATGACCCCTATGTAACTAAAACTTTATAGAAATACTAGATCGTATATACCCTAAGTTTTGTAGAACCTCCTTTGAACTCCATGATCTATTTAGAGTACTGTGTGCAATGATTTATACTCACTAATCTCGTCCTAAACTATCAACTTTTATCCTAACCCACTTAACACGCATGCAAGCAAACATTTAGGGAGCACGCCGATAGTTTAGTTATTCGTATTTGTTTTGGGGGGTGCGTTTTAGGAGTGTATGAATGTGGTGAGTGGTTCCGCCAAGATGAAAAATAAAACGACGTCGTGGTTCAATTATTCTCTTCAAGGTTTATTTATCAGTTTTTAAGTATATACAAGTGACAAGAAGAAGTGGTTGAAAAAGAAGAATCGAAAGTCATAATAAAGTGTGACCAGCCATCCCTAAAGGGGAAAAAACTCTCCTTTGTCAAGAAGGCGGGAGGATCCCCTTCCCCTATTAGGAATGTTGGAACAGGAACAACCTGGCGTAGACATCCCGCCCGCCTTGCAATATCCTGGATTGCAAGAACCAATCGAGCGGTGCTAGTGGGTATAGGTGCCGGAGAGCATCCAGCCTAGCACGGTGCTCTGTGCTACTAAACGCCCGTTCTGGCTTGGCATAACCCCCGGTTGGATTAAGGTTGGGTACACATCCGCACCCAACACGACGGAGGTACCTGATGGCCGGTAGAAATTCGGATCCGCCAAGATGATGTTCATAAACACCGATTTTGCGGAGTCGGGCAGCTCTCGGGAAGGAGTCCGCATCCTAAGCTGCTCCTCGACACGAAATACCACTTCGATCCGTGGCGTTTCCGTATGAATTGGAATGAGAGTAGCCTTGCAGACCCTCTCATTACCAACTCCCAGGATAGGGAGACCCATGGCATCGGCCAGCGATCCATCAATGCGACTCAGGGCGGAGCACGCATCGACCATGGCCCGCACGTCAAACCGTTTCTCCCCGATGTCGAATCGGATGTTGGCTGTAGGCAGAACAGCCGTTGAGGTATGGGCCATCACCGCAGACAGCCGCGGTTGCTCGACCTCGATCTTCGGCTCCGGAGTCTCGTCCCTCTTCTCCATGCTTGAGGACCGGCGTCGCTCCGTCCTGCGATGGAGATGCAGCAGGGTGTGATGGGCCTCCCCACAAATGCGGCAGCGACACTCACTACGGCACGTCCCTTCGGAATGTTGATGCGCCAGACAGTTGGGGCAGTACTTATTTATGAGTACTGCCCGGAGCCGTCGATCTGCTTCTAGCCGCAGGAACCGCGATCACGTCCAGAGAGGGTGAATCCCCTGACAGACTCGGCATCGGAACGATCGAGTTTCTCGAGAACATCTGTCGGCTAGCTTGTTGCGCTGATTACGGTGAGACGGCATGGCTGGCGAAACAAGATCGGAGAGAGAAAAAAAACAAACAGAAAAAAAGAGAAAGAGGCTGGAGGGTAGAGAAAAAAAAAACAAATGGATTAGTTGCTAGGTTTTTACAGTCGTGGACACTGAACGCATAGACTTTGGACATGTTTGTCTACGGGAAGGAAGACTAATTTGGAAATCGGCCTTTTGAGGACACCTCGGGCCGTACGGATATCTACCACGCGAACGTTGTTATCGGAGCCAGGATAGACCCCTTGTATGCGTCCTAGCCTCCATTCACACGATGGCACGTTGTCTTCTTTGATGATGACCATGTCGCCTTCGGAAAGATTGCGCCTTGGAAGTTGCCATTTGCTCCTCTTCTGGAACTCCTTGAGGTATTCAGATTTCCATCTCGCTGCAAAGAGTTGACTAAGAGCCTTGAGTCGCTGCCACCGGTTCAGGATAGAACTGGGTTCGCCTGTCATGGGAGGCCAGTCAAAAAATGCCCAGGAGTGAGTGCGAGGATATCGCATGGATCCTCTGTCATCGCTGAAATTGGCCTGGAGTTGAGACATGCCTCTATCCGACAAAGGAGAGTGGATAGCTCTTCCAAGGTGTATTTGAAGTTGCCTGTCGTCTTGTAGAAATGAGTCTTAAAACTCTTGACTCCTGCTTCCCAAAGGCCTCCCATGTGAGGGGCGCCTGGGGGATTGAAGTGCCAGGATAGGCTCTGATGGCTAAACGACGAGGTAATTTGGCCACTAAGTGCAGCGAGGAAGTCCTTAGCCAGGGCTTTCTCCGCACCCAAAAATGTCTTTCCATTGTCGGAGTAGAGATGGAGAGGGCATCCTCTTCTGGCCGCGAACCTCGAGAAGGCTCCAAGAAATTTCTGCGTGGTTAAGTCAGAGGTGGCTTCTAAATGGATGGCCTTTGTACTAAAGCATACGAAGACGCACACATAGCCCTTGGTGATTCGACAAGCGCGACCTGAGTAGCTTTTCACATCGAACGGTCCAGCAAAGTCGAGCCCTGTATGCGTGAAGGGTCGCGAAAACGTACTTCTGGGCTTAAGTAATATACCCATCAATTGCTTTTGCACCTTTTTCCGATGAATGATACACACCTTGCAGGTCGTGGTCACTCGTTTGGTGAGGTTTCGCAGCTTCGGAATCCAAAACCTCGTCCGGATAAGACGAACCATCAGCTGATTACCTCCATGTAAAGAAATCCGGTGCGTGAAAGCCACCAGGAGCTCGGCTAACTTGGAGTGATACGCCAACAGGATAGGATGACGCTCATCGTAGGATAACGACTCAGATGCAGTCAAACGACCGCATGATCTCATGACGCCCTCTGAATCTAGGAAGGGATTGACGCAGAAAGCTGCTTCTTTGATTGGAGGAGTTTATATTCTTCTGGATAGTCGGCACGTTGTGTCTGTCTGATGAGCACTATTTGAATCTCTGCAAGCTCTTTGGTACTTAATTCAGCTGGATAGGACGTGAAGATTCGTCTGCAGTGGTTGATAAACCGCTGAACAAAAGTCAAGACTCGCAGCATTCGATTGAAATTGGAGAAGCGATCCAGAAGGTCCCAAACTGAGCACGCTAAGTGGCACCGTACAGGTCTTCTCTCAATGTCGAGATCCGACTCTGCCTCGCAGGACACAGGCCAAGAAGTTTGTGGTTGAATCAGCCACGAAGGGCCGTGCCACCATAGCTCACTGGTAGCTAGCTCTTCAGCCGCTACTCCGCGACTAGCCAGATCTGCCGGGCTGTGCTTAGAACGCACATGAGACCCTTGACTGGTGTCTGTATTTGAAGTGATTTTAGTCACTCGATTTGCCACGAAGGTGGTCTATTGGCATGGTGGCTTGTTCAACCAAGCCAACACAATTGTGGAATCAGTCCACAGAAAGGACTCTACACAGTCGAACGGAATGTGAGGAAGAATTGAAGTACACAAGTCTGCCAGAAGGACCGCACCACACAGCTCTAGACGCGGGAGCGAGACGGTTTTGACCGGGGCGACCTTAGTTTTTGCCGCAAGAAGATTTGAGGAAATGATTCCGTCACGCTGGATGCGAACATATATCGCTGCACCATATGCTTTTTGGGAAGCGTCAAATAAACCATGGATTTGGACTTCTGCTCCCGGTCGGAATTGTATCCAACGCGGGACGCGAACTTTGTGAAGGGAACGATGGCTGCGAAGAAAGTCATGCCAGCGCTGTAATAGTTCTCCGGGAAGGAGCTCATCCCAGCCAATACTGGCTAACCAAATGTCCTGCTTTAGGATTTTGGTCTGAACGACAAAGGGAGACAGCCATCCAGCAGGATCAAACAATTTTGCGATTTGCGACAGGACATCGCGTTTGGAATAACTCAATTGGAACGAAATAGAATTCATCCACCGTGGCATTCCACCGTACCCCCAGCGTTTTAGTGTTGCTAACTTCTTTAATGTCGAGGAAATCACCCGAAAGTAAGTGATCTGAAGGAAGTGCTTCCAGGAGTTCTCGCTCATTTGATGTCCACTTTCGAAGAGGAAAACCAGCCGAACTCAGGGCTGCTCGCAACTCCTGGATGGCTAAAATTGCTTCATCCTTTGCATGAACTCCTGCTAGCACATCATCGACGTACATATAATGTGAAATTATATGAGATGCACGTGGATATTGGGCTCTGACATCGTCGGACAGCTGCTGTAACGTGCGTAAGGCCAAGAAAGGGGCACAATTAACTCCAAACGTGACAGTCTGAAGTTCATAATCTGTAATGTCCCCTTGATCATTTCGAAATAGAATTCTCTGAAACGGAGAGTGAGCGGGGTTTAGCAGAATCTGCCGATACATCTTGGTGATGTCGGCATTAAAAACAAATTTGAAAATCCGCCACTTAAGGATTTGAAGGGTGAGATCAGACTGAAGCACTGGCCCTGGATAGAGGATGTCATTCAAGCTGTTTCCATTTGACGATGGACTTAATGCGTTGAATACTACACGGACCTTTGTAGTTGCACTTTCGGGTTTAAAAACCGCGTGGTGGGGTAGATAGAAATTTATTGCATTTGTATTTGGAGGCACAGGGATACTACATACCTTCCGTCAGGGGAACTGGTAGTTGTACAATCGAAGTTCTCTTCGCACAATTTGTCTGACTCCTACACCACTCTACCTGAAAGATCCTCCACCTCCCAAAATTTTGTGAGAAGCGTTTCCATGGTAGGTTCGAATTCGATGGATATCTTTGTGGTAAAGGTGGAGATCATACTAGTGGCAGTGGGGATGGGGCCCGTTAAAATCCAACCAAAAATAGTTTCTTGCCCTAACAATGACCCGCATAAGTTTGGCTTTGAACCTGACATGAGGACAGACGGAAGAATATCCGCATCGAGCAGAAGATCAATTTGAGAGGGTTGGAAGAATAGCGGGTCCGCCAATGGTATATTGGGAAGCTTTTCGAGGATGCTACGGTCAATAATGCTCGTCGGCAGATTCCCGGCCAAATAAGGCATCACCAAAGCCGTTGTATCGATTTTAAGCATTGGCTTTGCGGGCGTGCCCATTTGAAAATGACACATTTTGTGTGAGACTCCCGAGCAGGCTTGGTTAAGCCCTGTGACTCTAGTTCGCACAGTTAGAAATGGAAGTTTTATCAGATTGGCAAGCCTCTCGGATATAAAGGTGCCTTCGGATATAAAGGTGCCTGAGTCTATCAAGGCTCGCGCTGGAAAGTTCTCTCCCTGGTACAAGACTTGCACAATTGCTGCACCTAACAGAACGCCTTGTCGATTGGAGGCGAAATGCACTGAAGTGCTAGGAACGGGCTGCTCGTTATTGTGGACCTGCGCTGCGCTGAGTGAATTAGACTGATTGTCTTTATGGAGCAATGTGTCGCCCATTGCATGTAAAACAGTTATGTCTACTTGTGCATTCCCGAAGATTATGCCCTTTGGCAAAGCAATTAAGGCACAATCGCTTCTGTTTGATATAAGACGCTCTTTGTGGCTGAGTCATCTGGAGAAATCGAGGGCAAAGCCGAACTGGATGTGGCTCTTTGGTGCAGAGGTCACAGGAGCGTGCTCGTGGTCCAACCTGAGTCTCAAATGAATTTACCTTTCTAGGCGGTGCACTCCTGTGGTCCCTTGACTGTTGCACGCCGGAAATGAAGGGTCGAACATCTTCAATCGCCTCTAAAGTTTCCTCTTCGAGGAAAGAATTAATTTCCGCCCAGGCTGGAATTTCTGATTTTTTGCTCAAAGATTGCTCCCATAATGAGAGAGTGACCTTAGGCAATTTGGACGAGCACATGAAAATTAAGAGGCAATCCCAATTCTCCGTAGAGACCTGTGAGTGTTCAAGGGATATCAAACACCCTTGAACAGTGCTTTGCAGACACTTCAAAGCTGTGCCTGACTCATTTGTTATTGTGGGAAGACTGAACAGAATTTTAAGTTGGCTGTTTACTAAAAGTCGCTTGTTTTCAATACGATCTTGGAATGCCGACCATGCGGACTGGAACCCAACATTGGTGAGCGGCGACTTGGCCACGATGGCGTGAGCTTCGCCGCTTGTTTTGGCGTTTAAGTGGAATAATTTTTCTACTGGAGTTAGCCGGGAGTTATTCACGTAAATAGCCGTAAATAAGTCACGAAAGGTCGGCCAGCGTAGATAATCTCCGTCTGTGTCGCATGGTGGAAGACGGCAACCCCTGGGGGACATGTCAACGGGGGGATTTAATAATGTTTGGGAGTTGGAGTTGGACAGACGTTCAATTTCTTCAGTCAACTTGGAAGCGCACCTTTCGTAAACAGCGTAGCAGTGATCATGTTTGTTCTGAAGCAGCAAAAGATTCCCACCACTTGGCTCTTGAAGAGCTGCTCTCGAAACTACTTCATACTCTCTTTCAACCTTTTCCCATAATGACTGGACTTGATCTAGACGTATCTTTAAGGTAAAGGAAGTGGGATTGGAGGTGGATGTCGCAAAAATCTGACTTTCGAATTTACTCAGCCGGTCGCTAGTTGCTATGAACTCAAGCATAGCAATTTCCAAGGGGCTTTTGGTTTTTGACCGTAAATTCCCTGAGGGTCCGGCCCCTGTATCTCTTGGGCTCGGATCTCTCTTTGGGCCTGCAGCTTGAGACGGCGCTAACTGATTCCCTTCATCAGACATAATAATATTTATTATAGATTACCAACGGAGCAGAAAAAAAATGTGAGAATTGGATCTGAGTATTATCGATTACAACTGGAATGTAGGATGGTGAACCGATATAAGTGCCGTCAACCGAAGTAGGAATGTGAGATGGTAATCCGATCTTAGATTATCGACTAAAATGGATTGTAGGCTGGTGAACTGATCTGAGTACCGTCGACTATAAATGGAATGTAGGATAGTGAACCGATCTGAGTACCATCGATTATAAATGGAATGTAGGATGGTGAACCGATCTGAGTACTGTCAACCGAAGTAAAAATGTGAACCGGTGTGAATGCGCTATTAGTGTGGTGTTTTCAATATGTATGTGGGTGATCGTAATTGAGCAAATGTAAAAGCTTCATATATGCACATATGTGGATTTATGAATATGTAGGTTGGGTGTACAATTTTAACACCTGTTGATTTATGTACGCCGATGTATTTATTAATGACGAAAAAATGTAAAATGTGGAATTTAGAAACCAAATGAACATATGTATATATGGATGTGTATGTTATATGCAGGTTTTGCACATATGTTAGTAACTACGCTTATGGATGTTATGAATGTACATATGTCTAATCCTTCTGCCGGCCAAACGAAATTGGATTTGATTGGAAATATGGCGTCGGCAAACGGATTAGCGAAAAGATCTCGTATGTACTTAGCTGCCGAAAAAAATATCCCTCGAAGATCCGGCTCGAAGGACCAATGTTTTGGGGTGTGCGTTTTAGGAGTGTATGAATGTTGTGAGTGGTTCCGCCAAGATGAAAAATAAAACGCCGTCGTGGTTCAATTATTCTCTTCAAGGTTTATTTCTCAGTTTTTAAGTATATACAAGTGACAAGAAGAAGTGGTTGAAAAAGAAGAATCGCAAGTCATAATAAAGTGTGACCAGCCATCCCTAAAGGGGAAAAAACTCTCCTTTGTCAAGAAGGCGGGAGGATCCCCTTCCCCTATTAGGAATATTGGAACAGGAACAACCTGGCGTAGACAGTATTCTTTTCTATATTTTTCATCGCGTCTGATAATAATAATACCTAAGGGCCACTTGAGTGTACTGACCGCAGCGCATTAACGTCCATATATATACGCACGAAGTCCAGTGCAAGCAACCCATTTGCAGCCACGGCCCCTCCGTAAATCTAGTTCCCACATTACTGACTACTGAAATCCATCCGCTACAGACGTCGACGTCTTCCTAGGACCAGGTGCTATGTCGCCCATACAGTGCTAAACCCCATTTAAGGTCTCTTACGCCTCTCCACGGCATTCGTCAGCCTTTCGCGGCCCTTCAGCTGCTCCAGAGTCACGGCATCAACTGAGGGACGATCCTCTACGCCTACCATCCGCCAGGTTTTATTTATTTTGTTTTATTATCCAAATGATTGCAACGAGGGACAGAATGTTCCAGGTCAGTCAGGTTTTATTTATTTTATTTTCTTATCCGAGTAATTGCAAGGAGGGACAGAATGTTACATGAGTTCGGAGGCCCTTGCCCCTGATCTTCGTTCGCAGTAAGGGGAGCTGAGGACGGCTAGTGCGTTCGCTATTCGGATGGTTTACAGTTTATACGTGGATTTGACTCCCCGTATGTAAGTCTTTGTTTCAGCCGCATCACTCCACCCTGGCAACGCTTGTTAGCAGCCTCCTGGTGATCTGCTTTGTTCCTCTCGTTTTTAAGAAGCAAACGGGAGAGTGCCCACTGGTCTTTTTTGGACACCAGGGTATTTTGTCGTTCTCCGCGATTTAGTCAAAGCTCCGCCGATATGGACTATGGCCGTTTTCACCATTTCCCGGCTCGAAATCAGGACTGCTTCTGTTTTGTGTGCTGCTAACTCCAGGCCAGCGCTCGAGACCCACGATTTAATAATTCCGTTTGATTTCCCCTCCGTCGTCTGGCGTTGGCCGAGGTGGATCCATATTACATGGCCCAGGCATTGAAGTCGCCTCAAACTTCGAGCTCTCCCGCGAATGTTGGAGCTAAGTGCGTCGAATATTTTCTTGAAAGCCGCCAGCGGCAGGCTTGGTGCCAGGTAGCCGATATATATTCAATAGCCGCCAACCACTCTCGCCCTTTAGGGTTAGCTGAGAATAGCAACATCCGATGCTACCGCGCAAACCGTCTGCGTCAGCAACCTTTGCGTCGCTCTACAGTAATTCAGATTGAGCAGAATCAGCTGCATATCGTCCTTGGGGGCCAGCACCGCCGTTCCTGATCGGGCTGCTTCTGTCGCCAGTTCCTACGCAGGAGAGATTCACTGGTTCCTTGCTGCAGATGGCTGCCTTGTGTATTGATTTCCCGCACTTGAAACGCGTAGAAGGCATGGCTTGCGGAAACTAAGTGAATTCGGGATAGTAAGAGGCGAATCAGGGAAAAAGAGGCACTCGCTGGACGCCAGAGAGGATCCCCCCTTTGCCATCAAAGGGCCCCGGCGAGTATATGTTTAACTTTTCTTTATTCGATCTTATGTCTAGATATGTGCCTTTGCGAGCTGACCCTCGTGGTTGCCCTTGGCAGCGACTCAACAATCCTACTCGATGCTTTATTCATACTTTTTTTGTTCGCTTTATACAAAATTTCGAATTTTTAATGTCTATTGAAGCCGTTATCTTAATGTATTTAAATATTTTACAATCTAGTATATTTACATAGCTACAAAAAAGTGCGATTTGATTTAGTGGTACTCGAAAATTTAACATGATTTTATAGCTTAATTAAATAAAACACATTAAAGATCCAAAATACATGTTGGTAGAATACTTTGATCTAATTAATATGTCTGTGCCATTAAAACATAACAAAGGAAATATTTATAGCTTCGCCGATTGTCTACATAGAGTTTCCAGACATTGACTGTAATTGGGATATTTTAGGACGAATCATCATAATAGACTTTTTTAGGGTATAGTCCCAACCCCTCCAACGGAACCAAACAATCCCTTGACGTGCAGTTAAATCTTGCGGATCATGCAAGTAAAGTCCATTTAATCCCCTGCCGCAGGACTTCCACCACCAGCCACCCTAAAAAGATATAAATAAAACGAATTTTGTAAAAATCTATGTTGGGTCAAACAATTTGTAATGCTTAGTTTAAAAAATGAAATCATTTTACTCCTGAAAATCTGGCAAATTTAATATTAAAACCTTCATAAACAATCTAGACTTTAAAATGCCAGAAGTCTCTTTGCCAACCGGGCGGAGCTTCTGGTGTTTTTAAGCAATATAGGATCGATATTATGCTAGTCTCGGAAACACTTCTTCGCTTTGGCTTATACTTCAGCATGCGTGGCTACGACACTTACAGCGCGGATTATACTGGTAATACAGCTCCAGAAGGAGCTAAGATATTAGTAAAGAGCGGGATGATAATCCACTGTGCTTGGCAAAATCAACGTAGCGGCTGCGTACATTCACTAAGGCTCTCTTGGTCCTGCGAGAACTTTAAGCCTCTAATCCAACTGTGCGGTGATCCTTTTATCCTTGGTGGTGCTTTCAACGCAAAGCACCAAGACTGGGATAACTGCAGGGCCAACATGAGAGCCGCAGCTCTTGCAGAAGCTGTGGAGAATACTCATTCTAAAATCCTTGCTGCTATCCCTGCAATGGTAGAACTCTATCATTGCTAGACCTGGCTCTTCAGACCCAGGACTTCAGACTGACCATTGAGGAGACCAATAATCTCTGTTCGGATCACCTTCCCCTGATCGCACATCTACAGTTTCCAGGAAACTTTGTGCCTCAAAGAAAGTGCTCCTGCCTCCTTGATGTGATACTCGCAGGTTTAAGAGATCTCTCGAGGATTCCCTGCACCTCCAAATGGAGCTTAACTCGTCAGAAGATGTTGTCGATGCATTAAAATTCAGGAGGAAAGAATCATGTACGCATGTTCCGCGACGTTGGGACATTCTTGAGAAGCCATCCTTGAGAAGCCAGGTGCCCAGGAAGATCATGTCGCTCATCAGTCTGAAGCATCGGCTGAGAAGGAAGTAGGTAAGAACGCAAAGTCAGGATATGAAATAAATACTCCGCAGGCTGGGAAACATGTTCTTAAACTGCACTGGGAAAGCTCTCTAGATAAGGAGCTGGAGGAAACGACCCCTAATCAGGATATAAAACAGATTCTGTCCCTTTCCGACCTCTTCAGCTGGCAGAGTAGAAAATATCTTTGCAGCCCTACGACTAGGTCACATTTATAAGAGTGGGAATCCCTATGAAGATGTTGAAAGTTATCGCCCAATTGGTCTGCTTCCTACATTCCGAATGATCCTGGAGACATGTCTGCTAGAAATAGTGCTAAGAGAACCGGGAATCAGAAAAGCAATTTCAAACCACCAGTTTGGTTTTAGGAAGCAGCATTGTACCCCTGAGCTGCTACACCGTGTCGGAAAATACATCATCGATGGCTTCCAGAGTAAGAAGTATACGGCGCACAGTAGCACCTTTTTTCATTTTGCGTTGCTAAAATTTTGAAGCTTTATTTTTATTGATTTACTCAAATAAAAATATTTTGAAAAATCTAAAAAAATATTTTCCTATTTTTTTTTTTAATTTTGTTTTTTTGTTTATCATGTTTTTAACATTTTGACTATTGTTATTCATATAGGGGGGAATTTCTAATAGTTCAAGCATTTCTGGACTATAAACATTTGATTCCGCATCCTCTCTTAAAATCATTAAAAACAAAAAACATTAAAAAAAGTCACGATTTTAACGCTGCAAATGTGCTTGCGCGCTACGGGGAAGCGTTTTCACCCATATTTTTGTGTTTTTTGACCCTGACTTGTTTCGCTAGATTTGCTTTTGACTTTCTAAATGTATTCTGGTTCAGGAAAGATACACGGAACAGAACTATATAGTGTAGTTGAGTGCTCCGTGGTGCTTCAAAAGTTCTAGACTACTTTAGGCAGAAAAAGGTGTTAAAAATGGACATGTGGCAGGTATCGATTTACCTGTACAAGCAGAACCCAAACTGTCGTTTTTTTGGTTTAATTTACACTTTATGAATGTATCTATAATTTAAAACCAAAATCAGTCCGATTCGTTGTATAGTTTTTATGTAATATTACCTGAAAGCCAACCAATTTCAACTTTGAATGCTCATAACTTTTACAAAAATGGTCTGAAAATTAGTTTCTCAACGGATTTGGAATTGTTGTGATTAAGTATAGTTTTAGTATAGTCTTTTCTTGATTTTTGCCACGACTTTTGTTCGAGAGGCGCTACTGTGCGGCGTTTGACCGACGCCATTCTGACGCAATGTCTCCGGTACAAGCAATTTCCAGCAATCGTGTGTTGAAACGCCATCTCAGACTTGAGTGACTACTTTGAAACTGACCCTCAATGTACATCCTGATTTTTTTAATTGCCAACATTACGGCCGTGCATTCGAGTTCGGGGACTGTATATTTACATTGGGCTTTATAAAACAAGCAAGCTATTGGACGTTCACAGCCGTTCGAATTGGGCTAGAACTGCACCTACACCATATAGTAAACATCGCGCACTGGATAAAAGGTATGTCATAATTAGGGTGAACGATTCACGGAGCAGAGCAAAACTTGGCTTTAATATTATCGAAGGCCTCTTGAGCCTGATCATTCCAAAGTAAGGATTTAAAACTTCTGTGATATGAAAAATAATTGTGGAATATAACACAAGGTGTTCATCGAAATTATTCGACAAAACAAGCAAGTCGTCGAGGAACACTAACACGTGTGATTTTAATTTATAGGTTATAACAAGGTCTATCAAACGGCAAATTGTTTGAGGAGCGTTTATCAATCCAAATGGCATTCTTTTGTATGAAAGCGACCGATTCTTGATCTAAAAAGATCTGTTAGAAGGCATCTTTGAGGTCAATTTTAGAAACACAGTGTACGGGTGGAAGACGATTTAGTAGTCCATCCATTATAGGAATGGGATATACGTCCTATACAGTGACTGCATTCAATTTTCTTGTGTCCAACAAAATCATACTTTGCAAGGTTTAACGTGCAAGGTAACTAGACAAGACCTTCTATGACATCCATCTTAATCATCCGATCGATTTTCAAGCACAAAATTTCTCCTTGGCAGGGGAAAGTGAATAAAATCTTTGTTGAATTGGTTCTGCATTGGAAATGTCGATATTGTGCTCATTCAATTTAATCAACCCTAAACCATAACACTCAAATGACGGGAAAGACTCGATAACTTTGTGCAATTTAGATTTCTGTAAATCCAACAATTGTATGCGAGTAGAGCCTTTCTCCGATTCACAATCAATTTTGTTAATTGTTGGCCATTGTTTGAAAACATCGATATATCGCTGGAAACATCGAACTATTTTTTATTTTTAAAATTTCCTATTTATTGCTCAAATTAGTAATAAAATAATTGATAAAATGATAAGTTTAAAACTTATTTTTATTAAATAAAAATAATAAGAAGAAAGTTCATAAATCTTAAACATAAGAAAAATTATAAAGATACAAAAATAGCAATGAGAACTTCTTGAATCTTCTTCTTCTTCTTCATGCAAGAACCTTTCTATTTTGTCCAGATCGAAGAACCGCCCAAAAATTAAAAAAAATCGCACATTTACCATGTCTCTCAAGCGTGGATTTTGTTAGTGAAGTTAGAGATCCAAAAACATCGATGTTGGGAAATATATATCGATGTATCGACTTTTTTTGCATCCCTAGCATCAGCCATGTCAGTGCACATGTATAAATCCGACCAGTTAAAGTCAGAAATAAAATTGTTCAGCCGGTCCAAGTCAGACTTGCGAGAGCAGTAAACTCTTTTGGCTGGTCTATCAGCTATTATTATTTTATTATTATTATTATTATTAGTTATATATCACCCAAGACTACTAAATTTTCTCTATCAGAAAGCATATTGGAAACCAACCGAATGGCGAAAAGGTGGTTCCAAAAAATAGGCAGTTCCGACATTGGAGGAATGTAGAAACATGTAATAAAACAAAGCGACCATTAAAGGATAGCTTCACACAAAGGAATTCAACTTTGTTGCTTTCCTCTACCATAAAGTTAATAATTCTGACGTGATAGTGGAGTTGACCGCTATGAGGACCCCAACCCCTGCGCCTGACAGGCAGATCTAGCCGATAAATCGTGAACGCAGCTGGGAAAACTTCGGAGCTAAGAATCTCCGGCTTTAGCTAGGTTTCTGTGAACACAATAACATGGGAGGCGAATGCAAAACTATCAGAATAAATTTAGGCAGCTTAGTACTCAAACCTCTTGCATTCTGATAGGAGATTAACAGAGAAGCAGTTAGTTTTTTTGGGCAGAGTTAGAGGATGTAGGGGCATAGTGGTCAGATCGGGCTTGGGAAGAGTTATACCCACAGGCTGTTTCTTTTTCTTAGCTTCATATTCTTTGACGACAACATACTCAGGCCAGGAATTTGTTTGAGCTTATGGTGCCAAAAAATTCATTTGGGACATTTATTTTGAAAGATGAAATATCCCTAGCGTAAGAAAATTTGATTTTTTCCACCTTTAATTTTAAATTTTCAGCTCTGACTTTGCCTCGTATAAAGGCAATAATATCTTCCGATGTTTGACCAGGGGAGAGCCGCGAAACAAATATCTGTTTCGTAGGTGGGATAGCAATGAAGGCTTGTGACAAGACAGGCTGAGTTCCTGCCGTGCAATTGTCGGCCGGGGATATATTTATGGGGCTATAGGGGGTCGGAGCTTGCGGTCCCATAGGGGACGAAAAGGAAATTAAAGGGGGAAACGATCAGTCTCCCAGCACCTTCGGATACCGACTCTTTCCTAACACTTGATCTTAGAATTCTGGGATTCAATTCTGAGGTCAAGGGTAGAGTAGGCGGCTGCTGTTGAGAGCCCGCCGCAGGTTGTTGGGATCCGTCGCAATGCTGCACACCACATGCAGTGTTTTCGCGCCATGGGAACTCATTTAATAGCGTAAAGCTATTAAATTGTTTATCAAGCGTTAAGAAGATGATATGAGTTTTATTAAAACTCGATAACAACTCCTTAAAACTTCCCTTGGTTTGCCGCATGAAACACGTCATTTCCCTTTCAACGTCAAGAGTCCAATAAGCATTTATCTTGTGAAGACTTTTGAGTCCAACCCATTTTCTCTCTGAAGACGTTCGAGTCAAAACAAATTCTTTCTTACGAAGACTTTCCAACCAATCTCTGTTCCGAAGACTTTCGAGTCGGGCAATTCTCCCTTGCGAAGACTTTCGAGTCCGACAATTCTCTCTTACGAAAGATTTGGAAGTCCGGATCTCTTTCTCTTCCACTGGGATCCACGGGTCACGACGAGCTGCCGACGACGACCTTCCGGCCGAGATAGGCCAACGGAAGCTGGTAACCATAAACTCTGTTACTCGTTTCTAAGCTGCATAAATACCTTAAATACTAATAAACCAAACCTACTCTACTGTTCTCCTTCGTAAACGGGTCGGAATCTCTGGCAGCAACCACAACCGAACCAAACGAATTCGCTGACCGGATCCTGGAGATCCCTGCGCTACCTAGGCAGTCACAACATACCCAACCAACATAGGTAGAAGTGTGCGATGCGAAGAAGACACAGGATCCGTAAGGGGTGCTCCTTGATTGCAGTGATAAACACCAAGAGCATACCACTCTGCGGTGCTTGGCGGTTGCTGTTGATTTGCAGAAGGGCTTCCTGCCGTACGTGGCAAATACTCCGGTTGAGCACTACTATTAATTATTATATTGACTGCACTCGATCGTCTTCCAGAGAAAACAAGGGGTTTGCTTTCTGGGAGTGCAGGCAAAAGTGAAAACTTGAACTTATGGCGCGTTGGGCACTTTTTTGGGTGAGCATTTTTATATGCGCTCGCATCACATGGAAGTGCATGCAAAATATACCACTATGTTTAGCACTAATGTTTCGAGTATTGGTGATATATGTTTTTCCCAATGTCATTCTAATGGACAAACAATGATAATGGCTGCCTTTTATATTTCACCAAAACAGTCTTTACAGCAATATTCAAATTTATAATAAAGCTGCTTTCGTCCTATTTATGATGAAAATTAATAGAAGATATCCTATGATTTTGAGTGGAGATTTCAATATAAACTTTGCAGATATCAAAAATCAATCATTAATTGAATTTTTATATGAAGAATTTGAGGCAACTACCAAATGAATTTTTCCAAGCAAATCATGTACTCCAAGAGAGTAATTGTCTGACCAATCCTTTCCTTAACTCAAGCCTTGATAACTATGGGAGCTAGTTTCGCCTTGAATCCTTCGCTGCTCTACTGAGGACAAATTTCCGTTTGACAACTTTTTAGCCAAATGCAGAAGAACGTGGTTTTGCTCAGAGATTATAAGATTTTTGGTTTACTTCAAAAGCGCAAAAAAACTGCAACTGAAGTGCAGCATGGTGACGGATCCCTACAACCCGCGGCGAGCTCTCAACAGCAGCAACCCTCGGCACAGCCCTCGATCACTGAATTAAATCCCAGAATTCTGAGATCGAGTGCTAGGAAGGAGTCGGTATCGGAAGGTGCGGGGGGACTGAGCGCTCCCCCGGTAACTTCTTTTTCGTCCCCTATGGGACTCGGACCCCACATAGCCCCATAAAATATCCCCCAGGGATTACCGGCCGACAATTGCACGGCAGGCACTCAGTCTGTCTTGCCACAAGCCCTCATTGCGATCCCACCTACGAAACAGATATTTGTTTCGCGGCTCTCCCCTGGTCAAACATCGGAAGATGTCATTGCCTTTATACGAGGCAAAGTAAAAGCTGAAAATTTAAAATTAAAGGTGGAAAAATTCAAATTTTCTTATGCTAGGGATATTTCATCTTTTAAAATAAATGTCCGAAATGAATTCTTTGGCACGATATGCTCAACCAAATTTTGGCCTGAGTATGTTGTAGTCAAAGAATATGAAGCTAAGAAAAAGAAACGGCCTGTGGGTATAACTCTTCCCAAGCCCGACCTGACCACTGTGCCCTCTACATCCTCCAACTATTTGGTCTATTTGGTCCCTAAATAACTCCTTTTACACACTTCAATTCTCAAGACAACATGATTTTATTGCTGGCTTGTTCGACATCTCGTTGTCTCAAGTCAACGTTGTACGAAATTCCTTAGAGCGCTTGCTTGATCTTTGTTTTGTCTCAGACCCGGCGAGTGTTAGTTTAGCGAGGGTGGCGCCGCTGACGCAACCGGAAGATCCCTATCATCCCACTTTCGATGTGACACTCGACATTGGTACTGATATACAGAAAATACCTGATAGACCAGCCAAAAGAGTTTACTGCTTTCGCAAGTCTGATTTCGACCGGCTAAATAATTTTATTTCTGACTTTAATTGGTCTGATTTATATATGTGCACTGACATGGCTGCTGCCGTGGACATTTTTTACAATGCGATGAATTCATTCTTCTCTGAATGTGTTCCCTTATTTTATCCCTCTACTTCAAATAAACCACCTTGGTTTACTAAAGAATTGAGTCGCTCAAAAAATGTAAAGTCAAGGCTGTACACGAAATTTAGAAGAACCGGTTCTAGTTCTGACCTCTCTTTACTCTTTACTGAAGGCACAGTGTTACAAAACTATTTGACTCGTTGCAGGGTCCAATTTTCTCAGGATCCTAAACAGTTTTATAATTTTGTAAATACTAAACGTAAGGCGGTAACTCATCCTTCATCGATTTCTTTTGAAAATGAAACTGCAAAGGGCGATCAAGCAATTGCCGATCTTTTTGCCCAGTTTTTTCAAACTACATACTCTACTTCCACTGACCCAAATCAGACTTATTCTTATAGCATGCCAAAATCGAACCTAATTTTCTGTCCATGTTTAAACGAAAGTTCTCTCCTTGTAGATCTTCATCGTGTAAAGCCAGTTTATCTGCCAGGTCCCGACGGAATACCGGGCTGCGTGCTTAGGTATTGTGCCGATGCCCTGTGCTCGCCCCTTCTGAAATTGTTTACCTTATCATTAGAAACATCGCACTTTCCCCTTATTTGGAAGGAATCATTCATTATTCCTCTCAAAAAAAAGGAAACAAATCGAAGGCCAATAACTATAGAGAAATTTCTAAGCTTTCGGCCATCCCTAAACTTTTTGAAAACATTATTACTCCACATTTGCAGCACCTTTGTAGATCAGTAATTTCTCTATGTCAGCATGGATTTGTTAAGCGAAGATCAAGAACTACTAACCTTCTGGAGCGGACATGGCTAGATTGAATAGGCTGTTGATCCTGATCAAGAATATATATAGCAAGCAAAAATTAGATTTTGCGAATAGAGCCCTATACGAACAATCGTTAAACGGTTCAAGAGAGCTTCAAGGGCTTGACACAATACTAAGCTTCCTGGACCTGCGAAGCCGAGTACTGGGAACAGGAAAACGCAGTCAACATCCAAAAAAAGGAGCAGAAGAGCCCAACATGCACTTCTGGCAGCGCTGGAAGGCAACCAAGTTGTCCTTTCTGTAAACGAACTCATTTGCTATACAAATGCGATGATTACCGCAACAAAACGGTACCAGAACGACTCAACTGGGTGCAAAAACAAAAACTGTGTGTAAACTGTTTCAGCAGTAACAACACAAGTATGTGTTTTAGATGCGATCAAAGACACCATACACCGCTGCACCTGGAGACAACGTCAGGAGCGGCAACAGAGCCACAATCACCTTCTGTAGGAGCAGCAAGTAACAGAAGTTACAATTTGCTGGCCACAGTCAAGGTATTGGTCAAATCAAGCAATGGTCAGGTGGCCACATTCCGAGCCTTGCTAGACTCAGGATCACAAATTAATCTGATCTCTGAACGAATGGCCTCAAATTTGTCGTTAAAGCTCCACAATACCATACAAGGGCATTGGAGGCATCCCAAAAACCAGCCGAGGTAGAGCAAACGTTCTCATGAAATCAAGCTTTTGTGCTGCCGCATATCATAGCTGATCAACCAGCTCATGAATTAATTGCCTCACAAATTCAAATCCCGAACAACGTCACCCTGGCCGATCCAAACTTTGACAAACCAGGAAAAATTGACATGCTTATCGGCGCAGAGCATTATTATTCTTTGCTTCTGCCAAATTAAATGCTGATAAAGCCGGGAGGCCCAATCCTCCAGAATACAAAGCTGGGATAGATTGTGGCCGGGAGAATTCCTGCTGAGCACGACGCAGTGGCATGTTGGGCAGCGGCAACCACCGAAGAGGAGGTTGATACGCTACTAGAGGGATTTTGGACACTAGAGAATCTAGATACCAAAGAAAAGGCTCGATCTCCAATTGAAGCTCACTGCGAATCACATTTCGTAGCAAATCTACAGGTTGCAATAGATGGAAAATTCATTGTAAAATTTTCATTCTCTGAAGGAACTTCAGCCCTGGGGGCATCTCAGAGAACAGCAATAAATAGATTCTTGGCCTTAGAACGACGAACGACACCAGAAGTCTGGAAAGGATACGTAGACTTTATGGAAGAGTATGAACGTCTTGGACACATGAAGCTAGTGCATCCCACACAGCTACCCTCGGATCACTACTTCATTCCACATCACTGTGAATTAAAGCCCGAAAGTAGTACCACAAAACTGCGGGTAGTTTTTGATGCTTCCTGTAAAACAACAAGCAATAAATGATTAAATGATACATTGTATGCTGGACCCACGGTACAGAACGAACTGTTTGCAATTCTGCTACGATTCCGCACCCACAGATATAGTACGTGTTTACCGCAGACATAGAGAAGATGTATCGCCAAGTGTGGATGCACCCTGATCACCACTACTACAGCTACTAAATGCTTGGATTATCTGGCCGAGAAAAGCAAAAACCAGCTACCGCTTGGGTCATCTGTACTCAAACATGACTTTTACGTGGACGACTGTCTCACAGGAGCAGACAGCATCCAGAGGCCATCCAGATTCAACAGGAATTGAACAAGATACTATTGCCATCCGAATTCAAGCTCCGAAAGTGGTGCTCCAATAACGCTGAAATATTAACCCAAATCCCACAAGAAGGTATCGTCTCTAACGTCAAACTAGACGAAACACTCCAAGAGTATAGTGTTAAGACGTTGGGTTTACTTTGGATGCCACAAAAGGATCAGCTATGTGGGCGATCCCAAAGAAGCGAAGCCTCAACCATCACCAAACGGGGAGTCAGCTCAGAGTCATCGCAAATATTCGATCCATTAGGATTATTTGCCCCGGTTGTAGTCAAAGCTAAGATGTTCATGCAAACACTTTGGGAATTAAAGATGGGCTGGGACGACGAGCTTCCTCAACACCTTCAGCTGGACTAGAAAAATTATCGCGCTGATTTGCAAGCACTTAATAATATGCAAATTCCAAGGCACATATTTGAAGGAAAGGTGCCAGTCACGCAAGAGCTACACACTTTTTTTGACGCTTCAGAACGAGCATACGGAGCGGCAGTATATGTACGGAGCTACATACAAAAATTATCAAGTATCCGTCCGGTTGCTCTGCTCAAAATCGAGAGTAGCGCCTTCAGCTAAAGAGACATTACCGCGGCTGGAATTGTTTGCTGCAGTTTTGAGAGCTGTACTGACCCACAAAGTCAGAAAGGATTTATGCATGCCTGAAGAAAAGGTATCTGGGTAATTCCAAGGCACATATTTGAAGGAAAGGTGCCAGTCGCGCAAGAGCTACACACTTTTTTCGACGCTTCAGAACTGGCATACGGAGCGGCAGTATATGAACGGAGCTACATACAAAAATTATCAAGTATCCGTCCGGTTGCTCTGCTCAAAATCGAGAGTAGCGCCTTCAGCTAAAGAGACATTACCGCGGCTGGAATTATTTGCTGCAGTTTTGAGAGCTGTACTGACCCACAAAGTCAGAAAGGATTTATGCATGCCTGAAGAAAAGGTATCTGGGTATCTATGGACTGACTCAACTGTAGTCCTGTCCTCGATAAATGCATCCGCATCATCATACCACACGTTTGTGGCAAATCGGATCGCAAAAATTCAAGCTGTGTCACAGCAATCCAAATGGCGTCATGTGTTATTAGAAAGTAACCCAGCAGACGTACTATCAAGAGGAATTGCCGCAAGCAAGTTAGCAGAGCACAACCTTTGGCTATATGGACCTCTGTTTCTGCACGGCTCTCGAGACAAGTGGTCAAAAGTACCGACCATCGCTCCCATTTATCTAGAACGTAGAGTGAAGCAAGTAAGTTTGTCAACATGCCAAGATCCACTGGGAAGCGAACTATACAGCTGCAACCACGGCAACTCCTTCCATAAGCTACAATGCATCATAGCATATATGATGCGCTTTTGTAATAAACGGAACCGAATGTCCATCAAGTTAGCAGGACAACTTTGGAAAATCAAACTTTTGATTATATCATAATTTGCCGTTAATTATCCGTTAATTATTCGTGAAAGAAAAAAATTTGCCGTTCAATTTTTTAACTTAATTTTTTAATGTCCTGCTAAGTTGATATCAAGTTAGCAGGGCAACACCAGAAATCCTTCACATTTCCAAAATCTTTTTTAGCCATAATTTGCCGTTAATTATCCGTTGATTATTCGTGAAAGAATTAAATTAGTTGCTTAAGTTTTTATTAATATTTTTTAAAAACAAAAAGTTGCCCTGCTAAGTTGATATCAAGTTAGCAGGACAACACCAGAAATCCTTCACATTTCCAAAATGTTTTTTAGCCAGAATTTGCCGTTAATTATCCGTTCATTATTCGTGAAAGAATTAAATTTGTTGCTCAAGTTTTAATATTTTTTATTTATTTTTTTAAAAACCCAAATGTGCCCTGCTAAGTTGATATCAAGTTAGCAGGACAACACCAGAAATCCTTCACATTTCCAAAATGTTTTTTAGCCAGAATTTGCCGTTAATTATCCGTTCATTATTCGTGAAAGAATTAAATTTGTTGCTCAAGTTTTAATATTTTTTATTTATTTTTTTAAAAACCCAAATGTGCTCTGCTAAGTTAATATCAAGTTAGCAGGACAACACCAGAAATCCTTCACATTTCCAAAATGTTTTTTAGCCAAAATTTGCCGTTAATTATCCGTTCATTATTCGTGAAAGAATTAAATTTGTTGCTTTTCTTTTTTAGTTTTAATTTAAAATAAATGTTTTGATTTATGGCATACATAATCGTTGCCAACGCCGATATGCGTTTGTATAGTTTTGCATGCATTAGTGTTCGGCTGGAGTTAGTCGACATTCAGCGTCTCATTTTATTTGACGTTTGAACATTTTAATACAATTATATAAAAATTAAGATTAGAAATACTTCTAATGGCTTAAATCTTTTCTCGACGAAAATTTGTAATATTATATGGCCATGCATGCATGTATTAGTGTTAGACTGCATATGCTTCCGTTTTGTTGGGAAGGATGGCAACGTTAAATAAGATCGACAGTCGACAAACATAATGCAGCCCTGGATGTCGACAGCATATGCAGTCTAACACTAATACATGCATGCATGGCCATATAATATTACAAATTTTCGTCGAGAAAAGATTTAAGTCATTAGAAGTATTTCTAATCTTAATTTTTATATAATTGTATTAAAATGTTCAAACGTCAAATAAAATGAGACGCTGAATGTCGACTAACTCCAGCCGAACACTAATGCATGCAAAACTATACAAACGCATATCTGCGTTGGCAACGATTATGTATGCCATAAATCAAAACATTTATTTTAAATTAAAACTAAAAAAGAAAAGCAACAAATTTAATTCTTTCACGAATAATGAACGGATAATTAACGGCAAATTTTGGCTAAAAAACATTTTGGAAATGTGAAGGATTTCTGGTGTTGTCCTGCTAACTTGATATCAACTTAGCAGAGCACATTTGGGTTTTTAAAAAAATAAATAAAAAATATTAAAACTTGAGCAACAAATTTAATTCTTTCACGAATAATGAACGGATAATTAACGGCAAATTCTGGCTAAAAAACATTTTGGAAATGTGAAGGATTTCTGGTGTTGTCCTGCTAACTTGATATCAACTTAGCAGGGCACATTTGGGTTTTTAAAAAAATAAATAAAAAATATTAAAACTTGAGCAACAAATTTAATTCTTTCACGAATAATGAACGGATAATTAACGGCAAATTCTGGCTAAAAAACATTTTGGAAATGTAAAGGATTTCTGGTGTTGTCCTGCTAACTTGATATCAACTTAGCAGGGCACATTTGGGTTTTTTAAAAAATAAATAAAAAATATTAAAACTTGAGCAACAAATTTAATTCTTTCACGAATAATGAACGGATAATTAACGGCAAATTCTGGATAAAAAACATTTTGGAAATGTGAAGGATTTCTGGTGTTGTCCTGCTAACTTGATATCAACTTAGCAGGGCAACTTTTTGTTTTTAAAAAATATTAATAAAAACTTAAGCAACTAATTTAATTCTTTCACGAATAATCAACGGATAATTAACGGCAAATTATGGCTAAAAAAGATTTTGGAAATGTGAAGGATTTCTGGTGTTGCCCTGCTAACTTGATATCAACTTAGCAGGACATTAAAAAATTAAGTTAAAAAATTGAACGGCAAATTTTTTTCTTTCACGAATAATTAACGGATTTTCTAAAGTTGTCCTGCTAACTTGATGGACATCGGAACCGAGTTTCTACAACCACATTGAGTGTAACTGAATTGACTAATGCTAGGACAATCATCCTAGGCACCATTCAAAAAATTGAATCTGGTATCGAACATAAACAGCTTCACATCCACAAGACAGTGGACAAGAAAAGCTCAATCATCTCCTTGTCTCCGATAATCGGAACTGACGGACTCATTCGAGTCGGAGGGAGATTGGAAGAATCTAACCTTCCATACAACGCAAAGCATCAGATATTGCCTTCGTACAATGATCCAATTGTGAAGATGCTGCTACGAGAGATGTATGAAGAGAACATGCACTGCGGAGCCCAAGCGTTGAGAGCCATAGCTAGACAGCAATATTGGATTCTTAATGACAAAACGATGGCCAGGAGCATCATACACAGCTGTGTCAGTTGCACAAAAGCACGACCTCAATTTATCCAACAGATCATGGGTAATCTACCGGTTGATCGAGTGCAACACGCTCGGCCGTTCTTCAACTCTGGAGTCGACTACTGCGGCCCCATTTGGATCCGTCATAAAATCCGTAGAAAAAGACCTGTAAAGGCTTATATTGCAGTGTTTTGCTGTTTTGCCACAAAAGCAGTACATCTGGAGCCAGTAATTGACCTGATCGACGATTCTTGGGGCAACGAGGAAAATGTCAGACCATCCATTGTGATAACGCAACAAACTTTGTCGGTGCCTCAACCAATTGAAGGCGTTAGAAGAAACAATCTTCACTGAAAATGCCCAAACACGGATCATAAACCAATGCAGCAAGAATCAGGTGGAATTCAAGTTAATACCCCCTCGGGCACCATCTTTTGGCGGCCTATGGGAAGCTGCACTAAAATCTGCAAAACGGCTACTGGTATCAGTCACAGCCACATCATCATTAACATTTGAAGAGCTCAATACGGTAATCATTGAGGTCGAGGCGATACTCAACTCAAGGCCCATCACTCCGATGTCAGGTCATTTTCTAATTGGTGAGCCTCTAGTGGCACCTCCAGATGCCAATCTTGCCCGACCTGGAAAAACGTTGGTCAAATGATGGGAGTTAGTATCCAGGCTCAAAAAATCGTTCTGGAATCAGTGGTCCATGGAATACCTACAAGAACTGCAAATTCGCACCAAATGGAAAACCATGGCGCAGAATGTCAAAGAAGGTTTACTAGTACTAGTAAAAGAAGACAACGTACCGGTTATGAGCTGGCCCATGGGACGGATAGTAAAAACATATCCAGGCAAGTTTAATCATATCCGAGTCGTAGACGTAAAAACAGCATCGAGAATATTCAAAAGACCAGTCACTCGTTTGGCACCTTTACTAAAAGAAGAAGTAGCCACAAAACTTCTGCACAACTCCAGCGAGGACGCGGCGCAGGCAAAAGAAATCGCTACGCAGAAAAGGAAGATGTCATTTCCGATCCTCCCAACGTTTTTGGCAATATCAATTTGGCAGACTAGCCGAAAGGAAACACCCGAGCCAGCCCAAGCACCCGAGCAAGACCAAGGAACTACAGCCAAGGAAGTCAGTTTGGAGGAACTCGGCGCCTTTGAAAAAGACCAAATGGAAGGATCAAATCACCACTCCTCAGCATCATCAAATAGCTGCCTATGTGGCCCTAACAATGTCAATACTGTTCGGCATTGCATGGGCTCTCAGACGAACTGTCGGCAAATGGACACCAATACGCCGGACAACCGAACCCAGGCAGAACACGGAACAACCACCACCAGAACCTACCCCATGAACTTTTTCGTTCGACCTTAGCGAAGGTTGAACACTTGTTCAACGGCCGGGAGAATGTTCAGTCGCAGCATTATTTAATAATAAGCAATAATATTCATCTACAATAACAACATGTATTAACTCCTCAGTCGCAGCAACATTTAGTTATCGTAAATAAAGTATCAAATTACCAAGCCACGCGAATATGCATATGAGGTAATTAGCTGGGGCAATGGTCTCAGTAGCTAGCAATAACCCACATTCACAGTAACCCACACCATATATTACACGTTATTTCTGTTAACATAAGCACTTTTGTACCTATAAATACTGTTTAGTTTTCATCAGTAAATCAGTAAGAAATCTACCTCAAACAGAAGCTTTACTCATGTATCAGAGGCTGTCGCTGTGTCTTCAGACCCTCATTCAACCAACCAAACCGTCCACCTAGTTCCAAGTGCTAGTTGCAACAACAAAAGGCATTAGTTTATGCACTATCTGCCAGGCATCTAAGCCTCCTCATAAACAAATATATAACTTTATAGGTTCGGAGATGTCTCCTTCACTGTGTTGCAAACTTCTGACTGAAATTATAATACCCTGAAAGGGTATAAAAAAGAGAATAAGAATAAAAAACTGAGGTAAATTTACATATAATGCAAATGTCTTCGCATTCACGAGCAAAATCGAGCAAAGTCAGTGGGTAAAGCTGCACATACATTTTTGTAAGCCATTGGACTGGGTTTGAATCCACCGAAGGCATAATGAATTTTTTTAATTTCAAAACATTAAGTATAGTTTTTTGCTTGCATTTTTTTATTTCTTAGTATTAAATACTGTAACTATTAATGAAAAAAATTGCTAAAAATAAAAAGGGTCTCACTCGTTGCCGACGGGATTCGAACCCGTGACATTTCAAAAATACTTCAGCTTAGCCAGCTACACCACCAACCAATTCAAAAATAGTAATCTTATTTTCATAATAATGTGAACATAACTAAAATGTATAATGAACGTTTTGATTTATTTGGAGCCCTCTGCTCTTCATAATTGTATTCATAATATGTATAAAGTAAAAAGCTTTTTAATATGGTTAATATGGTTATAAATTTAAGAGAAATACGGTTTTTTTTAAATACCTCCTGGAGCAGCAAAAATTGAAAACAAACTTGATCTGCGTGCAGATATAAGAAGTCTAAATCCCAAGTATGTCTCTTATAGTCTCTGAGATATAGGCGTTCATATAGACAGACGGACAGACGGACGGATGAACGGACAGGCGGACATTGCTATATCGACTCCTTTAGTGGTCCTGACCAATATTTAAGTAACTTTTTGGGGTGTGCTACGCGTCCTTCTGCCTGTTACAGAAAACCGCACTAGCACAAAACTATGTATAATACCTGTGTACCTTTGGTAGCGCGCAAGGGCAAGGGCAAACATCAAAATTTAAAAAATTACAATTTTTGTAAACAATTTTTTTTTAATTTTTGAAAATATTTTTATTTGAGCCAATCAATAAAAACAAAGCTAAAAATAAATTAAATAAATTTAAAAAAACAATTTCTATGAGAAATTTTGTTTTTTTTTTTACGTTGATATCCTATAATAGGCGAATAGGTGGGCGTGGCACATTGTCCACTACATATATATATATTTTACAGCAATTCATTGTCAAATGCCTGATACAAGCAATTTCCAGCAATCGTCTGGTGAAACGTTATCAGGCTTAGGGAAAGTTGGCAAAGTTAGGGAAAGTTATGATGAAAGATCAGTTTCTGGACGGATTTCAAGGTCTATTGCAGCAATGTCTAAAATCTCCTGAAGGGATTAATTTTCAGTTTCTTTTCGATGCTCTACTTCGAAATTATAACACGGAAGTTTGATAGCCCATCTAGCCAATCTACCGCTTAGATAGGCCATATAAGACTTGCGTGGTCAGTGACTACTTTGACACTATGACCCTCAATGTACATCCTGAATTTCTTAATTGCGAACACTACGGCTATGAATTCGAGTTCGGGGACTGTATAGTTCTGAGCTTCTTAGAGATGTAAGTTATATAAAACGTTCACAGCCGGAATCATCACATTGGCCTAGAACTGCACCTACACCATGTAGTGAAGCATCGCATAGCAGGATAATTAGGGTGGAAGGGTGGAAGGCGACTTATATAGGAATGGGATGCGTCCTTTACAGTGACTGCATTCAAATTTAGTTTGTTGGCTCCGCTGTCCAAAAGAGCTAGATACGATGGAAAATTTAAAAAATTCAGCCGAACCGGACTACAAACAGACCATGCTAGACACTTAGTAGCTCGCTCAGATTTTTTGATGCACAATTCCGAATGCTATAATTATTATTTAAATCGATGCAGAAGTGAGTTTCAGGCAAATCCGAAGCAATTTTACGCTTTTGTCAATTCTAAAGGAAAATCACAGCTCTTCCCTTCCCGTCTTCATCTAATAACTGAGTCTGCCTCCGCTGAGCTTGACATTGCGAACTTATTCGCAAAATTTTTCCAGTCCACGTATTCTACCTCTTCTTTTGATGTAACGTCGATGTATAATTATTCTCTTCCGCACTCCAACTGCATTTTTATGCCCACTATTAGCGAAGACGATGTTCTTAGGAACTTAAAATCTTTTAAGCCATCCTTCTCTTCTGGTCCCGATCTTGTGCCTAGTTGTGTATTGAGAAATTCTGCAAATGCGTTATTTAGTCCTTTGTCAAAGCTCTTTCAGTTATCTCTTAATATGTCATTTTTTCCCGATAGTTGGAAGGTGTCCTGCATAAAAAGGGTATCAAGTCAAATATCGAGAACTACAGAGGTATTGATAAATTTAGTGCGATTCCCAAGATTTTTGAATCACTGATTACTGTTCAACTGCAGCACCAATGCAGCTCATTTATGTCCTCCTCGCAGCATGGTTTTATGAAACAAAGATCTACCACAACAAACCTTCTTGAGTTCTGTGCTGTTATAAAAAACGCCTCTAAACACAATACCCAGACTGGCGTTATCTTTACAGATTTCAGTAAAGCGTTTGACTCGATGAATCACCAGCTTTTGTTAAAAAACGTTCATTATTGGGGTTCCTTTGCTGACTGATTGCAATATATTTATCTAACCGGACTCAGAGAGTAGCTTTTAAGGTGTCTTCGCGTTTGTTAAGCGCTGGTCCAAGGAGTTTGATGATCCCTACACCACCATCTCTTGTTCGTCCCATTCTGAAATACTGCTCTTGTGTGTGGTCACCCCAGTACGCGAAATATCAGGATCTTATAAAATCGGTACAGAAACCATTTCTCTTGGGATCCTCATCATCATCTGCCTTCCTACTTAGACAGACTGCGGCTTTTAGGCCTGCCTACGCTTAAGGACCTCCGGTCCTTCTATTGAATAATGTTCTTACACAAATACATGGTCACATTTCCTCGAAGTACCTCTTGAACCTTATAAGGCTCTCGATTCCTACAAGGCCTTCCCGTCACTTTCGACCCATTGCCCTGGAGGTCTGCAGGACAAACCTCGAAATGCATGAGCCTTTTCATGTTTTATGTTCTTTGTACAATGAGTACTACCATTTGTTACGTGTTGAGGTGTCCTTAGATTTTAATTCAAATTCATATTCTTCGTTACCTATCCTTACCTCTGACCACCTGATGCGAGTCGGAGCACATCTTTAAAAAACACTCCCTGCTTCGGTCAGAGGTAAGGGTACGGCCTTACATGGCAGTTATTTGCCATTTTTCAAAAATAAATAAATAAATAAATAAACAAGAAAGGAAGCTAACTTCGGCTCACCGAAGTTTGTATACCCTAGCAGAGTTTAAACAAAAAATTAAAAACGAAATTCTGAAATAATAATTTGTTGCCAAATCTCAAATTTGATGGCAATGGTTTGAAACACGGCTAAGCTATGGTTTTTTTATTTTCCTGATTGTTCCTATGGAAGCTATAGGATATAGTCAGCCGATTTTCATGAAATTAAAATCAAAATTCAGAAATACTAAAATATGGCTAAATATCAAATTTGGTGAAAATATGTTGAAAACTGACAAAATTATGAATTTTTCTTTTATTTTCCTGATTGTTCCTATGGAAGCTATAGGATATAGTCAGCCGATTTTCATGAAATTAAAATCAAAATTCAGGAATAATAAAATATGGCTAAATATCAAATTTGGTGAAAATATGTTGAAAACTGACAAAGTTATGGGATTTTCTTTTATTTTCCTACGCAAACTAGTCCCTCAGTTTTAAAGCTATCTGAATGAAACTTTGCAGTTAGGCTTCTATATACTCTCACTCGTACATATGTCGGAACGGGCCGGATCGGACGACTATATCATATAGCTGCCATAGGAACGATCTGAAAAATTTTCAAAAAAAAATTATAACTTTGTCAGTTTTTCACATATTTTCACAAAAATTTGATATTTAGCCATATTTTAGTATTCCTGAATTTTGATTTTAATTTCATGAAAATCGGCTGACTATATCCTATAGCTTCCATAGGAACAATCAGGAAAATAAAAGAAAAATTCCTAACTTTGCCAGTTTTCAACATATTTTCACCAAATTTGATAGTTACCCATATTTTAGTATTCCTGAATTTCGATTTTAATTTCATGAAAATCGGCTGACTATACCCTATAGCTTCCATAGGAACAATCAGGAAAATAAAAGAAAACACCATAACTTTGTCAGATTTCAACATATTTTCACCAAATTTGATATTTAGCCATATTTTAGTATTTCTGAATTTCGGTTTTAATTTCATGAAAATCGGACAACTATATCCTATAGCTTCCATAGGAACAATCAGGAAAATAAAAAAACCATACATAGCTTAGCTGTGTTTCAAACCATTGCCATCAAATTTGAGATTTGGCAACTAATTATTATTTCAGAATTTCGGTTTTAATTATACCCTTGCAGGGTATATTAGTTTCTGTCCGTCTGTCCGATTCTACGCAAACTAGTCCCTCAGTTTTAAAGCTATCGGAATGAAACTTTGCAGTTAGGCTTCTATATACTCTCACTCGTACATATGTCGGAACGGGCCGGATCGGACGACTATATCATATAGCTGCCAGAGGAACGATCCGAAAAATTTTCAAAAAACAATTATAACTTTGCCAGTTTTCAACATATTTTCACCAAATTTGATATTTAGCCATATTTTATTATTCCTGAATTTTGATTTTAATTTCATGAAAATCGGCTGACTATATCCTATAGCTTCCATAGGAACAATCAGGAAAATAAAAGAAAAATTCCTAACTTTGCCAGTTTTCAACATATTTTCACCAAATTTGATAGTTACCCATATTTTAGTATTCCTGAATTTCGATTTTAATTTCATGAAAATCGGCTGACTATACCCTATAGCTTCCATAGGAACAATCAGGAAAATAAAAGAAAACACCATAACTTTGTCAGATTTCAACATATTTTCACCAAATTTGATATTTAGCCATATTTTAGTATTTCTGAATTTTGATTTTAATTTCATGAAAATCGGCTGACTATATCCTATAACTTCCATAGGAACAATCAGGAAAATAAAAAAAACCATAGATTAGCCGTGTTTCAAACCATTGCACTATGGGGCCGCGGACCGGTTTTGGTGGCCTTAACTAATAACTCGGTCAGTTTTGGAGATATCGAAACTTATCGACATGAAACTTAACATATCGTCATAATTTGTCCCTACGCACATATGGTATGAAAATCGTTCGGATCAGGAAACTATATTCTATAGCTCCTATAGGAACGATCGGGTAAAACTAAAGATAAAGTAATGAAATCTTAGGAGCTGAAATGTGTTGCTTTTTTAATACTATGAGCAATTTTGAGCTAAATCGGATAACGCTTTCCGTAGCAACTATCAGACTAAAATGCCGAATTTCTGTGTTTTTCTATAAGTGCAGCTAAATCGAAAAAGAACAAAACAAGTCAAAAGGTTAAAACTTATATTTTATTTTAATTATTAGTTTAATTATTCATTTATTTCGTTTTCCATTTCGAAAAAAAGCATTTTACGGCCTTTTATTGTGAAAAAAACACCGATTTGGTTGCTGTTTAGAGTAGCAAAAATGATATGTTTAAAAAATTATTTTGAAAACTTTTGAAAAATGACTTTTGGCCACAAAAACCGGTCCGCGGCCCCATAGTGCATTGCCATCAAATTTGAGATTTGGCAAAAAATTATTATTTCAGAATTTCGTTTTTAATTTTTTGTTTAAACTCTTGTGACGCCCGGGGCGCACACACAGACATACACCCACCTATTCTTATATACTTACATACACACCCTTAGAATTAAAGACATATGTACATAAGCATGAGACAAGCATGAAAAAAAGAAATAAAAACATGAAGAACATGAGACATAAAATCAAATTCAAATACCCTACGCGCGCGCGCCCACGACAGGGCACACTGATTTCAAGGGGCCGGGCACACTAATCCCAAGAGTCGGTCACACCCAAAGGGATCGAGAAAGCACGATCTGGAAGCCACACTAAACGCTCCCGAGCGCTATATAAAGCGGGCCAGATCCCTCAGGAAGGCATTCAGTGCGAGCAGCCGAGCAAGCAACACCTCCAGGACCAAGACGGATCACCGGGTAAGCAGGAGCAGCAAATAAGCCGCAAAGGTAACCTGTTAGGAAACCAAGGATCGGACTAAACCGATCTTCCAGCTGGTAGACCTCAAGGGCCTCTAAAATCTTCTCATAACCTAGTAGACCTCAAGGGCCTCTAAAACCGTTCTCATAAACTAGTAGACCTCAAGGGCCTCTAAAACCGTTCTCATAACCTAGTAGACCTCAAGGGCCTCTAAAACCTTCTCATAAACTAGTAGACCTCAAGGGCCTCTAAAACCGTTCTCATAACCTAGTAGACCTCAAGGGCCTCTAAAACCTTCTCATAAACTAGTAGACCTCAAGGGCCTCTAAAACCGTTCTCATAACCTAGTAGACCTCAAGGGCCTCTAAAACCTTTTCATAACTAGTAGACCTCAAGGGCCTCTAAAACCGTTCTCATAACCTAGTAGACCTCAAGGGCCTCTAAAACCTTCTCATAACTAGTAGACCTCAAGGGCCTCTAAAACCGTTCTCATAACCTAGTAGACCTCAAGGGCCTCTAAAACCGTTCTCATAACCTAGTAGACCTCAAGGGCCTCTAAAACCGTTCTCATAACCTAGTAGACCTCAAGGGCCTCTAAAACCTTCTCATAACTAGTAGACCTCAAGGGCCTCTAAAACCTTCTCATAACCTAGTAGACCTCAAGGGCCTCTAAAACCTTCTCATAACTAGTAGACCTCAAGGGCCTCTAAAACCGTTCTCATAACCTAGTAGACCTCAAGGGCCTCTAAAACCTTCTCATAACTAGTAGACCTCAAGGGCCTCTAAAACCTTCTCATAAACTAGTAGACCTCAAGGGCCTCTAAAACCGTTCTCATAACCTAGTAGACCTCAAGGGCCTCTAAAACCTTTTCATAACTAGTAGACCTCAAGGGCCTCTAAAACCGTTCTCATAACCTAGTAGACCTCAAGGGCCTCTAAAACCTTCTCATAACTAGTAGACCTCAAGGGCCTCTAAAACCGTTCTCATAACCTAGTAGACCTCAAGGGCCTCTAAAACCGTTCTCATAACCTAGTAGACCTCAAGGGCCTCTAAAACCTTCTCATAACTAGTAGACCTCAAGGGCCTCTAAAACCGTTCTCATAACCTAGTAGACCTCCAGGGACTCTAAAACTGTATCTAACTAGCAGACCTCGAGGGTCTCTTCCTCTTTCCTCCAAGTAGGCTTCCAGCCGCCGACAACAGGAGCAGCCGACGACTCCAGCAGCCTCCGACTGCCGACGCCGGCGACTGCAGCTACCGACCCCCCCCTCCCGCCGACGACGCCTTCGCAGCCGGCGACTCCAGTAGCATCCGGCTGCCGACGCCGACGACGGCCGCTACCCACGCCCCGCAGCCGACGACTTCGACACCCGCAGCGACGAGCAACCAGAACCCTCCCTCCGGGCACCCACGCGACCGCTCGTCATTCACCATCCACCCTCCCATTTGCTGTACTCATACAAAATTATCTCACCTACAAAAAAAGAAAGAACAAAAATAAACTAGGAAATAATCCATTACTGGGTAATCACTCACGCCTTCACCTCTGGGGAAAGGATCGGGATCTCTTCCAGCAACTCTGCCTGACTCAAATATAAATATCTGAGACGACCCTGGCCACCCGCGAGCTTCCGGAGCAATTGACCAACCGTCACAGTGGCGCCCGTTAACAGGTATAAGAGTTGCGAGGAAGAACCGAAACCGAAAAGAGGAATGTCGAGCTGGGTATATTTAGCATCTAAGGAAGAGCTGACAGGATACGCAGCCGAATTTCTACTGGAACAAGGCGGAACAAACGAAGAACTAAGGAGGATAGTGGCAGCATTCGCAAAGAGGACAGACCACAGCGACGAGATAGGGAAAAGGCTGATAGAACTGTCAAACAAACACAGGAGAGACAGAAGCCCAGCAAGGAGAGAAATAACGCCGGAATCACCGTCAGAAACGGAGGATAAGAAAGAGGAGGATCACAACCCACTAATAAAAATAACCAGATCAAAAGAAAGGAAAACAGAACATCAGAGAACCAGCAAAACCGAGATACAAAGAAATGGAAGCAGAAAAGGAAACAAAAATGGGAAGGAAGATCGAGACGGAAGTCGTGGACCGAGTACGAAACTGGGGGATTCGATATCAAGGATCGAGTAACCCATTAGAATTCCTGGAGAAAATGGAGCAATGGGCGGCAGGATATGGAATCAAACCAGATCATCTGGTACAGACAATGCCATTTATCCTGGAGGGTGCAGCGATAGACTGGTGGAACACCACACCGTCCAAAATAACGACCTGGGCACAACTGACCACCGAGATTCTGGAATATTTCCTGCCACCAAGATACGAGGAAAGAGTACAAACGCAAATCGCTCAGCTAAAACAGCGAGAAAACGAGCCGGTAAGAGAGTACGCCATGAGTCTGAGAAAATTAATGCGGTTCTCTAAGCTATCAGAGGAAGAAAAACTGGATAGAGTATTTTTAAACTGCAGAAGTAAGATCAAATTATATACGCGAAGATCAGGGTTCCAGACACTGACGCAGTTCCTCAAACTGGCAGAGGAAGTAGAGGAGATAGAAGCCGCAGAAGGTACGGTACGAACAGACAGCCTAGGACAACAACAGCAACTACGACCAGAGATATGCATGAGATGCGGCGGGACAGGACATACGGCGCGAATATGTGGAAACCCGCCAAGACTGTTCTGCTGGGTATGCGGAAGAAACGGTGTTCGTACAACGGAGTGTTGCAGGACGGGACCGGGAAACGCAGGGGGCCTGAGCAGATAAAGCTGGCAACTCAGGCCACGGAACAAACGCCAGCAGCAGGAAAGCGATTATATTGCGACGGATTTCAGGTAATAGCAGTAATAACGATAGGAAACCAATCAACGAAAGGAGTAATCGACACCGGAGCATCACGAAGCACAATAAGTGTGAACCGATATAAGACCCTCAGGAAAGGAGGAAGATGGGAGGGAACACGATCGGCGATCACACTGGCAAACGGCACGACGCAGAAAACTAGTGGAAGTTTCACAACGACAATCAGATTTGGAGAGAAGAAAGTGGAAATTTCCTTTCTGATACTACCACAAGTAGCGGGGGAGATCCTGCTAGGTATGGACTTCTTGGCAGGGGTCGGAAGCATGCTACGATGCAACGACCTAGATCTAGAAATAACAAAGACCGTGGACAACAATGAGGAAGCGACAACAAGGGAACAGTCACCAGAGAACGAGGAACCAACAGAAGAGGAAATACAAACGTTCCTGGATAAGCAAAGGCAAGTATTCGAAAATATTAAAGGGGTATGCAATATCACAACACACAAAATCTATCTAAGGGATGACAAACCCATAAAACAGAGATATTACCCGCGAAACCCGAAACAACAGGGCATAATAAACGAACAGGTCGACGAGTTATTAGCACTAGGGTTGATAGAACGTTCATATAGCCCGTACAGCGCACCGGTGGTATTAGTAAAGAAAAAGAATAATGAATGGAGGATGTGCATAGACTATCGGCTATTAAACGAAAAAACGGAAAAGGACGCGTACCCGGTATCAAGAATGAATTTCATCCTAGACCAGCTAAGAGAGGCGAAGTTCATCAGCACGATTGATTTAAAATCAGGGTACTGGCAGATACCAATGGAACCAAACAGTCGTCAATATACGGCCTTCACGGTGCCAGGCAGAGGTTTGTTTCAATGGAAGGTTATGCCATTCGGATTGACAACAGCACCAGCAACGTTTCAAAGAGCGTTAGATTCAATTATAGGACCAGAAATGGAACCATTCGCATTTGCATATCTAGACGACATTGTGGTAATCGGGAGAACGAAGCAAGAACACATGGACAAGTTACGAGAAGTATTCCAAAGATTGCAACGGGCAAATCTAAAGATAAATCCCGACAAGTGCCATTTTTTCCAAAAGGAGTTAAAATACCTGGGGCACGTCATAAGCGATCGTGGCATCAGAACAGACCCAGAAAAGGTGTCGGCCATTCAAGAACTACAAACACCGACCTCGACGAAGGAAGTACACAGTTTTCTGGGAATGGCATCATGGTATAGAAGATTTATACCCAACTTCACAGAACAGGCCAACGCATTACAGAACCTGATAAGAAAGGGAAAGAAATTCGAGTGGGGCAAACCACAACAAGAATCTTTCGAGAATCTTAAAAGAAGCCTGATGAGTGCACCAGTTCTAGCATGCCCGAACTTCACACGACAGTTCAAGGTACAGACAGACGCCAGTGACCGAGGGATAGGAGCAGTACTCACACAAGAAGGGCTAGACGGAGAACATGTCATCTCATATGCCAGTAGACGGTTGAGCGAAGTAGAGAGAAATTACAGCGCCACAGAAAAAGAATCTTTAGCCATCTACTGGGGAATCAACAAATACAAAATGTACCTGGAAGGATATAAATTCATAGTGGTAACAGACCACATGGCATTGAAATGGCTAAACTCGATAGAAAGTCCGTCGGGGCGAGTAGCAAGATGGGCCCTGGGATTACAACCTTTCCAATTCGAGGTACAATACCGCAAGGGAAAACTCAATGCAGTAGCAGATGCACTGTCACGAACACCCAGAATAGAAACCCGGGCAATAACCACGGCAGGCTGGGTGGATAAAAAAATTCGAGAGGTCAAAGAACACACAAGTAATGAAGAGTACCGGATAGAGGAAGGGAAGCTATATAAGGCAAACGGAAACAGAAGAGACCCGCAGCCATGGAAATTGTGTGTCAGAGACGAGGATATTAATAGAGTACTAACGGAGAATCACAGTACACCAGAAGCAGGCCATCTAGGAATGTCAAAAACAATAAAAAGAATAAGAACCCGCTATTTTTGGCCCCGGCTAACAAAGGACGTAAAAGAGTTCGTAAGGAAATGCGAATGCTGCCAGCAATACAAAGTATCGCAACAAAAGGCGGCAGGACAAATGTTGACCAGAGTAGCGGAACTACCATGGGAAACAATATGCGTCGACTTTATAGGACCACTACCCAGAACTAAACACGGGAACACGTCACTGATAGTTATCATCGACAAATTTTCCAAATGGGTAGAACTAGCCGCACTGAGACAAGCCACGGCAGACACCTTCCTCAGAACTTTCCGAGAACGCGTAATAGCTAGAATGGGTACACCAAAAGTCCTGATCTCGGATAACGGCGTACAATTCACAGGACGGAAGACAAAAACGGCCATGGAAAAATGGGGAATCCGACAACAGTTTACGGCACCCTATACGCCACAAGAGAACCCGACCGAACGAGCAAATAGGACAATCAAAACTATGATAGCACAAACGACCGGGGAAGACCAAACTAGGTGGGACGAAAACCTACCAGAGTTGATGCTCGCGTTCAACAGCAGTACGTCGGAATCAACAAAATATAGCCCGGCACAGCTAATGTTCGGACGAGAGTTACGACTGCCCAACACATTATTCGACAGCCAGACAGAAGGTTCTGGAATAATACAGGAAGGAATAAAAGAAAGATGGGAACGGTTAAAAAACATCAGGCAAGAGGCCACATCAAACATGACCGAAGCAGCAGAACGACAACGCCGCCATTATAATCTCCGAAAACGAGAATGGAAGCCAGCGATAGGCGATCTGGTATGGTGCAAGACCCACGCATTATCCAAGGCAGTAGACAAGTTCAATGCCAAATTGGCACCAAAATACGATGGTCCATGGAAAGTAGTCCAATTTATATCACCCGTCATAATTGTAGCACGTGACACGAAGTCACACAAAACGAAGCGAATATATATCGGGGATATAAAACCATGTGAACCAATAAGAACAGAACCAAATCTAGCCAACACTACGAAAGAATTAAGCGATCAGTATACAAGCCCAAGCCCATTAAAACACAGACAAAAAACATCGGTAACAATCGATGAACGGGCAGGATCAGGGTCAGATAGGCATACTAACAATCGATTAATAAATATCGCATACGCTAACAAACAAAATCATTCAATTACAGATATCATCATGCAGCGGCTACCCGAAAGCTTCAACCGGCTGAAGAAAAACTACGAGAAGTTGGCAGCGGCAAGGAGCCGCACCCAGTTGATCGCAATGGAGGAGGCACCCGGAGGATCACGCAAGAGGACCCAACCCACGAAGATGGGCCGCCAACTACAACAGGCAGACCCGACAACGCCACCAGCAACACCCACCGTGGCCCGAACCACACACGGGCATCGGGTAGCCCATGTACCCCAAACAACAGGGGACATGGGGGCGGAACAGGGTGCCGCAAACACCAGGCGAACCGGTACAGAGGGCACATCAGGAGGAACGGGTACAAACACGTCCACCGACCGGCACGCCAACAGCTATACGCGAGCCGGCACGGAGACTGCCGCAGCCATACAGACAGGCACAAACAAGCCCACCGACCGGCACGCCACCAGCAACACGCGAGCCGGCACGGGGGCCGCCGCAACCAGAACGGGCACAAACATGCCCACCGACCGGCACGCCACCAGCAACACGCGAGCCGGCACGGGGGCCGCCGCAACCAGAACGGGCACAAACATGCCCACCGACCGGCACGCCACCAGCCATACGCGAGCCGGCACGGAGACAGCCGCAGGACCAGCTACAGGCGTAACAAAGCCCACCGACCGGCGCGCTACAAACAAGAACACGCCCACCGACTGGTACGCCGCAAACAATGCGCGGACCACAAAAATAGGACCGGGACAGAGAATGGCGAACCCTCCTCATCCCAACCGGGACGCCAACAGCTATATGCGAACCGGTTGTGGTGAGAACGCAGGAGGAGAGAGGGGACGCCACCCGGACACCTCGCCACGGAAGCGACCAAGGCAGCCGACACCACGTCGATACAACGAGCAGCTGCCTACCATAGCGGAAGAGCACCGGAGGGGATCGCCGTCACCAGACAGAGATGTGCTCGACATCGAGGCAGACCCGATGGGGCCCATATTTCGGCGTCGGCAATGGCCGATATAAGGGATCGACTGGCGAAGAAGGGCTATGGGAAGCAGCAGTCCTTCTTTGTTCGAGACGGAGCCCAGACGTGGAGAGTTGTGTTCTCCCGACAAAACAACGTCAGGATCGAGAGGCTGGCCCCAAAACAAAAGGAGGGGGAGGTGTGACGCCCGGGGCGCACACACAGACATACACCCACCTATTCTTATATACTTACATACACACCCTTAGAATTAAAGACATATGTACATAAGCATGAGACAAGCATGAAAAAAAGAAATAAAAACATGAAGAACATGAGACATAAAATCAAATTCAAATACCCTACGCGCGCGCGCCCACGACAGGGCACACTGATTTCAAGGGGCCGGGCACACTAATCCCAAGAGTCGGTCACACCCAAAGGGATCGAGAAAGCACGATCTGGAAGCCCCACTAAACGCTCCCGAGCGCTATATAAAGCGGGCCAGATCCCTCAGGAAGGCATTCAGTGCGAGCAGCCGAGCAAGCAACACCTCCAGGACCAAGACGGATCACCGGGTAAGCAGGAGCAGCAAATAAGCCGCAAAGGTAACCTGTTAGGAAACCAAGGATCGGACTAAACCGATCTTCCAGCTAGTAGACCTCAAGGGCCTCTAAAATCTTCTCATAACCTAGTAGACCTCAAGGGCCTCTAAAACCGTTCTCATAAACTAGTAGACCTCAAGGGCCTCTAAAACCGTTCTCATAACCTAGTAGACCTCAAGGGCCTCTAAAACCTTCTCATAAACTAGTAGACCTCAAGGGCCTCTAAAATCGTTCTCATAACCTAGTAGACCTCAAGGGCCTCTAAAACCTTCTCATAAACTAGTAGACCTCAAGGGCCTCTAAAACCGTTCTCATAACCTAGTAGACCTCAAGGGCCTCTAAAACCTTCTCATAACTAGTAGACCTCAAGGGCCTCTAAAACCGTTCTCATAACCTAGTAGACCTCAAGGGCCTCTAAAACCGTTCTCATAACCTAGTAGACCTCAAGGGCCTCTAAAACCTTCTCATAACTAGTAGACCTCAAGGGCCTTTAAAACCTTTTCATAACTAGTAGACCTCAAGGGCCTCTAAAACCGTTCTCATAACCTAGTAGACCTCAAGGGCCTCTAAAACCTTCTCATAACTAGTAGACCTCAAGGGCCTCTAAAACCGTTCTCATAACCTAGTAGACCTCAAGGGCCTCTAAAACCGTTCTCATAACCTAGTAGACCTCAAGGGCCTCTAAAACCTTCTCATAACTAGTAGACCTCAAGGGCCTCTAAAACCGTTCTCATAACCTAGTAGACCTCCAGGGACTCTAAAACTGTATCTAACTAGCAGACCTCGAGGGTCTCTTCCTCTTTCCTCCAAGTAGGCTTCCAGCCGCCGACAACAGGAGCAGCCGACGACTCCAGCAGCCTCCGACTGCCGACGCCGGCGACTGCAGCTACCGACCCCCCCCCCCGCCGACGACGCCTTCGCAGCCGGCGACTCCAGTAGCATCCGGCTGCCGACGCCGACGACGGCCGCTACCCACGCCCCGCAGCCGACGACTTCGACACCCGCAGCGACGAGCAACCAGAACCCTCCCTCCGGGCACCCACGCGACCGCTCGTCATTCACCATCCACCCTCCCATTTGCTGTAGTCATACAAAATTATCTCACCTACAAAAAAAGAAAGAACAAAAATAAACTAGGAAATAATCCATTACTGGGTAATCACTCACGCCTTCACCTCTGGGGAAAGGATCGGGATCTCTTCCAGCAACTCTGCCTGTTGAGTCAGATATAAATATCTGAGACGACCCTGGCCACCCGCGAGCTTCCGGAGCAATTGACCAACCGTCACACTCTGCAAGGGTAAACAAACTTCGGTGAGCCGAAGTTAGCTTTCTTTCTTGTTTTTTCCTGATTGTTCCTATGGAAGCTATAGGATATAGTCAGCCGATTTTCATGAAATTAAAACCGAAATTCGGAAATAATACTAAATGGGCAAATATCAAATTTGGTGAAAATTGGTTGAAAACTGACAAAGTTATGGTTTTTTCTTTTATTTTCCTGATTGTTCCTATGGAAGCTATAGGGTATAGTCAGCCGATTTTCATGAAATTAAAATCGAAATTCAGGAATAATAAAATATGGCTAAATATCAAATTTGGTGAAAATATGTTGAAAACTGGCAAAGTTATAATTGTTTTTTGAAAATTTTTCGGATCGTTCCTCTGGCAGCTATATGATATAGTCGTCCGATCCGGCCCGTTCCGACATAGTTACGAGTGAGAGTATATAGAAGCCTAACTGCAAAGTTTCATTCAGATAGCTTTAAAACTGAGGGACTAGTTTGCGTAGAAACGGACAGACGGACAGACGGACAGAAGGACAGACGGACATGGCTAGATCGACTCGGCTGTTGATCCTGATCAACAATATATATACTTTATAGGGTCGGAGATGCCTCCTTCACTGCGTTGCAAACTTTTGACTGAAACTAATATACCCTGCAAGGGTATAAAAAGCCAACTGGGAGAAATATGAGACTCTCACACACAAAAACAACGATACATTTCCCTCTTCAGTTAACGTCAATAAAGAAGCTGCACAAATTAACAAAATTATATTACGTAGCGCAAACATTTCCATCCCACAAACCTCAGTAAACACAAAGCCCTACAAGGTTCCCTGGTGGAACAAAAGACTAGCACAGTTTAAAAAAGAAAAACAATTAGCTTGGAAAGCACTTAATCGCAACATTAACCTTACAAATGTTATAAACTACAGACGCTTAAACGCCAAGTACAGGTTTGAAATTAAAAAAAGAAAAAGCGAAGCTTCCATCTCCTTTACATCCACCATTCAACCAGAAACTCCTTCATCCAAAATATGGAGCAACATAAGACGCTTCTGCGGTCTTAACCCAGTTAAACAAATCCACAAAATAATCAATCCGGAAAACAACACAGCAACAACAGATACTGTCGAAATAGCCAACCTCTTCTCCCAACACTTCTCAGAACTGTCAAACTACTCAAACTTCTCAAACGAATTCCGAAACAACAAATATAAAATTAACTTAGCCAATTACACACCCACCCCAACAGCCAAAACTATCGAGGAAAACATATCTCACCTTGAATTGATTGCAGCACTACAAACTCTTAAAGGATTCACCCCAGGATTAAACAGAATCTCTTACGTAATGATAAGTAACAGCTCTCTTACCACAAAAAACAGATTTAAAAACCTCTTTAACCAAATATTCGATAGCCACATACATCAGGCCTACAAAATAAGCCAAATCATACCGATTCTCAAGCCAAAAACTGACAAAACAAATATCTCTTCATACAGACACATTTCCTTCAACTGCTGTCTAGCAAAAACACTAGACAAAATCATAGCAAAAAGACTGTGGTGGTTTGTGACACACAACAATCTTCTAAATGCGAACCAATTTGGCTTTAAAAATGGCAAATCGACTTCAGATGGTCTACTATACGTAGACCATCTCTTAACGAAGTCAAAAAGGCACACCTTCCTCGTCACTTTTGACTTTTCAAGAGCCTTTGATCGAGTAGGTGTGCACACCAGGAATGGAAAACAGGACCAAAAATTATAAATTACGTAAAAAACTTCATGCTCAAAAGGAAAATAATTGTCAGAGTAGGTTCACACATGCCCAACTCACTTTCATTATCCAATGGTATCCAACAGGTATCACCGTTATCGGTGATCTTATTTCTCATTGCATACAACAAGCTCTCAAACATATTATCCTTACACAAAGAAATTAAATTTATCGCATACGCCGACGACTTTTTCCTTAACCTTAATTTCAATCTAGACAATTTGTTTCACAACATAAACAATTGGTGCTCATACTCAGGAGCATTCCTATCCTTAACTAAATGCCAACACCTCCATATCTATCAAAAACACAATTGCACCAGCACAATAAGCTGAGCAATATGCGAATACAACAAGTAACTGCACTCAGAGTCTTAGGGATAACCATAGACACTAAATATAATTGGGACACACACATAAAATCACTACTTCCATCACTACACCGAAAGCTAAATATCATTTAATGCCTCTCCAACCAAAAATTCAACTGCAATACACAAACACTTCTTCACGTTGCGAAAGCTACAGTCATAGCAAAAATGGAGTATGGCTTGTTTCTATACAGACACGCTCCGAAAAGTGTATTAAACTAATTAAAAACACCCTTTAGCACTGCAATTCGGCTAGGATTAGGATTAAAGTTTTTAGTTTGGGAAGACTATCGACAAGTGCAATTAATGAATACAAGTCATTATAACTTGCACACAGTACTCTAAAGGGATCATGCAGTTCAAAGGAGGTTCTACAGTGGCGCAAAACTAAGGGTATATACGATCTAGTATTTCTACTCGGGACGTGGAAATTGCTGACCTAATAAGTCAGTGCTTTCCACGTCGCCGTGAATAAGGTTATGTATAAAAGTAATGCCTAGCATAGTTCTACGATTGGCTAAGGAGGGTAAGTTAATTAGGAGAAGTCTACTATAATAGGAGGGTAATCTCTGTTCAGCATCCCAGTTTAAACCGCGTAAAGCGAAAAGCAAAAAGTTCTTTTGAACCGATTCAATGGGTTTAATGTGGACCCTATACTGGGGGCTCCAAACGCACGATCCATATTCTAAGATAGGACGAACTAATGAAATATATAAAGTTTTAGTTACATAGGGGTCATCGAATTCTTTCGACCACCGTTTAATAAATCCCAGCATACTTCTGGCTTTATTCACCATGCACGAAATATGATCGATAAAGTCAAGTTTGGGATCCAGGCGGACACCCAAGTCATCAACTGAGTTAATTCTTTCCAAAGAGCAGCAGTTAAGCGTGTAAGTTTCAAGCTTGGGAACGACACGAGAGAATGTCATTAGCTTGCATTTAGAGCCATTCAAGTTTAGTAGGTTTATGCGGCACCAGGTTTGGAAGCTAACAAGATTTGTTTGTAAATCAGACTGGTCAGCGACGTCCTTGTATTGCACACAAAGCTTGACATCATCAGCGTACATGAGTACTCTAGAGTTTGTCAAAACTTCGGGCAGGTCATTGATGAATAATGTAAACAATAAGGGACCCAAATGGCTCCCTTGCGGGACACCAGAGGTAACCCGAAGAACATTAGAAAAATTATTTTTAAAGAGGACTTTTTGCGTCCTCCCAGTCAGATAACTAGAGATCCACCTAAGAAGATCAATTAGAAACCCCATTAAGTCGAGTTTCCTGAGGAGAAGGGAATGATTAACGGAATCAAATGCTTTGCTGAAGTCAGTATAAATAACGTCTATGTAAAGTGTAAGAAGGCTTAGATGCCTGGCAAATAGTGCATAAACTATTTGCCTGTTTGTTGTCGCAACTAGCACTTTAAACTAGGTGGACTTGTTTGAGGGGTTGAGTGCATGGGTCGTTCTAAAAGAACAGCATGACTAAAAGCTCTGGGTCTGCGTTAGAACTCTTACTGACTTTATTAATGAAACTTAACAATATATATAGGTACACAAACGCTATGCTAACAGAAATAACGTATAAGAAATAGTGTGCGGTTACTTGTGAATGTGGGTTAGTGTCGCGAACTGAGACCATCGCCCCAGTTCATTTCCTCGTCTCAGTTGACCATGTATGTTCGCTTGACCTGGTAAATGATATTTTATTTACGACAAATGCAGGTCACTGTGACTGAAGAGTTGTTACATTTTGTGTGTTGTGTCATGAGATATTCTTACTTATGACTACATACTGCTGCGACTGAACATTCTCCCGGCCGTTGAGCAAGTGTTCAACCTTCGATAACGTCGAACGAGAACCTTCGTGGGGTAGGTTCTGGTTGTGGTTCTTCCATGTTCTGCCTGGGTTCGGGTGTCCGGCATGTCGGTGTGCATTTGCCGATCGTTCGTCTGAGAGCCCATGCAATGCCTAATAATATTGACATTGCTAAGGCCACATAAGCAGCTATTTGATGGTGCTGGGGAGTGCTGATTTGATTCTACCAAGTGGTCTCCTTTAATTTGGCTAACTGCTGTTGCAAAGCGCCCAGTTCCTCCAAGTTGACTTCCTTGGCTGCCGTTTCTTGCAGTGGCTCAGGTGTGTTCTTAAGGTCCATCCTGGTGATATTGCCAAACCGAACATATGTAGCCTTTGCTTCGCTGACTACGGTGCTGAATGTGCTCACGCTAATTTTTGAATTGCGTGCAGTGCAGCCTGGGGCCAGTGATAATAAGCCCGTTCCGTTAAGCTGTACTGTGAACGATGTTCCGTTGCACACCGCTTGAAGTTCCACGTGTCTGCGTGTGGCGAACATCCATCTGTTTCGCTGATGCGTTGCTGACCACCACAGCTCGGCCCTCGACTGAGAGACCTCGCAGATAGTTTCCGTCTTATTGTTAAACAACTGGAATTCACACCGGTTTTCCATGCTGAATGTGGCTTGATGGTTGAAGCAGATGTGTTCGTCGTGTGGCAGCTCTAGACACTGATTGAACTCCTCCTTGGTAAATCCCATGAACTGATCTCTATGGGCATTGACGGCTATAATTTCTGTTTGTAGCCTGAATCGTTGCCAGCTTCCGGCCTTCCACATCGGGATCGCCATGATGCCGAATATTTCCTGTTTTGTTACAGACACCAGTGGCAGCGATATCTTGAAGATGACGTGGCTGCTCGTTGTGGTGCCTTCGGCATGCATAATTTTATACAGCTGGATCACATTAGCCGATGCAACTGGAAGTTTAATATGTGGAATATGTTCCCGAATCTGATCCAGTTGCTCCCTTAGTTGTTTGGGAGATACTAGCAGTGGGCTAATTGTTGGATGGCGAACGTCAGTGAGCACATTGGTTATCTCACTCTGCATCCGCTGCAATCCAGTTGCCACCAGTGGTAGCTGAGCTGTCAGACTCATAAACGCTGGCTGTAGGTGATCGCCTTGGTATTTTCCTCTTTCCAGATTGATTGTCCCTATCTGGCTCTCTAGCGTTTTGATCCGGTCATTGGTGGCTGAACTGCTCGTCCTGATTATGTTTATTGTAGAATCCAAGATTGATGTCTGATTTCTCAAGAGCATCATTAATACGTCTTCATTGGATTTGACCTCCTTGATCACCTTGGACATGTCATCGGCATACCTTGAGTCTAGAACGCCAAATAGTGAGTTTGCTACATTTCCAACTATGTCCAGTGGTGCTCTTCGTTGCCGAGAATGATGGATCAACTCATTTCCTGATTGCAGTTCGCTGTACACATGTTGAAAATGCTCAGACACTGATCTACAAGCGTTGATGTTCCGGAGTTCTGAACATTTGTGTTTCAGTTCCGATATCCCGTTGGCCAATATTCCCATATCGCTCCAATATGGCTTTAAATCGTAATATACAATTATTTTCCATTCGGAGATTGCCATTCTGGATGTGCCGAGCCGTTCGAAGAATAGTCCTGGCTGGCTTGCAAACCGAGTTATGTTGATTGACTGTCCCACTGCTAACGGCAGGATTAGTAGCATCGCCAGTAACGTTGGGAGGATTGGAAATGATGCTTTCCTTTTGTGCACAGGGCTTTCTTCTGCCTGCGCCGTGTCCGCGCTGTCGTTGTGGCTACTTTTTCTTTGTAACTGCCCTTTTGTAGATCCCTGATGCGGTCTTTACATCTACGACCCGGATTTGGTTATCCTTGCCTGGATATGTCTTCACTATCCGTCCCATGGGCCAGCTCATTACCGGTACGTTGTCTTCCTTTACCAGTACTAGCAATCCTTCTGCGCCATAGTTTTCCACTTGGAGCGCATCTGGAGCTCTTGTAGGTACTCCATGGACCACTGATTCCAGAACGATTGTTTAAGCCTGGATACCAGTCCCATCTTTTGACCAACGTTTTTTCCGGTCGGGCAAGATTTGCATCGGGCGGTGCTACTAGAGGTTCGCCAATTAAAAAGTGGCCTGGAGTGAGTGCTGCAGTATCCGTTGGATCGGCTGACATAGGGGTGAAGCCTTGAATTGAGTTGAGCTCTTCAAATGTTAAGGATGCTGTGGCTGTGGCTGATACTAATAGCCTTTTCGCCGATTTTACAGCAGCTTCCCATAACCCGCCAAACGACGGTGCTCGCGGTGGGATGAACTTGAACTCCACCTGCTGCTTATTGCACTGATTAATGATCCTGCTCTGGGCTTGCTCTGTGAAAATCGTTTCCTCCAGTATTTTTAAATGGTTGTTGGCACCAACAAAGTTCGTCGGCCCAGGAATCGTCGGAGAGCGGCTAGAAACGCGTCCGTTGTTAGATCGCTTACTAACTCCAGATGTACTGCCTTTGTGGCGAAACAGCAGAATACTGCAATGTATGCTTTATCAGGCCTTTTTCCACGGATTTTGTGGTGAATCCAAAAGGGGTCGCAATAGTCGACTCCAGAATTAGAGAACGGACGCGCTTGTGTTACTCGATCCGCCGGCAAGTTACCCATGATTTTATGCATTAATTTGGGCCGTGCTCTTGTGCATTTTACACAATTGTGGATGATGCTCCTGGCCATTGTTTTGTCATTTAGAACCCAGTATTGTTGTCTGGCTTGTCAATGCTTGTGCTCCGCTTTCACAATCGTATCATTGTACGGGAGCAAGATTTGATGTTTGGCAGCATATGGAAGATTGGATTCTTCCAACCTTCCTCCGACTCTGATGAGTCCGTCAGTTCGTATTAATGGAGACAACGGGATGATTGAGCTTTTCTTGTCCACTGTTCTGTGGATGCGAAGTTGTTTATACTCAGCACTGAATTCAGTTTCTTGAATCGTGCTGAAGATGATCGTTCTAGCATGAGCCAGCTCGCCTGCACTTAGTGTAGTTGTTGGAGATCGGTTCTGTCTACGACAAAAGCGCATCATATATGCTACGATGTGTTGCAATTTGTGGAAGGAGTTTCTGTGCTTGCAATTGTATAGCTCGCTTCCTAGTTGATCCTGGCAGATTGGCAAGCTGACTTGCTTTACTTTACGCTCCAGATCGATGGGATTAATGGTCGGTATTTTTGACCATTTGTCTCGAGAGCCGTGCAAAAACAGGGGGCCATATAGCCACAGGTTGTGTTCTGCTAACTTGCTTGGGGCAATTCCTCTTGACAGTACGTCTGCTGGATTATTTGCGGATGACACATGTCGCCATTGTGCTTGATGTGACACTGCTTGGATCTTTGCTATCCGATTAGCCACGAACGTGTGGTATGAGGATGCAAACGCATTTATCCAGGAAAGGACTACTGTTGAGTCAGTCCAGAAGTACCCCAATGCCTTCTCCTCAGGCAAACGTAGATCCTTTCTGACTCTGTGGGTCAGTTCAGCTCCCAAGACTGCAGCACATAATTCTAGCCGCGGCAGAGTCTCCTTGGCGGATGACGCCACTCTCGACTTTGAGCACAGCAGCCGAACTGATACTTGATTATTTTTGTATGTCGCTCGTACATACACTGCCGCTCCATATGCTCGTTCCGAGGCATCCACAAATGTGTGCAACTCTTGCGTGACTGGCACTCTTCCTTCAAATATATGCCTTGGTATTTGCATAGTATTTAGAGCTTGCAAGTCAGAGCGGTAGTTTTTCCAGTCCAATTGAAGGTGCTGAGGTAACTCGTCGTCCCAGCCCATCTTTAATTCCCAAAGCGTTTGCATGAAAATTTTCGCCTTGACGACCACCGGAGCAAATAATCCCAGAGGATCGAATATTTGCGAAGATTCTGAGCTGACCACCCGTTTTGTGATGGTTGAGGCTTCGCTTTTTTGATCCTTTTGAGGCATCCAAAGTAAGTCCAACGTCTTAACACTGTAATGCTGAAGTGTTTCATCTAACTTGACTTTGGGGACAATATCTTCTTGCGGAAATTGGGTCAGTATTTCATTGTTGTTTGAGCACCACTTCCGAAGCTTGAATCCGGACGGTAGCAGAATTTTGTTCAATTCCTGCTGAATCTGAATTGCCTCTGGAATGCTGTCTGCTCCTGTGAGACAGTCGTCCACATAGAAATCATGCTTGAGTATAGCTGACCCAAGCGGTAACTGATTTTTATTCTTCTCAGCTAAATAATCCAAGCATTTTGTAGCAAGGAATGGCGCTGACGTGGTCCCGTATGTGACGGTTTTTAATCTGTAGAATTTCAGATCGTCTCACGCCATTTTCCGCCATACGATCAGCTGATGAAACTGATTATCAGGATGCATCCATACTTGGCGATACATCTTCTCTATGTCCGCGGTAAATAAATATCTTTGGGTGCGGAATCGTAGCAGAATGGCGAATAGTTCGCTCTGTACCGCGGGTCCAGCATATAATATATCATTTAATGATTTATTACTTGACGTTTTACAGGACGCATCGAAAACTACCCGTAGTTTCGTGGTACTGCTTTCGGGCTTCAAAACACAGTGATGTGGAATGAAGTAATGATCTGATGGTATGTGTGAGGGATGTACCAGTTTCATGTGTCCGAGACGTTCGTATTCTTCGATGAAGTAAGTCTACGTATCCTTTCCAGACTTCTGGTTTTGTTCGTCGCTCCAGTGCCAAGAACCTATTGGTTGATGTTGTCTGAAATGCCCCCAGGGCTGAAGTTTTTTCAGAAAATGGCAGCTTGACAATGAACTTCCCATCGATTGCAAATTGCACGTTTGCTGCGAAATGAGTTTCGCAGTGTGCTTCAGTTGGAGACAGAGCCCTATCGTTGGTGTCCAGATTTTCTAGTGTCCAAAATCGCTCTAACAGCGTGTCAACCTCCTCTTCAGTGGTTGCCGTCGCACAAAGTGCTGCTGAATCGTGCTCAGCAGAGATTTTCCCGGCCACAATCCATCCCAACTTTGTATTCTGGAGGATTGGGCCTTCTGGTCTTATCATCATTTGATTTGGCAGTAGCAAAGAATAATAATGCTCTGCGCCGATAAGCATGTCAATTTTTCCTGGTTTGTCAAAATTTGGATCTGCCAGGATGACGTTATTTGGAATGCGTATGTGGGATGTATTCAAATCATGAGCTGGTTGGTCAGCTATGATATGCGGCAGAACAAAGGCTTCTACCTGTTGAGTAAAATCGTTGTGCATTGATTTCATGAGCACATTTGCTCTAGCCCGACTTGTTTTCAGATTGCCTCCAATGCCCTCGATGCGTAATGACGCATTGTGTAGCTTCAGAGAGAGCTTGGAGGCCATTCGTTCAGAGATCAGATTGATTTGTGATCCTGAATCCAGCAAGGCTCGGAATGTGGCCACCTGACCATTGCTTGCTTTTACCAATACCTTAACTGGGGCTAGCAAATTGTAGCTTTTGTTGCTTGCTGCTCCTACAGAAGGTGTTTGTGGATCTGTTGCCGCGCCTGAGAAGTCTCCAGGTGCAGCAGTGTATGGTGCCTTTTATCGCATTTAAAGCACATACGGCCTCGGCAATCCTTTGCTTTGTGGGTACTGTTAAAACAGTTTACACACAGTTTTTGTTTTTGTACCCAGTTGAGTCGATCGAGTCCGTTTACAGAAAGGGCAACTTGGTTGCCTTCCTGCGCTAGCAGAAGTGCAAGATGGGTTGTTCTGTTCCCTTTTTTGCTGCTGACTGCGTTTTCCTGTTCCCAACACTCGATTTCGGTGGTCCAGGAAACTTAGCATCGTTTTGAGCCCTTGAAGTTCTCTTGAGCCATCTAACGATTGTTCGTACAGGGCTCTATTCGCAAGATCCAATTTTTGTTTTATGATGGCAATTATGATTGTATCCCAACATCCAGTCACCAAGTAATGTGCGACAAACCGTCAAGCACCGTGGTGGCTCAATTATGGTCTGGGGCTGCATATACAAAAATGGAGTTGGTCCCTTAGTATTATTCGATGGAATAATGCGAAAGGAGCCATATTTGACCATTTTAAAGGAGAATCTTCCAGAAGCGACCGGCAAAATGGGTCTTTCTGGTGGAAAAATGCCTTTTTTCGCAGGACAATGACCCAAAGCATACGTCCTATTTAGTCAAAAACTGTATTTAAAATCAAAAATTTCAGTCTATGAAGTGGCCACCGCAATCTCCAGATATAAATCCTATAGAAAATGTATGGAGTCTTGTCAAACGGCAGTTGGCCAAATATGCAGTTCCTCCAAATGGGATGATGGAGCTGTGGGAAAGAACAAAGGACGTATGGTATGCTATTCCCCCTGAATAGGTCCAACGTTACACTTACAGTATGCCAAATCGCATAGAAGAACTTAAAAAATCATTCGGGCTCTGGACACATTATTAAAAAATTATTACTAAAAATATTTGTAAAAAAAAGGCCGGGTGCAAAACTGTAACATTTGACTTTTTTTACATTTGGCTTCGGCATTTTTTTCTCATATTATCAAATGGCTTCCAATTTTCGGTGAACATAGTATATGAACCCACCAACAAAACGAGACTACAATTTTCAATATCCATAAGTTAGAACAGAAGATACAGACCTTTGAAGTTAGGGTATTGAACTCGTGTTACAGTTTTGCTCGTCAGTGTATATAGCTAAGTTTTAAATGTGGCCATCTAATATAATATAATGCGAGTCTCTGTATTTCTCTTGAATATTTTTATTAATATCCACAAATTGATTTGTTTGATAATAAGTTGGATGTAGATTTCTCTCCGCTGAATCTTTTTTGAAGTTGCGGATGAGCTTCGAGATCTCTTGACTGATCCGTTCCTGCTAGTACGCATCTGTCGCTGCTTTCTCCTCCCTGCTAGTCATATTAAAAAAAGGTTTTTTAATTCCTGGCCGTTGCGAATTAGCTGTATACGCTTTTATTTGCAAACGTTGTTTGGTGGAAGGAATCTACAAATAGTAGATTAGTAGTAGTAAATAGACTTGGTGAATTTCTAGAAATCTGAGGATTGTTCTAGAAGGTTTAATGAAGCTTCTCATGAGTTAAGGGAGGTCACCAAAATCTTTTGGAGTGTTTAGAAAGATTCCCAAGAGTTACGAAATTATTCATGTCAGTTGATGTGAAAATACTTACTTTATTAGCGAAAACAGTATTTAATAATAATAATAAAATAGCTGTATTAACAGAAATAGTGTGTAAAAAGTTATATATGGTTTACGGTGTGTTATTGCCAGATATTGACGGAATGAGACAATCCAATCCCAATCCAATTCCTCATGTCAGCAGAATATGCATATGCGCTTGACCTAGTAATTGAATCCTTATTTTATGACAAATACATATTGTTGCTACTGAAAAGTTATAAAATATTTTTTGTTGTGTGTGGAATGTTATTGTTTATAACTATTGCCGCGACTTAACATTTTCATTGTAAAGTTTTCAAAATATTTGAACTTATATGTACATACGTTCAAAAAGGTTGTATTTGAGTCCTGTTGTAGGGTTTGAAACGTAAAACCCGGGTTTAGTTTAGTGCAGCATTTGAAAGTACAGATCTTGTGCGCCAAAATCAGTTTTTAAATGTTGGAAAAATCTTTAAAGATCGCCGAATTTGAGAATATGTATGTATATGTGGAAAAAGTTTAGGAAATGGACAACTTTATAATCAATCTAAAAAAATATCTGACGACCTGAAACAGAAATTACCCAATAATAACTATGTCGAAAATATAACTAGGAAAACCTTGAATTATATACATTTCTCTTTCATAGCGGACGGTCGTGTTTTTGTTTTGCGCTCCGATTTTTGTGCTAATTTTATTGTAAACCACCGGGGTTTCCTCTGAATTCATCACTTAAATTTTTAAAATTATATACCGTCTCGCTATCGCGCGTGCATGCACTTTTCTGTGTAATTAATTTGTGTTAATAATCACTTTTTAGTTTGTGCTAAGACGGTTATCTTATTTTCCTCCTTATTCTTTTTCTCGTTTTTACTTATTTTTCTCTCCCCCGCTTGAGTGTCGTTTGCTGTTAGCTGCAACTAAGCCGTTATAGCTCTCATCGCTCTTGTTGATTTCTGCTGCTCATTCTCTTAACCTTGCGCTCTTTTGTTCTCTCTCTCTCTCTTAGCTTTTTGGTACTGATAGTGTGCACAGTGGTTCTAGGGTTTGCGAAAATGTCCCAAAATATTGTCTGTGTAATTAAGAACTGCCAAAAAAATATTTTGGCAGACCAGCCCAGTTTCCATTGTTGGCTTTGCGAGGCAGTAGTGCACGCTAAGTGCATCGAGATGACAGGTCGAATAGCTGACGTAGTGTCCAGCAAAAAGGGCCTGCGTTATTGCTGTGAGGCCTGTCGACCGGTTGAGAAGGAGATATCATCCTTCATGCGTCAGACCAGAAGTGGGTTTTCTGAGATCATGGCCACTTTCCGCAAGGCGAGTGACATGTTCTCCGCGCTTGACGCTCAATTTAATAGTATGAAGCTATTAAATGAGTCGCCGAAACGCAAAAAATCTGCTGCTGGTCGACAGCAACTGTGTGAGACGCAGCAACCGATTTCCTGCCACTCCCCTGCGCCACAGCTCCTGGTCCCCGTTCCAATGGTTCTGAGATCAGGAACTAGGAAAGATCCGGTTACCGAATCTGAAGCAGCCGCTCAGCCAGCAATTTCCGCGTCGTCTGTTGTGTCCGATGCGGAGCCCAAATCTTTGGCTCCGCAAATCTCCGTAGATAAATCAACCCAGGGTCCAACAATGCCCGGAATACCGGCCGTAGTTGGTAACAATTCGTTACGCAAGACCATCACAGCAGTCCCACCTTCGAAAACAATATTTGTTTCGAGGCTTGCCCCTGATCTCGCATCGGAAGATGTTCTAGCCTTTATACAAGGCAAAACCCAAGCCGGACATATCAAGGTGGAAAAATTTCAATTTTCGTATGCCAGAGACATTTCATCTTTTAAGATAAATGTCTCAACCCAACTCTTTGACACTATTTGCTCGGGTGACTTCTGGCCCGAGTACGTAATAGTTAAGGAGTACGAGGCTCGAAAGAAGAGAACTCGGCCTGCGGGAGTACAACTGCCCAGGCCGTCTCAATCCTCTGAGTCCACTGCCGTACCTTCTGTCCCAAAAAACTAACCTCTTCCTTTCTACTTTCCTATCAGAATACTAGAGGCTTACGCAGTAAGCTCTCTAAATTGTATTCGGATAGTCTTTCTTTCGCATCTCAGGTGATTGTATTTACTGAAACCTGGTTGAAGCCGGAGATCCTCTGCTCCGAAATTCTTCCGAGTAAGTACACAATCTATAGATTAGACCGTATTGTCCAGCGTGGTGGTGGAGTTTTAATTGCCGTTGACTCCTGCCTCATCTCGGAACAGGTGGTATCTAACGAATTTCTGGACATTGAATTCATATGCGTTAAATTATCTTTTACAGGCAGCTGTATATATGTTACCTGCTCTTATATTCCTCCATCTTCGGAAATGCCAACTTATTGGAAACACCTTTCGGCAATTTAGGCAGTTTCCAACTGGCTTTCTGATAGGGACCAATTGGTGACTTTGGGTGACTTCAACATACCTGGAGCTCACTGGTCTTCTGACGGTGTGTCTAATATTCTCCTGACTGCGGCACAGCATGACCTTATAAATGGCTTGTTTGATTTATCCTTATCTCAAGTTAACCATGTCTTTAATTCTCTAAACCGCTTACTGGATCTATGCTTTGTTTCAGATCCGGCTGGCGTAAACCTAAGTAGAGTTCCTCCAATGACGCAACCTGAAGATCCTTATCATCCTACTTTCGATGTGACCATCGACACCAGGACAGTTTTAGCAACGACATCTGGTAGTAGGTTAAACAGAGTCCGCTGTTTCCGAAAGGCCGACTATCAGAGGCTAAACACTTTAATAGCTGAATTTGACTGGTCTAATCTCTTCATGAGCTCAGACATGGCAACCGCCGTTGATATCTTTTATAGTGCCATGAACTCATTTTTCTTCTTATGTGTTCCTGAAACCTATCCGTCGGTCTCTAATAAACCACTCTGGCTTAACAAAGAGCTGACACGTTTAAAAAACGTGCTTAATGCTCAGTGTTATAAAAATTATTTGACTCGTTGTAAGGTCCAGTTCACGCAGGACCCCAAACAGTTTTATAACTTTGTTAACTCTAAACGTAAACCCACGTTGTACCCTCCCTCGCTGTCATTTAATAATATTACTGTAAATTCTGATCAAGCAATAGCCAATCTCTTCGCTGAGTTTTTTAAAACCACATACTCTCCCTCAACATCTTCAGATCATTCATTTTCTCCAGCTATGCCCAGTTCGAACCTAATCTTCAGTCCTATTTTAAACGAAAACTCACTTATTCTTGATCTGCAACGTGTTAAGCCAGTATATTCACCAGGTCCTGATGGAATACCGGGCTCTGTGCTAAGGTATTGCTCCGAGACGCTGTGTAACCCCCTTCTAAAATTGTTTACCTTATCTTTAGAATCCTCAGAATTTCCCCTTATTTGGAGGGAATTATTTGTTATTCCTCTCCACAAAAAAGGTAGCAAGTCGGATGCCAGTAACTATAGAGGTATCTCTAAGTTATCTGCAATCCCCAAACTTTTCGAGAATGTAATCACTCCTCACTTGCAACATCTATGCAGATCCGTCATCTCTCCATGTCAGCATGGTTTTATGAGGCGAAGATCAACCACGACCAATCTTCTGGACCTCACCTCTTTCGTTATTAGGGGTTTCCAACAAAACCTTCAAACCGATGTCATTTACACGGACTTTAGTAAAGCTTTCGACTCGGTTAATCATTCTCTTCTGGTTAGGAAACTCGATTCATTGGGGTTTCCAAGTGATCTTCTTAAGTGGATTTCGAGTTATCTAAGTGACAGGTCCCAGAAGGTTCTGTTCAGAAATGTTCTATCCAATAGCCTCAGTGTCACTTCTGGCGTCCCACAGGGTAGCCACCTGGGACCACTACTATTTACATTGTTTATCAACGATTTGCCGCAGGTTCTAACCAAATCCAGAGTACTTATGTATGCTGATGATGTTAAACTTTGCGTGCAGTATAGGGACAGCTCACGCCAATCTGACCTACAATCGGATCTCGATAACTTTCAAGCATGGTGCCATGCTAACGATTTACATCTCAACAGTTCTAAATGCAAACTGATGACATTTTCTCGCACCACTTTTCTCCCTGCCACGTATATGCTTAACGATTGCTCTTTGGAAAGAATTACTATTGTTGATGACCTCGGCGTCCGCCTGGACCCTAAACTTTCGTTCTCAGAACATATTTCCTGTATGGTTAATAAAGCCGCCGGCATGCTTGGATTCATTAAAAGGTGGTCGAAGGAATTCGATTCTCCTTATGTAACGAAGACCCTATATACTTCGTTAGTACGCCCTATATTGGAGTATGGCTCGTGCGTCTGGAGTCCTCAATACGGAGTCCATAGTAGCCGCATCGAATCTGTCCAAAAGAAGTTTTTACTTTTCGCCCTCCGTGGCCTACCCTGGGATGCTAACCTTAGATTACCGTCTTACTCTAGTAGACTTCTCCTAATTAATTTACCTTCTTTAACTAACCGTAGGACGATGCTTGGCGTCGTCTTTCTACATAAACTTATTCACGGCGAGGTGGAGAGCCCCTACCTACTTGGGCAGCTCAATTTCCATGTTCCCCGTCTTTCTTCTAGAAATTTTATCCCCCTAGTAGTTAACCACTGTAGGCGTGAGTTTGAAGTACATGAACCCTTTAGGGTTTTATGTACTGATTACAATCGCCTTTTTAGTAGTATTGAAGGCGTAGAAAGCCTTCAAAACTTAAAAACTGTGTTGCTTGTAGTACTTGCCCGTAGTGTATCCTAATTTTCCTCGTTCTATTCTATTTTTCCTCTCTCGCGTCTATCCAGTACGCGTTCGTGCCGTACGTCACGCGGCTGCGGTCGGTTGGGCGGGAGGTGGGCCTCGTTGGGACTCGGTCGTAAAAAAAAAAAAAAAAAAAAAAAAAAAAAAAATTGTTATTAAAGTGCAGCATAGTATCTATTTCTGACTTTTGGACAATGCCGGGAGACAAAGTGATGCGACGCAGTTAAAAGGAAATTGTTTTTTATACGTGGCCAACCTTAATCTGGTTTAAATAGGTGTTATTTAGTTTATTTTTTAAGTAATGATATTTCCTCTGCGGGGAAATCAAAATTTAATGGCATTCGAATGGCATTGAACCGAGTAAGTTGGTTAGGTTTCAGCGAGATAATGCAGTGGCCAGTCACAAACACCATGGTCCAAAAACTCAGTTTCAAGTACAGATACAAACTCAAGTTGGAAATGCCAAAGTGTGCCAAAAACAGTCACTGAATCACTATAGTCTTATGGACTTTTAAGCACTGCGGCCAGTACACTCAAGCCCTTATAAAACCAACCAAGTTGCTTGTTAGAGTTAGGCGATGGAAAACATAGAAAAGAGTGCGATTAAAAAAAATTCTTGCATGCGTACTAAGTCGGTTAGGATAAAAGTTTTTAGTTTTGGAAGGCTATATACGTGTGTCGCAAAACTAAAGGTAGATAGGATTAAGGAACATGGAAATTGAGCTGACCTAACAAGTCAACACTTTCCACATTACCACGAATTAGGTTATAAATAAAGGTAATGCCTAGCATAGTTTGGTTAAGGAAGGTTGGGTAAGGAAGGTAAATTAATTACGAGAATACTACTACAATGATCTCCATCCATCTTTTGAACCGATTTGATGCGTTTACAGTATAATGGACGAAGCATATAAGGTTTTAGTAACATAGGAGTCATTCAATTTTCTTGACCATCGTTTAATAAATCAAAAAAAAAATATATTTTCTTATTTTTTCGAGAATTTTAAATAATTTCATATTTTTTGTTGTAATTTTTAACATTAAAAAAGTATTCTAATTTTTATTTTGGAAACAATTTTTTTTTTTAATTTTGTGTGAAATTTGTGTTTTTGGATATAGGCTCATGTTTTTAGCTATAACTTCAAGATTATAAGTCAAAGCATTAAAAACTAGGGCTTATATTGAACATAATTGACTGAGAAAGAAAAAAAACTTACGTTTAAATTTTTAGAATTTTTTTTAAATAAAAAAAATTAAATAATGTTATTTTATAAAGACATTTTACAGCTTTTTGGCCATCAAGCTTATTTGATTTGAGTTTGTTTCAGAGCTATTGTCACTGTATTGATCTTAAGACAATAGTTGGGCACATTTTCTGAAAGCTCTTAGTGCCTAATTTACGGTGGTGTTAAAAAATTTTAAAGAAATGTATCATATGATTCTTGGCACCTCCATAAGATCACCATTCGTATGTACACGCGAAGTTTTCATTATAAACTTTCATTTTCTATAAATTTCTGGCTTTATCATTCACAAATCTCCGAAATTTGTTTGGAAATTCAAAACATAGTTGGGAAATATTATGTTGTGTTAAACCCGACCCCTTAAGATATTGGACATAAGTGAAAAGATAGCACATCCGTGCTGGTGGAGGTTTGCATTTAGATTGATTTATTCAGTACAAAGAGAAGTCGACTTAAGCTTAGTACATAATTGTTGCTGGCGACTGCGCTGCCGTTGACCACAGCAGAGGCGCAGCCGCATATGTTTATCTTAGGTATATGTTCAAGAGCGAGTGTCGTATGGGCATATGTTTATGTATATGTATATGCGGTCAGCGTGGGAATGCTGACTTAGCGTAATGCCGCTATCAGCGTGCGACTTTTTAGTTCGCTTGAATTTATTAGTTTACATAATGCAACTTAGTGTTGCCATGTTTTTAATGGTACAGTGTACCCTCGATATATGCACATACATACTACACCTCCCTCCTTTTGAAAAATAACGTAATGGGTGAAGTTATTTTCATATATATTATTTTTTTTTTGTTTTTTTTATACCCGCTACCCATAGGGTAGAAGGGTATTATAACTTTGTGCCGGCAGGAAATGTATGTAACAGGTAGAAGGAAGCATTTCCGACCCAATAAACTATATATATTCTTGATCAGGATCAACAGCCGAGTCGATCTAGCTGTGTCCGTCTGTCTGTCTGTCTGTCTGTCTGTCTGTCCGTCTGTCCGTATGAAACACTGGATCTCAGAGACTATAAGAGATAGAGCTCTACTTTTTTTCGACAGTATTTGTTTTGCTTGCACGCAGATCAAGTTTGTTTCAAATTTTTACCACGCCCACTTCCGCCCCCGAAAATCATAAAAAAGCGTATTAAGCATATAATTTTAAAGCTAGAGTCGCGAATTTCGGTATGTATATGAAGAACTATAGTCTGTGTGATCCCTGAAAATTTGGTTGCGATCAGATAAAAATTGTCGACGTTAATAAAGAAATAATTTTGTATGGCCACAAACGGCTGCTGGCAGCATGCCTCATTTGGTTGACCAATTAGACCAACTAAATATTCTTATCCGTTCTTGGTTGTGTTCGGAAAAGAATCTTATAAGATATTCGAGAAGCAATTTTAATAAATGGTAAAAATTATTAGCCGCTTAAATGCAATAATAACGCGTTTTTACACACATAGATACACGTGTATGTATTTTTGTATGCATGTGATTATATTACACTTGCATTTGCATTTGTCCGTTATGTTCAAAATTGTATTAACTGTTTTTTCTGGCGTCCTGACGCTTTTCTGGTTTAAGTATGGGTAGCGGGTATCTCAAAGTCGAGCTCACTCGACTGTAGCTTTCTTACTTTTTTTTTTTTTGCATTTAATTGTATTAAGTGTATTAATTTAATTTTTAATTGATTAAATTGTATTAATATTAATAAATTAATTGTATTCTTATATATAAGTTTTTAATTATATTAATTAAAATGCATATTGATATTGAGTTTTAGCTGAATTATGTACAAATTTTGAAATTATAAAAATTTAAATTAAATATATTTATGTCTTTTTATTATAATAACGTTTTTTTTTCGGTTGATCAGACCATTTTTTTTGTTATGTTTGTTTTTTTAACATGTCTTTATGTACTATCTGTTGTTTCTTATTTCCTTTTTTAATAGTTATATTATCATTTACTCCTATATCTAGGACTCCTATATCTAGCACGTCGTAAGGACCTTCGTACCTATTGTCTAACTTATGACCTGTTTCATTTTTAAGTAGTACCTTATCTCCTATTTTTAAATCAAAATTATTTGTAAATCTGTAATATTTAAGTTTTCTTTCTGCCTTTTCGCATTTTCTAACATTCTTCTGGCTCTGTTGTATGATATTTCTAGTCTGTACTTAAGTTCTTTGGAATAATCTTCTATGTTGTATATAGGGTCAATATGGTTTATTTTTGAAAAATCTTTGAATTGTCTGGGTAATCTGCCGAATATGAACGTATGTATTCGTTGAAAGTTCGGTGTCTTCTTTCTACGGTTCCTAAGGTTTGATGATGGTGAGCACTAGATGTTAGATTTTCTATATGCATGTATTTGCATAATTCATTTATAAGTGAATTTTTGTATTCTGTACCTTGATCCGTAATGAACGTCTTCATTGGACCGTACTTCAATACAAATGATTGAAATATAGCTTTGGCAACTGTTTTAGCACTTTTATTCTGTGTTGGAACAGTGACAAAAAAATTTGTTAGATCGCATATGATTGTAACTGCATACTCATTTCCATCTTCCGATTTCGGTAATGGACCAATGGTATCAATTAAAACAGTATCAAATGTTGTTGCTGGGGTTGGTGTCAATGTCAATGGAGTTTTGGTATGTTTTGTTGTTTTGGCTTGTTGGCATTTTAAACAAGTCTTTACATACTTTGCTATTGTCATTTGGGGCCAATAATAAAATCTTTTGATTTTTAACTGGGTTCGCGCGATACCCGTGTGACCTCCTTCTATAGGATCGTCATGGAATTTTTTCAAGATATGATTAATTTGAGCTTCGTCTTTTTGATCTATGATTATCACCTTTTGTAGAATAGCTAGTTCTACTAGTTCGAATATTTGTTCACTTGGTGATATTCGCATTTTTGTTATTTTATGCATTCCGGCTTTTGAAGTAAGCCTTTAAAAGAATTGACTTAGGTCAAATGTTTCATTAGAATACAAATCATTAACATCAAAGCGTGAAACAATTGTTTTTCCTCGTTTTAATAAACACTTATGTTTATCTATTTTGATTAAAACATGTTTCTTTGTGTCATTATTATTGACAACTTCATAGATTCTGGGCTTTTCATTTAATTGCTCATTTTTATTTTTCATACTTGTATTGACAATTATTTTTTTATTTTCCTTTCTACATTCAGACCTTGTAGTAACTTTTAGTAGTCTTGTTTTGTTATGCGTGACAATGCGTCCGCAATGTGATTATCTTTCCCCTTAAGATATTCAACCGTAAAATCATATTCCTCTAAATCCAGCCTCATACGTGTTAGTTTTGAGCTTGGATTTTTCATTGAGAATAGATATGACAATGGTCTATGATCGCTTTTTACTACAAGTGTTTTCCATATAAATATAGTCGAAAGTGATTAATTGCCCAATGAATGGCTGCTAGTTCTTGTTCTGTAGTGGACTTATTACTTTCACCTTGGGTGAACATTCTTGAAGCGTATGCCACTGGAAGTTGTTTGCCATTATGTTCTTGAGTTAGTACCGATCCGCATGCCTGTTTACTGGCATCGGTTGTTATGCAAAATTCTTTGCTAAAATCTGGGTACTGCAATAATGTTGGTTTCATTAATTCCTTTTTTAAGTATTCGAATGCATTATTGCATTCTGCTGTCCATTCAAATTGGACATTCTTTTTACGAAGCCTCGTTAAGTGGCGTGCATGATTAGAAAAATTTTTAATGAAACGTCTATAGTAGTTACAGAAGGCTACGAAACGTCTAGCACTATCTGCATCTGTTGGTATGGGATATTTTTCTATTACTTCTATTATTTGGTGTCATCTGGGAGAATGCCTTGATCAGTGCATTTATGACCCAAAAATGTGACCTCTCAGAAAGAAAGAAAGAACATTTCTCCGGATGTAGTTTTAAGTTGTGTTCTCTGCATAGCTCAAATACTTTTGTTAAGTTTTCTGAACAACCTAATACAACTAAATCATCCATGTATAAGAATGCTTGCGATGGTTCAAGACCAGAGAATGCAAGTGTCATCATACGCTGGAAAAAGTTTGGTGCAACTTTCAGTCCGTATGGTAATCGCGTGAAGCGATAAGAGCCATTGGCTGTTGAAAATGAAGTAATATCCCTATATTTGTTTTCTAGCTCTATCTGGTGGAATCCAGACATTAGGTCGAGACATGAAAAATATTTTGCTTTTGGTCAAGAATGTCTTCTATTCTTGGAAGTGGGAACTTGTCTGCTAGCAATTTTTTATTTATTTGACGATAGTCTACTGCTAATCGCCATCTTTTTTCCGTTGAGTTCGGGAGTGGTTTCTTTGGAACCAATAGTAATGGGCTGTTATATTCTGATATTGATGGTTCTGCAATTCCATCGTCTATCAGTTTTTTTAACCTGTTTGGCAACTTCTAATTTCTGGCTCTCTGGCGTGCGATAGTTTTTAATATAGACCGGTGACTTATCTCCCAGCCTGAGCTTTTGTTTATAAAAGTTGTTAGCTGATATTGGTTCTGTTTCCAAACCAAAAATATCGTACACAAGTCTGTAAGAACCTCATCAATTTTTTTTGGAAATCTTAATTTTTTTAAAACTTCTTTGCTTCTATTGTTCTGTTGTGGGTCGGGTGTGAAAATGTCGTAGTCATGCATTGATTCGCTCTTTATTTCTGCGCTATTTATTATATCGTCTTTTGTATTTGTATTTATTATGCGAATGTATGCATTTTCACTGTAGACAATTGTGCTGGCTATTATTATGCAAGGTTATAGCTCTTGGTTTGGGACTACAACCGTTTTTTCGCTAGTTAGTAATTTGACTTGTATAATTACTTCTTTTCTAGCTGGCAATAATAATGTGTTTGAATCTACACTATGTTGAATTGGAATATTAATTTGTTTATGAAAATTGTCGGGTCTTATTATGAACCAGTCTTGTGTTTTCTGAAATTCTAATATACAATTATATTTTTTTATAAAATCTAAAGCGATTATGCCATCGCATGGTATAGGAAAATTCTCGGGTACTACATGAAATGCATGCGGTACGAGAACATCCTGCATACGTAGGTCAAGATCGATTGAGCCTATAGACTGTATGGTTCCTTGCCCAATACCTGTAATATTTGATATATTACTGAAGTTTAAGGCAGTGTATTCATTTGCTTTATTTTTAAGCAATAAAATATCTGCGCCTGTATCTATTAATAGAATTAAATGTGTATTTGTTTTATGGTTTTGTACTTTTATAAAAATGCTCAGGTTAATTTTTAATGTAAATAATTTTACTGTTGGTTGCTTAAAGGGGTTTGTTGGTTTTCCGATTGTACATTGCGTACCTGTCGGTTATTATTGTTATTATTACTGTTATTGTTCTGATGCTGGGTGTTTTGGTTTTGGAATGCCCTTCGCTTACCTCCACCTCGGTTGTTACCGCGGCCACGGTAGTTTCCACGACCACTATTGTTATTGTTATTATAACCTTGGTTATAATTTTGGTTATAGTGATTCCTGCCTCTACCTCGGTAATTGGCATTATTATTACATCGTCTATTATTCCCGTTATAGAATAAGACGGTGTTGGAATTGCCTGTAATTTCAGTACTGCAATGGATATATTTTTCCATTGCATCATTGAATGTACCCGCTGTCAAGATCATCTTGAGCTATTCGTTGGTACAATTCTTAGTCATTGCGGATATCGACTCTTTTGTCGCAAATTTGTCGGCATTGTCGGCGTCTAATCCGTCGTCTATGTAAGCTGCTTCAAGCTGCTTACGCATATTGTCTATTTCAGTAGCATACTGAGACGCGGTCTTGCCTCTTTGTTGCGTATTCAATAATTTGGCTTTTATAACATCTGGCAATTCGCCTTTTACGTTTGCCTGCAATATGGTAATTATTGCCTGTATTGTTGTCGCGTGTTCTACCTTATAGGTCAGTGGGCCAATAATTTTGGTCTTTATGACCTCTACGGCTAAAGCTTCCTGATATCCTTTAGTTAGATTTGTCAACCTTAAAGCGGTCAAAAACCTGTTTAGATGGAGTTTCTTACCATCAAATTCAGGTATTGTTGAGGATACCTGTTTAAGGTATGCCCTCTGGGCTTCCACTGTATTAGCCATTACTCTAACTGGTTGTATTATGTTTGTTTTGATTTCTTCTATAGATTTGATATCGCTTTCTATATCTAAATCCTCTTGCGGTTGTGACTCGTCCAGGTCTTTTATCTGTGTTTCGTCGAATTCCGCTGTTTCACATATTTCTTCTACAGATTCGATATCGCTTTCTATATATAAGTCCTCTTGCGGTTGTGACTCGTCCAGGTCTTTTATCTGGCTTTCGTCGAATTCCGCTGTTTCAGATATTTCTTCTACAGATTCGATATCGCTTTCTATATCTAAATCCTCTTTCGGTTGTGACTCGTCCAGGTCTTTTATCTGGCTTTCGTCGAATTCCGCTATTTCAGAAATATCGGTTGGGATGTTTATTATAATACTGTGTCTAACGTTAGTATTATGTAATCTCTTACCGAATGAGCTGTGAACTTTTAAGCATTGAGCTTTATGTTTTTCAGTAAGCTTGTCTTTGTATATCAATATAAGGTTTCGTAACGCATTGTATTGAGTTATCAATACCTTTATATGAGATATTAGCGTCTGAGTTTTTATCGGCGCGGTTTTATTGATGCATTTATATGATTTATCAAAAGCATCTCTAATGTTATTTATTTCTGTTGCTAGATTTAGCCATTCCATGTATGTACATTTTAGCGATATAATCGCACCGGAGTACAGGTGAATTAAATTTGATAATTATTCATATAAAAATGTTTATTCAGATGTTTGAAAATTAAAGCAAAATCTTAGAAAGGAGATAGGGTCGTGAAGATTGAGCTAGAATTCTAGCCTTGTTTTACAAAACTCCTCTAAGTAGGAAAGGATAGGGTCTATCCAAGATCGTTAAATTTAAATAACATTATTTGTTATTATATCTTATCGAGATCGTTGGCTCGACTCATATAGGTCTTTTTTAATGATCTCTTATGTAGCAAATATAGCTTTAAAGCTAAGTTAAGGGCTGAGATGATTACTAAAATCAACAGTAATAGATACTGGGCTTCTAAATGTGGCGTTGTGTCCATGACTTCTACAGTATTTACTACATTTGCGGTGTTATCGTCCGCTTTTGAACTTTTGCCACCCATCGTGATCTTATTTAAAATAAAGACATAGATATATCTTGAAGGTATATTAAAATTGAAATAATTAAAACTTGATATCAATTCCCTAATAAATGGATGAATTCATTACACTCAGTTTACACAGGTGGCAATTGGCAAGTTTACAAGATTTTTACTTATACTAAGTTTAAGACTGAGTGCAACGTGTTAGTTAATGATTGAGGTGCCCTATTTGGTTAGTAAGTTTTTGTTGCAGCGGAGACCGCATCGGCAACTTAAAATATATTGTGGCGGGTATGGCTATGGCGATTAACGCAGCCCGCCGCGTTACTTCGCACCGCGAAGTTGAATATTGATGGTCTTCCTCGTTGGTTGCCGTCTTTAGCAACTCGATGTTTAAGCGTCTTGCGCTTAGTAGTTTTACTCTGCAGCCACCACGTTTTTTCTTCGGTGGCTGCTCCCTCGCTGCTGTCCGTGCCTTGTACTCGGCGATAGCTAGTATATGATATATTTTTCAGTTTTCGTTCACAAGTTTTTTCTCAACATTTTCTCAACGTTTTTCACATAATCAGTTTCAACTTTGTGTTTGTTGTGTTAAATCCGACCCCTTAAGATATTGGACATAAGTGAAAAGATAGCACATCCGTGCTGGTGGAGGGTTGCATTTAGATTGATTTATTCAGTACAAAGAGAAGTCGACTTAAGCTAAGTACATAATTGTTGCTGGCGACTGCGCTGCCGTTGACCACAGCAGAGGCGCAGCCGCATATGTATATCTTAGGTATATGTTCAAGAGCGAGTGTCGTATGGGCATATGTTTATGTATATGTATATGCGGTCAGCGTGGGAATGCTGACTTAGCGTAATGACGCTATCAGCGTGCGACTTTTTAGTCCACTTGAATTTATTAGTTTACATAATGCAACTTAGTGTTGCTATGTTTTTAATGGTACAGTGTACCCTCGATATATGCACATACTACAATATGTTATTGCAATATAAAATGACCAAATGTCATGGCCAAACGCCATTACTGACGGTTCTACACGTGAATTTCTCGCCACTATAATGCTCAAGCCTCCAAAAATTCAGCACGGGTTATTTCACATATTTTCAAATTTAAGGTATTTGTGCAAAATATGAGCAAGATTTTATTTTTGAAACTGATTCTATATGAATTCCTGCAAATGGTGTATGTTCTGGTGTAATAGAATGGGATAGAATTATATAAGTTTTTTTCCACCAAAAATAGGAAACATGATAAAAACCCCTTACTTTTTGGTATTTTTTTCCAAGAAAAGAAAAAAAATGTTAAAGTTGGAAAAAAATTTATTTGTTATTGAAAATAGATAAAGAATATGAATAATATGATAAAAATAATTTTTGGCTGCACCCACTAATTACGCGATGCAATTGAAAAGACTAAACTTTGTGAACTTATGCTCGCTGCCCATTGCAAGTTTGCAGGCATTTCTAACGTCCCACATTAAAAATCGTTATCTTCAAAGCAAAAATTTTTAATTTGGCTTTGATTGTGATTTCTTCATAGTTGAACATTTCTAAAAGTGCAGCTTAAAGCGCATCGACGCAAAAATAATTATTTTTTTTTGCATAAAGGCGCTCTAGATTGGCAAAATCTTACACTATGCACGGGTTGCTTTTTAGACTCCCAGCTGATCACTGCTTCTGCTACCAAAAATGTCCAACCGGTGAATGATTTCCTGTCGCTGTTGTCTCCAGCCCAGTTGGTGTCCACATAACAATGGACAGCCTGTCCAGTTCGCTGATAGTTTAACTGGAATGTCTTCATATCCTGTAAGTACCTTAGCATTCGCTTGGCACACACCATGTGCTCCTGATGTGGATCCGAGTTCCGTTGGGCAAGCTTTTCCACAGAATTGAGTATGTCTGACCTTGTTGTTATAGCCAAATACATAAGCGAGCCTATTAGGGACTGGTATTCGACCTAACTTGCTCTCAAGAACTCTCTCTTGCTGCATCGAACATGGTAGCCAGCTTCGAGGGGAAGATTGGATGCCTTGCAGTTCTGCATCCCGTAATCTTTCAATAAGGCCTCTATATACTGCTTATGGACCAATCGAACGCTACCAATTTCGCCATCGCGATCAATTTCCATTCCTAGGAAGTGTTTCAGAATACCGCTATCTACAACATCGTACCGCTTTGATATAAGGTACTTGATCTCGTCTAGGTCAGCCTTCGAGTCGCTCGCCACTATAATGTCATCTATGTAGACTATGATGAAACTCATTTGGCCACCTTGACCCCGTTTGTAGATGCAGGGTTCGCTCGAACATGCTGAGAACCCTAACTTCAGGATGACATCGTGTAGGTTACTGTTCCACTCTCGGCCACTTTGTTTTGGACCGTAGAGCGATTTGTGCAGCCTAGTAACCTTTCTGGGATGCTCTTCGTTAGTAAATCCCTCAGGTTGCCTCATATATACAACGTCGTGGAGTTCCCTGTTGAGGTAAGCAGAAGAACATCAAACTGGTGCATATACATACCACGTTCGACCGCTACAGCAATAATTAGCCTTATTGATGAGTATCTGGCCACCGGTGAAAACGTCACAGAGTAGTTAATGCCATACTTTTGTCCACAGCCCTTTGCGACAAGCCGTGACTTCAGACGTTCCAAATTGCCATGCTTATCCCGCTTGACTGCATATCTCCTGTTGCATAGAATTCTTCCAGTTCTTTGCGTATTTGGAACTTAGTGCATCGTTTAAGCTTGTTGGAATTCAACATCACTTTTTATTATGACATTGGCAGTTTGGTACTCCTTACGAGGTCTCCCACGCCGGCCAGTATAAACAAGTTTTGGTCTCCCAGGACCCCGTTTTTCGCTTAGCAGCACCTCAGCATCTAGCAGTACGTCATCATCTGGAAACACCTCGGCTTCCTCTTCAGCTTCCTTTTCCAGTGGTTCTTCTTTCTTGCCCTCATAGCTCACATATGTGTCGGGCTCATTTTCGTCATAATCTGCTTTCGCTTCAATTAGAGCGAAATTAATTTTAGTATCTTCTTATTTCTGAAATTGCTCTAAAAATATTACATCACGTGTCTTTGTTAGTTAGAAGCAGCCGTATCTAAGTACCCTACAAATACATACGAAATCCGAGATTACGAGCTAAAGACGGTCACTTTCGGCGTCAATAGCTTTAGATGACCTTCGATAGGAGCCCCTGGTGCTAGACCCTATCGAAGGCCTGCTGGATGTCTAGAAAGACAGCCACCGTGTACTGCCTTTTCTGAAACCCCTCGACAATGAAGTCCACAACACGATGTAGTTGCTCTGAGGTGCCGTGTCCTTTCAGGAAACCGAACTGATGCATGGCAATCGCTTCTATGATTTCCGGAATCCTCTGAATCCTGTCTAGTAAGCAGCGCTCAAAAATCTTCCCGAACGTGGGAAGAAGATGATGGGCCTGTAGTTCCCAACGTCGCACAGTGGCGCGTTTTTTTTTTATTTTGCGTTGTTTAAATCATAACTTTTGAACCAAATAAGATAATCCAATAATAACGGCATTTGACAGTGAATTGATTTATATATCAAGTTGACAATGTGCCATGCCCGAACATTCGCCCATTTATAGGGTATCAAGGTGAAAAAATCGAATTTTCTCATTGAAAACGATTTTTTTTAAATTTATTTAATTTGTTAGCTTTATTTCGATTGATTTGCTCAAATAAAAATATTTTGAATAATCTAAAAAATATTTTACAACATTTTTTTTTTAATTTCGATTTTTTTTTTATTTTTTGATAATTTTTCTAACATTTGGACTAACAATAAACCTACATATATTGGGGAAATCACTAATAGCTTATGCACTTTCTGACTATAAACATTTGTTTCCTCATCCTTTCGCGTCTTAAAATTATTGAAAACAAAAATATTAACGATTTTAACGATGCAAATGCCTTGAGCGCTACGGGTACACCCATATTTCGCGTTTTTTTTACCCTGAGTTGTTTCACTAGATTTGCTCTCAAAGGTGGAGACGCAGCTAGACGCAGACTTTCTAAACGGATTCTGGTTCAGGAAAGATACACGGACCAGACCTATATAGTGTAGTTGAATGCGTTAGGGCGTTAGAAATTATAGACTACTTTAGGTAGAAAAAGGTGTTAGAAATGGACACCTGGCAGGTAACGATTTACCTGTACAAGCCGAACCCAAACTGCCGTTTTTTTGGTTTAATTTGGAGTTTATGAATGTATCTATAATGTAAAACCAAAATCAGTCCAATCGGTTGTATAGTTTTTGTGTAATATTACCTGAAAGTCAAAAAATTTCACCTTTTGTTTTGAAGGCTATGCCTTCAATACTACTAAAAAGGCGATTGTAATCAGTACATAAAACCCTAAAGGGTTCATGTACTTCAAACTCACGCCTACAGGGGTTAACTACTAGGGGGATAAAATTTCTAGATGAAAGACGGGGAACATGGAAATTGAGCTGCCCAAGCAGGTAGGGGCTCTCCATATCGCCGTGAATAAGTTTATGTAGAAAGACGACGCTAAGCATCGTCCTACGGTTAGTTAAAGAAGGTAAATTAAGTAGGAGAAGTCTACTAGAGTAAGACGGTAATCTAAGGTTAGCATCCCAGGGTAGGCCACGGAGGGCGAAAAGTAAAAACTTCTTTTGGACAGATTTGATGCGGCTGCTATGGACTCCGTACTGAGGATTCCAGACGCACGAGCCATACTTCAATATAGGGCGTACTAACGAGTATATAGGGTCTTCGTTACATAAGGAGAATCGAATTCCTTCGACCACCTTTTAATGAATCCAAGCATGCCAGCGGCTTTATTAACTATACAGGAAATATGTTCTAAAACGTAAAAACCCAGATCATCGACAATAGTAATTCTTTCCAAAGAGCAATCGTTAAGCATATACGTGGCAGGGAGAAGAGTGGTGCGAGAAAATGTCATCAGTTTGCATTTAGAACTGTTGAGATATAAATCGTTAGCATGACACCATGCTTGAAAGTTATCGAGATCCGATTGTAGGTCTGATTGGCGTGAACTGTCCCTATACTGCACGCAAAGTTTAACATCATCAGCATACTCTTTAACATCATCAGTACTCTGGATTTGGTTAGAACCCGCGGAAAATCGTTGATAGACAATGTAAATAGTAGTGGTAGTGACACTGAGGCTATTGGATAGAACATTTCTGAACAGAACCTTTTGGGACCTGTCACTTAACTCGAAATCCACTTAAGAAGATCACTTGGAAACCCCAATGAATCAAGTTTCCTAACCAGAAGAGAATGATTAACCGAGTCGAAAGCTTTACTAAAGTCCGTGTAAATGACAACGGTTTGAAAGTTTTGTTGGAAACCCCTAATAACGAAAGAGGTGAGTTCCAGAAAATTGGTCGTGGTTGATTTTCGCCTCATAAAACCATGCTGACATGGAGAGATGACGGATCTGCATAGATGTTGCAAGTGAGGAGTGATTACATTCTCGAAAAGTTTGGGTATTGCCGATAACTTAGAGATATAGTTACTGGCATCCGACTTGCTACCTTTTTTGTGGAGAGGAATAACAAATGATTCCCTCCAAATAAGGGGAAATTCTGAGGATTCTAAAGATAAGGTAAACAATTTTAGAAGGGGGTTACACAGCGTTTCGGAGCAATACCTTAGCACAGAACCCGGTATTTCATCAGGACCTGGTGAATATAGTGGCTTAACACGTTGAAGATCAAGAATAAGTAAGCTTTCGTTTAAAATAGGACTGACGATTAGGTTCTAACTAGGCATAGCTGGAGAAAATGTATGATCTGAAGATGTTGAGGGAGAATATGTGGTTTTAAAAAACTCAGCGAAGAGATTGGCTATTGCTTGATCAGAATTTACAGTAATATTATTAAATGACAGCGAGGGAGGGTACAACGTGGGTTTACGTTTAGAGTTCACAAAGTTATAAAACTGTTTGGGCTCTTGCGTGAACTGGACCTTGCAACGAGTCAAATAATTTGTATAACACTGAGCGTTAAGCACGATAAAGCTCGATCGAGCACTAAGATAGGATGAGAAAGCCGTTCTTGAACCAGTGACTTTATATTTATTATAAAGCCTAGATTTTACGTTTCTTAAACGTGTCAGCTCTTTCTTAAACCATAGTGGTTTATTAGAGACCGACGGATAGGTTTCGGGAACACATAAGAAGAAAATTGAGTTCATCAACGGCGGTTGCCATGTTTGAGATCATGAAAAGATTAGATCAATCAAATTCAGCTATTAAAGTCTTTAGCCTATGATAGTCGGCCTTTCGGAAACAGCGGACTCTGTTTAACCTACTACCAGATGTCGTTGCTAAAACTGTCCCAGTGTTGATGGTCACATCGAAAGTCTGATGATAAGGTTCTTCAGGTTGCGTTGGAGGAACTCTACTTAGGTTTACGCCAGCCGGATCTGAAACAAAGCATAGATCCAATAAGCGGTTTAGAGAATTAAAGACATGGTTAACTTGAGATAAAGATAAATCAAACAAGCCATTTATAAGGTCATGCTGTGCTGCAGTCAGGAGGATGTTAGACACACCGTCAGAAGACCAGTGAGCTCCAGGTATGTTGATGTCACCCAAAGTCACCAATTGGTCCCTATCAGAAAGCCAGTTGGAAACTGCCTGAATTGCCGAAAGGTGTTTCCAATAAGTTGGCATTTCCGAAGATGGAGGAATATAAGAGCAGGTAATATATATACAGCTGCCTGTAAAAGATAATTTTACGCATATGAATTCAATGTCCAGAAAGTCGTTAGATACCACCAGTTCCGAGATGAGGCAGGAGTCAACGGCAATTAAAACTCCACCACCACGCTGGACAAGACGGTCTAATCTATAGATTGTGTACTTACTCGGAAGAATTAAATGCAATCACCTGAAATGCAAAAGAAAGGCTATCGGAATAGGAAAGTAGTAAGGAAGAGGTTAGTTTTTTGGGACAGAAGGTACCTTCAGTGGACACTGAGGATTGTGACGGCCTGGGCAGTTGTACTCCCGCAGGCCGTGTTCTCTTCTTTCGAGCTTCGTACTCCTTAACTATTACGTACTCGGGCCAGAAGTCACCCGGGCAAATAGTGTCAAAGAGTTGGGTTGAGACATTTATCTTAAAAGATGAAATGTCTCTGGCATACGAAAATTGAAATTTTTCCACCTTGATATGTCCGGCTTGGGTTTTGCATTGTATAAAGGCTAGAACATCTTCCGATGCGAGATCAGGGGCAAGCCTCGAAACTCATATTGTTTTCGAAGGTGGGACTGCTGTGAGGGTCTTGCGTAACGAATTGTTACCAACTACGGCCGGTATTCCGGGCATTTTTGGACCCTGGGTTGATTTATCTACGGAGATTTGCGGAGCCAAAGATTTGGGCTCCGCATCGGACACAACGGACGACGCGGAAATTGCTGGCAGAGCGGCTGCTTTAGATTCGGTAACCGAATCTTTCCTAGTTCCTGATCTCAGGACCATTGGAACGGGGACCAGGAGCTGTGGCGCAGGGGAGTGGCAGGAAATCGGTTGCTGCGTCACACACAGTTGCTGTCGACCAGCAGCAGATTTTTTGCGTTTCGGCGACTCATTTAATAGCTTCATACTATTAAATTGAGCGTCAAGCGCGGAGAACATGTCACTCGCCTTGCGGAAAGTGGCCATGATCTCAGAAAATCCACTTCTGGTCTGACGCATGAAGGATGATATCTCCTTCTCAACCGGTCGACAGGCCTCACAGCAATAACGCAGGCCCTTTTTGCTGGACACTACGTCAGCTATTCGACCTGTCATCTCGATGCACTTAGCGTGCACTACTGCCTCGCAAAGCCAACAATGGAAACTGGGCTGGTCTGCCAAAATATTTTTTTGGCAGTTCTTAATTACACAGACAATATTTTGGGACATTTTCACAAACCCTAGAACCACTGTGAACACTATCAGTACCAAAAAGCTAAGAGAGAGAGAGAACAAAAGAGCGCAAGGTTAAGAGAATGAGCAGCAGAAATCAACAAGAGCGATGAGAGCTATAACGGCTTAGTTGCAGCTAACAGCAAACGACACTCAAGCGGGGGAAAGAAAAATAAGAACGAGAAAAAGAATAAGGAGGAAAATAAGATAACCGTCTTAGCACAAACTAAAAAGTGATTATTAACACAAATTAATTACACAGACAAGTGCATGCACGCGCGATAGCGAAACGGTATATAATTTTAAATATTTAGGTGATGAATTCAGAGGAAACCCCGGTAGTTTAAAATCAAATTAACACAAAAATCGGAACGCTAAACAAAAACACGACCGTCCGCTATGAAAGAAAAAGATCAACTTTGAATGCTCATAACTTTTACAAAAATGGTCTGAAAATGATTACCTCAACGTATTTGGAATCAATCTGTCGATTGAGTATACTTTAGTTTAGTTTTGCGACCATGAATTTTTGAATTAAACCACTTTTGTTCTAGAGGCGCCACTGTGCGTCGTGGCAGGACTTCCCCTTTTTATGAAGGGTCAAAGTCTGAGTGCTGCATTGAACACCAGGACCAAGAAGAGGAGTGCTCTTTCCAGAAGGAGTTTAGCTACTCTGTTGAAGATGCCATCCACACCTTCACCTTCCGGTTCTTCAACTTCTTGATCCTAGCCCGCACTTTAGAGAGCCTGATTGGAGCAATAGGAGGCACCAATCGGTGAGGAGTTTCCAAAGATGCTCTGACCTTCTCTACCCTTGACTGAGAGGAGGTACCAAAGGAAGTGAATCGTTCTTCAAGGCCCTCATCAAAGGTTTCAACTCTGTCGTACGGGGACTTGGCCCAAGTCCCGTCCACTTTCCTTATCGGGAACTTTGGGGTGGCCTGCCTTATGTTCCGGCCAACGATCTTCCAGAGCGCAAAGCCAGTGTTCCTGTCCGGGGTTGCCTCCTCCAACTCCTTGTCCAAACGCTCCTGCCGCAGAAGGTTTAAGAGCTTTCTGACTATGTTTCCCAGCCTTCGGTAGACTTTTAGCAACACTGCGTCATGAGTCCTTGCATAGACTCTCCTGAGCCTGTGCTTGATCTCGATGAGAGCCATGATGGGCCACTTCCATGAGGAAGTGGAGGGGAGGTCCTTGAGTAGTGACTGTTGCTGGGCGCCGCAAGCTCCGCTGCAGCACTGACTTTTTGCTCCAGAAGCAAGGCTTTTATTTACATTTATAGATAAATGGAGTCCTCTAGAGTCCTCTTGAACGTCCTGATGTTAGATCCGAAAGTAAATAAAGTCTTCCTAGGCACTGAAGCGCATTCTGTCAGATGTATACTGACTATGATCGGAATGTGATCCGAGCTGAGCTCAAAGGTGTGTTCAATAGTCAGCCTACGTCCTTAGAGTCCTTGAAAGAGTGCGAAGTCCATTGCTGACGGGGTTCTACCATTACAGAGAAAACAAGTGGGTCTTCCTGTGGCCAGAAGTTGTGCTGCCAGGTTATCCATAGCCTCCACAATTGCTGTTCCACGTCTGTCCGCTCTAAAGTTGCCCCAGCTGCGATGTTTGGCGTTGAAGTCACCCCTTATGACGGCTTTATCTCCACATATGTTGAGCATGGCCTTAAAGCCATCACAGGTCCAGGACGGACGAGGGGACAAATAGACCGCTGCTACATCCAGGTCTCCCATGTCAGTGTAGAGTGTGATCCTTGCCATTTGTAACAGTCCCAGAAGTATCGGGATATGTTAGTAGTATGTCAGTCCTCGTTTGACTGCTCCACCCCTAGATTTCGCTTCAGGGAAGTCTTTTCTGTGTATATAGTATCCAGGAATGCTCAGGAACTCTCCGTGTTTAACCCTCTAATACCCAAGAGTGCCTCAAGGCACTTATTATATAATTTGTATTATCTAAAAAACGGGAAGCCCATTTATTATTTGAATTATACTTGTCAATTCGCAATAAACATGTGAACTTATGAGTGGAAGCTTTCAAAGGCTCTTGAGCTTTATAATTGGACTTTTTTCGTGTTGCTTACATGTATCACGCATTCGCGGGCAAAAATTTTGGTGTGCTTCGTATTGTGTTTTTGCTCATCAATAAAAGTGAAATAACTTCAAAATCAGCCAAATAAAAATTATTTTTCTTGAAGGTAAGATATTATAGATTCCAAATCAAGTTGCATATTTGCAACTTTATACAAATAGTGCGTTGCAGCGGTGAAATTGTGATAAGTGCCTTGAGGCACTGTTGCAAACTTTTACAAGCAGCAACTTTTTCACTGCTGCATGCAATTGTTGTGTTTATTTCTGTTTATTATATGGTTTTGTTTTAAAACTTTCGATCGAAATGGCGGGGCGAATGCGTACACGTTTTAAATTGTCCGAGTTGACCGATGAACAATTTCTTGACTTGTTCAATGATGTTGAGACTTACGAGGAAGTCTTAAATAACTCTAGTGATGACGATGAAGACAGCTTGGATTTGGTAGAATCACTTAACGCGGCATTGGAGGACGCCGAAACTATTTAATTTATCAACAATACCGCTGATAATGCCAAAGATATTGTACAGGAGCTGGAAATTACCAAAAATCCAGCAAAGAGTCCTCGTTCACCACTGCCGATCTAGACTTAAAGCCTCAAGAGTGCCTTGAGGCACTTATTTACCTTTGGTCGATTTACAGGTAAACTACAATTAGTACACACTTTTTGAGATCAGTTTTGAAATTAGAAGCTACCATTTACCCAAAAAAAAAAATATTTAACTTCGTTTTTTTTAATATTTCTTCGGCTGGGGCTTAGAGGGTTAAGGTGGTTCTCAGATACAAGCATTATGTCCTGGAATTTCATTCGTGGCTAAGGAAGAGGCCAATTGTTCCAGTGGCCTTGAGGGAGACAAGCATAGCCACTACCCTTGACATATCCCAGTCAGGGTCAGCGTTGGGTGGCTGATGAGCGTTTCCAGAACTGTCACGGCTTCCTAGCATCGGGAAATCACCGCGCAGGTGATACACACAATACACACAATACACACTGTACACTCTCTCTCTCCCTCTTCCTCTGGGCTTCCAAGACATAGAGCTTCCAATCCGCTTTCCAAGCTAGGTTTAAGTCTCATGTTCTTTAGTTCTAATTCACCTACACATTAATAAAGATCCCCCACGCTCGTCGCGTAACACCCCGCAAAGATTTTCCGTGTTTTTTATTCCGAGTGACTTTTCAGCTAAAGCCACCCCCCTCCAGAACAGTTACCACAGTTGGCACAGCAGAGGTCAGCAATGTTAGCAGCTTTGCAGTTCTCCAAACCCGTCCCTCTTCCGCACATCTGCCGCAAACTGGCGGCTTAAGGCAGTAATTCTTCGTGTGGTTAAAGCCGAAGGACCTGTAGCATTGCTTTAATATGTTGGAATCCTTCTTAGCTTCCATAGTTACTCGGTACCTTCCCATCCTTGTGATCATGAGTGCCTCATTGTTGTTTGGAGCCTGATTAAGATCCACAAACTAGATGGTTTGCCTTATCTGATCATTGGCGTCATCCTAACTCCCTTGGGGCCGGGCTCGGGATGGGGGGTTGTACCAATTTACAACCGTGTGCCCCTTCTTGGAGAACTCCTGAATAATAAAGTTCTGCGGTGTTGTGCTGTGCCCGAATTTTCCGAATTTCGGTTTTAATTTCATGAAAGTCGGCTGACTATATCCTATAGCTTCCATAGGAACAATCAGGAAAATTATAACTTTGTCAGTTTTCAACATATTTTCACCAAATTTGATAGTTACCCATATTTTAGTATTCCTGAATTTCGATTTTAATTTCATGAAAATCGGCTGACTATGCCCTATAGCTTCCATAGGAACAATCAGGAAAATAAAAGAAAAAACCATAACTTTGTCAGATTTCAACATATTTTCACCAAATTTGATATTTAGCCATATTTTAGTATTTCTGAATTTTGATTTTAATTTCATGAAAATCGGCTGACTATGGTTATGGTTGTTTCTTTTATTTTCCTGATTGTTCCTATGGAAGCTATAGGATATAGTCAGCCGATTTGCATGAAATTAAAACCGAAATTCGGAAATGATACTAAATGGGCAAATATCAAATTTGGTGAAAATTGGTTGAAAACTGACAAAGTTATAATTGTTTTTTGAAAATTTTTCGGATCGTTCCTCTGGCAGCTATATGATATAGTCGTCCGATCTGGCCCGTTCCGGCATATGTACGAGTGAGCCTAACTGCAAAGTTTCATTCAGATAGCTTTAAAACTGAGGGACTAGTTTGCGTAGAAACGGACAGACGGACATGGCCAGAGGAGATGCTTCCTTCACTGCGTTGCAAACTTTTGACTGAAACTAATATACCCTGCTATGGTATAAAAACCATAACTTTGTCAGTTTTCAACATATTTTCACCAAATTTGATAGTTACCCATATTTTAGTATTCCTGAATTTCGATTTTAATTTCATGAAAATTGGCTGACTATACCCTATAGCTTCCATAGGAACAATCAGGAAAATAAAAGAAAAATGCATAACTTTTTCAGTTTTCAACATATTTTCAACAAAAATTTGATAGTTACCCATATTTTAGTATTCCTGAATTTCGATTTTAATTTCATGAAAATCGGTTGACTATACCCTATAGCTTCCATAGGAACAATCAGGAAAATAAAAGAAAAAACCATAACTTTGTCAGATTTCAACATATTTTGACCAAATTTGATATTTAGCCATATTTTAGTATTTCTGAATTTGGACTTTAATTTCATGAAAATCGGCTGACTATATCCTATAGCTTCCATAGGAACAATCAGGAAAATAAAAAAAACCATAGCTTAGCCGTGTTTCAAACCATTGCCATCAAATTTGAGATTTGGCAACAAATTATTATTTCAGAATTTCGTTTTTAATTTTTTGTTTAAACTCTGCAAGGGTATACAAACTTCGGTGAGCCGAAGTTAGCTTCCTTTCTTGTTAATAGTAGGCATTGAAAGCCTTCAAAAACTAAAAACTGTATTGCTTGGAGAATCCTAATTTTTTGTCGTTTTATTATTCTATTTTTCTTTTCTTGCCTGTATTTAATTTAGTGTATTGAGCTTTTCTTCTTTTCTTTCAGGCTTTCATTCAATCTAATTCAGCTTTGGTATGTTTTTTTATCGGTTTATGTTTTATTAGCGTTTGAAAAGTGCCAAAATAGGTCATTTTTGGTACTTTGAATGCTATTTTCTCAAAATTGACTTTTGGGTTTCGAACTAGCAATATACAGACCGAGATCTTTCACAATCTGCTGGTTTTGTTCTTCGTAATTTTTCTTGTTGGCATGTGTTATTGCAGTACAGAGATTAAGAGAAAGAGTGAGAAAGGGAGAGCTGTCTGTTCGCTTGATGCTTGTGTATAATTTTAATGAATTATTATTCCGACTTTAGGCTCGTGCGAGTTTTTTTAGAATTGACCTAGAGCTTCCGAAAACCACCATACGAATCCTTAAAGTATCAGGATTCCCTCAAGATCAAAGTTCTTATTGCTAATTGACTTGAATCAGTGTTTTTGGTTTGCCGTTAGAAAGAAATGGGAAAAATAAAATAAATAATTTAAAATGTACTTTTTTTTTTTAATTGACCTAGAGCTTTAAGAAAACCACGATATAAATCCTGAAGGTATCAGGATTCCCTCGATAAAATGTCTTTTTGCTAATTGACTTAAATTAGTGTTTTTTTTTTTTTTTGCCGTTAAATAGAAGTGGGGAAGATTTTCTGATTTTCTAAAATCAATAGAAATCATTGAAATATCCATTATTTAATTAAATAGAATCTTTATTATGTATAGGACGTGTTTAGCGTCCAGATTTTTTTATAGAAATTATGGGTTTTTTGACACTGTGAGAAAACTGAAACACGTTTGTGGCCTACATAAATCTTAGCAAATCAGTTTAGTGTTAGAATTTAATTTAGTTTGTAATGATCAGTTTTATATATAAGGATAAAATAACAATTAAGTGAAACAGGTCTTAATGTTATGACAGGATTATTCAAGTTTATTATTTCTTCTTTTTTCTTTAGCTTTATTCTGTTCCACTTTATTCTATCGCGGTCTTACAAAGAGTGCTGCTCGCAGGCAGCTCCTTAATCAAACCCCGTTTCTGACTCTCGATCTTCCTCTCTCGCTCTCTTGCTCTCTTGAGAGTGTAATCCCAAAGAGACCAGATCCTCACAATCCTAATAGCCCTGCTAAAACTCGGCTATCGTGAATTTAAGATAGCCCTCTATCTCTGATCTGTACAATTTATTAATAACTTTTTATTTTTTTAATTAAATTACAATATTTCTTATAATTACATTACAATATTTCTTAAAACTATTATTTACAATTTATACGCTAATTAGTTCACCCTAATGTTCTTATCTTACTTCATCCTCTTCTTTCGTCCAGTGAATCATCCTAATATCGTTCGCACTCTAAACTCCCTGGTATGGGTTTCGAGTTAATTGAAGCCCATCAATGTCCTTTAATAAAAATCTATCATTTTTCAATACTTTTCCAATAACGTATGGTCCTTTGCTTTTCGGTACTAATTTTATACAAATCCCAGCGGTACTATTAAAACTCTTTACCATAACTTAATCACCTTCTTTGTCTTCAACATTGCTCTTCTTCTTTTCATTGTAATAGTTCTCATTCCTTAATTGCGACTTTATTTGATTTCCCTGTGCCCTTTGTCTAAGTCGTTCCAAATTTGTTCTATTTTCCTCAAACAGTTGTTCATCCTCATCTAACCTTTCCTCATCTAATCATTCCTCATCTAATCTTTCCTCGTCTAATCTTCCATCATCTAATATTTCTTCATCTGACTTCTCTCTAAATTCGTCACTATCCTCTCGTCTTTGTGCGATGCTACTATGAAGCGTACTATTTGACGAATATTCCTTTTTCAGGCTCAGTTAGTTTCACAATAATCGGTCCTAAGCTTCTATTTACTCGTTACACTTGTCCATTGGCTTGTGATCCTGTAGCAATCTTTATGTGTTTTATATTTATTTCCTCCACAAAGTTTGCAAAATCCGCCGATGTAAAAAAACTACATCTACCTGACTCAGCACTTCATTTGTATTTTTTGTTTTTGTCGTGTACAGCCTAACAAATTTTGTAAAATTATCTATCACCACTAAAATGTGTTTCTTCACTCTGCTATTATTCACTGGCCCATGGTGATAAATATGAATAACGTCAAACGGCTGGTTTCCTTTCGGTATGCTGTGTAGCCATTCATCTTTATGACCTAATTCGTCATGATACTTGTACACTAAATACTTTGGTACATAAAAACGTAACTCGTTGTTAATACATTTCCTGTATATTACACCGTTTCTCATATCTAACCATTTATGTTCCATCTTTTCTAAAGTATTCCTAATTTCCTATAGCTTGCTATCTCTTGTCTGACAAATTATTAAATTATTTTCAAACGTGTTTGCATCTATTATCATTATGCTATTACACATACTAAGGGCATATACATTCTGCATTTGTTTCCCTGCCCTATGCTTCATTTCATAATCAAACTCTTGTAACTCTAACGCCCACCTCGCAATTCTTGGGCTTGAAGATATTTTTTTCAATGTTAGTGTTAATGAATTACAATCTGTTACGATTTTAAAATGTTAGCCTTGTAAATAAATCCTAAACCTTTTAAGTGCATAAATTATAGCTAAAGTTTCAAATTAGAAACTATGGTACTTGGCTTCCGTTCCCGTTGATCTTTTGAAGAAATAAAATATCGGATGCAGTTTCTTATCCTCCTTTCTTTGAAACAATATTAAATATTCTTTAATATCTTGACTTTCAATTACAATATCATCCATATAACTTATAGCTCAATTTACTCGTATCATGTCCGCAAAAATATAATTTAAAAATCTTTGAAATACCTGAGGTGCCGTCATCAATCCCATTGGCATGCGCGAAAATTCAAATTGCCCTAACGGTGTTGTAAACGATGTGTATTTCACCGATTCTTTTTAAGTCAAATTCTTTAAACACCGATTTTCCTACCAACTTGTCTAACATATCATGAATCAGAGGAATAGGATATATATCCTTAATCATAATTTTATTTATCCTGCGAAAATCAATACACAATCTAAGATCTTCACACTTTTTCTTGACCAACACTAGTGGAGAAGCATATTCCGACTTACTAATTTGAATGATTCCTTTGTCTAAATATTCGTCTAACAGTTTTTGCAATGATTCCTTTTCCCTATATGACAATCTTCGAGGTGCACAGCTAAATGGTTTACATCTGTTTTTGGATATCTCAGGTCGAGTCACCTGAATATACCCTTCCTCTAACACTTTAATTAACTTCATTTGATCTGCATAACTAACTCCGTCCCCAATGTCATTCGCTCTATCTTCCTTCGTCTGTCCTTCCATATTTATTTGCAACATTTCCGTCTTAAAATTTCCCTCCAACACTCCTATTTGTCTTCCTAAAATGTTTGCATCTAACCTTGTACCCAAATCGTTTTCACCTTACTTTGTACCTAAAACATTTTCAGCTAAACTTGTACAAAAACCATTTTTCCTTAAAAGTGTACCTAAAACATATTTCTCTAAACTTGTACCAAGCCCTGTTTCTTCTAAGCTTGTACCTAAACAATTTTGTCCAAAATTTGTACCTAAACCATGCTTACCTAAACTGTTTTTCATCTAAACCTTTTCCTAAATTTTCTTCACTTTAGCCTTTTCCTAAATTTTCTTCACCTAAACTTTTCTTTCTTAAATTTTTTTTGCTGACCTGCCAAATTATTTTCCAAGTTTCGAATTTCCATACAATTATTGGAAAGTACTTTCATCTTTGATTTCAGTTTCAAAACACTCCATCGTAACCGTTTTTAGTGCTTCTAAATACATTTTTAAGTCGCAAGCATCCATAAAATCTCTTCCCAGTACAATATTGCAGTCCATAAACCATCAGCCACTACAATTAATCTAAACCAAAACTTAATCTTTTTCTTCAATATGAAACATAATACTTGGCCATAACTTTTTAATAAACTTCTATTAAATCCACAATAACTTTCTTCCTGTGGTTCTAATTTAGTATTTGTTGGTAAATATGAACGTTTTATCAATGAGACTGGGCTTCCGGAATCTATTAAACACTCAGTAATGATTGCCTGCTTTAAATTTTCCCCACAAAAAATTTTAAATATTCTTATATAATTATTTTTCTTGTTCTGAAAGCATACCGAAATTTGATGATTCTTCGGCCCGCATCCGTAGCACGACCCCAATACCCTTTTGGGCTTGGTGCACTTCATCCTCCAGTGTCCTTTCCCATTGCAATTAAATGAACGGGTCCAGACCCCAATACCCTTTGGGGCTTGGTGCACTTCATCCTGCAGTGTCCTTTCTCATTGCAATTTAATGAACGGGTCCAGCTGCTCGCTGCCACCGCTCTTGCTGCAGGCATCTTTACTGCTAATAGTGCCTTTGATGGCCCTCAAAATTCTTCCAGGGCTATCGAAGTACTATAGCCTCGCTGATGTAGGCTTGGCACTGGGATGCCTTCTACAAGTCCATCTAATAACTCGTCTTCATCCATTCAAACACTTCGCCCACTTGCATTTTTTTTTTTCAAAATATATGGCAAACTGCTCCTCCGATGACCAACTTCGATCTTTGAACTTGCGCCGCGATACTGTTTCGACTTGCTACTTCCAAATGCCGACTTTAACTCGTTCAACAGTTTAATAATCGGTCTTGCAAATCGCCCTGCGTCCGCATGTAACCACTGCATCGATTTCCCTTTTAGCTTTCTTAGCAGCAAGACAAGCCGTTGCATGGCAGATAGATTCAACGCTGCATCTATTTTCCCACTGCTCAATCCAAGAATGAACAGTAACTTCGCTCCCGAAATCCGTTAACATTTCTCGGCTGAATGTGATTGACGAAAAATTTTTTGTAGTCTCCCCATCGCCGTCTCTGTCGCCACTACTGCTGTCGCCTATTTGCTGTGTGATCTCGAAACTTCTCCCGTGTCGCTGATTAAAATTCTCAAAACTAATGTTGTCGCTGTTGTTCCTTTGTTCATTTTCACTGATACCGGTATCAACGCCGCTGTCTCTGTCAGTTCGCCTTCTTTCATTCTCAGCTTCTTCTGCACCGTTGTTGCCACCGCCGCTCTTCTCGATCTTTAGGCTCAGGCTTTCTAATATTTTCTGCCTTTTGGCAATCTCCTCTTCTAGCTTTTCTAAAGTTTTCATCTTCTTGCTCAACTTGGTGCTCCTATTCACTCCATCCCGGTGCACTACCTTTAATCCCAGCCGGAGCTTAGGCTAATCTTTTCCTATTGACCACTGTTAAATCCATAACGCTTGTATCCATCCCGCTTGATTCAGTATATCAGGTTGTAGGCAAAAGAAAATTTTCCATATCCCAATTCTGAGATTTTCAGGCTTAAACACGTTGTATTTCTTCTTACTTTTCTTTATTCACAACTCTTTTTCGCAGTTCGATCGAGAGAGCTGCTCGCTGGCAGCTCTGGATCAACTGCCGCGGGGCCCCGTTAGCCTAAAGCCCTTACTCTCTTTCCTACTTACTCTCTCGAGAGTGTAACAGTGTGACCAGATCATCATGCTATTAGGCCTGCGACATTATGTGTGCCAAAATAAAAAATCACCCATTCTTGTTGCTTGATGAAGACCTTCATGTCGATGCTTTATGGCTGTAGACTTAAGACGAATTATTTTAAGTTGATTGATTCTTTCATTTGAGGTACACTGGCTGATTTAGGAACCAGGTGTTGTGATGGGAATTTTGGTTTTTAAATTTTAATCTTTACGTTTTGATTATGATTATCTTATTTTTAGGTGATCTTAAGGTTTTAAATTTGATGTATTCTTTAAGACTTTTAGGTTGGATTGTTCCATAATTGAATTATTATGGTGGCACTTTGGAATCCCTCGTTACTAAATTTCTAATATACATTTCCTCACAACCACTTGTTTTTGTGGAGTTTAGAAATGCTGCTCGCGTTCCGATGGGAGACCAATCATTACGGGCTGCGATTAGAATTTATATTTTCCAATAGTTTGCACAAAATATTTACCGTGTAGGTCTGTTTAGCTGCCGTAAGTTAATTTAAGGCCGAGTCAATAGCTCGCCACTTTCCGTGTCGCGGGATGCGTGCGGATTTATAGCTTGGCTTTGGACTTGGATATCCATATTTTTTTGGCGAATATATAAAATTAAGATAAGAGCGCGGAAAGAATGAAAAGACAGTAAGCTGGGCCTTCAAGCTTATCAGAGCTCGCTAGGCCGAGTTAGGGATGCATTATGATAAACCCCTATTTGTCATTCACAGCAAGTTGTCGAATTTGGTGAGTAATTGATACCACTATGGCTGACTATGACCAAAATTTTTAAAATCCAAAATTTAATAAAAAAAACTTTTCTTTCCAAACAATCGTATAGGGAAGAACATATTTCTTGCCCTAAGGCGAGCATTACAAAAACGAGTACTATAAGGAAGTCTTTAACAAATTTTGGCCAAAAGGTTTGTCCAAAGAGAGAAGACTAATAAGGAGGGCACCATCATAGAGTTGGCTCGACCTGGAAGCCGCTCGGGCTAAGGCCAAAGTTCCAGCAGCACTTCATCTCTCCTTTGCCTATACTTGTCGTCTGCTTGTCTCCTGTGGCAATAGCCGGAGCTGGCGCTGTCCCTTTTTTGGCACGTTCACCGAAGGCGGAGTTCAGCCGACGCTCGCTTAGACAAGCTCTTTGCAGTTATGCTTTCGCCCCCGCTCCCGCTTTTTCATTATCTTATGCGTGAGCTGCTGGGCAGATGTAGTGTGGATCGTCTACTTTGTCGGTTTATGCTGTGCGCTGGTGGGATCGATTCTCTCAACTCTCCTATGCCCCTGGCATGCTTCCTTGACCTTCCGCCAGTCAATCCAATATTGTGGGCTGTAGGAACCGTGCGTCATCTTCATATATAGCGACTGGTGCCGTTGATGCAGCTCTCTGCTGGCACTGCTCCATTATATACTATCGCGCGCTCTTTTTCAGTGGAATTGGACCTTCTGGATGCTCCGGATATTCCAATCAATGTTCGTGCCACATCGTTGCCTAAGGCGGCCGCAAGTTTGCTATCTTATGAGACGACCCCAGTATTACCTAACTCTGTGGCGGCAGTTACGGCTGCACTGACCGCTTCTGAACCTGGCCACACTCGCTATAAACTTATTGCCGGAAAATATTTTCACAAAAAACATAGACTTAAGATTTTCTTAAGATTTCTTAAGAAAAAAGTAAAGAATACTAAATATTCTCAAAATAATCCGTAATACCAAAAAGGATTAATATCAAGAAAAAATGTCTTAAATTAAAATTTTTGTCATTAGTTTTAGGATCCAGACAGTAAAACGTTTTATTAGCTGTTCGGCATTTTTTGCCGCTAAATGATGCGGGCATACATGATTGTTTACAACATTTTTAAAATGTCGATAGAAAAATGAACAAGAAAATAAAAACTACAGTTGCTATGCCAGTAATTATTGCCATTGTGGATGAGACTGTCAAATAAAATGGGAAGTGATCTAAGTATTGGGTAAGCCCATACCTGCGATATTCTTCCAATGTAAGCATTGTTTATATATTTTCATATCAATAATATACCATTACCATTACCATTATTATATATTGTGCCAAAGGTAGAAAAGGTATTATAATTTTGTGCGAGTGCAATTTTCTGTAACAGGCAGAAGGAGGCGAGGCAGACCTCCAAAAGTTAGTTAAAGGAGTCGATATAGCCATGTCCGTCTGTCCGTCCGTCTGTTTGTCTATCTGTCTGTATGAACGCCTAGATCTCAGAGACTATAAGAGCTAGAGACACCAAACTTGGGATTTAGTCTTCTAATATCTGCACGCAGATCAAGTTTGTTTAAAATTTTTGCTACTCCCCTTTTTGGTGGAGCTATTTGAAAAAAAACAAACCATATTCATTTTATTAAAATACACAGATTGTCTAAATTTCTTTGCGATTGTGCCATCAATAGCGGAAATATAGGCTTTTTACTTTATACATATTATATATACAAGAGGCAGCCCAGGAAGAGGGCCCCAAATAAATCAAAACGTTCATTATACATTTTAGTTAAGTACACATTATTATACCCTTGCAGGGTATATTAGTTTCAGTCAAAAGTTTGCAACGCAGTGAAGGAGGCATCTCCGACCCTATAAAGTATATATATTCTTGATCAGGATCAACAGCCGAGTCGATCTAGCCATGTCCGTCTGTCCGTCTGTCTGTTTCTACGCAAACTAGTCCCTCAGTTTTAAAGCTATCTGAATGAAACTTTGCAGTTAGGCTTCTATATACTCTCACTCGTACATATGTCGGAACGGGCCGGATCGGACGACTATATCATATAGCTGCCAGAGGAACGATCCGAAAAATTTTCAAAAAAAAATTATAACTTTGTCAGTTTTCAACCAATTTTCACCAAATTTGATATTTGCCCATTTAGTATTATTTCCGAATTTTGGTTTTAATTTCATGAAAATCGGCTGACTATATCCTATAGCTTCCATAGGAACAATCAGGAAAATAAAAGAAAATACCATAACTTTGTCAGTTTTCAACATATTTTCACCAAATTTGATATTTAGCCATATTTTATTATTCCTGAATTTTGATTTTAATTTCATGAAAATCGGCTGACTATATCCTATAGCTTCCATAGGAACAATCAGGAAAATAAAAGAAAAATTCATAACTTTGTCAGTTTTCAACATATTTTCACCAAATTTGATAGTTACCCATATTTTAGTATTCCTGAATTTCGATTTTAATTTCATGAAAATCGGCTGACTATACCCTATAGCTTCCATAGGAACTATCAGGAAAATAAAAGAAAAAACCATAACTTTGTCAGATTTCAACATATTTTCACCAAATTTGATATTTAGCCATATTTTAGTATTTCTGAATTTTGATTTTAATTTCATGAAAATCGGCTGACTATAGGATATAGCTTCCATAGGAACAATCAGGAAAATAACAAGATGGACATACAGTCGGGTGTCCCGACAGTAGAATACCATGTACCATTACAAGGCGCGTCCCAAAATTATATAAAAGAAAGAGAATAAGAATAAAAAACTGAGACAAATTTACATATAATGCAAATGTCTTCCCGTTCAAGAGCAAAGTCGATAGCTCAGTGGGTAAAGCTACACATACATTTTTGTAAGCAATTGGCCTGGGTTCGAATCAACCGCAGGCATAAGGAATTTTTTCATTTTCAAAACATTAAGTATAGTTCTTTGCTTGCATTTTTTTATTTTTTAGTATTAAATACTGTAATTATTTTAATGTACTGGAAAAAAAAAAAAAAATTGCTAAAAATAAAAAAGATTTTACTCGTCGCCGACGGGATTCGAACCCGTGACAACTAACATTTGAAAAAGACTTCAGCTTAGCCAGCTGCGCCACCAACCAATTCAAAATGAGTAATCCTATTTTCATAGTAATATGAACATACGTAAAATGTTTAATGAACGTTTTGATTTATTTGGAGCCCTCTGCCTGGGCTGCCTCTTGTACACGTAATGTGTATAAAGTAAAAAGCCTATATCTCCGCTATTTAAGGCACGATCGCAATAAAATTTGGACAGTCTGTGTATTTTGATAAAATGCATTAAGCTTTTTAATATGGTTTACATAACTTTATAAATTTCGGAGATATACGTTTTTTTCAAATAGCTCCTCCAAAAAGGGGAGCAGCAAAAATTTAAAACAAACTTGATCTGCGTGCAGATATAAGAAGTCTAAATCCCAAGTTTGATGTCTCTAGCTCTTATAGTCTCTGAGATCTGGGCGTTCATACAGACAGACGGACAGACGGACAGACGGACGGACGGACGGACGGACAGACGGACATGGCTATATCGACTCCTTTAGTGGTCCTGACCAATATTTAGGTAACTTTTGGGGGTCTGCCACGCCTCCTTCTGCCTGTTACAGAAAATCGCACTCGCACAAAACTATAATACCTTTGTACCTTTGGTACATGGTATAAAAAAAACCATAGCTTAGCCGTGTTTCAAACCATTGTCATCAAATTTGAGATTTGGCAACAAATTATTATTTCAGAATTTCGTTTTTAATTTTTTGTTTAAACTCTGCAAGGGTATACAAACTTCGGTGAGCCGAAGTTAGCTTCCTTTCTTGTTATGAAATTAAGATTATTCATCTCAAATTGGTTGGTGGTGCAGCTGTCTAAGCTGCAGTCTATCCGACTTTGTATTTCTTATCAAAAATTAGTTTTCACGAGTTCGATGACCGTCTGCGACGAGTCATTTTTTATACCATGTACCAAAGGTACACAAGTATTATAGTTTTGTGCGAGTGCGATTTTCTGTAACAGGCAGAAGGATGCGTAGCAGACCCCCAAAAGTTACCTAAATATTGGTCAGGACCACTAAAGGAGTCGATATAGCCATGTCCGTCTGTCCGTCCGTCCGTCTGTCTGTATGAACGCCTAGATCTCAGGGACTATAAGAGCTAGAGACACTAAACTTTGGATTTAGACTTCTTATATCTGCACGGAGATCAAGTTTGTTTTAAATTTTTGCTGCTCCCCTTTTTGGTGGAGCTATTTGAAAAAAATTACTTTCCTAATAATTATTGGAAAGTACTTGGAAGTGTACCGTAACCATTTTTAGTGCTTCTAAATAAATTTTTAAGTCGCAAGCATCCATAAAATCTCTTCCCAGTACAATATTGCAGCCCAGAAACCATCAGCCACTTCAATTAATCTAGACCAAAACTTAATCTTTTTCTTCAATATGAAACATAATACTTGGCCATAACTTTTTAATAAACTTATATTAAATCCACAATAACTTTTTTCCATAACTTATATCCACAAACGACCGCAACATTCTCGCTGGATTCTTGAAACATTGCAGCTTTGTCTGCATCCGAAGACTTGGTATTGGGATGCCTCCACCAGCTCCACCTCCCGAGCCAATCTGCATTTATCCTCAAAATACAAGGCGAACTTTTCGTCTAGTAACCAAATTCGCGCTTCAAACTTACGCCTCAATGTCGTATTGGACTCAATGCCTCCAAACGCAAGCTTTAGCTCTTCGATCACCTCACCGATGGGCTTCGCAAAATGCAGAACGCAGAATGCAGCCCTTGTAGGCAACCTCCTTTGAGTTTGCTGATTGGCAAAACTCGCCGCTGCATGTCCGTCAGCCTATGCAGAGTCAATATATTAAGGTAAGGTTCAGGAGCTAAATCGCTTTTCTGAAATGATTTTTGAGCCCTTTTTTTGCTATGTTGTAGCCCTGAAACTAGAACAAATTTTTTGGGAGTTACATCTGAGTCATCACATTATGTACTTCCATTACAAAGGGCTACAACATAGCGAAAAAATTCAAGTCAATCGGAATTGAGGCAAGGACTAAGCGGTTCGGCAACCGAACAAGGCATCGCCCATAATCCTTTAAGATCATATAGCACTGGCGTTAATGGATTGGTTGTGGATGACGCTGCTCATTAACACCTGATCTATTTTCCCTTATGCCCGTGTCCCTTTTGTCTCTCTATATATTTACCTTCATAATCAATGACTAAACTTATAACGCCCGCGATCTTATTTATTAATGTATATATCCGCGAGCAATGAGCCCTGCAGAATATATATCCAAAGAACCTACCCAAAGCTCGACTAACTCTGAGCTGGAAAATCTGCGAAATAGGACAACCCATTCGTTTTCTCATGTACCGAATCCTTCCCATATATGTACGTTATATGCTACAGCGACATGTTTGTTTCGTTGGTGTTATAAGTTAGTGTTATAAGGACCTTCGGCCATTGCTATTATCGGCCTTGGCCAGAAGCGCTAAAGGGACTTATGTGAAGGGATGGCTTTTCCGAGTAGTGGAGTAATGTTTATTGGATATGAATAAGAGCAGTGAAGGATAAGAAAACTGAAATAGAACTTATATTAATGCTTTAACAAAACTGTACGAGCTTTCGAACTCGAACTCTCTTCTTCTTGTTCCTTTTTTGGTATCGTTTTTTATCATCGCTTAACTATTGCTTAAATGATATCGGTTTCTGAATTGGGACATTTCCTGGAAAAAACCTGCTCGTCACATTCGGCCTCTCCTGACAAACGCAGCGTCCTCGCGAGATTACTGGTCTGGTTCGTCATCTTCGTCTGGCTCTTCAGGTGGAAGTTCACACCAGCGTTTCATCTTGTCTGATGAATACACTGATTTGTAGTGTCTCTGCTTTCGACAAGATATCGGTCGTTAGGCAGCACCTTGGATACAATAAAAGGTCCCCGGTATCGCGGTTCCAATTTTCAAGAGGTGCCCGTGCTAAACGGCTCGTTTTCAACCAAGACAAGGTCTCCTGAGTTATAGACAGTTTGTTTTGAATGGCTGGCATCATATCTCTTCTTTGCAGCGGCTCTGTGGTCGTTAACTGTGGTCGCAGCGTCAGCTCGAAGCTTCTCCAATTCGGCATCAGTCATCATGCTTAGTTCTTGATTCTGGATCACGCTTGTTAGCGTGTCGGGGCTCATATCCATATAGAAGCTAGAATGGGGAGCATTTAGTAGTACTATTTACCATGGTATTGATGTTCCACTGGATCGATCGCAACATTTCGTCCCAGAGTTGTTCGATGTCGTTCGAAGGCAAAAGCATTGACAAAATAATTCGGTTTGTCCTTTCTGCATGACCATTGGCTCTTGGGGTTCTAACTGCGTTAAGAATGTGCTTCACGTTGTTTGTCTTGCAGTATTTCTTAAAGTATTTCCTTTGAGGTGAAAGCGGTACCTCGATCGGTGACGATTCTATTTGGCATTCCAACATAGCTGGTGACTTCTTGCAGGGCATCTAAAACATGTTTGGTTGCTGTGCTTTTTACTGCTCGAAGTATGGTGAATTTTGTAAACGCGTCGACAAGTACCAAAATATGTTCGTTGCGTTTCAAACTCTCCGGAAACGGTCCCAGGTGATCCATGTGCACTGTCGAAAAGGGAATCGGCTTGATGTCATCATAGTGGTACTGACCTTTCTGGCGTCCGCCTGGTGTTTTGTACATTGCGCAGCCAACGCACGACTTTATATATCTTTTGACGAAATTACGCATTTTTGGAGACCAAAACATATTCAAAATCCGACCTATAGTTTTATCAGTGCTCATGTGTCCGGCTTTGTCGTGGCGCTCGTGCTAAATATGGAATCTTAGTTGCTTCGGCACAACCTATAGCATCTTGTTGCCATATTTGCGAAAAAGGCGCTCTTGCTCGATTACATAGTCGTCGTTTTCAGATTTCTTCTCGGCTTTCATATCAGCAACAACTTTTTTGATTTTCTCGTCTTGTAATTGTATTGCAAACAACCAGTCAGCTTCATCAATGATCGTTTTAGATATCTTCAGGGATGCGGTATCCAGCTCGTGTGCATCTTCAACTGGCGCTCTGCTCAGCGCGTCCACATGGCTCGATGGCTCGATGAACAATGTCGATATCAAACTCCGTAACCACCATCTTGCAATTCGTGGTATCAGCTCTCGTTTTTCCATGGATGTTTTAAGCGCATTACAATCGGTGACAACTATTACGTTTTTTCCATTAATATATTATTTGAATCGCTCTAAGGACTCGACAACGGCTAAGGCTTCTAGTTCGTAACTATGGTAATTCTTCTCTGGCTTGGATGTGGCTCGGCTACGATTGGTTTAAGTTGATCTTCATGTTTAGCATCTAAGCGATCTAAGCATCTTGCTTAGATTCAAAGTTAATGCGCAATCTCGCAATACTCTAAAAATCATTTCGAGCTTTTCGCACATTTCATCAAACGTTTGGCTGCCAATTAGAATATCGTCCATGTAATGCATCATGTCGCCTTTCTGCACACGCTTCTGTAACTCTGCTATGAGTCTATTGAACACCGCAGGTGCATTCTTTAGCCCAAACGGAAGACGTTTAAACTCAAACAATCCCTCAGTGGTAATAAATACAGTGAATTTTCTGCTTTCAGGCTCCATCTCGATCTGGTAATAGCCGCTATTGAGATCTAATGATGAAAAATATACGAAACGCGTTGCTTCCTGCAGCCTCTCCTCAATATTTGGCACTGGAAAGTTTTCCTTCTTGATTAACTTACAGGCGGCGATAATCGATGCAAAGTCAATCCCTACCGTTCGGCTTCTTGATGAGCACCACCGGGCTGGCATACTCTGACGTGGACGGAGTGATAATGTCGTGGTCCAATAGCTCGTCGACCGTCTTGGCAACAACTTCCTTCTTTGGCTCGGAAACTCGATATGGCGCTTGGGAAACTATTTGGCCACTCTCGACAACAATTTTTGCCTGGACGACGTTTGTCTTGCCTATGCCTTGCAATCCTGTGGAGTATTCTCCATCAATCTCCGTCAGCAAACTCCTCAAGCAGACTGCAGACTTTGCTACTTTCTTCGTTGATCTGGAAATTAACAAGAAGCTTTTGAAAAGTACTCTCGCTCGAAAGCGTTACCGGCTGTTAAACTGCTCTCTTGATTTCCGTTTCGCTTGACACGAATATCAACAGCAATTCGGCGCATGTAATGACATCTTGGCCCAACAACAAATCCTCCTGCAACAGATTGTCGTCTGCAATGTATACTTCGGCCTTTAATAATTTTCCAGCGAAGTCAATGTACACTATTATGGCTTCGGTAAGGATTCGTGAGCCCCCACATATTCCTACGATTTTCATGGAGCACGGCTGGCGATCTGCTTCTATCTCTATACTGGCTTGGCTTCCTGTGTCAATGAAAGCCGTATAACCTTTTGAATTGATGTAGATTTTCCTTGTGAACAGCTTGTCCTGATTGGATGCACCCAAACGCATCACCTGCCCGACCTGGCAGTTTTCATTGGCGGCATGAAACTTATTGCAACTGGAGCAGCGCGTTTTCTTCCTCTCCTTTGGGCACACATTAGGAAAATGCCCGACATCCCCGCAATTAAAACATGCTTTAGCATCCCTTGACTTCGGAAGCTTCGTCTCATGTTCCGGCCTTACCTCAAATGTACTGGACTTGGGAGGAAACTCTTTCTTATTAGCATTGGAGCGTCCTCTATTAATAAAATAAGACTCGGCAGCATCGCGAAACTCCTTCATAGATGAAAAATGAATACTGTTCTGCAACTCTCTGTTGTAAGCCTGCTCGCGCATATCGGATGATATGCAGCTTCGCTAAGCTTGAATCGCACCCCAAGTGCTGACATGCGGAAACAATACTCCTTACGGTTTCCTTTGATCGTATGGTTGCATTCGCCATGTTGAAATGAATTTCTGCCTCGTCCGGCTCTGATCCGAACTCGGATTGTTGCTGCAAAACTGTTCCATGTGGTGTGTAGAACCTGCGAAGAATCGAGCCACATTTTGGCGGGACCCATCAGCTTTGTATATATGGCATGAAGAACAAACTTCTGGTCCCATTGATACGCATCGACCACCTTGTTGACACGATCCATGAACTGGTTGACTGAGATCGAATTTTCATCTCCAGGGTCATATTCTGGTAAGGTATTCGCGATTTCGTTAACCGATGCTAGACGGCAGTGGCTGTTTGCCACCTGATCTCCAGTTACGGTTGATAGATTTACCTACGTCAATCTCTTCCGCCTGCTGCTGCTGCTGGTTAGCTGTTGGCATATTGTTGACAAACTGGGCCATCATGTCTGTCAGTATTATCATCTGTTGTTGTAGTTGTGAAATTGCAGCCGCCTGTGCTGTGAATGATTCTTCATGCTGGCTAATGACTCCAGCGGCTTGTGGCAAGTCCACGTCTTCAAAACCCTCGTGTTCCACTAGTCTCTGCACTAGTTCTGCTCTGGAGCCTGCAACTTCCAAGTTCCTATCTCTCAGCAGGTACCGCAACTGGTCTGCTTTGAGTTCTGCTATCTTGACCATTTTCTCCAACAATGGTCGCCACTATCCGAAAACCTCGACTGTTTTCCTTTGTATGCTCAACCACAATCGTTTGCGCACACAATCTTGCACCCACGAGCAACTCGGAGATGGTTCAAGGTCTCTTTGAGTGAAGTTGTGTTTTTCCGCGCTCCGCAAGTTTTTCGCGATAGTGCCACTTCAAGGGAAAACCTGGCCATATAAAGGCATATTAGTGTAGCGTGAGCCTTCTGACGTCACAGGTACTTACCCGGTGACACCCAGCTCGCCTCCAGTAGGGCGTTGGGAGCTATATTACTTGGCTGCCCGCGTAAGTCCTGAGGCCAAGGGAGGGGGGAATTCCCTCGCTTTCGCCTCTCTCCTAGCTGTCACCGCCTTTCCTTCTTTCTCCTTCTTATTTTCTTGTTTTCTCTCGCCGTCCTAAAAAACTTTCCCCGCGCTTTTCTGGGTAGTAAACACAGCTGTTCGCTGCCGATCGCAGTGTTGCGTAGCGCAGGTGCCGGGAGCTTAACAGCCGCGCTTAACAGCACGACACCTTAAGTGTTGGTAAACGCGCGCGGATAAAGCTTCCCGCAACTGAAATTGTTTTCAAACTCAATTTCAACCCGGGTCGAGCAAGGCTGCACAGAGGCAAGAGGGATAAGGTCACGGATCTGACCAAAAGCCTATCCCCCGCTTATGCGGTGCCCCGAGGATCGGGGCGTCGGTGACCGAGAAGGGGCCAAGGGGAAATCCGTGGCCATCGTGGGAGCCCTGTGCGGTCCGACGAGCCGGAAATGGATGTCGAAAACCCCTTTGTGGGCAGATCTGCGCTGGCGAGATCGCCCAGCCAAGAAGGGAGGGCAGATGATGAAGCAGCGGCGTTTAGGAGAAGCAGCAAGCTCGCCACCCCGGGAAGAAACCCGAGAGGTCGAGCAGAGCCCGGCGCCCTGTCACGAACCCACTCCCAAGAGGACACGGGACCCATCCAGTCCTGCAAGTCCTCAAAGAGTGACGCGTGCCAAAACGAGTAGGGCTGCAGAAGAGACCAGCCTAGCAGACCTGCTAGAGCTTGGTAAGCTGCTGCAGGAAGTGTCCGTCAGGATGATGGATAAGTCCACGCGGCACATCACCGTCTCGACGAGGGAGATGTTTGCCAAAATGAAGGCACTCCACTCGAGTGTCCTCGAAGCAAGCAGAGCGGGCATCGGAGGGGATGTGGACGGGCAGGTGTGCTCAAAATGCGCGAACGGCGCCCAGAGCTCTGGTCGAGCTAAACGCGCGGAGAGCGCAGACAAGGGACAGCAGACAACCACCGTGTGGAGGAGGGATGTTCAGCCCAAACAGAGCCGTGGCGCAGGCTAAGTCAGCCGGATGGCCACGGCTTGCCCGCGCCGGCGCCGGCTCCGGTCCCACCACCGGCCCGCATAGCAGAGCGAAAGGGCCCGAAGGCGCCGCCGAAACCCCCCAAGGATCCCCAGCGGGACGCAAACGTAGCGGCAGCAACTCGCGCCCCCGCCCGGAAGCCCATGAGCCGCACACACCACGAGGACGGCTGGGAAGTCGTGGCCAGGAAGCCGAAAACGGCGCGCCGCGCCCGCCCGGATGCGGTCATCGTCCAGGCGAAGGGCAGGTCATACAGCGAGGTACTCGCCATGGTGACTAGGAGGGACGACAAGCAGCTGTCAGAGCTGGAGAGCTGCATCTCCAAGGTTCGCCGAACCAACAATGGCAACCTGCTCCTTGAGGTAGCCAAAGGCAGTGCCGAGAGCGCGGAGAGTATGAAGGAGAGCATTGAGAAAGTGCTCGGCGACTCGGCGTCTGTGCGCGCCACATCAGAGGACGACTCAGTGGTCGTAATTGAGATCCGCGGCATGGACTCCATCACAACCAAGCAGGAGGTCTGCGCCGCGATCGCGGACCAGTTCAACTTCGAGGCCGTACGGGTAAAAGTGCGTGGATTGCGCCGAGGCTACGCCGAAACCCAGACGGCGGCTTGCCCGCCTCCCTGGGCAAAACCGTCCTCCACCGTGGCGAAGTCCGGATAGGCTGGACCATTTGCAGGATCCGGGAGAAAGTAGGCCCACCTAGGTGCTTCAGATGCCTAGAAACAGGGCACATTGCCGCGCACTGCAAAAGCCCAGTGGACAGGAGTGGATGCTGCATAAAATGCGGGGAGCAGGGACACAGAGCAGTCTCTTGCACAAAGGAGGCATCATGCTTCATCTGCACAGCGGCCGGAAGGAAGGAGACGAGGCACCAGGCCGGCGGCAGAGACTGCCCAGCCTCTAAAAGCGGTAGCGGGATCCACAGGCCCAGATGCAGTTGATTCAGCTCAATCTGAATCACTGCAGAGCAGCGCAAGACCTCCTGCTGGAGACGGTGCGCGAGCTAGGCTCGGAAGTGGCAATCCTCAGCGAGCCATACAGGGTTGATAGCGGCCGTGGCTGGGCCACCGACAGCACGGGCAGAGCGGCCCTGTGGCTATGCGGAGCGGAGGCGCCGGAGATGCGCGAAGTGAGAGCAGCTGAGGGCTTTGTGCGAGCCAACGTGGGTGGCATCTGGCTGTATAGCTGCTACCTGGCACCAAGTCTGTCGCTCGAGTCCTTCGGCAGGATCCTGGACGAGTTGTGCAGCGACCTGCGGGGTCGAAGCAAGGTGGTCGTCGGGGGCGACTTCAATGCCTGGGCGATGGAATGGGGCTCCCCTCGAACTAACGCCAGAGGCCGAGCAGTGCTGGAGGCCATTGCCTCCTTGGACATGGTACTGCTGAACGAGGGATCCCGGCACACCTTCAGCAGGGCGAGAGCCGGGTCGGTTATAGACCTCACGTTCGCCAGTAGCGCGCTGGCCCGCCTAGCACAATGGAGGGTCAGCGAGGCCTATACCGCCAGCGATCACGAAGCCATCGAGTGCACGGTTGGTATCGTAGGCCTCTCGAGGAGCACACCGCCTCAGCCTAGGAAGGCGTTCCGCCAGGACACCTTCAGTCCAAGGGCCATTGCAAGCGCCCTTGAGGGCTTCTCGGCAGACGAGGCCGATGGGGCAAATGCGCTGGCCGAAAAGCTGGCAGAGGCAGTGGAAGGCGCCTGCAGTCGGAGTATGCTCCAAAGGAAGCCGTTCCGGGGACACCACTCACCGGTGTACTGGTGGAGCGAGGATATCGCGGAGCAACGCCGCACCGCACACCGCACCAGAAGGCTGATGCAGCGCGCGAGAGGCACCTCACGCCTTCCCGCATGCAGCGACCGATATAAAGCGGCAAAAAGGGAGCTGAAGATCGCCATCACCAACAGCAAAAGGGAGTGTTTCCTGAAGCTGTGCGATGCCGCCGACGAGGACCCATGGGGAGGAGCATATAAGATGGTGGTCAAGAGGCTCAATGCGGGAGGCAAAGCCCCATCTGACCCGGAAACCCTGGAGGGGATTGTCGGAGTCCTGTTCCCGACGGGGCGGCAGATCGCAGACCCCCCGGATATGGTTGCAGGTGACATCCACTGGGTAACGGAGGCAGAGGAACTCCAAGTCGGGAGGAAACTGCAGCCCAGGAAGGCTCCCGGGCCGGACGCGATCCCCAACAGAGCGACGAAGCTGGCCCTATCGCTGCTGCCGGCGGAAGTAGCCAGCCTGTTCAACAGGTTCTTCCTGGAGGGGACGTTTCCCGACAGGTGGAAAAAGCAACGGCTGCTGCTCCTGGCCAAGCCCGGCAAGCCACCAGGAGAGGCATCCTCCTACAGACCAATTTGCCTGCTGGACACCATAGGCAAGGTCTTCGAAAGGGTGATCTCTACCAGGCTGGGCGGAGCGATAGAAGCAGCTGGTGGCCTCTCCCCGGAGCAATATGGCTTTACGAAGGGGAAGTCCATATTGGACGCCATCTCGAGGGTCGTAAAGGTTGCCGAGGAGGCCATCGCAGGAACTAGATGGAGAGGAGGGACGAAGTCGTACTGCCTGGTGGTCACCCTGGATATCAGGAATGCGTTTAACTCGGCGGACTGGGGCAGAACGCTTGAATCCATCAGGAACCTCAACGTCCCGGGATATCTGCTTAAGATAGCGCACAGCTATTTCAGCAACAGGGTGCTCCTCCTGGAAACGAGTCTGGGTTCCAGGGCACACAAAGTCTCAGCCGGAGTCCCGCAGGGCTCCGTTCTGGGACCCCTGCTCTGGAATTCCATGTACGACGGAGTCCTACGGCTGCCGATGCCTTCCAGCTCCACCCTGGTGGGCTTTGCCGATGACGTGGCAATAGTGGTGGTAGCCAAGGAGCTAGCCGCGGCGGAGGCTCGCGCGGATGCGGCCATACAGGCCGTAGAGTCGTGGCTAGCGGTCGCAGGGCTGGAGCTGGCGGCGCACAAAACCGAGGCGGTCCTGATATCGAGCCGGAAGGTGGTGGAGACGGCCAGCGTGCGGATCGGAGGGACCACAATCCGGTCGCAGCGGGCCATTAAGTACCTGGGAGTCTTCATCGACACGCGCCTGTCGTTCAAGGAGCACATGGAGTATGCGCACAAGAAGGCTAGCGGGACCGCTGGAGCGCTATCCATGATGCTCCTTAACACGAGAGGGCCCAAGCAGGCGACGAGGAAGCTGCTATCATCGGTGGTGACCTCCCAGATCCTGTACGCCGCGCCGGTGTGGTCGGAAGCCGCTAAGGTTAAGACCTGCATGCGGGGGGTGGAGGCGACCTACAGGCTTTGCTCCGTCCGGATAGCTTCAGCGTTGCGGACAATCTCGGAGGACGCGGTGCTGGTCATCGCGGGACAAGTCCCGCTCACGGAGCTTGTAAGGGAGCGGAAGGAGACAGCCGTTGCCCCGACGACCAGTGGGGCGGAGCAGCCTACAAGGGCGGAGCGTAAGACAGCGGCCAGGAGGAGAAGTCTGGAGAGGTGGCAGTCCAGCTGGGACTCCTCGTCCAAGGGCCGTTGGACGCATGCCCTCATACCGGACATCACGAGGTGGGTGGATCGAGACCATGGAATGGTGGACTTCTACCTCACGCAGGCGCTAAGCGGCCACGGATGCTTCCGCCAGTACCTGAAGCGGTTTGGCCACGAGACGGAAGATTGGTGCCCAGAGTGCGGTACCGGCATTGTGGAAGACGCGCGGCACGTGCTCTTCGAGTGCCGCAGGTTTGGCCTCGAACGGCAGGAGCTGGAGGCGGTAGCCGGGTGCGAAATCAGCGTGGAAACACTCATCCCGAGGATGCTGGACGACAGGACAGTGTGGGAGGCGGCAGCAACATTCACGGCGGAGGTTATGAAAAAGCTGAGGGACCTGGAGCGTAGACGGAAGGAGCAGCAGGAGTAAAGGGCACTGCGCACGCGAAGCAATGCCAGGCGGCGATACCGCGTAACCGCTTCCCCCCTCCCACCATTTCTTCCCCCTATCCTCTCTGTATTTTTGTTTGTAATATTATAGTCGTATTTTGTAAGCGTATATGTTATAGCAAGTAGGTAATAAAACCCTGAATACAAAAAAAAAAAAAAAAAAAAAAACCCACGAGCAACTCTGTGTGCTTGTCTGCATGCGAGATCAGCACTCGTGAATTTCACTCCCTGTGAATTTCACAACGACGCTATTGACAACTTTGTATACCAAATCTTTTGTCGTATTCGATCTCAGGATTCTAGGATGTAGCAACGGCTAAACGAAGATGCACCAAGATCATAATACATTTTTGAAAAACCCAAAGAAGAACCCGCTTTACACTATTTGTTCGACTTACCTTTAACATGCTAGCACAGTTAAGCGAGCTTCGATCGTTGTCTTTATTATATGTTGAAAAAGGACTGTTATTAGATCCATACCAAGGATCGTTTAGGGAATCCCCAGCATTGCCTTCATATCCGTCTATTTCAAGTTTATAATAATCCGCCTCTGAATGTATTTTAAAATGGGAATACTGAGCAAACCTATAATAAAGAAAATTCAAGTTAGTAAAAATGTAAATGAGAGTTTAATTTTTAAAGCTAGTGCGTTCTACCACTGTCTATGATCCTGATTCAATTTGACCCTGAAACGAGTAAAATAGTTTTTGTACCACTACGCATTATATAGTGTGACTCAATAAATTTTAAATATTTACTATAAGACTGAAGGATCTTACTTATTTTGCGCTAACCTAAGACACTGCCTTTATAATCGACTTCTCATATGTACATCAAGTTTTCAGCCGTTTCTCTAGCGCGGCTAGTTTTGCTGTGATTCGTTCGAAGGTCTATATGGAACTGCGTTGCACATTGTTTATAGTCTCATAACTCTACTACTAAACCACACTAGACGACAGCAACTATTTGCTGTAACGCGCCTGAACTCTACGTGCAAGTTTCAGTCGAACTCATCACACTTTTTAAATATTGCATAGCAACTGGACTTAGAAGTCCACTCCAAACGCAATCGCCTACTAAGAACTATACACAAACATTTAGTAAGCAACGACAAATACATAAATATATATATTAAATCCATTTCTTTTTTGAGTTCAACCTATAAACTTTGAAAAATTTGGTTACGATGAGGAAAAAGTGACATGAACGATACATAACAGAACAATTTTTATAACAAGTAAAAAACAAAAACATCGATTCCAGTTTAAGTACCCGAGAAGAATATAGTCATCTTGTCCAAAGGTTCGCTTAAGTTATCTTCTGTTTACTGGGTTGACAAAAGATGCTGCTCGGTGGTTCGTGTGATCGTTCTTTGTACAGGCTGGAGTGCGTTAATTTGTTTCCTAGCAGATAACATAAGGAGGTCAGTTCCTAGGGCTTCGTTCCGGCATTGAATTCGTTGGATCTTCATGACGTTTGAGTCATAATAAGTGTAACGTGTAACGCGCACAAAACAGTGCAAATAAAAGAAACACAAATGTAAATAAATATGTAAATAGAAAGATAAAGTGAAGGAGAATGAATGTGAAAAGGGCTCGACAGTTTGAATTTAAATGGGCGCGCGCGCCAAGAGAGGGCCACACTGGCGGCGAGACAGGGGCACACTGGAACGGAGAGGAGGGTCACACTAGGAGAAGGCCGATCGAGGCGGGCACACTAGGTCACGCCGGGGCCTATATAATGCGGGCCGCTGGAAAAGTCACTTAGCAGCCGACAGCGACTGGAAGCGGTAAGGCTCTTAGTTCATTCGATCTGGTTTCCGATATACATTTAGCTCAGTATTAAGTTATTCTGTCTCTGCTTGCTGACAGACTTTCAAGTCGAGGCATTCAATTCGGTTGACCGAATTCTTTTTCTCTCTGAAGACTTTCGAGTCCAACCAAATTCTCTCTGTGAAGGCTTTTAGAGTCCAACCCAATTCTCTGCGAAGACTTTCGTGTCTAACCCACTTCTCTGCGAAGACTTTCGAGTCCACATTAATATTATCGGTGGAGAATTCCGCACATTCTCTCTGAAGACTTTCGAGTCCGGACCTCTTTATTTTTATACCCTGCAGGGTATATTAGTTTCAGTCAAAAGTTTGCAACGCAGTGAAGGAGGCATCTCCGACCCTATAAAGTATATATATTCTTGATCAGGATCAACAGCCGAGTCGATCTAGCCATGTCCGTCTGTCCGTCTGTCCGTTTCTACGCAAACTAGTCCCTCAGTTTTAAAGCTATCTGAATGAAACTTTGCAGTTAGGCTTATATATACTCTCACTCGTACATATGTCGGAACGGGCCGGATCGGACGACTATATCATATAGCTGCCAGAGGAATGATCCGAAAAATTTTCAAAAAACAATTATAACTTTGTCAGTTTCCAACCAATTTTCACCAAATTTGATATTTGCTCATTTAGTATTATTTCCAAATTTCGGTTTTAATTTCATGAAAATCGGCTGACTATATCCTATAGCTTCCATAGGAACAATCAGGAAGATTATAACTTTGTCAGTATTCAACTAATTTTCACCAAATTTGATATTTGCCCATTTAGTATTATTTCCGAATTTCGGTTTTAATTTCATGAAAATCGGCTGACTATATCCTATAGCTTCCATAGGAACAATCAGGAAGATTATAACTTTGTCAGTTTTCAACCAATTTTCACCAAATTTGATATTTGCCCATTTAGTATTATTTCCGAATTTCGGTTTTAATTTCATGAAAATCGGCTGACTATATCCTATAGCTTCCATAGGAACAATCAGGAAATTAAAAGAAAAAACCATAACTTTGTCAGTTTTCAACATATTTTCACCAAATTTGATAGTTACCCATAGTTTAGTATTCCGGAATTTCGATTTTAATTTCATGAAAATCGGCTGACTATACCCTATAGCTTCCATAGGAACAATCAGGAAAATAAAAGAAAAAACCATAACTTTGTCAGATTTCAACATATTTTCACCAAATTTGATATTTAGCCATATTTTAGTATTTCTGAATTTTGATTTTAATTTCATGAAAATCGGCTGACTATATCCTATAGCTTCCATAGGAACAATCAGGAAAATAAAAAAAAAAACCATAGCTTAGCCGTGTTTCAAACCATTGCCATCAAATTTGAGATTTGGCAACAAATTATTATTTCAGAATTTCGTTTTTAATTTTTTGTTTAAACTCTGCAAGGGTATACAAACTTCGGTGAGCCGAAGTAAGCATCCTTTCTTGTTCTTTATATTTCTTCTGAAGCTATGTACAACGAATATGGCACGATTCCTCGGATTTTGGATAAACCCCCATGTATATGTATAAGCACTAACAATAACAATATGGCGGTTGGGAAAACAGTAAAAAACTAATTTTTTGATATTAAAAAAAAAATATATATATATAAGTTGAGTCCTTCCGCAGGACCTAGGTGTCCTTCGCAAGAACCCTCTTTGATCTTATACCTAGACATGGGGTTGATGAGGATGTCCCGCTGGTGTTCCTTCCAGTTGAGTCCCAATGAGATAGGATAAGACCAGTAGTTGATTATCGTTATAAAGGTTCTTTATTAAGTATTAAAGTAAATTAAACTGCAGCTATCTAGTTCGCCGGTCCAATAGGTTCTGCCATCTCGTTGATCTAATTGTCACCGCCAAACCTCCGCAGCTGGCCGTATCTGGGTCGACGCCGGCAGCGGCGTCAGTGCCCCGTGCCCGTGTTGCTGGCCTTGCACTTCCCACCGAGCTCCGATTGCAGGTGGTAGTATTGCAAGCGGCGATCTTGCAAGTGTCGGTCAGTGCCCGACATTGGGCAACAGCGGAAGACTCCAAGCAGCGGTCTTGCAAGCAGCGGTCAGTGTCCGATATTTGGCAACAGCGGAAGACTCCAATTGCAAGCAACGGTCAACGCCCGGCATTTGGCCCGGCGGGTGTCACCATACTGAGTCGGCATGGTTCGGGGGGAAGGTGGAAGAGGCGGTCAGTTACCATGTGCACCGACGTGGTGCGGGGAAGAGGTGGAAGAGGCGGTCAGCGCCCCAGTGTTAACTCTTCCCCCTTCGAAAATCTGCGTCCCGCAGATCAGTGGTTCTTCGGGGGGTCCGCCTTGGTGGTTTGGGACTCCAGCTCGGCGATGCCCTGGTGCGACGGTATGCCCTTGGTGGATGTTATTTTCTTCCATACAATGTACAGCAAAAAAGCGACAATAATGGTCATCGCCGCTTCTGTTAGGATTGAGAGCATAAAATTATTAGATATTGTCGAGAGCTTCTTCAAGTTCTCCAGGCTAAAATCGTGAACATATTTTAATGAGAGTTGATAGCCAGTGGCGGTTACTTTGCTGAGTACGGCAGGCATGGCCATCACGTGCGTAGACGAGTAACTGCTATAGGAGACATTCCCAATGTGAATAGTGTGGGGTAGAGGAGCATCAGTTTGTTCGGCAATGCCAGCACGTATAATAAGCAGGTTCCGTTGGTCAGGATCGATGGCTCCGCGAACTCCATTGCCTCCACCATATTTTGATAGGGTAAGCTGCGAGTTTCCGCTAGGAGGGTCTCCACTTCCTTTTGGTCCAGGAGATCCGTGTCCACTACGGACGCCTTCGCTAGTTGACAGACCCTAGTGATTTCGTCGACTTGTTTTAGCGTCAAGATCGTGGCCATGTGGGCCTCCCCATCGATGGAGTTTACTCTAGCCGCCTTGGCGTCGAGCCTCCTCAGTGAGTCGTGCGCAACGTCGAACAGCCTCGTATTTAGTCGTATCTGTTGATTGTTGTTCCGGATCACGTTATCCTGGGATTGGAGGATGGTGTTCCAATCCGATGCGTCAGGCGATCCAGCGACCCATTTCCAGGCTGATCCCAGCCAATCTATGGACCGAGGCTTCCGGTGTGCTGAAGTCAGCCTATTAATACCATCCGTAGCTTTTTCTAAATAATGGTATATTAGGGAGGCGGTTCTCGTGTCATTGATAGACGGTGTCTCTTGAGTTGTTTTGTCAACTATGCTTTGTATTTGTCTCAGGTCGATCATGTGGGCGAGCTTGAATACCCCGTTAACCCGCCATACCACGCCTTGTTGGAGTGGGACGACCGGCGTGTCATATTTGAAGATGTGGAGAGCAGCTGCGGCTTGGATAACCGCCAACCTTAGGGGAGAGGCGTTATCCAATTTGTTTATTCGTGTTCGTTTATATTGTAATTTGTGTTTAACATTCGTACTTATTTATTATCTGTTTTACTGTGTTTTTATTTGTGTATATGTGTTTTTTTTTTATTATGTGCGTTTTTGTGTATTTGTGTGTGTTCTATGTGTATATGCGTGTGTGTTTTTTGTGTATATGTGTGTGTTTTTTTTTTTTTTGCGTATACGTGTTTTTACTTTATTTTGGTTTAAGGAAATTCGTGAAACGTTTTCAGCTTTTAATATGGGACTTGTGGAATATTTTCCCTGATCTTGTTTTGACTGTGACTTTACCGTTATCCTCTACTTCCTCTGCTTTGAATCGGGGTTTTTCTTTGCTTTTAATTTGTTTATTACAGATATAAACCGTGTCTCCCTGATTATAGTGCAGGGGTTTGGTCCTGACTTTGTTTAACCTGTGGGTTTCAATCTTCTGCTTGTGTAAGAGCAATCCCCTTATGTCCTCTTGAGTTTGCTCCTTGAAATTGGCAAGTCCCTGATAATTAATTCTTGAAGTTCTATAAAAAAAAATGTCAACAGGTTTGCGGTTAGTCACCGAATGGACAGAGTTGTTGTACCTGTCTACGGCAATAAAAACCAACTCGGTTGTTCTGAGGTTTCGGTTGTCATTTTTCAGACACCGGTATATCTCGAGGAAGGTGGAATGAAATCTCTTCACCTGGCCGTTCACTTCACTTTTCTGCGACGGTGTGTAGTAAACGCCTACTCCGAGGGATTGCAAGTAGTTGAGGACCGTGGGACACAGCAGGCTCCTTTCGTTATCCGACACTATTGTCGTCGGTACCGTGAAGTAGTGAAGAGCTTCGATCAGCCTTTCGCGAAGGTGGACCGAGGATTTTGATTCTATCGGGAAGAGCTTAGCAAATTTCGAAAATTTATCGATGCAACTGAGAAATTTCAGCTTTTCGATCGTGAAAAGGTCAATGTGCAGAATTTCGCAAGGGTATGCAGGGAAAGGGGTTGGTTGAAGCTCCGGCTTGATCGGGTGTCTATCATATTTAAGCAGTTTACAAGCTTGACAGGAAGAGGTCACTGATTTGATACGGGAGGCCATCCTCGGAAAATAAAATTTTTCCAGGATCTGTAGTCTAATTTCCTTCGGATTTCTGTGAGCTCTTAGGTGCTCCGCAGATATCACCCTACACACCTTCACTTCATCAGCCAGGTCTGTTACTAGTCTCTGTGTAATCCGGAGTTTATACCCAGATAGGCGTTCCAGGTAGTACTCTTGGAGCGATTGCAGATAAGACTCAGGAATTTTTATGCCATTAAGGATTAATGGTTTCAAGTACTCATCTAGGGAAATTTGCAAGGTTCGTACAGAATCAATAGGAATCAGGTGACGCATGTAACCAGAATGCGGGGTTTCGCAGGCGTAATATAGCCCGTCAGGGTCAAACACTAGCTGATTTCTGTATACATTAATAGGGGCTTCCACATGGGGGATTAAATTGGACGCGTCCTGAAGGGCACTATGGACGGTAGCAACTGAGTCTGTAGCTGAATTCGAGGCAGTATCAGTGCTGAGGTAGTTTACATTTGAAATAATGCGAGAGAGGGCGTCGGCGACTACATTGGATTTGCCCGGCTTGTAAATGAGCTCGCAGTTGTACTCCTCTATGCGCGCCTTCCATCGTTTTAATTTTGCATTATAATTCCGGTTGCCTAACGAAAAGGTTAGTGGCTGATGGTCAGTGTAAATTTTTATCGATGCAGCGCCGTAGAGATAGAACCGCAAATAGTCGAGGGCCCAGACTATAGCTAGCATTTCTTTCTCATTAACTGCATAATTCTCCTCAGTTTTATTCAAAGATCGTGAAATTTATGCGATGGGGCGGTCTTTGCCGCTGTCGCATTGAGAAAGAACGGCCCCTATGGCATAATTGGATGCATCGGTCGTTAAGTGGAAAGGTTTGTTGAAGTCTGGAAAAGCCAGAACTTCGGACGAAGCAAGAATTGTCTTAAGATCATCAAAGGCTTTAATGCCATCGTCGTCCAGTGAAATCGGAATGTTCCTAGATTGGGATGCCTTGACTTGGGCGTTCTCGCCCCTCGTTAAATTCGTCAGAGGCTTAGCGATTTTAGCATAGTCGCAAATAAATTTCCTATAGTAGGAAGTCATTCCAAGGAAGCTTTTGAGTTATTTTAGGTTGACGGGCTGTGGCATTTCTTTTATGGCCCTTACTTTTGTCCCGTCCGCGCGGATCCCATCCGGCGTTACCACATAACCCAAAAACTCAAAACCCAAAAACTTGAGTACGCAAAAACTGTGTCTTTTCTAAATTTATCTGTAACCTGGCCTCCCTCATTTTCCCAAATATCGCGCGGAGGTTGCGCCAGTGAGATTCGTAGTCTTTACTGAAGACGATAATATCGTCGATGTATACGTAACAAATCTTGCCAATTTATTCCCTCAACACGTCGTCGTCGTCGACCCCATTCAGGGTTGAAAATGCTGTTTTGGATATATCGGATTCTTTCATATGGATCTGGTGGAACCCAGAAGTTAAGTCGAGAGTAGTGAATAGCTTTGCCTCACCCAGGCTGGACAAAGTGGACGTTATGTCCGGGATTGGGTAAGTGTCTGAGATAGTGACTGCGTTGAGCCGCTTGAAGTCGATTACCATCCGGTATTGTTTCTCCCCATTAGGCTTTGGTTTTTTCGGGACAACCCACACCGGGGAATTATATGGGCTTTTGGAGGGTCTGATTACTTCCTCACGCAAATGCTCATTGACTTGGTTTTCTACTTCCCCTCTCATGTTGGCAGGGTATGGGTAGCTCTTCGAACATATGGGCTCTTGCGTGCTTGTTCGGATCTCGGCTCGAACACTAGTTTCCACAAGTGGCTCAAAAATGGTTGAGAATTCGGTAATCAGGGATTCGAGGTACTCCCCCACCTCTGCCGGGTGTTCGCCGTCGATTAGAGAGTGAACATTGAGTGAGGGCATGCCTAATAAGGGAATTTTCACTCCTGGAGATATTGTTAGGAAGTCGTTTTCCGGTCAATTATTGCGTTAAGCGATTTCAAGGTGTCATCCCCGATGATGCCATGGAAGGCGGTCAGTCCGTGGAGAACGAAGAATGTTACTGGAGAGTCATTGCCTATAGGGCTGAAGAATGGTCCGGTTATTTGGTGAGTTATTTTTATTTCCCCTCCCGCAGATTGAACTGGGAAGGGTTTTGACAAGGGCTTGCAGCCCTTGGATATCTGGGGGCTAATAAAGTTTTTGTTAGCGCCAGTATCTATGAGAAACTGTAGCTTGGCCCCATCTTTCACGCCATACTCTATGTATGGAACGCTAGAGAGGCGTCGGCCATAAAATTTACTGCACCCATGGTACCGGCCTTCGAGTGCGGCTGGTTGGCCTGGCTGTCCGATAAGGCTTCGCCATAATAGTCCTCCCGATCGTTTTTAGCTTCGTAGGTGTTCGCGGGGACTTCCCCTGAGGGCGAGGCAGCATTTAAGTGATACAACCTTTGGGATTTCCGGAAGGGATTAAGATTAGAGGAAGCACTGGGGCTGCGCTTAGTGCTGGGGTTTCCATGGTTCTGGTTGAAGCGATAAGAGTGCCCGGAATTTTGGGGCTCCATCTTAATTGCTCGGGGGTTCGAATATTTCTGTACGGCTTGAGAATTCCTACCCGCGTCTTGATACTGGTATTGGTCATCGCGCCAGGCATAGGTAGCCTGAGGGGTCCATGTATGTTTCTGTCGGTAAGGTTGAGGGGACGAATATTTGTTAAAATAGGTAACATTGTTCTTCGAGGCCAGGTTCTGTAATTCCAAGCAAATGGCGTAAGCTTCCGGCAGATTTTTCGGCCCCCGAATTACCAGCAATCTCGAGAGATCACCGCTCAGCCCCCTGATAAAGACGTCCAGGGCTCTGTCCCTATAGGTTCGGGACTCCCTGAACATCCGGGCTTTCGCTGCCATTTTTAAGGCAGCGTATTATCAGGGCAAAATGGCTATTTAACCCTGAGTAAAATGGGTCATTTGACCCATCTGATATTCCAGGGTGCGCAGGTCTCGCTTATCAGCGTAATGGAGCATCAGGACGCGCTTTATCTCAGGCCAATCATCCTCAGGGACATTATAAGAAAGAAGGGTCGTCTCGGCATTACCTTGATTTTTCCGCCTTATGCTGACGACAATGGAACGGTAAAGATGCCTTTCCTTGATTATCTCGTAATCCTTTAGGATGGCTTCCACCCTGACGATCCAAGAGTCGTAGCTACCCACTTCGCCCTCGAAAACCTGTAACTCTCTCACGTAATCGGGCAGCCTAGCAATTTCCCTTAATTCATATTCCGAACGAGGGGGGACCAGAGGTGTCGGTAAGGGGGTGACTTCGATAGCCCCCTCGCGGGCGTTCTCCAAGCTCACCACCTTATTATTAACTTTTTTAATCTCATCCTTCACCTCGGCCATTTGACCAAGCAAAAGGGCTAGAGTTCCCTCGAACTTCGTTAGGGCTACCTTCATTTCCTCCATAATAAAAGATCAATTATTAGAAACTTAAGTGTGTAGGGTAGAAGAGTAACGGTATGTCGATTGTATTGCTTGGTGGTTGATTTTATTGCCCAAGATTGAATATTCTTCGAGATAGCTGATAACGTTTCACTTACCCGTACTTGTGTTAATTGGTTTATTCTGATTTCCTTCAATAGATGCAAGGATGCAGTCTTGAGGCCACTTACAACAGGAGGGCTCTAAACAAAAAGGAAGACTTTAGTGTGGAGTTTTATTTTTGTTTAATTTATATTATGGAGACAGGTGGGAAGTCAGCTTTCGTGCATAAGCGGCTTTTGTTTTTTCCCTTTTTGGTTTTTTGTTTTCTTGTTTTTTCTTATTTTTTATTTTTTCCTAGTGAGTGAGTGAGTTATTTTTGTGAATTCTTGCCATGCATGAATTGATTGTATTTCCTTTTTTTTAACATTCCTCTTTTATCCGGCGTTAGGCACGGTGGACCGTATTATTCCGTTTTGGTTTCCTACCTACTAAGGTACGGTTGCCACACAATCCACTAGGCGGCCCATATTGTGCGGTTAACACCGAGCGTATCTAGGGGATTACCCACACCACTTTTTTATGTCACAAAAATTGTTAAATGATTTATCAGGTGGGCCGCTCGTAATCAAGTTACCGCAGCGGTTATCAACTTTATTATTTAGTTGTAACCATTTGAACCACCGTGGTGGTTTGGTTACTTTTATTAATTCACAATAGCCTTTCGGGAACAAGCCGGGGGCAGGTCACCGCAGCGGGTCGGCTACATCACGATAATATCATTTTCTTTTTTTATTTTGGAGGTTTTACCTTCCGTCTTAATTAAGAATTTCGGAATATCGGAACTTCATTGCATAAATTTTCTTGTATTTTTCAATTGCATACGTTATTGCATTTATTGCATTTATTTTTCCATATTCTTTTTCTTTTTTTTTATTAATATATTTTTCCATTTGTTAAGTTGCGGCTTTTTTCCACTATTTCTCACTACGTCTCACTTGCACTTTTATCTCACTTTCCACCTTATACGTCACCATTATTATCCTAAGGGTTTCCCATCGCTTTCAGGATGGAGACCTGTTAAGCCAGTTAAGTCCTTCCGCAGGACCTAGGTATCCTTCGCAAGGACCCTCTTTGATCTTATACCTAGACATGGGATTGATGAGGATGTCCCGCTGGTGTTCCTTCCAGTTGAGTCCCAATGAGATAGGATAAGACCAGTAGTTGATTATCGTTATAAAGGTTCTTTATTAAGTATTAAAGTATAATTAAACTGCAGCTATCTAGTTCGCCGGTCCAATAGGTTCTGCCATCTCGTTGATCTAATTGTCACCGCCAAACCTCCGCAGCTGGCCGTATCTGGGTCGACGCCGGCAGCGGCGTCAGTGCCCCGTGCCCGTGTTGCTGGCCTTGCACTTCCCACCGAGCTCCGATTGCAGGTGGTAGTATTGCAAGCGGCGATCTTCCAAGTGTCGGTCAGTGCCCCACATTGGGCAACAGCGGAAGACTCCAAGCAGCGGTCTTGCAAGCAGCGGTCAGTGTCCGATATTTTTCAACAGCGGAAGACTCCAATTGCAAGCAACGGTCAACGCCCGGCATTTGGCCCGGCGGGTGTCGCCATACTGAGTCGGCATGGTTCGGGGGGAAGGTGGAAGAGGCGGTCAGTTACCATGTGCACCGGCGTGGTGCGGGGAAGAGGTGGAAGAGGCGGTCAGCGCTCCAGTGTTAACTTATATAGGCATATATTAAAACTAAAAATAAAAAACAAGTGTTTTCTACAAGAAACTATAGGCCCAGCGTTTTCCTTTTACATTCAGCGATATTATTTGTTTATTCTATCCTCCTCTGTTGCTCCATGGCTGCTAATAACAGTATTTTATCATATTTTTTCTAGTTTTAAATAAAGTAAATATAAATAAAGACTATAAGATGTCCAAAACGTAAAAGCGCCTTTTATTTAATTAAGGTCGACAAAATGTAAACATTATCTACGAGATTAACGCGGTTGATTTTGAAAGATCTTAGTCTATACCATGATACAATTACGAAGGTAGTCTCGTCGGCTGTCGAGATAGTCGGGTTTTGATTCAGTGCTTGCTCGGCTTTCAGTGTGAAAGGTTGGGTGCGGACGAATTTTTCTCTGACTTAAACCCTTGTGCAACATGACATTTTGCAATCATTTTGCAGTCATATTTGTAAATTTGGTTAATGACGCATTTAAAATAACAAAAAATGTAAAAAAAAAATTGATAAAAGCAGCCGAAAATTTAAATATTAGTGTAGATATAAAAAAAATTATATTTTAAGATTAGAATATATTTTAGGATTAAGAACTTAAACAAAAGACTGCCAACACAAAAACAAAAACAACGACTCATTTCCAACTCTAAACTTTTGAAAATTAAATTATAAAAAAAAGTCAACTCGTTTTATTATGGAAGAAAACTTAAAACCCCATACACCACATACGGGTTAATCAACACATCGAATGTCGTCTCGCTCGCACTTACTAGATTGGGTCCCTCTCACTTGCACTCATTGCTATGATTGTAGAGGTACCAGCTTTTTCCGACAAGACTACCTACTATGATTGTATCATGGTCTATACATTGATAACACAGCTCTAAAAATATAGGGCCATGTAAGTTGTTAGAAAACTGTGTCATTTCCGAACGAATTTGGAGCATGGAATTCGAACCCGGCGTCTTACTTTGACTATCACGTCAGGATTTTGAGATATTTTAGGTTATGTACTAGAGGTCTGCATGAGTTGCAAAAAAACATTTTTGAATGAACAATGCTCGAAATGCGTTGAGTGAAATAGATAAGTTTGAGTGTGTAAGTGCGTTCCGGTTAGACTCGGTTAGACAACATACAAATGAAAAAAAAAACGAATTGAATGAGTGCGAAGTCGTAGAATACTAGGTTTGCATATTGCATAATGCATTCGGTTTTTTTGGTTCCGGTTTTACCAAATTTTATATACATAAAAACAGGAACAATAAAATCAAATCGAAAACAAGAAAGGAAGCTAACTTCGGCTCACCGAAGTTTGTATACCCTTGCAGAGGTTAAACAAAAAATTAAAAACGAAATTCGGAAATAATAATTATTGCCAAATCTCAAATTTGATGGCAATGGTTTGCAACACGGCTAAGCTATGGTTTTTTATTTTCCTGATTGTTCCTATGGAAGCTATAGGATATAGTTGTCCGATTTTCATGAAATTAAAACCGAAATTCGGAAATACTAAAATATGGCTAAATATCAAATTTGGTGAAAATATGTTGAAAACTAACAAAGTTATGGTTTTTTCTTTTATTTTCCTGATTGTTCCTATGGAAGCTATAGGATATAGTCAGCCGATTTTCATGAAATTAAAACCGAAATTCGGAAATAATACTAAATGGGCAAATATCAAATTTGGTGAAAATCGGTTGAAAACTGACAAAGTTATAATTTTCCTGATTGTTCCTATGGAAGCTATAGGATATAGTCAGCCGATTTTCATGAAATTAAAACCGAAATTCGGAAATAATACTAAATGGGCAAATATCAAATTTGGTGAAAATTGGTTGAAAACTGACAAAGTTATAACTGTTTTTTGAAAATTTTTCGGATCGTTCCTCTGGCAGTTATATGATATAGTCGTCCGATCCGGCCCGTTCCGACATATGTGCGAGTGAGAGTATATAGAAGCCTAACTGCAAAGTTTCATTCAGATAGCTTTAAAACTGAGGGACTAGTTTGCGTAGAAACGGACAGACGGACAGACGGACAGACGGACAGAAGGACAGAAGGACAGACGGACAGACGGACATGGCGAGATCGACTCGGCTGTTGATCCTGATCTAGAATATATATACTTTATAGGGTCGGAGATGCTTCCTTCACTGCGTTGCAAACTTTTGACTGAAACTAATATACCCTGCAAGGGTATAACAACAATATTTATACAAAAACTTTGTCTCGTCGGCTAATTTTCCTGTGCCAATTTTCTTTCTTTAAAGTAATCGCATAAAATGAACGCATCGAATGCATATGTTATACATACAAAATTTTGAGTGACTCAACTACTCTTCGCTTTCTCAAATTTTTGAATCCGTTTTATGCCTTATTTATTCTCACTCATTAGGCAAAATGTCATTCTCTATGAAACACGCACTCACAATAGGACTCATTTACTTCATTGTGTTTCTCGCACTCATTCAATTCAATTCAATTCGAATTCATTCTATTTATCCTATGTTGTGAGTCAAGCAATGCAGATCTCTATTATGTACCCGAAAATAGGACTTTTCTGGGACTTTTTAGAAGCCGAAATTAGATTTTAATAAAAATTTTAATATATATTTCTTTAATATGAAAAACTAATAGTCTTCTCATTGTTGATTTCCTTTTTACTTCCGATTCATCAGTTACATCGCTTTTTTTGAACTGCCTTTTCCCAAAAATATACCCTTGCAGGGTACTATAATTTTAGTCGAAAGTTTGCACCGCAGTGATATAATAATTTCCGACCGTACAAAGTGTAAATATTCTTGATCAGCATCAACAGCGGAGTTGGTCTTGCCGTGTCCATATATCCCATTATACGCAAACAAGTCTCTCAGTGAATCTTTCTTTTTATACCCTAGCAGGGTATATTAGTTTCAGTCAAAAGTTTGCAACGCAGTGAAGGAAGCATCTCCGACCCTATAAAGTATATATATTTTAGATCAGGATTAACAGCCGAGTCGATCTGGCCATGTCCGTCTGTCCGTCTGTCCGTTTCTACGCAAACTAGTCCCTCAGTTTTAAAGCTATCTGAATGAAACTTTGCAGTTAGGCTTCTATATACTCTCACTCGTACATATGTCGGAACGGGCCGGATCGGACGACTATATCATATAGCTGCCAGAGGAACGATCCGAAAAATTTTCAAAAAACAATTATAACTTTGTCAGTTTTCAACCAATTTTCACCAAATTTGATATTTGCCCATTTAGTATTATTTCCGAATTTCGGTTTTAATTTCATGAAAATCGGCTGACTATATCCTTTAGCTTCCATAGGAACAATCAGGAAAATAAAAAAAAACATAGCTTAGCCGTGTTTCAAACCATTGCCATCAAATTTGAGATTTGGCAACAAATTATTATTTCAGAATTTCGTTTTTAATTTTTTGTTTAAACTCTGCTAGGGTATACAAACTTCGGTGAGCCGAAGTTAGCTTCCTTTCTTGTTTTCTCATGAACCTACTAAATGAAACTTTGAAGACACTGTTTAATATTTTCTCACTCGTTGGATCGGACGATAGCTGCCATAAGAATGTAAAACTGCAACTTTAAAACTGTCAATATAATATCTAAAGACATTTTAAAATCCAATTATGAATTTATGTATAATATTATAATGTTATCTGATCAAACTGGATTAATTTTCAATGATCCAATTCTAATCTACAGAGTATGAAAACTTCAACGTGCCGTAGCTAGCTTCTTTTCTTGTTTTTTTATGCTTAGCTTTTATTTCTTAAATTCGCTCCTATTCGAGAGTACCAATAAGTGTATAAAATTCTACAGAGCAAAAAAAAAGACCTTATCAGAAATTAGCAGTTGATTTCCCCGACCTTCCTGAAATACAGTGCAAAAACTGGAGATTCTTGGTAATCTCATCTAAAAACTTCTCCAAAAACCAATCCGAGTGTTCATGCTTTGCAATCCACAAAGCCTCCAAGTATAGCAGCAAATACATCATATCCATCTCAACACTCCACGATGGTAATCTTCTTCAAAGAAGTTAGTGAAAAATTCACCAACTCTGCCCACTAAATTAGACATTTCCTGGTACATAGTGAAGGTCACAGAGTATATACCAAACCCGATGAGATGCAAGTCATGCTAACTTTTAGGACATACAGCAAAGCACTGCATGACCCAGCCGCCTGTGTTTCATGCAATCTCACCCCGCACCCTGCACTCGCATATTCTGCGCAAACTGCACCGGCGATCATCCGGCCTCCTCCCCCGCATGCCCGCAATATCAAACACAAAAACTAAAAACCACCATCAGAGCTTCCGCAAAACTCTGAAAATCCTAAAACACCTATACCTACAGCAAAAATGTATATATGTTTATGAAACAAATAAATAAGCATTAAACCTAATATAATATAAATATGACAATAGCTTTATTACAATGGAATACCGACTATATTTTCAATAATTATAACGAACTGACCCTTCTTGTAAACTACCAGGAAACTCACCTGCCATGCAATTTCAACAATATTTTTTCCCCAAAATATAATGCACTGGTTAGTTACATAATTTTCCATATTACATTGCAGCAAAATAAGGCATTGGTGTTCTTATTAAAAAGAACATCCCACGCACGTACCAAAGGTTAAACTCCAGTACACTTTGCTCCGCAGCTTAAATTTGACCAGGCCATCAATATCATCAATGTAACGAGCCGCCACAGTCACAAAAACAAATAACTACTCCAGGCAAGCTGTTTGCTCGAGATCTGAGCTCACGCAAGATATTTATCCGGCTTCGGCTCGTCGGCAACGGGGGTGATGGTCTTGCCCAGGACTCGGACTGCCTATCTATAATTTTAAATTCAATAATTGCGTGCAACAAGCTACAACCGGGAAAAGAGATGCACACACACAAAAAAACAAAGATTAAAAAGGACAAAAGATAGTTCTCCTCTCGGCTCGATCGACCCATCTCTGACCTCCTGATGTCCTGGAGACTCTAGTTTGCCCACCCTTCCATTTGGTCGCCCCTATCCTTAGCGCTGTGTAGCCTGAGCGACCCCTTCTACGAGCGCTACCCTACATCACAATACATCGCTAGCTGCGGCCACTTTTAAGTTGTTTTAAAACATTATACAATTTTTATTAATGCTAGGAAAATATAAAATCATTCTTAAACTAAATAATGGGTATAAATACAAATAATATAAAATATAAACATGCAATCGGCAATCACAGATAATTTAAAAGGTATTTCTGTTTCGGTACATTTAAAAGACAAAATAAGACAAAGGCGTAAGATTAGTGCGAACCGAATTCGGCAGTCGGCGATAATTTTAATTCACATAAATTCATTAAATAAAACAACGGGAGCAATAAGGCAGAATTGCCAAAACAAAGAATTAAATACAATAGCCTTGCAACTTTTAATGATTTTTAATGTTTTCTATTACTTTTCTTTTGCATTCGTTCTTTTTCTTACTCTTTTCTTCAGGTTAAAATTTTAGTTTGCCGTTTTAATATTATTTCTACCATTTTTTCTCTGTTTCCTATTTATTTAGTTTTTTTTTTCTTTTAGAAGAAAACCAATTTCCAAGTTTTCGCTCCTTGGCGACACTCACCCAAAATCTTACATCCACCGGCGAAAGCGCTTTCCTCGGGAAATGCTAGCTGTAAGGGGGAGGGGGAAAGAAATCATAGGCAAAAAGAATATAATAAGACGGGGACAACGAAAAGAGAAAGTCATACGAAGCTTAGAAAACTCATTGGCGACGGCATTTGCTTGCCCTACAATAAATCCTTCTGCCACATCCGGGACACTAATCACTCAACTTTGGCTGATTGCCGCACGATTATTAAATGTTCACAAAAATGTTCTTTTCTTGGCGTAATATTGTTGTTGTTCGAAATTAACCTAACTTATTGATTAATTTGCTTTCTTACATTAATTTAAAAAAAAAATCATTCTGGCTTCACATATCACTTCTCCATCCGAATTTTCGGGTCGCGGAAACTCTCCTCTTAGAGACCTCGGGCTTGATTTCCCGGCTCGATTTTTCCCCCGCGTTTGTCGCGGCATCGGATCTGCGGCGGCGAATCGCCGGCGGCGAAACTACGGCGGCGGTATAAGTGGAACTAAGGGGACCGCTCCACCGGCACCTGCCTCTAGTCTGAAAGCTCGATCGCCGCTCGGGCCGACGTTGGGAGCTCGCTCGCTTATTTCCGACCTTTGGCCGGCTGCTCACAAAGGGGGGACAAGGGTAAGAAATTGCCTACTTGTATATGACCCCTCTGTATCGAAAATTTGGGTCTTTGACTCCTTTTTATGGGCTGCTTTTTGGCTTCCTTTTTAAGTGCTGCTGCGCTGGGTGAGGGCGTCTCGGCGGAGCACCAGCTCCAGATGCTCTGCTGCGGCCGCAATCTGGCTTGCCCCTCTCCTCCGCGGGGCCGTCGAGTGATAGCTCAGCTATAACAACACCCGAAATAACTATATGTTTGCCCTATGGCATTTTCTTGGCTCACCTTTCGCCAGCGGCTCAGTAGCCGATAAAATAAAACTTTCCTTTAACACTATGTATTGGGCACTCGCGACTATTTTTATTAATTTTAGCACACGAGTCGAAAATGAACTATGCACCTCAGCTACCAAAATGGAAAAGACCGAAGATGACGCCAGGAAAGTGGCGGTAACCCCCATGAGAAAGTAGGAGAAAGGGGGACCGTTGACATTTGATGCTGTTACTCTCTCCCCTATTCGTCCATGCCAGACATATCAAACATGTTAGATAATCTTAATGGGTCATCCATACTGCTTGGTGACCTAGACTCGTAGAGTCCTCTTTGGGGCTCCCAGCGCATGAACACATTAAAAACAAGAAAGGAAGCTAACTTCGGCTCTCCGAAGTTTGTATACACTTGCAGATTTAATTAAATAAATTAAATCAATATTTTAAAAACAAAATTCTGAAATAATAAAAAGTGTTGCCTACTTAGGGGCGTGCGTGGCGAAAATGTTAGGCAGCCACGCCAGGGATAAGATATAGTCGTCCGATTTTAATTAAATTAAAACCGAAATTCTAGAATAATACATAGTGGCCAAACCTCAATTTTGATGAAAATATGTTGAGAAACAGCGAAGGTATGATCTTTTCTTTTATTTCCCTGATTGCTCCTATGGCAGTCATAGGATATACATATGTAGTTGTCAGATTTTCATGAAATTTAAACCGAAATTCTGAAATAATATTAAATGACCAAATATCAAATTTGGTGAATATATGTTAAAAACTGAAAAAGTTATAATTTTTTTTCAAAGATTTTTCCGATTGTTCCTATGGCTATATATGACTTATGTAGGAGTGAGAGAATATAGAAGACTAACTACAAAGTTTCATTGAGATAACTTTAAAACTGAGGGACCAGTTTGTGTATAATCGGACAGACGGACGGACAGACGGACATAGCTAGATCGACTCGGCTGTTGATCCTGATCAAGAATATATATATCTTATAGAGTTGGAGATGTCTCCTTTACTGCGTTGCAAACTACTTAAATTATAATACCCTGCAAGGGTATAAAAATTGAAAGAGCAATTCTTGAAAATAGCAAAATTGTCCTTAACGATGGTTAACCCACTCACCCACTCACCTTTCAACCCACAATAGCTTCACTCACATCGACGTCTCACTAATAGCTCCACAGATAGCCCATAGATGCATTTGGTCTGTATCGGACAACCACGACGGGAGTGATAATTTTTCCATGACCATGCAAATCTTTATGCCTTGCCACCCCGATAACACTCTACCCCTTCCTAAATTTAAGACAAAAAAAGTTGTATCCTTTATTAAACGCCCAGCTGGCATCCCTCATACACCCTTCAAATACATCAAATCCAATGCATGTCTCTTACTCGGTCCTTCAATATCGCCGAAGTGTTTGCCCTCTCTTTGTCTAATTACTATTACGGCAGAAATTTTCCAACAGAATACATACAAGAGAAAAATCGATATCTGTCAGAACCCTATCTCCGGGAACCACTGTCCCCATCTGCTACAAGTCTAGATTCAAAATTCATCCCGCTTAAAATAAAAAAAAGCAGTAGCAAACACATAACTAAAAAGTCTTTGTTCCGATAGAGTATCATACCCTATGCTTAATAACTTCCCACCCATCCTAAAAACTAACCTTTTGGAAATCTTCAATAAAATGCTAGACTTGGGTAATTACCCACACACTTTGGAGATAATCCCAAAATCTAGCAATCCTCCTTCTGAAATTAACAGCTACCGACCAATCTTCTTGTTATCATGCCTAGGAAAAACCGTAAAAAAAATAATAGCCCAGATTTCTTTGGGTTATTACCCGCCACAATATAATTTCCCATAATCAAGTCGCATTTAAAAGAAAACACAGCGGAATGGACGTTACCGATCCTGTTACCGCGCAAAGATCCTGAACCCCACAATCCTCAATTAAAATGTTCCCTTATGTTAACGGTAAAAATTATATTCAACCCTCATCAATTTCACCATCTCTACCAAAATGTACGCCAACAACAACATGAATAACAAGATCGCCTCCAAGGAAAGCATCGCCTGCCGGCAGCACTTCCACTCAAAAATTTAACGGGTAGCTCACGTTCGTACGGAGGAGCATAAATATCTTGCCACCCGACACCTGGACGAAGCAATTAAACAAATTATTGGCGATTACAAGAAATGTACCTACAATACAATTTATGAATAAGGGAGCAGCTCTAAGGATTCCTGGTTAATTGCTATATGAAGAAGGCCAAGCGCTGCTCCCTCTATTGAAAGATCTAAAATAAATTTCGAGCTATACCGAAATAAAATCGGTCCCGAGTAAGATCACTCTACTAACGATGGGATCAAATTAAGTAGAATTATACAATTCCCACACGGACTCTATAATTCTCAAAATGAGTGAGTTCCAAGAGAAGGACAGTAGATGGACCGTAAAAAAGATGCTTAGAGTCGAAATGAATATGTTAAAAATGTGTTCCTCTGGGAATCAGAACATTTCGAGCTCACTAAGTCCCTTAAAGCCCACAGAACATGCATCAACATCCAGAACAAAGATATATTTTGCTTAAAGTGGGCAATTGTGTCTGCTCTCAACCCAAAGGACAAGGGAGAACGTATGGTGTGAATATAAAAACACCGATTATCCACACTAATAACATTACAATAGACGTCACTGCCATTCCCTAAGCAGAAGGAAAAAATCCATTTTCAACCAAAACCCACATATTAGCATAAATGTGTTTGAGAAGGATAAGATAATTGGACCCTATTTTCCAAATGGGTTGGAGAAGCAGTACCACATCAATTTGAATTTCCTCAATAGTCCCCGAAATCCATTGATTTTACGTATGAATTAAAAATATTTCCAGGTAAGCACCAATAACTTTATTAAATAATATATCCAAAAATAAATAAAGTTACAAAATACATGATAGCCTTCTATCCTCTCAATTGGGAAAAAACGAAATAAATGTAGGCTCTGCAAATTTCGTGTAGTTCAGCTTCAAATAAGTTCACAGAACTCTAATGATTTTAATGAACCCCTTAATCGTCATATATGTAAAGAATTTTAGATAATGAGAGGGTGAGGGATGACTGCCATTTTACACATAGTGATTGCAACTTTAAAAATAATACAGGAGATTTTATCCCTGTTTTCTTTTATAATTGTGGCAAATATGATTCCCACTTCTTTGTGAAAGCACTTGGTGAGATTAAGAAATCAAAATAATTCCGTTGAATGAAAAATTATATATTTCAATCTCAAAATTTATTCCTCTAAGAAAGAATAAGTTGGAAATCAGATTTTTACACACTTTTCGTTTTATGCCCTCTAGCCTAGATACCCTTGCAGGAAAATTAAATGAAGGGGATTTCTAAGTTCTTCAAAATTAATTTCCACATATCACAGATTTTTCATTACTTCGAAGGAAAGGTGTATTCCCATATGAATACTTAGATTCAGTGGAAGAACTGTCCGAGAGTTCTCTCCCACCAAAGCCTTGCAAGGACCTCATTTTATAGCATATTAACAGACTCGGAATGCTCTAAGGCTGATTACCTCCACTCAGTACGGGCTTGGAATCACCTAGGGACTATTTAGAATTGTATTTGAAAACCATAAATATCTCTAAGATTTTGAATCCACAAGGGAATCAGAATATTTTATGTATATGGATGCTAATATTTTATATGGATGTGCAATGTCTAAAGCGCTTCTATATAGTGACTTTAAATGGTTGGAACAGCCAGAACTAGAATTATATTTTTGAAAAAAGTGAGTAGTGATATATTCTACAGCAGTGTTTATATAACTGAAAAGAGTTTAATTTCAAATTATTTTGCTTCTGAAAAAAAAAGAAGTCGCAGTCAAACTGAAATACCAAGTCCACTCGTAGGTGGAAGTCGGCATGATAGACACCACCTTCTCCTTAAAAAAGTTCCTCCGTGTGGTACTTCCTGGAAACATACTACGGTACGGCTAATACGAGCGGCAATATCCTGTGACTCCAGGCCAAGTCTCGAAACGGCCTCCCCTCAAGTTAGGGGTGTGAAGCGACCCGTGCCCCCTGCGATACGGTTCGCAGCTGAGGGGCAAATCCAGCTGTGATCGAACGGAGCCTTTCCAGGGCCGGGCAACCCTCGAACGGAATCTGCCTTGCCGTGGCTTAGGGGCAACCCTCGAACGGAATCTGCCTTGCCGTGGCTTAGGGGCGAAGCCACGGTTGACCCTTTTCAAAGCCCCAAACCTCTTCGGCCCGTTTCGACCTATGTACGAGTGAGAGTATGTAGAAGACTAACTACAACGTTTCATTCAGATTGCTTTAAGACTGAGCGACTAGTTTGCGTATAATCGGTCAGACGGGCAGACGAAAGGACAGACGGACATGGCTAGATCGATTCGGCTTTTGATCCTAATCAAGAATATAATTTATTTTGTTGGCTCCGCCGGCTGGCTGTGCCTCCGTAGCAGGGGTAGAAGGCTGGTTGAATATCCGTGGCAGGGGTCGGCGGTAGGTTGCTGCCGCTGGTGTCCCTCGTCGATATAGCTCCCAAAGGGTTGGGTAGTGGTGACCACTAAGGTTGGCAGCCACTGGAGAGTCGGGAGGTCGCTTTGACTCCTTTTCTTCTTCCGAAGGCACGATAACCAAATTCAGTAAGTAGAATAAATGTAACAGCTAAAGCCGGAGTTTTATGATCGAGCTAGTGCTCTTTATTTCAAATCTAAATTAAAAACTAAAACTTAAGAATTGACAAAAGCTAAATCCTGGCCGGATGCCCGTGGCAGACCGCTGACCTTGCACATTTTGCAGAAGTCATACGATCGCTGTCAGCCAATGAGACAAAGTCACAGCACACAATGGTACAATATGCTGGCTAAGCTCTTGGCCCGTTAGGCTGGAACCAACATAAGGTTGACCATACAAGAGTGTGTTAATAATAGTAATAATAAAAAATGATTAATAATAAAAAATGATTAATATTAATAATGATTAATACTAATAAAGGGGATAAGAATTGGCCCGCTCAGCCTACTCTGGGAGTTGGTTGTTAACTACTCCCCCCTTAAATTGGACGCCGTCCTTGGTGACAGCCAATTCGTCGATGGACCTTTGTAACTGGGATGCGTCTAATACAGGGATGTATTTTGCATGCGAGAAGTCGGTGATTCGCACGCTTGCGGTGGACAGCAGTATGATGGATATAATGGCAAGCCTGTGGGAACTATAGCAAATTTTGAGTTTTAGTATAAGGGCGAATGAGGCAGGTGAAATGCCTATCTGATGTTGTCCTTATGGACCACCCTCCCCTTAATGAGAACAGATGTTCCCAGATCTGCTTCTACGCGCTCTTCTGAATAAAGCGGTGCCAATTTGTTTCCTAGTCTCTCGGTTCTGCCTTGAAGGATTAACCATGTCTATGTTAGACTGTTGTGCCTTGTCAATTTTGGTTTTAATTGCCAGCTTCATCTCATCGCTGCTGGCGTGGATGACCTCCACCGGCCTAAACTTTGTGACCGAATGTAGCGACCTATTGTATTCTATCGTAGACCGCAGGGTACTGTGAAATCTCTCACTTGGCCATTGGAGCTACTGTGTAGCGGTGGCGCATTGACAACATCGATGCTGTATTGGTTTTTCAGCAATGATGTGATTGTTTCGGAGTTAAAAGAGGCCACATTATCGCAATATATGGTTTGGTGTTAGGGTAGAAATTTACCAACTAGAGGATAGGGGCTTGTACATCTATTATTGCCCTAGAAATCAAGGGCTGTACGATAGCGAATTTGGAAAATTTGTCAATGCAGGTTAAGAAGACTTTTTTGTCGGTCGAAAAGATGTCGATATGCAACATTTCCCTAACATATGACGGTATAGGTGTAGTTCCTAGTTCCTGCTTCTTGGGATGGCGGTCGTATTTAGCTTGCAGACCTTGCAATTTACGACCACTTCGCTAGCTAATTTAAACATGTTCGGGAAGTAGTAATCCCGGAGAATTTGCTTTGCGTTCTACTGTGCAGCCCTATGAGCGCGATTGTGCTCGGTGTTAGCGATTTCAAGCTGTTCGTTAGCGTTGGTGATGTCGCTGACGAAGTTTTTACAATGCCAAAACTTTTTCGCAGGAAATTCCTGCCTCAAGGCATGTTGGATACGAGCCAGTGTAGGGAAATCACAGTGAATCGCGTTCCCAACGTCGGCGTTGATGATTTTCTTTACAGATTCAACAAGCCAGTCTTTATTATTAAAATTAATGATATGGCGGGATTTATTTCCGAAGATTATGAAATCCCGCGGAAGCGGTTGGCTTGCTTCTTCCAAAATGATCTGGTTTCTGTTAAGAGTTTTGTCTGTGGTTTTTGTGGTGTATGAGAGCGAACGCTCACTATGCACCGTAGCCGCATCGGACTGGGCCTCAGTCTCTAGGTTATTCAGGGGTTGCCTCGATAGCGTGTCAGCTACCAGGTTTTGCTTCCCGGTTGTGTAAAACACTTTCCCGTTGTTCTCATCTCAATAGGTCTTTTATTCTGGGACAGTACCGCGCCTATTCCACTCGCTGAGGCGTCGGTGGTTAAGTCAAACGGTAATTTGAAATCAGGGTATGTCAATATAACATCTTCCGATGCCAAAATGTTACGAAGGTGATCGAACGCATTTCAAACCTGACAGCCACTTTTTTCGACATATTTTTGCTGACCGTCCCGTTTTCCCCTTTGAGGATGGCGGTAAGAGGTCTAGCAATAGAGGCAAAATTCTTTACAAAGCTCCTGTAGTAGCTCGTCAGGCCGAGGAAAGACCTGAGGCTAAACAGATTTCTTGGCTCTAGGAACTCTTTTATTGCCCTGACCTTTTCTGGGTCTGTTTTTGTCCCTCCTCTGGTGACAATAAATTCTAAAAATTCAACGCTCTCTTTAAAGAACTTTGTTTTTTCCCGTGCCACCCTCATGTTGGCATCGAGTAGGCACTTAAGCACTGTGTCAATGTGCTTGGCATGATCCGTTTCATTTTCGGAAAAGATAATAACGTCGTCAACGTAGACGTAGCATATTTTGCCGATTTCTTCCCGCAGCACATCGTCGATGGCTCTTTGGAAAATACTCTCTGCGTTCTTTAGACCGAAGGGTAGTCGGCAAAACTCGTATTTCCCACCATTTACTGAGAACGAGGTCTTCTCTCGATCCTTTTCAGCCAGGTATATTTGATGGTACCCTGACCTTAAGTCTAGGATGGTAAAGAATTTAGCTTTCCCCAAGTTCGCTAGAATCATGGGTATGCTTGGCATGGGGTAGCGATCGGCGATTGTTCGCTCGTTCAGCTTCCTGAAGTCGATTACTAATCGATTCTTCTTGATGCCATTATCGTCAGTCCCTTTTTTGTCAACCACCCAGGTGAAGCTCTTGTATAGGGATCTGGACGGCCTAATTATGCCATTTTGCAGCAGCTCTTTGATTTCTTTGTTTACAAAGTCTGCTGCCCCATAGGATAGGGGTTCGTCACTCGTTCGAATAGTAGCGATGACCGAAGTGTTAAAGGTGAGTGCCTCGTTAGAGGTCGAAAACACCTTAATTCTTTTCAGAATACTTTTTTTGAATGCGGCTTTAGCCGAACTTGGCACCACTATATCATCGATTTTTGTGAAATTGACATTCTGACAGTAAAAAAATTTGAGCTTTTCAGTGACGTTTGCGTATTTTATTACGCTGTTGCCTGGGTCCAATGCTACTCCTGCTCGCGTTAGCGAATCGAAGCGTATTATAGCATCGAACGGGCTCAGTGTATCCAAAAGGAAAAATGGAACGTCTAGTCCAAAGATGCGCATTATGCTCTTGTTTTTGACGTCACTGGAGCCGTGAATAGAGCTCACAGTGAAAGGGGTCTCGACCGGCATTACGTTTCTCAGCTCCTTTACGGGCTTCACGTAATTTTTTGCCGCCCCCGTGTCGATGAGAATTTTTATTGTCTTGCCAGCCAACTGTCGCTCGACGAACGGCAGTCAGGAGCACTCCCTAAAAAATGGAGGAGGGTGTTAAGCTCGGCGGTGTCGCTATCTTCCCAATGGTGGCAACCTCAGCCTCAGCTGTGGCGGCATAATCTGTTTCCTCCTGTTGGTGCTGGGCTATATTATTGACGCGCTGGCGTATTTGGCCCGATTGCCTCTGGGACGAGTTCTGCCTTTAGTAATTGTTATTACTTTGTGGCTTTCCCCACAATTTTTATTTTTAATGATAACAACGGCCTCGTAGGTGGCTTCGCTGCCGTCGTATCTTCTAAATACTTCGTATGCATCTGATGCAGCCTGCCTCCACGAAACGTACTCATTGTGGCTTCCATTGAACGTCGGCATTTTATTTCAGGGTTCGGCACTATTCTTTCATAGACTTCTACCTGCGGCGCTTGCACTGTCAGCGTGTGTTCTAACCGCTTTTAATTGTGAGTCGAATTGGCTTCTCAAACGCTCTTCCTGAGCGGCGAGAGCGGTGCTGACCGCATTTGCGACAAGCGCTTGGATCATGTCCGCGTTCATTTCTGGTTGATGTATGTTCCGAACTTCGGGTCGAAATCCTACTTCTACGCTATCGTCGCTATCAATTTCCTGTTTCACTTCCCTATACTCCCAACTCATTGGCAGCTAAGGGGAGCTGGGTAGGTACGCGGTGTTTAACGATTGGGACGCAAGGCAAAAGGTTTCGATGGGCCACTTTTTTGCGATGTAAAAGCCGAAAACAAAATTTGCGAAAAATTCAGGATCGTTACCTAAAACACACAAATGTTGGATTAATTTGTCCCAGACACAATTAAAATACAAAACGGTAAGAGAGCGAAACAACAGGTATTGATCAATTCGACTGGGTGTAAGTATTACTAGCACAGACACACTGGATAACTTCAGTACAAAATTCAATGTATGCACAGTGAATAAAATTGTAGTGAAATACAAGGAGAAAAACGACTGGCAACTTAAAATGTATATAGAGACCAACACTAATAAAGAAATAAAATATTTCTTTGCATAATTAATTCATGTAAATATTGATTGCCTTGGCACCAGTGTGCGTTATTTGAGTTATTTAATTTTCTTTATTTCCAATGCACTCGAAGAAACCACATCAAACAAAACTAATTAAATCAAACCAAGAATACGGAAATATTTTGCAATTTAATATTTGGAATTTTTATTCGCATAAAAATCGCCACATACAACTTAAGCTGTATGTTTTTATTTTTGTAACACACTCAAAAAAATCTGAACCAGAAATCGAAAATCGAGTCACTTTTATTGCCGGACGTAGGAATTTATATGCACTTTTATATGTGTATGAGTGTAAGTGTAGACCTTGGCTATTGTTAGCGCTCAGCTACTTACATATTGTGTAACTTCAGGGGTGGAGTTCGAATATTAATATTATTAATCCGTTGGGCGTCGATTGTTTTATTGGCTGCGCCGGCTGGCTGTGCCTCCGTTGCAGGGGTAGAGCAGGCTGGTTGAATATCCGTGGCGGGGGTCGGCGGTAGGTTGCTGCCGCTGGTGTCCCTCGTCGATATAGCTCCCAAAGGGTTGGGTAGTGGTGACCACCAAGGTTCGCAGCCACTGGAGAGTCGGGTGGTCGCTTCGACTCCTTTTCTTCTTCCGAAGTTTAGGGTGGGAGATATTTATCTCCGGTGTTACGTCCCTTAAGGCACGCTAACCAAATTCAGTAAGTAGAATAAAAGTAACGGCTAAAGCCGGAGTTTTATGATCTTTATTTAAAATCTAAATTAAAAACAAGAAAGGAAGCTAACTTCGGCTCACCGAAGTTTGTATACCCTTGCAGAGTTTAAACAAAAAATTAAAAACGAAATTCTGAAATAATAATTTGTTGCCAAATCTTAAATTTGATGGCAATGGTTTGAAACACGACTAAGCTATGGTTTTTTTTATTTTCCTGATTGTTCCTATGGAAGCATTAGGATATAGTCAGCCGATTTTCATGAAATTAAAATCAAAATTCAGAAATACTAAAATATGGCTAAATATCAAATTTGGGGAAAATATGTTGAAATCTGACAAAGTTATGGTTTTTTCTTTTATTTTCCTGATTGTTCCTATGGAAGCTATAGAGTATAGTCAGCCGATTTTCATGAAATTAAAATCGAAATTCAGGAATACTAAAATATGGGTAACTATCAAATTTGGTGAAAATATGTTGAAAACTGACAAAGTTATGAATTTTTCTTTTATTTTCCTGATTGTTCCTATGGAAGCTATAAGATATAGTCAGCCGATTTTCATGAAATTAAAATCAAAATTCAGGAATAATAAAATATGGCTAAATATCAAATTTGGTGAAAATATGTTGAAAACTGACAAAGTTATGGTTTTTTCTTTTATTTTCCTGATTGTTCCTATGGAAGCTATAGGATATAATAAGCCGATTTTCATGAAATTAAAACCGAAATTCGGAAATAATACTAAATGGGCAAATATCAAATTTGGTGAAAATTGGTTGAAAACTGACAAAGTTATAATTGTTTTTTGAAAATTTTTCGGATCGTTCCTCTGGCAGCTATATGATATAGTCGTCCGATCCGGCCCGTTCCGACATATATACGAGTGAGAGTATATAGAAGCCTAACTGCAAAGTTTCATTCAGATAGCTTTAAAACTGAGGGACTAGTTTGCATAGAAACGGACAGACGGACAGGGCCAGATCGACTCGGCTGTTGATCCTGATCTAAAATATATATACTTTATAGGGTCGGAGATGCTTCCTTCACTGCGTTGCAAACTTTTGACTGAAACTAATATACCCTGATAGGGTATAAAAATGACTAATATTAACCCTCTTAGCCCAAATTAAAATGGGCGTGGCTAAAAATTTTTTGAGTAGACATATAAGCTAGAGTTGACCCCAATATCAACTGACAAAAATTTCAATGTCTTAGATGTCCTCGTTCAAGAGCTACAGGATGTTGCGTATATGCAACATTGGGCCTTCAAATTCCTCTTGTTCCCTATTCCGGCCAACCATCAAGCCGTAGTGATTTTGCTGGGCCTGCAACATAAGCTCTTTTATAGGGGTTTGATTCAGAGCCCGAAGAAGGAGCTGGTGATGATGGAGCTGGCCAATATGCCTTTCTCTTTCAGAGCAATGATCAAGCTTATTGATGAAAACCAATTGTCAAAAAACAGTTTGAAATTTTGGTTTACTGGTAAATTGGATGATAAAGATAGCACTATATCTGATGAAATACCCAACACAATAGACCAATGTTGCATATACGCAACACGACCACAATACCACAATAGACCAATGTTGCATATACGCAACACGACATTTACAAAAATATTACAAACAAACTTAATAATATTTTCATGCGGGGTTTTGATTTAAATACTCACTTACCTTTCTTTATAAAGTTACTAAACTTGGTATTAGGATGAAGTAATTATTATATTAATGTTTATTTAACACTTTTCAAAAACCACTTTTTTGCACAATGAATTTGTCAACTACACTCTCGGGAAAATAGCTACAAACTGAACGCGTGTGCAGCTGACTACCGAACAAATATGTATAAACTCACTCAACACATGCAGCTACTAGTCTGCGAAAGAATCAAAACAAAAAGAATTAAAATACCGGTAGTAGAGGCAAATAAATACAATGTTGCGTATATGCAACAGCGGGCATGAGAGGGTTAATAATGATTAATATTAATAAAGGGGATAAGAATTGGCCTGCTCAGCCTACGCCTATCCTATATACTTTATAGGGTCGGAGATATCATTTTCACTGCGTTGTAAACTTCCGACAGAAATTATAATGCATGGATAAAAAATATAATATATAAAATATAAAATTCAAGTGAAGAACATTTCTTGAACATAAAGTTCAAGAAAATCCATATTTAAAACTTCACTTTGAAGGAACACTTAGCAACATTGTTCATACGTATTTAGGAACAATTAGTACAACTATCATCAATGGGATGCTCAAAAATATGTAATAGCATGGTCTATTTTCTCAGTCGGTCAACAAGAAGGAGCTCTTTACCGCAATGCAGAGTGGAATGGAGGAGATAATATTTCTTCTGAAGGACAAAGTTAAAGTTAAAAGTTAAAACTTTTCTGTATCTTTCAAAATGTTGGGAATTGCTGAAGACTACAAAAAATTAGTGTTAAATTGTAAACATGAGCTCATTCTCTTACCAAAAATGATATGATGATATGTTTGTTAAAAACTTTGAAGCGTTACTATAAATAGCATTAGTTGGAAGATTCCACACATCGTTCCAAATGCTACTGCGACAATTTAAATGTTTATTGTTCACTCGAGGTCCTGAGTTGATATTGTTTTATAAATCCAACATTGTTACAAGTAACACATTATATATGGAATGTAAAGTTGTTGGCCAATAGAGAACACCAGCGTCGTTATCATTGTGTTTACATGAAATGGAGAACTAATTAGAGAACTAATGGGAAATCTAAAGTTATATCTAAATTCGGTAATGACCCCCTCTTGGGGTTGCTCGGTCTCGCTCGCCGGGGTCAGGGTTCGTTGCAGATATTTATATGTTCTGAGCCCCCCCGTTCCGAAATACCCAGGGATTACACAGAATGGATTAATTTGTATGTTTATGCTTTATTTGTTTCAGTGCGGGAAAAAGAATCCGATGGTGCGTGAGAGGGGTCGCATCGTCGCTACCCCGGCCACTCCGTGGACGAGTAGCCGATTACCGATGATCTCGGCTCTTGGACGCTTGATGGTACTCGCCACGACTCGCGAGTTCCCGTCTAACCTTTCACCGAATTATGTGGGGTCTGACCCGCTTCTTTGTAAGTGCGGGTTTCGAGACTTTTCTGCTACTGCCTACGAGCAAGAGCTGAACCTTGGCCCTCCTGGACTTGAATGCTACCTGTTACTGCGTCGGCGTATGACTTCAGTATTACATGTCACTCCTTACCCGCTCCTTGCGCTGCTCGTAGCGAATGTACCAGCTATGAGCTGTTCGTCGCCTTATATTGGCAACAATCAGCTGTCGGTTCCCTTATCGATATTCGATCTTATTCGGGCTCGGATAGGCAATAGCGTTGCCAGACCACCGATATTTATTCGATTAATCTCAGCTGTGCCGTCATCGTTGCCGTACGACATCAGTGTGCCCGTATTCCAGAGGCGGCGTGTTCCCTCCTTGGGTTTTCGCACCTTTATATTTCTTCGAATTTTCCTCCTTTTCCTAAGTTATATTTTATTAGTTATACCAATATAATAATATTTACCGTAACAACTACTAATAAAAATATAAACTAAAGGAAAAAAGAATATTTCAATATATTGCGACGCAGGGCATCGCACTCCCCCACTCATTTGTTAGATTAGGCCTGGGTCCAGCTGATAGAGGCTTTGCACACGCTGTTGATCTTCACCAAGCAGCGGGTCCTGTCGACGATTTTTTTTAGTTGACCTGCTTCCTTAGTGGCCGCTTTTGTAGCTTTCCCTCGATCTCCTTCTTGACCTCCCCGGGGAGGCTATCTTGGTCCTTGATGTTTGTCGGTAGTTTGTCCTCCTCGTTTAGGTGTAGGTCCAAGACATCCTCCCGTTCTCGCTCCCACTCAGAGATTTTCTGCGACGTCCTCCACGGTGTTTGCGCCACTCTTTTTTCCCTGATTGCAGAGAACAGCCCTGCTTCCACTTCCGGCTTTCGCTTGGACGGTCCCTGTTGCACGGGCTCCGTTGCACGTGTCGGTGCTCTGTCGTGCTAGTGTGCAGGTTCCTGGATCCGTGCGACTTTTTCCGCCAGGGTTTCCTCTTCCATCGCTGAGCCTTTCGTTGCCTCGTCGAATAGACTGTCGAGCATTCTAAATTCTCGCCCGTATAGTATATAAGCTGTTACCCTGTTGATTCAGAGCGACTACTGTTAAATGCTAATGTCAACTCCGGTAGCGCTTCGTCCCAACGTTCATGTCGGTTTCCGGTGCATTTAGCTTTCATCGTTTTTATCGTTCGGTTCGCTCGTTCTGCCGGGCTTTCTTGTGGAGTGTATGGTGCGGTAAACTGTTGTTGTATTCCCAAACTCTGCATCTGAGCTCTGAATATATGGCTTGTAAACTGCACTCCATTAAGCGAGATTAGGATCTTTTTCCCATTTATTCCCATTATTTATTCCCTGATCCATTTGTCTTTTTAGATCTCCGTACTCTGTGCTTCTTCTGTTGGTAGCCATGATAGAGCGTCTATTACTACGTTCAGTTTGTCCTTTCGGTATCTGACCTTGAATGAATATGGCTCTAGTGCCAATTCCCATCTTGCGGCTCGTCCTGACGCATTTTCGATAAAGTTGATACATTCTCAATTTGTGGATTCCCCAGTGTATCGCGAGCCATTCCTTTTCGGTATCCGAATAGTTTTGCCACTCCTTGCGGGGTTTACGGCTTGCGTATGAAATCACATATTCTGCCTCATCGTCTTCTTGGGTCAGATCTGTTCCTAGTCCGCAACCGCTAGCGACTGTTTAAGGTACGAACGTCTTCGTGAATTCTGGACATGCTTGTACTGGGGCTTCTGTCAGTGCGTTCTTTAGCGCCGTCTTCGTCCATCCACTAGAACTTTGTGTCTTTCTTGATGAGCTCGAATAGCGGCTTCGCGATTTCGGTGAATCCTGGGACGAATCTTAGCTATGTACTTGCTTCGTTGTTGTCGGCCTTGGGAGGTCTCTGATGATGGCCACTTTGTCTGGGTCCGTGTTACGTGACCCAATTACTTCAGTTATTTCTTAAAGAAATAACATTTATCCGGGTTTATTCTCAGGTTTGCCTTCCGTAATCTTGTCAGCACCTCTTCTAATTTTTCCGTTCCAGTTTTGTTCTTCCAATGACCATAAGCGAAGGCAAATGGCTCCATCTCTGCTTAAATCACCGAGTCTAGTGATGAGTGTAAGCCGAAGGGCATTACCTTCCATTGGAACAGCCCTCGTCCCGGCACTGTGAACGCCAGACCCATATTTGCAAAAAAATAAAAAAGCTTTCACTCGTCGCCGACGGGATTCGAACCCGTGACAACTGACATTACAAAAATACTTCAGCTTAGCCAGCTACACCACCAACCAATTCAAAAAGAGTAATCTTATTTTCATAATAATGTGAACAAAGCTAAAATGTATAATGAACGCTTTGATTTATATGGAGCCCTCTGCCTGGCTGCCTCTTGTACACATAATGTGTATAAAGTAAAAAGCCTATATCTCCGCTATTTATGGCACGATCGCAATGAAATTTGGAGTTTGGTGTCTTTAACTCTTATAGTCTCTGAGATCTAGGCGTTCATACAGACAGACGGACGGACGGACAGACGGACATGGCTATATCGACTCCTTTAGTGGTCCTGACCAATATTTAGGTAACTTTTGGGGGTCTGCTACGTCTCCTTCTGCCTGTTACAGAAAATCGCACTCGCACAAAACTATAATACCTGTGTACCTTTGGTGCATGGTATAAAAATATGAAACGCCAGAACATAAGGTGCCAATAACTCCGCCGTGGTTTTAGGGGATTTAAAAGGCTACGATTAGACGAAGGAGAAGACTTTTTTATTTTTGTATTGTACTTTTGCATGTTTGATTATGAATTAAAAATTTTTAATCTGCCCTTATGGAATATTTGAGTTTTATTCATATGTTCGGAAATAACTAAATTATACCTGTCTTCTAATTTTTCTACTCTATAGGGCCCTGTGTATTTAAAGTCTAATTTATGTCCTACTTCGTTTTTAATAAAACCTTATCTCCAATAGATAAACTTAATTCCTTACTATTTGAGTCATAAAATTCCTTATTTTTCAACTTATTTAATTCGAGCATATTTCTTGCTGTTTTGTATGCTACTTCTAATCTATACTTACTTTCCTTAGCTTAATTATCTATATTATATATAGGTTTTATGTTTCTTATGCTATTGAAGTACTTTGGTAGATTAATACTAATTCATGCGGACAATAATTATGTGCCGTAGAAGGGGTCGTATTAAAACAATAGACAAAATATTGGAGTCATACGTCCCAATCAGTTTTATCACTGATATATAAGAACATACGTACTTGTTAAAAATTATGTGACTTCCTTCGACTGTTCCAACTGTTTGGTGATGATGTGCAGTTGATGTTATGTTATCTATTTTCATAAACTTGCACAAATCATTCATAATTGATTTCTCATATTCCGTTGTCCGAAATGAACGTCTTTATTGAACTGTACTTGAAAATAAAAGATATAAATATTGCTTTTGCTATTGTTGTTGCACTTTTGTTTGCAACTGGTATAGCTACTAAGCATTTAATCAAGTCACATATAATTGTGAATGCATATTCATTTTCATGCTCTGACTTTGGTAATGGACCAATTTTATCCACTATAACTCTGTCAAACGCTTTTACTAGGGTTTTGGTTACGGTTAGTTGGGTCTTAGTATGACATTTCTGGTTATGCTGGGTTAAATCACGAGTTATACCTTTCCAGTAATAATGTCTTTTGACCTTGCCCAAGGTCGTTATGTAATGTATGTCAAAAGTTTGCAACGCAGTGAAGGAGGCATGTAAAGTATACATATTCTTGATCAGGATCAACAGCCGAGTCGATCTAGCCATGTCCGTCTGTCCGTCTGTCTGGCCCTGTAGTCCCACAGTTTTAAAGCTATCTGAATGAAACTTTGCAGTTAGGCTTCTATATACTCTCACTCGTACATATGTCGGAACGGAATTATAACTTTGTCAGCATTCAACCACTTTTCACCAAATTTGATATTTGCCCATTTAGTATTATTTCCGAATTTCGGTTTTAATTTCATGAAAATCGGCTGACTATATCCTATAGCTTCCATAGGAACAATCAGGAAAATAAAAGAAAAAACCATAACTTTGTCAGTTTTCAACATATTTTCACCAAATTTGATATTTAGCCATATTTTATTATTCCTGAATTTTGATTTTAATTTCATGAAAATCGGCTGACTATATCCTATAGCTTCCATAGGAACAATCAGGAAAATAAAAGAAAAATTCATAACTTTGTCAGTTTTCAACATATTTTCACCAAATTTGATAGTTACCCATATTTTAGTATTCCTGAATTTCGATTTTAATTTCATGAAAATCGGCTGACTATACCCTATAGCTTCCACAGGAACAATCAGAAAAATAAAAAAACATAGCTTAGCTGTGTTTCAAACCATTGCCATCAAATTTGAGATTTGGCAACAAATTATTATTTCAGAATTTCGTTTTTAATTTTTTGTTTAAACTCTGCAAGGGTATACAAACTTCGGTGAGCCGAAGTTAGCTTCCTTTCTTATTTTTTGTTTCTATAGTCACCAGGTTTATTGCCTTTTTTTTAATATCTATTTGCCTTTGTTAAGCGCTGGTCTAAGGAATTCGACGATCCCTATACTACAAAACTCCTATTCATCTCTCTTGTTTGGCCCATTCTCGGATACTGCTCGTGCGTATGGTCTCCCCAGTACGCGAAGCATCATGACCTTATAGAATCGGTAGAGAAACAATTCCTCTTGTTTGCTTTTCGTGGCTTAAACTAGGATCCACATCGTCGCCTGCCTTCTTACTTACAGACTGCGGCTTTTTGGCCTGTGTTCTCTTAAGAACCGTTGGACCTGCCATGGTGTAATGTTCATACACAAACCCATCCATGGTCATTTTTCCTCCAGTTACCTATTAAACCGTAGAAGTCTCTCGGTCCCGGCAAGGCCTTCCCGTCACTTTCGACCTATTGTCCTGGAGATTTGCAGAATAACTATTGAAATGCATGGGTCTTTTCGTGTCTTATGTTCATTGTATAATGAATATTATTTTGTTACATGCTGATATGTCCTTAGATTTTAATACAAACTAAGTACTACGTAACCTATCCTTATCTCTGCCCACCTGATGTGAGTCGGAGCACATTCATAAAAAACACTCCCTTCTCCAGACAGAGGTAAGGGTATGGCTTTACATAGCTGTCATTTACTATTTTATTAATAAATAAATCAGAACAAGAAAGGAAGCTAACTTCGGCTCACCGAAGTTTGTATACCCTTGCAGATTAAATTAAATTAAATAAATTAAATCAAAATATTAACAAGAAAGGAAGCTAACTTCGGCTCACCGAAGTTTGTATACCCTTGCAGAGTTTAAACAAAAAATTAAAAACGAAATTCTGAAATAATAATTTGTTGCCAAATCTCAAATTTGATGGCAATGGTTTGAAACACGGCTAAGCTATGGCTTTTTTTTTTATTTCAAATAATATCAAATTTGGTGAAAATATGTTGAAATCTGACAAAGTTATGGTTTTTTCTTTTATTTTCCTGATTGTTCCTATGGAAGCTATAGGATATAGTCAGCAGATTTTCATGAAATTAAAACCGAAATTCGGAAATAATACTTAATGGGCAAATATCAAATTTGGTGAAAATTGGTTGAAAACTGACAAAGCTATAATTTTTTTTCGTAGATTTTTCCGATTGTTCCTATGGCAGCTATATGATATGGTCGTCCGATCCGGCCCGTTCCGACATATGTACGAGTGAGAGTATATAGAAGCCTAACTGCAAAGTTTCATTTAGATAGCTTTAAAACTGAGGGACTAGTTTGCGTAGAAACGGACAGACGGACAGACGGACAGACGGACATGGCTAGATCGACTCGGCTGTTGATCCTGATCAAGAATATATATACTTTATAGGGTCGGAGATGCCTCCTTTACTGCGTTGCAAACTTTTGACTGAAACTAATATACCCTGCAAGGGTATAAAAATGGTCTTATCCATCGCAAAATCAAACAATTTAACGAAGCCAAAATTTTGTGAGTCATTTTTTGAGAAACAAATCAGAATATGGCAGAAACATCAAAGGCGGAGTCAAACACCCCACCTCTGCGGCAGACAGGAAGCATATTGTGCGAGCTGCGTCCAATTCGAATCTCTCAGCACCCAAAATTAAAAGAATTTGCGGTGTTAAAACCAGTGTGTCAGCAGTTAAAAAAATGATTTCATCGGCTGATCATCTAAAACAAATAAAACTTAAGAAAAACCAACCAAAAAAACCAACCATCGACTTTTGCCGAATTGTAGACTCTCAATTGGTTCTTATTGAAAATGTTTTCCCAAACATTAGTGAGAATTATAAGAATTCTGATTGGTTAAGTCAACGAGCAGTTCTTGCCGCAAAGAATAATGATGTACACGCACTGAATTTCACAATTCAATAAAAAATTTCTGGTGATTACCAGGATTTCCACCACATAATTTGCAACTCAAAGTTGGTAGTTATTATGATTTTGCGTAACTTGAATCCACCGCGACTTTGCAACGCTACTTTCGGTAAAAGGACTTATGCCGAATTTAATTGAGGCAACCATTATTAATGGAAAGTACTCTGGAGAAAATATATGAACTCCTCGAATACCAATGATTCAGACTGATCTTCCGTTTGGTTTCAAATGATTGCAATTGCCAGTTCGCCTTGCGTTCGCAATGACAATTAACAAGTCGCAAGGCCAACCGCTTAGTGTTTGCGGGATAAATTTGGAATATCATTGCTTTTCACATGGTAAGTTATACGTTATACGGACCCGACGAACTTCGTCTTGGACCTAATTATTTTTTTTATAACCCAAAATTAATAAAAAAAAAACAAACTTTTTAATTTAAAATACCAATCCCTTAATTCTACAAGATGTGCAATATTTTTTGTGTTCCCATTTTCCAATAAACTTGATGGGTTGCCCACTCGAGAGCACGTAAAGTTGTCCATGTGAAAAACATGGCTTGCTCAAGTCCAATCCACAAACATACATTGTTCGGCGTCTTTTGTCTATGAAACGTCTTAATTGACTTTGTGATAATCGTCTTAATTCATTGCGTTCTGATCGTACGTCGTCTGTTTGTTCTTGACGCAATATGGCCATGTAATACGAACATTAGTATTTTCTAGTTGGATTTCTTCATCTGTTCTTTAGGATCTTCTTATTTTCATGCTCCTTGTTCTCACCGTACTATTATTATTAATTAAACTTCAATTCACCTACAGATGTATTTCGAAACTCTTATTTTCAGCTATTCGTTCATAGACAAAATTACTGTTTGAGATGGGCAATAACATATGTACACTATATTATTACTACAGTATGAATAGCACCACATCGCCTCCTATTGATTGAAAATGAACAAATACACTATTTCTTCATGGACAGCGATATCCTTGTCACATAGAAAAAGTAAACGTTGGTCTATTCTCAGTCCTACAAAATATACATAAAATGTCATAGTTTGGCTTCAAACTGGAACACGAGTTTTATATATATATATAGACTAAATAATAAATTTGAAACCATTACAAACGCCCAAAAAAATCAAAGAAAAATCTCCAAACCAAGACCCGACATATACTTTTCCAAATGTTTTTGATGAATCCTATTAATCATTAAAGTGCAAGAACTTCCGTTTTGTGAACATTTGAGGTGCTGTAACTTCAATAAAGATATTTTTCCAAACAATCGTTCCAAAGGATTTGTAAAAGTCGTCTAGTAATTATTTATTTATTCATATATATATATGTATATACATATATATTTTTTTCACATTCAGCATACTTAGCCATATATGAGACTATATAAAAAAACCCAATTTTTTTGCAATTTGAAGTTGATATCTCAGGCAGGATTCGAATTCAGTTCATCGAAATCATTTGGAAAAGTATATCCCCGATCTTGGCTCTAAAATGTTGTCGGCCTATTTTTTAGAGTGCAGATTAAAAAAAGTTTTGAATAATAAGATTTTATAAAAACATGGCACTTACCGCTTGTTGCCCTCAAAGTCCTCTAGTTCTATTCGTAATGTATATTCTTCGTTATTTGTCAACATGTATATATTTTCATTTCCAAGCCAAAATTCTTTGCCTGGTTCACCAAATCCGTTTTTGTAATCTGACCAATCCCGATTGAAGTTTTCCCGCGGCTCACCAAACTCATCCCGCCGTTGTATAACCTAAAGTGTTAATTTTAATGTTATTATAAATACTTTTTTAAAATAAATTGTTTACCGTCCAGCCTCCATCAGTTGTTTCTTGATCACAGTACACTTTTAAAAACCAATATGTGGTCCCACGGATTTGTAAATAAAACACTCCGGATTGTTTCATTCCAGCACTCAGCAGATCAGCACAAGAAAATCCCTAAAATTAAGAAATATATATAAAGAAGACATGGGTATTGTTTCCTATAAGATAACGTTTTACTTCCGAAAATCATTATTATTGTAGTCATAAGTTTGCAACGTGTTGATGATATTATTGATCAGCATCAACAGCCACTGCTGTCAGAATTGGTAAATGTAGAGGAAATGTAAAACTTTATGATGTTTACGTCTATTATTTATTTATTTATTTTTTATATGTATAATTAAAATCGTATTAGTTCAATTAATTTAACAACCAGACAGTCCGATAGACTCGGCTGTTAATGCTGATTAAGGAGTGAAAAACTAACTAGAACAAACTATTGATGGTTATGAATTATGATTATGAATCATGTTCTCGAAAATTAGATTTTAAAAACTGGAAAACTTTTAAAATGGAAGTCGGAAAAAGCTAAAAAGCTTTATATGTAGCTTATGAAACTGAGATCCCTCATTAGTAATTAATTTCCATATAAGCTACGGTTTGCATTACTTGTTACCTTGTGCTCCAGATTTCTAATTCTTAATATTTCTTGACATTATGGGTAGACATTTGAATTTGCATATTTGTATATTTTAAAATGTTATAAATATTTAAATTCCGATAGATTGTGTTGAAAGAACATGTTGCGAAAAATTAATTTTATTTTCCAAACAACCAGACCAAACATTTTTCACAAACATAGAGTTCTGTACACACAGCCTGCTAACTCGTTAACGAATAAGCACGAGGTGTCTAAATAAGTCCCTAATCCGAATGATTTCAAACCCGGCGGGACTAAATTTATGATTGTATTTTATCAGCGCACACCGAAACAATTATTGTTCTAACAGTTCATAATCATAATAAATCACCTTTGCTTGGAGAAAAAAGAAAAAAAAACGATCAAGCGTCAAAAAAGCAATGAAGATGTGCATTTGCATTTTGGATCTATTCAAATGGAAACAATTCTTTGATTTATTTAAATGCATGGTCCATGAATTAATGTTAATAAGGAATTTTGATTTGTATATTACAGATTATAGGATATAGGATATAGGAACTCATTCTTCCATTAGCAATGGGACAATTAGTAAGCTTGATTCCGTTTGCAAATCAGCCTGGAATATTCTACGAACGGTACGACACCTCCAGAGTGGCAATCTCAGAATGCACGATAATTGTCTATTATGTTTTAATGCCATGTTGGAGCGACATGGAAATATTGTCGGCCGGGATATCGGAACTAACACAAGTGTTCAGAACTACGTCTATACATTAACATTTTTAAAATTTACACGGCGAGCTACATTCAGGAAATAAGATGATTAATCACTCCCGACAACGAACATCACCACTCGATATAGTCAGAAATGTGGCAAACTCGGTATTTGGCGTTTTGGACTCAAAATACGACTTCGACCAAAGTGATAATAAAGGGGTCAAGTCCAACGAGGACGTATTAATGAAGCTCTTAAAAAATCAAACATCAATTCTGGAATCTACTATAAACATAGTCAGCCACCAACGACCGTATCAGAACTCTAGAGTACCAGATAGATACGATCAATACGGAAAGCGGCAAATATCCAGGCGACTACTTACAGCAAGCTTTTAAGGTCTTAACAGCTCAGCTAATTCTGTTGGCAAGTGGGATGCAGCGGATGCAAAATGAAATAGCTAGTGCGCTTACCGACATTCGTCTTCAAGCCATTAGTCCTAGGCTAGTACCTACCAAACAACTAAGGAAGCAACTAGATAAGATTCGGGATCCTATCCCACCAGAACAACTCCCTCCGGTATCATTGGATAAGGTTATCCAATGACACAGATTCATGCATGCCGAAGGAAATAGCACTCCCGTTGGTGTATCCCACTCGGCAAGAAATCTTTAGCATTATCCCCATTCCGATATGGAAAGCAGCTGGCAGCGACTCAGTCTAAAACCTGAAATCATAGCCGTCAACGCCCATAGAGGTCGATTCATGGGGTTGACTAAGGACGAGTTTGAGCAATGTCTAGAGTTGCCAAACGTTGACCACATAAGCCTCAATCACCAAGCCACGTTTAGCATAGAAAATCGGTGTGAATTTCAGTTATTTAACAACAAAACTGAAACTATATGTGAGATCACTCAATCGAGGTCCGATCTGTTGTGGTCAGGAACGCATCAGCGAAACAGATGGATGTTTGCCACGCACAGTACATAAAACTTTAAGTGGTGTGCAAAAGAATATCTTCCACAGTAAACCTTAATGGAACGGGCAATATCACAACGATTGGCATTAAGGAGACATCCAAGCCAGTCAAAGAAAATACAGCCCAAGAATCCAGTCCAGACGAACTAGACGCCTTACATTAGCTGGCCAAACTAAAAGATAACAACTGGAAAAATCTCATCAACACTCCACAGTGGTTGCGCTTATTCGGAGCCGCGGCCATAAATACTTCCCGTTGTGATATTGGTGTGAAATTTTCCCCAAAAATCTAAAAAAATGTTTAAAACGTATACTAGAAAAATTGGCTCCATCGGACGACTATATCCTATAGCTCCCATATTACCGTAGTAAGGCTAATACTTCCTGTAGAGTGTAAGCGCTAAAATGCTATAATCGGCATCAAAGATATGTACTACATATATTTAAATTATCTTATGTATACACTTTTGAAATTGAAATTCCTTTCTATTCATCACCCTCCCCCTCTCTTTCACCCGTCACAAAAAGCTTTTTAATATATAAATTAATGAAATTCTCAAGTTTTTTAATCATATATAAAAGAATGTTTATTTATATTAATAAAAGTAGAACATGAAAGGATTTAAATTTTAATATTAAACATCTTCTAACAATTTAAATGGATGGCAAAAACTTGGACTTCTTTCGTTTTGGTAGCTTTCTTTGACCTGTTATATAGGGGTCGAAACGCAAAAGAATAGTATTCATTAAGTCCGTATTTGTTAGTATATGAGACATCTTTCGAGTATGTTGAAGCCGAGTATTTTGTTAACTACGTAACTTTTACTTTTAATTGTTTTCTATATCAAACTAATTACATTTCTAGTTTTTTCTGCATTTGTACCCTCTTTGGTGCACCAAAGGTCAAATATGTACATGCGCGAAAAAACGCAGTTACAAGAAGCGCCTGTAGAAAATGATAAAATGCAAATGGGAAATAAAAATAAACAAATGTGTCTATCAACAGAAAAAACAAAAACAAATGACCACAACAAATGACACGCATAAAAAAAACACCACAAAAACAAGAAAGTAAGTTAACTTCGGCTCACCGAAGTTTGTATACCCTTGCAGAGTTTAAACAAAAAATTAAAAACGAAATTCTTAAATAATAAATTGTTGCCAAATCTCAAATTTGATGGCAATGGTTTGAAACACGGCTAAGCTATGGTTTTTTTATTTTCCTGATTGTTCCTATGAAAGCTATAGGATATAGTCAGCCGATTTTCATGAAATTAAAATCAAAATTCAGAAATACTAAAATATGGCTAAATATCAAATTTGGTGAAAATATGTTGAAATCTGACAAAGTTATGGTTTTTTCTTTTATTTTCCTGATTGTTCCTATGGAAGCTATAGGGTATAGTCAGCCGATTTTCATGAAATTAAAATCGAAATTCAGGAATACTAAAATATGGGTAAATATCAAATTTGTTGAAAATATGTTGAAAACTGACAAAGTTATGGTTTTTTCTTTTATTTTCCTGATTGTTCCTATGGAAGCTATAGGGTATAGTCAGCCGATTTTCATGAAATTAAAATCGAAATTCAGGAATATTAAAATATGGGTAACTATCAAATTTGGTGAAAATATGTTGAAAACTGACAAAGTTATGGTTTTTTCTTTTATTTTCCTTATTGTTCCTATAAAAGCTATAGGATATAGTCTATATTATTATTACCATTAACGAATACGCTGATATCACTTTTAAGGCGGGAATCGAGGGGTAACATATATAAAAGTCTATGTAAATCTGAAAAATTCCGTTCACATAGTACACAAAAAAGGCATAATCATTTAAAAATACACAAAAAACAGTTATTAAAGTAAATACCAATAGGTTAGGTTAGGTTAGGTTAGTCTGGGCGACCCTCGTGGGGCCGCGCATAGGCCAGTATGGCCTTTAGTTGCCCGGGGGTCTTTTTCCTTGAATGGACCTGGAGTGGTTTACGCGGTTTCGAAGACCTTGAGGATCGAGGCGCATTTCGCGAAGGCGAGCAATTCACCTGGCGTTCTCATTGAGGCCTCTTCTAGTGAGGTCAATATTGGGGCGCCTAAGTACCTTATTCTCGCCCGTGTCAGGGCCGGGCATTTGCAGATGAGGTGTTCCAAGGTTTCGGTTGCCTCGAATTCATCACATTTCCTGCAGTTGCCGTTGTCGGTAATGCCCAGCTTGACTGCATGTGCCGCGGCCAGGCAATGTCCTGTAAGTATTCCCACTAGTAATCTGCAGTCCTTCCTTGGGAGTTGCAGCACGTAGCGGCTGAATTTTTCGTTGCGCTCTCTGCACATGATCTTTGATGTTTTGCAGGTTCCGGAGTTTCTTCACCATCTGCTTCTTGCACGCGTCTGCCTGCCTCTCTAGCTCGCTTTGGAGCGTTGTTAGGGAGACAGGGACGTTTTCTGTTCTGTCGCTCGTCAATCCGACGCCTTCCTTTGCTAATACATCTGCGGTCTCGTTGCCTTCGATGCCCTGGTGGCTGGGAACCCAATCGTGCTTAGGGTATCTAGTGCTTCCCTGCTTGCCAGTACATTTTTGGAGCAGACCTCCGACGATTGCATGGATCTGATCGCGGCTTGACTGTCTACGAACAATTTTACCGCCTCAAGTGGGCGGTCTATTCTCTGCACAAGCTCTGCCGCCTTCCTGATGGCGAAGACTTCCGCCTGGAATATGCTGCACTGGCTTGGTAGCTTGTACGACAGCCTTATCTCAGGGTCTGTACAGTATATGCCCGCTCCTACTCCACCTTCCATCTTGGAGCCGTCGGTGTATATGTTAAGGAGTCGAGGGTGGTTCTGAGCTGTTTTCCAGTCTTCCGATCCCATGAGTGTTGTTGTTTTGACATCTGGGCAGGTTCTGGGTATCATGTAGTCAGATGAACTATTCCGATCTATTCCGAGTATGACTTCGAGCGCTTTAGTAGGGGTTGACCTCAGCGCCCCTGATATGCAGAGCAGTGCCTGCCGCTGGGTTCTCTCCATAAGCGTGTTGTATGTTTTCTTTTCCGTGGCTTGCCACCACACTAAGACTCTGTACAGCAGTGTCGGACGCACCACCGATATGTAGACCCATCTCTCTGCATCAGAGTAGGTGAGAGACCCCATGTGCTGCTAAGCATCTTCTTGGATGCATAAAGCGCTATGGTGGCCTTTTTCACCCTCTCTAGTACATTGGGTTTCCATGTCAGCTTGCTGTCTAGGACAGCGCCGAGGTACTTGACTTGTGTTTTCGGGGTCAGCCTGGTTGCATTGATTTTTGGGGGGATCCATAGCGGTACCTTGTATCTCTTGGTGAAGAGAATGAGGTCCGTCTTATCCGCATTGATACTGAGTCCTACCTTGTCCGCCCACTCACATATCTGCCTGAGCGTTGATTCCATGATCGAGCTGAGGGTCGATGGGCAAACACCTGTGATGCTTATGTCATCCGCATAGGCTGTTATCTTTGGGGCTTTCCTCTCGAATCTCTTGATCAGGTCGTCGACCACCAGTTTCCATAGGAGGGGCGAGAGGACTCCACCTTGTGGTGTGCCCCTGTGTGCTCCCTTCACCATGGTGGCAGTGCCCCAATCGGATTGTACCCGCCTGCAACTTAACAGGTTACGTACCCAGAAGTTGATGGCGGTGTGCGTTCCAGTCGCCTCTAGGCGGCTCATTATTGCGTCTTTACTGACGTTGTTGAAGGCCCGGATATGTCCACAAACACTCCGATGGCGCATTCTTTGTCTTTGCATGCTGATGGGTTGACAGTAGGCCTCCCACATCGTTCCTGATGTATAGTTCCAGCAGCTTTTCTAGTGTTTTCAGTAGGAAAGAGGTAAGGCTTATCGGTCTGTAATCCTTGGAGCTCACGTGACTACTCTTTCCTGCCTTGGGCAGAAAGACAATCCGAGAGGTCCTCCATGGGATAGGGATATAGCTTGTGCTTATACAAGCTCTATATATTGCGTAAAGCCATGGGGTGATCTCTTCTTTAGTCACCTGTAGCATGGCTGGAAATATTCCATCGTGTCCCGGAGCCTTTATCCCGCGAAGGAGTCTATAGCCCAGTGAATTCTTCTGGAGGTTATAAGATTTGTCGGAAGATGCTCTTCATACGTTGCTAGTACCTGATGCTTATTGGCATCGGTTACTTTTGTGCAACCTGGGAAGTGCGCTTCCATTAGTGCTGTTAGGGCCTCTTCACTGCCCTCGGTCCACTTTCCATCTTCGCTTTTGAGCTGACTCTGTATGGTAGGTTGCTTCGATAGCAACTTCCGGAGTTTCGCCGTTTCTGGGGCCGTCTCTATGTTGGAGCAGAAGTTCCTCCAAGAGCTCCTTTGCGCCCTTCGTATCTCCTTCTTGTAGTCCCTTAGTAGGATTTTATATTCGTCGTTGATTGTGTCATCTTTCGATTGTTTGGCGATTTTGAAGAACTCTCTGAGGTTGTTGCTTTGGAGAGCTCCTTGTTCCACCATGGTGGCTTGGTTCTCTTCCTATTTCTTGATATTGGGCATGATGCGTGGTACGCATCTCCTTGGAGAGCGTCTCTAGGGACCTTTCTATTTCCTCCACGGATGTAACTGTGCCTGGACCAGTCACGAGTCTCGCCGTGATAGTCTTTTTGAACTTTCCCCAGTACGTGTTCCGGGGGTTTCTGAAGACGACTGGTTTTTGAGGGTGTTCGAAGTCGTATTGGAACTGGATGTACTTTTGGTCTGAGAAGGATGGTCTCTCAAGGACTTTCCATTCTGATACCATGGTACTCTGCCCTGCTACTAGTGTTAAGTCTAGCACGTTAGAGGAGGTGGGACCCACGAAGGGATGTACTTTCCCTACGTTTGCTACGTAAAAATTGAAACAAAGTATAAAGTCTAAAAGTGACTCACCTCTTTCGTTAATGTCGGGGCTCCCCCACACGCAGTGGTGTGCGTTGGCATCTGCACCGACTAGTATTTGTAGGTCCTTCGGGCTGGTTTCCACCAGTGGGGCTCCGGTGGGGCTGTCCTGTCGTGAGCCATGTAGCAGGAAGCTACCAGTAGGCGCTTCTTCTTGCTTTCAAGCATTACCAGAGTCAAATCATCCATGCTGTAATGAGACATAAGGTAAGCGTGGAGACCTTTCCGTACAAGTACGGCGTTTCTGTTTCGGCTTACCGGCGGTGTGTATAACACGTTGTGTGTTGAGGACTTTAGTCCGGCTTTGGAGTTTCTCGAGGCAATCCACGGCTCTTGGACTAAAGCTATGTCGACGGACCCTTGCTCCATGATTATCAGGAGTTCCGCCGACGCGATCTTGTTCTTATGGAGGTTGAGCAGCAGTACCCTCAGGGCCATGGGTAACAGCTCCGGACGGGTTGACTATGACTGTCACATCACCGTCCTCTTCCTCCTCCTCTGAGACGTCCAGAGTCATCTCCTGAGCAGCATCGATGATGGAGTCAAGACCTAGGTCCTTCTCCACCTCTCCTGCTTGCAGGGTGTGCTCATCCTTGTCCCCAGGGTTGCGCTTTTTGAGGCGTAGGTATACACTACTTAAGCCCCACGCCATCTTTCCATACCTGGGGTACACGATGTCCTCAGCCTCCTTGTTTATCTGGAGGACTACGCACTGGCCCCCCTCTTTGGGTGTCGGGCTCGCGATGTGCAGTACCTTCCAGTCTGCGGTGGGAACGTCCGGGTTTTGGCGCTGTAGCAGCTTCAGCGCGCGGTCCCCTTGAATTGCGATGGGGTACTTGCCTTCAGGATGGATGGGATTAGCTCCCTATCCACCACCTCTAGCTTGGCCCCCTCCGACAACGCTTCCATTTGGCTGACCCTTTGCGTCAGCCACTTCCGAGTCGGGTCGTCCATGCACTTCAGGATTTTGACCCCGTTCAGCCATGCACCATCGAATGTGGGCATAGGCGCTGGGGAGTCATCCTCCATCCGTGCAAACAGCGCTTCGACGAGCCTTGCGTGCACCGTCGTCCACCTTGCTTCGGACATCTTCCCGTTGTCGTCGCTTCGGTCAATGAGTGCCACGATCAGATGTCGTTTGGTCACCTCACTGACTTTTTCAGACTTCTTCGGAGGTTTCGCTGTTTTGGGCGGGGGGGCCTCCCTTTGTCGGTCCGCGTTGTGGCGCTCTCCGCTGAGCATGCGTTTTGCTGGCAAGCAACTCCTTCACCTTGTTAGCGAATCCGCCAGTTGATACCATGTTGGGGCGAGTGGCGTAGTGTAACCTACCCTCTTCGATCCTTTGCTTGGCCCAGGCTAGCTTCGCCTTCTCCTCTTGGGAGAGACCCGCTTTGTCCTGGAACCTGCTCTGAATCGCGAATGCACCCTTATACTGCGCCTTCGCCTTCCTCCCCTCGCTTGACCGTTTCGGCCCGTCCCTACGCGGGGAGCTGGTGCCTGGTTTCGGCTAAATACCTATAACTTTAAAATCCATTTTTAATTATTTAAATCGGCTCTCTCTAGCAAACGTTTTACCACTTTGAAATTCAGTTTTGTTGTGACGAAAAGCAAAAAAAAAAAACTCCGCTCCACTGCAAAAAATTAACAGTTGGTTGCTCTTTGCATTCCTTTCTTGAATATCTCATTAGATTTTGAGAAAAAACGGGTTTACTATAAATTAATTTGGACAATTTAGAAATAATTTGGCTACTTTTCGCACACGTTTGTCAACTGTTTTTTTTTCGGCCTATGTGCGCATTCACAGTGCACTTCGCAGCATCATCAAACCGATGTCTATGTGGCTCTAGGAATGTCAATCATATTAATCAATGCATGGGGTCTAAGACGAAAGCCCATCAAATGAGCACCACTACACCGGACACCCACCCCAGGCAGACCGCTAAAATCATATCCGGCACTTGCCGCACAGAGTTTTTTTCTTTGGACCTTAGCGAAGGTTGGACACCTGTTGTAGTATATAGTAGCCAGAAAGTCAGTGAGTTCCTTTGATAGGGTAGGAAATTTCATTGCGATCGTGCCATAAATAGCGGAGATATAGGCTTTTTACTTTATACAGATTACGTGAACAAGAGGTAGCCAAGGCAGAGGGCTCCAAAAAATCAAAACGTTCATTATACATTTTAAGTTTGTTCACATTATTAGGAAATTAAGACTATTTGCTTCACGTTGGTTAGTAGTGCAGCTGTTTAAGGTGCAGTCCACCCGATATGGTTTTGTCACGGGTTCGAATCCCGTAACGCGGCTATTTTTTTCCTGTAAATCAAAGTAAGTACAGTATTTAATAATAGCAAACAAAAAGGCAAGAAAAAACTATACTTAATTTTTTTTTAATAAAAAAAATTGTGTATGCCTGGCGGCGGAATGGAACCCAGGCCAATTGCTTACAAAAATATATGTGCAGCTTTACCCACTGAGCTACCGACTTTGCTATTCAATTAAATGACATTTGCATTATATGTAAATTTGTCTCCGTTTTTAAGTCTTCTTATTATCTTTCTTTCCTATAATTTTGGCACGCGCTTTATACCGATACAGGGTATTCTACTGTCGGGACACCCGACTGTATGTCCACCTTGTTTAAAATAATAGAAAAGAGGAAAATTTGTTAATGTTAAGTAATAGTTATAAGTCTATGTAAGTAAATGTTTCTAAATCATTGTGACTAGTGCTATAATTATAAGTATAAACTTGTTGCACTAGGATAAAAACTTAATAAAATTAAAAAATTAAAATTAAAAAATAAGGAGATTCGGCTTCGTGCACTTCTAGCATTGCTCTTTGCTAAACTCGTCAGATTGTCGTGGGTTTTTCCTCACCTTCCCTATATGCACACGTTGGACTACAAAAAAAGAGTTTTAAGTGCACTTACTGTAAGCTACAGTCTCAAAAACAACAATGATATGTTTAGATTCCCAAATATGCGGACGGACGGGACCAGTAAGCTAATCAGGAGAACATCAGGAGCATGGGGTGGCTGGGTGTTATTTGCCATCCCTTTCTATAACCTTCCTTCCGTGATAATTCGTAAAAATGTGTTAGCGGTTATCCCTTATTCAATATTTAATTATTAATCTATAATTCACATTGCGGCAGCATTATCAAAATCAATCACGAACTCACTTAGGCTCTATTCGAACATCTTATCAAATTTGTCAAATATTGTTATCAAATTTACCAAATATTGTTATCAAGTGAGAATATATCATAATAAAAATTCAAATGTGTTGGCAAATCGCCCAAAATCATAGTAGAACAGTTTTTAAATCGATTTATCTCCTTAACCATAAGTTCCTATCCGCATCTATAATTCCAAAATTTAAGTTTTAATTCGTATTCTACAAATTTTTAATTCCTAACCAGATCCTTATATTACTAAGTTTAATTTTCTATTAAATCGTCTAAATGCGGAAATAATATTCTTCTTGTTTGTCTTCATGACCTAAAAATCAATAAATCATTTACATGGCGTTTCGTTATTTTCCAGGCACACACAAAAAAAAAATAGCATAGATAGAATAGATCACACTTACTTACATACAACTCCGGCGAAGCAGGTTCGGTGGGCCCATCGAAGACTGTGCTGTGCTAGGTTTAATCAAAGTTTATGATTAACTTCTGACTCAAAGGCGTGTGTTGTTTTCCCTGTCTTGTCATATTCTTAATTTACATTCGATTCAGAATTGAACCTAAATGGGTGTAAAATTGAGTATAGTTAGATAATTTCCTTATACAACTTCGAAGATTTAATTTCAAACCCCTAAACAAGAAAAATAGTCAGCAGCGCATGATCCGCAGCACGCATGGCCGATTAACTGTAACTCTGCCTTCTTATAGCATCTCTCTCCACGTCTCCTGTCCAGTTTTCTACATACGGAGGGTTCTGCGTCTCCACATGCACTCAGACGGCCGGTCTGTTTCCTTTATCGTCGCACGTTCGCGCTCGACTCAACTAGCGGCGTCTCACATCTGTCTCTATTCGTCTATCCCTTCTACCAGCGAACTTAAATAAAGGTCATTGGTCGATGCTGCGACTGCGTTCCTCACATTTGCCTAACCCACGTAAGTATGGGATGGGTTGGCGGAACAGAAACGCAAATCGTGGGTAAATCCGCCTCCACCTGTGGAAAGCGGTGATCGCGGCGAAATGTGAGCTTAAATCCGACGTCTATCGGCCTCGCTCACGCCTGCCCCAGGTAGCAAGCGACGCACACGGCAACGGTTTATACATGCGGCTGCTGTTTTGATCTTGGCCAGTAGCCTCCACTAATCTCGTCCAGCCGTTGTCCAACACCTGAGAGCTGGGGTAGTTCCGCCGCCCTGGCGCGGAAGTTGGTGGCCGGCGTAGTTACACTGAAATATTTACCCCTCTGGCTCTGACGATCGACAGCGATTTGCTGAATTAGCTGAATGCCGCGGCGTTGCCAAACTTCACTTAACGGAATGCCCAGTCGCTGTTCTCTCTTTCCGTCTTTACACGCATTCGGTGCATAGGCGAAAGGGTTAGCACTATACAGATAGGCCGTGTTCGAGAGTAGATTAGACAACTTCCCTCGGCACTCTCACCTATACCCTTCACTTTGCTCAAGGGCATGTGCAAATTCGATGCGATTTGAATTTTCGCAATGTTCATTTTTTTCCTTATTCTTGTTTTGACGACTGGCCACCACACTGTTCAAGTGTAAATTACCAAGTCAATGATTTTAGTTCCTCTTATATTTAACAATAAGACACAGTAACCCACACAACTTCTAAAAACTATTTCTGTTAAAGTAAACACTTTTTTTATACTATGTGTAGCTAAAAATACTGCTAAGATTCATTAACAAAATCAATTGTGTCTTCAGACTCTCATTCTCCAGCCAAACCAACCCAAACCGTTGACCTAGTTTCAAGCGCTAGTTGCGAAAACCAAGTTAGTTGGCAGTAGTTTATGCACGCATATCTGCCAGGCATCTAAGCCTCCTCATAAACAACTAGTTATAGTTAGACTATATCAACTCCGCGGTTGAGACTGATCAAGAATATATGTAATTTATAGGGTCGGAGATGTCCATCACTACGTTGCATACTTTTGATTAAAATTATAATACCCTGCAACTTAAAATAAAATATAATAATTTATAATTTTTGTAATACTTGTTAACCCAATCACTAGCATCAATGACAAAAATTGCAAAAATGTAAGCAAAGATATAACCAAAATAAACAAATATTGCTTTTAATAAACACTTCTCAAAATATTTGATAAAATCAATTCTTGTGGTGTTAACTAGACTGAAATTGAATTTATTATTGGTAAATTAAGTTTATAATATAAATGTAACATACATATTATACATATATAAAAATTACTTAAAATAGTTTGAATTGGAAGGGTGGTAAGGGTGTTTCAGACCAAGGCAAAATCAGCAGAGCCTCTGCTGATGTATATTCCTTGGAAACTGAGACATCAAGTCGACTCGTAGGTGGAAGTCATTATAACGGACACCACATTCTCCTTGGAGAATGTCCTCCGCGTGGTACCTCCTGGAAACGTACTACTACGGTACGGCTAATACGAGCGGCAAACTCCTGTGTCTCCCTTACTGAACAATCCTATGACTCCCATCCCACTCCAAGACGCGGGCAAGTCTCGAAACGGCCTCTCCTCAAGTCAGGGGTGTGAAGCGACCCGTGCCCCCTGACTATAAGGTTCGCAGCTGAGGGGCTAATCCAGCTGTGTTCGAACGAAGCCTTTCCAGGGCCGGGCAACCCCGGGTCGGATCTGCCTTGCCTTGGCTTAGGGGCGAAGCCACGGTCGACCATCTTCAAAGCCCCAAACCCCTCGGGCCCGCCGCGCTCGCCTCGTCGAGCAACGCGGGCTTATATGAAATATGAGCACAACAAAAAAATCCGCTTAAGACTTCGTGGGGGAGGTAAAACCCCAAACCATCTCCGAAATCAACGAAGATGAGTTGCTGCGCTCGGATGACGAGACACTGTCTCCGTCAAGTTCGCTGGGCAGTGCTAAGTCGAGCACTCCCCAAACGTCACGACCAACCATAACCAAGGCGAGCCACGCCAAGGTTGGTGGGGCTAACGATAAGCCTAAATCGTTAACCCACCAACAGAGCAAAACGCAGGTTTTGGCCAAGAACGAAGAGGAGGGCAAAGCTAACCAGCGCGATAAAGACGACAAGGACGGATTCCAGACAGTAATCGAGATCCCGGAAGCATTCCTTCCTCCCCAGGCGAAGCATAACCTCAGACGTGGTTAGAGGGCACCGGGTGATTAGGTGCGACTATGAGTCTTCAAAGGACTTCCTGGTGGCATGCCAGCATAGGCAACGCATGGAAAGGGCTAAGCATTAAGCTAGTCCCCGCAAAGGACATCCCGAGAAGGCCCAAAGCTCACATCTGGCTACCAAAGGGGCTGTCTAACCATGAAAGGGTGCTGCTCTGCGAGCTCAGAACCCGTACTCAAAGCAGAGAGGGAGATAAAAGCCAGCCGTTCTTGTTCCTCATCAACAGCCGATGCCTCGAGCAGCTCGAGAAATCTGTCCACAAAGTTCGGTACGGAATAAAGAAGGCCAAGATTAAAGTCTTCTTGGCCGAGCCGGACGAAGCCCTAGACGACGACGTCGATGACACCAACAGACTATTGGATGACTTAATCATCGATGACGTCACTCCGGACACAACGACACAATAATGCCGAATGTCGGTTACATTAACCTGAAGCGGAGCTCCCACGCTTCAGCGAATCTGGTAGATCTTCTCCGTGAGAAGGACCTTATACAAGAGCCATGGACAAGAGACGGACAGATCCCTGGCGTGGCGCTAAAGGGATACACAACTATATATACGAACTTGGCAGGTAGGCCAAGGCAGGTATTATAGTCAAAAACAGCATACCCCACTCTTAGCAACTCGGACCTAGCGGTGTCCAGGTTTGAGACGGAAAATGGAACAGCTATACTAATAGGCTCCGGTTACATGGCCCACGACGAACAGGTTGATTCAGTGGGCCGAGGAGACTAGAACGGCGCTCATCCTCGGGTGTGACGCCAACGCCAGGCATACACTGTGGGGAAGTAAGGAAACAAACGAGAGGGGTGAGTCTCTTTTCTATAGTATGGAAACTGGAGGGTCACAACACAAATCTCAACGCCGATGCGCGAGACGACACCGAAACGCAAACCCCGTAACACAGACTGAAACAAATTTGCAAAAATTGTACAGACAAAGACAAAAAAAGGAGGATCAAGGTCGTATCCCACCTATAAAAAATCGACAAAGAAGTTGAGAAACTCACAAACATCCTGAACAACGCGTACAAGGAGTCATGCAGACTTACGTACTCTAAGATAAAGTTTCCACAATCGTGGAACAAAGAGCTAAGCGAGCTCAGACGTAAGGTCAGAAAGACCTTTAATAACAGCTACGGAACCAAAGACTGGGCACCGTACAAGGAAATACATAAAGAATACAAAAAGGCAATACACGCAGCCAAGAAAGAATCTTGGAGCAACTACTGCGAATCGCTAGAAAGAATAAAAGACACGGCTAGGTTGAGCAAAATACTAGCAAGAGGGCAAGCAAGCCCTTCACCAATAAACAGACCTGACGGCAGAGGAACAACGTCAGCTGGAGAATCACAAGATATCCTGCTGGACACTCACTTCCCTAGAGGCATTCCAACAGCCACAAGTCGAAGAGATCTAGGGAACTAATCCAGTGGGCGATAGACTCATTCGATAAATACAAGAGTCCGGGTTCGGACGGTATCATACCAGCAATGCTACAAACGACGAAGGAGTACATATAGAATTGGTTGCAAGCAATCTTCCAAGCATGCTTACAAGTCACGCACATACCGCTTCCATGGAAGGAAGCTAGAGTAGTCTTTATACCCAAATCAGGAAGAAGAGGACACATCCAAGCCAAGGATTTCAGGCCGATTACCCTGACCTCATTCCTCATGAAAACAATGGAAAGGATACTTGATATCCACATCAGAGGTTAAAAGGAGAAAAACCTGTCGGAAGCACTGCACGCTTAAGAAAAGGCAAATCGACAGAAACAGCGCTACACGTAGTAGTACAATACATAGAAAGAGCTTTGCTATTCAAAAACTACAAATTGGCTACCTTCTTAGATATAGAAGGCGCTTTTAACATCGTAAAAGCGGACTCCATCCTGAGCTCCCTTAACAAATTAAAAGTTGAAGGAGGCATCAGAGCATGGATAGCCGAAATGCTAACGAGTTGGAAAATAACAGCCGAACTGAGTGGCACTCATCACACTAGGTTTGTGAAGAGGGGCACACCTAAGCACAGTGTAAGATTTTGACAATCTAGAGCACCTTTTTTCAAAAAAAAAAATTCTTTTTGGCGTCGATGCGCTTTAAGCTGCACTTTTAGAAATGTTCAACTTTGAGGAAATCAAAATCAAAACCAAGTTAAAAATTTTTGATTTGAAGATAACGATTTTTAAAGTGGAACGTTAGAAATGCCTGCAAACTTCCATTGGGCAGCGAGCATCAGTTTACAAAGTTTAGTCTTTTCAATTGCATCGCGTAACCAGTGGGTGCAACCAAAAATTATTTTTATCATATTAATTGATCGATTCTTAATCTATTTTTAATAAGAAATATATTTTTTTCCAACTTTAACTTATTTTTTCTTTTTTTGGAAAAAAATACCAAAAAGTCAGGGGTTTTTATCATGTTCCCTTTTTTTGGTGGAAAAAAAACTTATATAATTCTATCCCATTTTATTACACCAGAACATACACTATTTGCAGCAATTCATATAGAATTGGTTTCAAAAATAAAATCTTGCTCATATTTTGCACAAATACCTTAAATTTAAAAATATGTGAAATAACCCGTGCTGAATTTTTGGAGTTTTGAGGAAGAACAGAACGTGTAGAACAGTCAGAAATGGCGTTTGGCCATGACATTTGGTAATTTTATATGCCAATAACATATTTCCAAAATTCAAAACATATTTCCAAATAAATTTCGAAGATTTGGGAAAGATAAAAGCAGAAATTTATAAATAATGCAAGTTTATAATGAAAACTTCACGTGTACGTACAAATGGTGATCTTATGGAGGTGCTAAGAATCATATGATATACTTCTTTAAAATTTTTTAACACCACCGAAAATTAGGCACTAAGAGCTTTCAGAAAGTGAGCCCAACTATTGTCTTAAGATCAATATGGTGACAATAGTTTTGAAACAAACTCGAATCAAATAGGCTTGATGGCCAAAAAGCTGTACAATTTCTTTAAATATTTAAATAAATTTAAAAAAAATTCTAAAAATTTAAACGTAAGTTTGTTTTCTTTCTCAGTCAATTATGTTTAATATAAGCCCTAGTTTTTAATGCTTTGACTTATAATCTTGAAGTCATAGCTAAAAACACGAGCCTATATCCAAAAACACAAATTTCACACAAAATTAAAAAAAAAAAAATTGTCTCCAAATTAAAAAATAGAATACTTTTTGAATATTAAAAATTACAACAAAAAATATGAAACTATTTAAAATTCTCGAAAAAATATGTATTTATTTTTTTTTTTATTTGTATGTTTTGAAATGAGTTTTTGTTTAAATTTTGGCGCCCACGAAAATGCCACGCCCATTTTCCTATATCTATCCAATTCTTTGGGCTTTGTAGAATTTTAATTTCAAATTTTAAGTTGATATCTCAAAAAATACGAAAGTTGAATTAAGGCGCCCCAGATTGGCAATCCTATCTCCAATGCTTTAGCTGGTTAACATGGACGACATATTGAAAGAACTCAATAGAGAAGGAGTGAAAGTGGTAACATATGCGGACGACGTAGTGCTACTCACTACAGAACCATTTCCCGACGTCATTAGCGAGCTGATGACAAGGGCACTTACTAAACTGAACTCATGGGCTAAAGCCTGCGGACTAGGCATTAACCCGAGCAAAACGGAACTTATGCTCTTTACGAAAAGAACAAAGATCCCCTTGTTCACAAAACCACAGATAGATGGAATAGAACTAGAACTATCACAACAAGCTAAGTACTTCGGAGTTATCTTGGATACAGTGAATGCCATCCTAGCGTACCTGAACGACACGGGCTGGTACTGAAGTGGAGACGCCAGCTACGACCATAGAGGGTGTGAAACAAAACGGAGCTCAGCTCTAATTGGAGGCTACCAGAGTAGCCTCACCACTTTTACCTACCTACCTTGAATTGGAACAATCTTAATTTTGTCTAAATTACAACATGAAAGGCATTGGCGTTTATCTTTCAACAGCTCAAGATGTAGTTAGGGCATACAAGCCTCGACCACGTCGCAATATATTGAAGTATTCTGTTTTCTTTTAGTTCCTATTTGGGTTAAGGTAAATATTGTTACGTAGTTGTAAGTAATAAAATAGAAACAAGGAAAACTCGAAGAAATATAAAGATATCGAATAGATATCGGTGAGCGGGTAATAAAATCAGCACCTAAGGAATATGGAATATCGATAAGGGAGCCAACAGCTGATCATGGCCTATATAAGGAGACGCACAGCTCATAGTCGGCACATTCGCCATGAGCAGCGCAATTGGCAAGTCCTAAATATCCAGTAGAACTAATTTAGCTCAGATGTAGCATTCAAGCATAGGAGGGCCAAGGTTAAGCTCTTGCTAGCTGATCTTGTAGAGGCTGGGATCGTCGAGTAAGGCTCTTGAAGCTGAGCACACACGCAGTACAGGGTAGCAGTCTGGACCCGATATAAGTCGTGGCAAGAATAGCAGGAGACTCGCGAGTCGCACCGAGTACCAATCTATTCCTCGGTCATCGCGTAAAGAAAATATGAAGAAAATAAAACACAAATATACCAAGCAATTCATTCTGTGTTCTTAATGGGTATAATTGGAACTAGAGGGTTCGGAACCTATAAATTTCTGAACGAGCCCCGACTCCTGCGAGCGAAGCCAAGCAACCCCGAGAGAGAGAGAGGGAGTACGCCAACCTTTTGTACACATAAATTAAGATTAGCTAACTATGTTGTCAATAACACAGGTCTACAAAAATTGACCTTACAAAAGTACGGTGAATAAAACCTTCAGATTGTGAAAGATCTCGGTCTGTATATTGCTAGTTCAAAAATCAAAAAAATTTCTCACGTACCAATTTTGAGGAAATCGCCCTCAAAGTACCAAAAATGACCTATTTTGGCACTTTTCAAACGCTAATAACACAGAAGCCGCGCGTGTACCAAAGTTGAATTTGGACTTAAATGAAAGGCCAATTTTTCCCCTTTCAGATTTCAGATGGGTCCTGATTTTAGGACGTCAGGTTCAGGAGCTATATCGCTTTTTCTGAACTGCTGTTTGAGCCCTTTTTTTGAAACTTTGTAGCCTTGGAATTCCAATAAGATGCTTAGTGTCTCGGCTATAGGTTTGGAACTTTGATGTAACGTAATACATTACGTACATCACGATGAAATATCGTTTCATTGATAAGTTTGCATTAATCTTTTGTCGAGTTTTAGGAAACTGAGTTGGCAAACTTTGTCCATCAATATCGTTAATTACAGTTACTTTTTAAAATGGCGAAGAATTGTGTTAACGATCCGGATTCTTTTTGTTATGTGTGCGGAAGGAGCACTTTCAAGAATCAGAGGCGAAAGTTTACAACATATGTAAAGAATAATTATAAAGAATATTTCGGTGTACCAGTAAGGCATCAAAATAAGTCCTGGGCTCCTCACACTATCTGTTCTACATGCTGCACATACTTGGCACACCCAAAGAAGATACATTCAAGTTTACATCGAATGGTATGGATTGAGCCAAGCAGCCATTCTGAATGCTATTTTTGCCTTACAAAATCCATTAAATTCAAAAATTCGGTTACTTATCCTGTTTCGGCCTCTTCGTATAAAGTAACGGCAAAAACTAATGGAAATTTAAATACACAAAACAACAATATTGAACCCATTAATGATGACGACAAACAATATGATGATTCTGATGATGAAATTTCGATTAAACCACATTTTATTCAACAAAGCGAACTAAATGACTTGGTACGAGATTGAAAACTCTCCAAACTGCAAGCAGAGCTCCTGGCTTCTCGCCTAAATGAGTGGAATTTGTTAGACACTAAAACAAGGATATGTACGTATATATTGCTCAGACGTGAATGCTGTTATGACGAAGCTTAATCACGTATACAATCCATCAGACTGGCGATTGTTTATAGATGCCTCGAAAACAAGCTTAAAAGCAGTACTTCTACACAACGAAAATCAATTCTCTTCTGTGCCAATTGCATATTCAACGGAAATGAAAGAAGATTACACCAATATGTAAAGAAGCCTCCTGTCCATAAGTTGTTATCCAGTGGGAATGTAATTTAGATAAACTTATTTACAACAAGTAAGAAAGCTACAGTCGAGTGAGCTCGACTGTGAGATACCCGCTACCCATACTTAAACCAGAAAAGCGTCAGGACGCCAGAAAAAACAGTTAATACAATTTTGAACATAACGGACAAATGCAAATGCAAGTGTAATATAATCACATGCATACAAAAATACATACACATGTATCTATGTGTGTAAAAACGCGGTATTATTGTATTTAAGCGGCTAATAATTATTATCATTTATTAAAATTGCTTCTCGAATATCTTATAAGATTCTTTTCCGAACACAATCAAGAACTGATAAGAATATTTAGTTGGTCTAATTGGTCAACCAAATGAAGCATGCTGCCAGCAGCCGTTTGTGGCCATACATAATTATTTCTTTAATAACTTAGACAATTTTTATCTGATCGCAACCAAATTTTCAGGGATCACACAGACTATAGTTCTTAATATACACACCGAAATTCGCGACTCTAGCTTTAAAATTATACGCTTAATACGCTTTTTTATGCTTTGCGGGGGCGGAAGTGGGCGTGGTAAAAATTTGAAACAAACTTGATCTGCGTGCAAGCATAAGAAATACTGTCGAAAAAAAATTAGAGCTCTATCTCTTATAGTCTCTGAGATCCAGTGTTTCATACGGACAGACGGACAGACAGACAGACAGACAGACAGACAGATCCTGATCAAGAATATATATACTTTATAGGGTCGGAAATGCTTCCTTCTACCTGTTACATACATTTCCTGCCGGCACAAAGTTATAATACCCTTCTACCCTATGGGTAGCGGGTATAAACATTTAAACTCATACCGAGGAAGCTGTTTGTCATTAAAGTCTGATCTGCGCCGGTATCTCACCCCATCAGAAACCTCAAAAGGAAAATTTTCTTCATGGGCTATATGAACAATAAGAATTAAAATAAAAATTAAAAAGAAAACAGTTTGACATACGCACTATTTGCTTATTAGAAGCTAAGAATATTTTCTTTTCTTTTTCAATTTTCTTGAATATTCGGAATCAGCATCATCGCGTTTTATAGTCCATGTACTAGCCATGTACGTGGATTTGCTTTCCCCTGGTACCTCTTCTCCATTATGGCAATATCTTGGTGAAAGCGTTCACCTTGTTCGTCGCTGACGTCACCCATATTTTTCGGAAAGAAGTCTAGATGGGAGTGTAAGAAGTGTATCTTTAGTGACATGTTGCAACCGAGAATTTTGTATGCTTCTAAAAGATTTAACACTGCTTCTTTGTATGCATCTGCCCTGTGGTTGCCTAAAAAATTGTTTGTTACATTTTTAAAACCAACCCAGGCATTCAATTCCAGTCCATTCAAAGTCGTATCGAAGTGCGAATCATTCATTAATTGCCTGATTTGGGGGCCAACAAAGATTCCTTCTTTAATTTTTTCATCACTTAGTTTTGGAAATTTCGAACTTATGTATCTAAATCCATCACCATCTTTGTTCATAGCTTTTACAAAATTTTTGATTAGTCCCAGTTTGATGTGAAGTGCAGGTAGAAAAATATTTTCTGGTCTAACTACTGGTTCATATTTTATATTTTTCTGGCCAGGGATAAATGTTACGCGCTTTGGCCAATTTACTCTTATGTAGTGATTGTTGCGACCACGGCTGTCCCACTCGCATAAAAAGCAACAATATTTTGTATACCCAAGTTGCTGACCAAGAAGCAAAGAAACGACCTTTAAGTCACTGCATATCTTCCAATCATTTTCCACATAATCAACTTTATCGAGCACTCTTTTCATATTGGTAATCTTCTTTCATTTCCGTTGAATATGAAATTGGCACAGAAGAGAATTGATTTCCGTTGTGTAGAAGTACTGCTTTTAAGCTTGTTTTCGAGGCATCTATAAACAATCGCCAGTCTGATGGATTGTATACGTGATTAAGCTTCGTCATAACAGCATTCACGTCTGAGCAATATATACGTACATATCCTTGTTTTAGTGTCTAACAAATTCCACTCATTTAGGCGAGAAGCCAGGAGCTCTGCTTGCAGTTTGGAGAGTTTTAAATCTCGTACCAAGTCATTTAGTTCGCTTTGTTGAATAAAATGTGGTTTAATCGAAATTTCATCATCAGAATCATCATATTGGTTGTCGTCATCATTAATGGGTTCAATAATCATAGATTAAGCTTCTTAGTTCATATCGATCGGTAGGCTATAACTACCGACACAATTAAATATAAATCACAAAATATCACATTGAGATCGGACAATCTTCCATGAACTCTGATAATGCTGTTGATATTCTCTTGCAAGCTATAGTGCCATTCGTAACATTTGCGGTTGATTTTATCACTAATTATTTGCTGCATTTCAATATAAATGCAACAGCACATGAAGGATTCCATAAAAAATTTATTTTATTTATATTAGTTTCAGTCAAAAGTTTGCAACGCAGTCTCCGACCCTATAAAGTATATATATTCTTGATCAGGATCAACAGCCGAGTCGATCTAGCCATGTCCGTCTGTCCGTCTGTCCGTTTCTACGCAAACTAGTCCCTCAGTTTTAAAGCTATCTAAATGAAACTTTGCAGTTAGGCTTCTATATACTCTTACTCGTACATATGTCGGAACGCGCCGGATCGGACGACTAATCATATAGCTGCCATAGGAACAATCGGAAAAATTTACGAAAAAAATTATAACTTTGTCAGTTTTAAACCGATTTCCACCAAATTTGATATTCGCCCATTTAGTATTATTTCCGAATTTCTGTTTTAATTTCATGAAAATCGGCTGACTATATCCTATAGCTTCCATAGGAACAATCAGGAAAATAAAAGAAAAATTCATAACTTTGTCAGTTTTCAACCAATTTTCACCAAATTTGATATTTGCCCATTTAGTATTATTTCCGAATTTCGGTTTTAGTTTCATGAAAATCGGCTGACTACACCCTATAGCTTCCATAGGAACAATCAGGAAAATAAAAGAAAAAACCATAACTTTGTCAGATTTCAACATATTTTCACCAAATTTGATATTTAGCCATATTTTAGTATTTCTGAATTTTGATTTTAATTTCATGAAAATCGGCTGACTATATCCTATAGCTTTCATAGGAACAATCAGGAAAATAAAAAAAACCATAGCTTAGCCGTGTTTCAAACCATTGCCATCAAATTTGAGATTTGGCAACAAATTATTATTTCAGAATTTCGTTTTTAATTTTTTGTTTAAACTCTGCAAGGGTATTCAAACTTCGGTGAGCCGAAGTTAGCTTCCTTTCTTGTTTTAGTATATGTTTAAAACATTTTTTTAGATTTTTGGGGAAAATTTCACACCAATATCTCAACGGGAAGTATTTATGGCCGCGGCTCTGTACAAGCGCAACCACTGTGCAACGTGCCGACGACGACGTCGACAGAACCGTCGCTCTCAGTTGGCAATCGTGTCAAAACAGACTCTCTCCAGCTTTGTTTTCTCTCGGTTAATGAATTTTTGATGAATGAAGGACGAAAATGGACATACAGATTCTCTCTCTTCTGCACACTCACTATCTGAATAATATAAGCGGGTGGGTTTTTAACTAATGAAGAAGTTAGAAGTAGTACATTGTAGATGGCAAAAGTGAGAGAAATATTAAGTCCTATGTACATGTTAGGTACACGTGCGGATCGTTCTCATTATTTGAATTAAGTGACCGTATATCCTTAGTCTTAAAATCTAGCTTAGAACTATTGGTAATGCTATTATGACACTACCTCATTAATTATAAACTTCATTAAAGATTTGACAGGTCTAAACAGGTGGTAAGAAAAAGCTTTTAGTAATTGACTTCAAGAAACTGAACAAATACTTTACAACACTAATTTTAAAATCCGGTGATCACCAAATTTTCTCGTGGATAAATGGATAAGCAAATTAATGATACAGTAGAGCTAGTTATGCGGACGACCGTTGAATACAATAAAACATTACATTCGGTCATTAACCAAAAAACCATTGATGCAAATCAGTTAAGTTAAGCACGCAATAAAAATGTAATTTTGCATAAACACAAAAGGATAATCTTGACAGATGTAACCCATTAAGACAAAATAGAATTTTTTTGAGGTAGGAGAAAAGGTCTACTTAAAGAACAATAGAAGACTAGGGACTAAGCTAAGTCAGCTATATACGGAGAAACGCGTAGAAGCGGAGCTGGGGACACCTGTCCTCATTGGAGGGAGGATGGTCCACAAGGACAACCTTTGTCTGTGTAAGGAGGCTTAGATGCCTGGCAGATAGTGCATAAACTATTGCCTGTTTGTTGTCGCAACTAGCACTTGGAACTAGGTGGACGGTTTGGTTGGTTGAGGGTCTAAAGAGACAGCGACAGCCTCTGATGCATGAATAAAAGCTCTTGGTTGAGGTAGAACTCTTACTGACTTTATTAATGAAACTTAACAATATATATAGGTACACAAACGCTTATGCTAACAGAAATAACGTATAAGAAATAGTGTGCGGCTACTTGTGAATGTGGGTTAATGTCGCGAACTCAGACCATCGCCCCAAGTTCATTTTCTCGTCTCAGTTGACCATGCATGTTCGCTTGACCTGGTACATGATACTTTATTTACGACAAATGCAGGTCACTGTGACTGAAGAGTTGTTACATAATGTGTGTTGTGTTTTGAGATATTCTTACATATGACTACATACTGCTGCGACTGAACATTCTCCCGGCCGTTGAGCAAGTGTTCAACCTTCGATAACGTCGAACGAGAACCTTCGTGGGGTAGGTCCTGGTTGTGGTTCTTCCATGTTCTGCCTGGGTTCGGGTATCCGGCATGTCGGTGTCCATTTGCCGATCGTTCGTCTGAGAGCCCATGCAATGCCTAATAACATTGACATTGCTAAGGCCACATAAGCAGCTATTTGATGGTGCTGGGGAGTGCTGATTTGATTCTTCCAAGTGGTCTCCTTTAATTTGGCTAACTGGTGTTGCAAAGCGCCCAGTTCCTCCAAGTTGACTTCCTTGGCTGCCGTTTCTTGCAGTGGCTCAGGTGTGTTCTTAAGGTCCATCCTGGTGATATTGCCAAACCGAACATATGTAGCCTTTGCTTCGCTGACTACGGTGCTGAATGTGCTCACGCTAATTTTTGAATTGCGAGCAGTGCAGCCTGGGGCTAGTGATAATAAGCCCGTTCCGTTAAGCTGTACTGTGAACGATGTTCCGTTGCACACCGCTTGAAGTTCCAAGTGCCTGCGTGTGGCAAAAATCCATCTATTTCGCTGATGCGTTGCTGACCACCACAGCTCGGCCCTCGACTGAGAGACCTCGCAGATAGTTTCCGTCTTATTGTTAAACAACTGGAATTCACACCGGTTTTCCACGCTGAATGTGGCTTGATGGTTGAAGCAGATGTGTTCGTCGTGTGGCAGCTCTAGACACTGATTGAACTCCTCCTTGGTAAGTCCCATGAACTGATCTCTATGGGCATTGACGGCTATGATTTCTGTTTGTAACCTGAATCGTTGCCAGCTTCCGGCCTTCCACATCGGATCGCCATGATGCCGAATATTTCATGTTTTGTTACAGACACCAGTGGCAGCGATATCTTGAAGATGACGTGGCTGCTCGTTGTGGTGCCTTCGGCATGCATAATTTTATAAAGCTGGATCACATTAGCCGATGCTACTGGAAGCAGTTGATCCGGTGGAATATGTTCCCTAATCTGATTCAGTTGCTCCCTTAGTTGTTTGGGAGATACTAGCAGTGGGCTAATTGTTCTATGGCGAACGTCAGTGAGCACATTGGTTATCTCACTCTGCATCCGCTGCAATCCAGTTGTCACCAGTGTTAGCTGAGCTGTCAGACTCATAAACGCTTGCTGTAGGTGTTCGCCTTGGTATTTTCCTCTTTCCAGATTGATTGTCCCTATCTGGCTCTCTAGCGTTTTGATCCGGTCATTGGTGGCTAAACTGCTTGTCCTGACTATGTTTATTGTAGAATCCAAGATTGATGTCTGATTTCTCAAGAGCATCATTAATATGTCTTCATTGGATTTGACCTCCTTGATCACCTTGGACATGTCATCGGCATACCTTGAGTCTAGAACGCCAAATAGTGAGTTCGCTACATTTCCAACTATGTCCAGTGGTGCTCTTCGCTGCCGAGAATGATGGATCAACTCATTTCCTGATTGTAGTTCGCTGTACACATGTTGAAAATGCTCAGACACTCATCTACAAGCGTTGATGTTCCGGAGTTCTGAACATTTGTGTTTCAGTTCCGATATCCCGTTGGCCAATATTCCCATGTCGCTCCAATATGGCTTTAAATCGTAATATACAATTATTTTCCATTCGGAGATTGCCATTCTGGATGTGCCGAGCCGTTCGTATAATATTCCTGGCTGGCTTGCAAATGGCGTTATGTTGACTGCCTGTCCCATTGCTAACGGAAGGATCAGTAGCATTGCTAGTAATGTTGGGAGGATTGAAAATGATGCTTTCCTTTTTTGTCGGAGGAACGACTGCATGTCGAATCCCTCCCTGACCGGGTCTTCGTACTCTTCATGGATCGAGAAATGGATCTCTTGGTATTGGGACCACAATGAGTTTATTGAACTCCTTGATATGGCCCTGCCGGTCTCTGAACATTCTTTCAGAGCCCGTTTGATTGAGTCGGCGATTGCTTTTTGTTGCCGACATGCTGATATAAGTTTACGTGCAGGTTGCGCTAAGCTTGCAACGTCTGCCGTTTCCCGGTCATTGCTCGCGGTTGCCAGATTTGGGGCATTGCTTGAGCTCTGAGCCATCGAGTCGACTATAATATTTCTGTATTTGTCGTATGATTCACGACATTCGACGTAGAACTTTAAATATTTTTCGCTTCTATTTGCTGCGGGAATATTTTTGTCGTTCTCCGCAACTCGATTCCATACTTCATCGATTGCGACCAACTTTGTTTGGTAATATGTTGGATTTAATTTTCTATCCGCTGAATCTTTTCTAAAGTTGCGGATAAGCCTTGCGATCTCTTGACTGATCTCTTCCTGCAAGTCTAACGCCTCTTTGACTGCTTGCTCCTCCGTGTTAGACATATTGATAATTGTTTAATTTCCTGACCGTTGGGAGTGTTTTATTTGCTTTGGCAGCTGGATACGCTCCTATTCGCGACCGTGGTGTGGTCGAAGGAATTAACAATTGGTCAATAGACTTGGAGGATCTAGAACTCTAGAAAGGATTTGATGGCTCTTGACTGTGTAATGACAGTGTCAAAACAGAATCCCAAAAGATACGGATTCTTTCCTGCGGGAGGTTCCCAAGAGTTACGAAACTTTCCCTGTTGGTTCCCAATGTTCTATGACAAGAGTGATATTCTGGAAGATTCCAAGAGTTACGGAATCTTTCAATTTCCTGTGAGTCAGGGCTCACCAAATGGTTTTTATGGCGACTGAAAAGTTAGGAAAATCCCAAGAGTTACGGATTGTTTCCTGCGGGAGGTTCCCAATAGTTACGGAACTTTCCCAAGATTCCTAAGAGTTACGGAATCTCTCCTGTTGATTTGACGTATTCAGGACAATTTCCTGTGAGTCAGGGCTCACCAAATGGTGTTTATGGCGACTGAAATGTTAGGAAAATCCCAAGAGTTACGGATTGTTTCCTGCGGGAGGTTCCCAATAGTTACGGAACTTTCCCAAGATTCCCAAGAGTTACGGAATCTCTCCTGTTGATTTGACGTCCACGGTTACCGTGTTCGTCGGGCGAAAATGCATCAGAAGCTGTCGCTGAGACTTGAAGCGACGTGGAAAGATTCCCAAGAGTTACGGAATCTCTTCTGTTCGATGACAGTGTCGAGGAGGTTCCAAGAGTTACGGAACTTTCCCGTTCGATGACAGTGTCGAAGAAGGTTCCCAAGAATTACGAACCTTTCCTAAGAAAGGATCAGGAAGATTCCCAAGAGTTACGGAATCTTCCTGGGGGTCTGACGTATTCAGGACAATTTCCTGTGAGTCAGGGCTTACCAATGGTATTTATGGCGAGTGAAAATTAGGAAAATCCCAAGAGTTACGGATTATCCTGCGGAAGGTTCCTATGAGTTAGCGGAAGTTTCCCTATGTTGACGTCCACGGCTAGCGTGTTCGTCGGGGTCACCAAAATGTCTGTGTAAGGAGGCTTAGATGCCTGGCAGATAGTGCATAAACTATTGCCTGTTTGTTGTCGCAACTAGCACTTGGAACTAGGTGGACGGTTTGGTTGGTTGAGGGTCTGAAGACACAGCGACAGCCTCTGATGCATGAATAAAAGCTCTTGGTTGAGGTAGAACTCTTACTGACTTTATTAATGAAACTTAACAATATATATAGGTACACAAACGCTTATGCTAACAGAAATAACGTATAAGAAATAGTGTGCAGTTACTTGTGAATGTGGGTTAATGTCGCGAACTGAGACCATCGCCCCAAGTTCATTTTCTCGTCTCAGTTGACCATGCATGTTCGCTTGACCTGGTACATGATACTTTATTTACGACAAATGCAGGTCACTGTGACTGAAGAGTTGTTACATAATGTGTGTTGTGTTTTGAGATATTCTTACTTATGACTACATACTGCTGCGACTGAACAACCTTAAATAACTTTTTCTGATCATATTAGAAATATTCTATCCATATTAAAGGTACACCACCGACTTGCCAGAAGCTTATACCTTTTAGGCACCGTGTTAAAAATGGTAGCCGGCACTCCTGATGCAGCTGACCTCGAAATGTTGAAAATTCCGATTCCCGGTTAATTAATCAAATAATAGACAAGTAGTCTTGAAGGACCTGGTTGACACCCCACATTTATACGAAGTTCTTTTGGCCAGAAATAGAATGTTTATTACTAAAATACAGAATCTGATGCTCACGGTCAGTCTTGAAATATCATAAACCCGGCCGTTTTTCACCATAAAGTCCATTTGAAGTCCATTATTAGTTTAATAGAACATCTAATATTAAAGTCTTTCAGTTCGATAGTATTATTCACGTGCTCATTGCATACCCCAAGATACAATTTAGATGTTGTGACGATGTCACATTCATTGTAAATAAAAAAAGGTAAAAATTAGTCATAAGCTGTACATATTAGCCCTAAGTTGTAAATTATAGCTATGAGTTCGATAGGCATAGGATAGTTAGCCGTTAGGGTTAAGGGAGCCCAGCACACACTGGCCACACACCGGCCGCGTGACATCACCAGCAACATCACCGCTGACGTCACCCGCAACACGGAACAAGGAATCAGGATGGGCCGGCAGAGCCACATCCCGGGAAACGAAACGCTGGACCGGCCAATCAGTGGCCAGCAAAGGGGCCTGCCGAGCCACGATCGTGGCAGAGGGCAAATAGCGCCGGCATCGGCAGAGCCCAGGAATGCGAGACGGAATTCGCAGCGGCCACCTGCGCGCTGCAGGCAAAGCGGGAAGGAAGATCGCAGATATGCAAGAATGCATGGAATGCGGAACGGCGCGTGCCTTGAAGCGCGGCAGCGCAGTCGCGCGGAGACAATAAGAAATTGGGTCAGTATCAGATTGAAATCTGATATTCCAATCGCTCGCGGTAGAACCAGCCAACAACCAAGTTTAACTTGTGTGACAAGTGATAAAAGTGATTGACGACGACCCCAGCAACGACAAAACAGAACTCAGGATAACGAAAAGGACCCCTCCAACGAGCAGGAAATACGACGACTTGGACGTACAAGTCAACATCAACCGGCTACGGGTGAGCAAGGCCCCTGCGCCCTTATGTACGCGAATCATTTGGTGGTATGTGTGTGTGTGCTAGGGAACAGCGGTAGAGGAGGGAAATATAATAAAACAAATAAAACCAAGTAGAAACTTGGAGAATAAAATATTAAGCTAGGCATATGAAATGGCACCGGTCTTATTATTCCCCTACTCTCTCTAGCCAACCACGACCCACTGGGCCCCCTCCTTCCCACCTCGACCGCCGTTGGGTCTCCAAGACGGCGAGCTGGGCAGGACGGGACCAAGAGCGATACGCTGCTGAGATTAATTCCGGGCGTTGGCGAGGCGACGGCCGGTGGACACACCAGGCGGAGCCGCCAGGCCGCGGCGCTTGGGTGAACCAAGTCGTGGTTTCTAGGTCAGGGTTGCGGGCGTGGGAGCAGGCTGCTGGGACCATCAGAGCCTCGTCTTCCCAGTCTCTAGGGAAGGGTCCGGCCGCTGGGCAATTCCAGGGCCGGTAGCATTTTCCCCGCCCCAGCGTGGTCAATAAGAATCTGCAATTTTGTGGCCGTCGGCAAAACCCACCCCTAAAAATCTCAAAGAAAACGCAGCCTTCATGTTCTGGCGTTTCCATAAAATATATATTTTCTGGATGGGACTCTGGGCCGCTGAGGTTCATCTCGGCCGTAGTGCATCCTTACAGAATGGCCCCCGTAAACAGGGACCGTCAGGACATGGAGGATATAGGAATACCTACTACGGTGGATTAAAGACCCACCGGCCGAACAGAGATTTTTAGCGGAGGGTATACCTACATATATGTATGCATAGGCAAAGCCAGAAATTGCCAGAAATTGCGACGCACGTGCAGCCACCAAATACATACATACATACACGCATGTTCAGAAACGTCCAGAAAATCGTAATAGCGACGCACATGCAGCCGCCAAACGGTACCTTGTTTTGCCCAAAGTTAGCGAAAGGGGGAAAGCAAAAAGGGCAATAGGAAAATTCCATTCATGAGAAATACAGTCTCGTCAAAAGTAGGCAGCGAGATTCGCATTTTTAGACAATAAGAAGAGAGAAAGAAACGTTGCATTGCTGCCTCTGCCGACGCCGGCAGAGCAGAGCAGAACCGAAGTCTGCACGTGCAGATCACGCGACGGGTGTAGACATACATATGTACATTGTAGTACATCCACATATTTACATAATTGACATACACATATTATAGTATATATATACTAATGATCCGCTTCTGCTCGCGCTGCCATCAGGGCAGGGAGCAAGTATATATACTGGCCCTTTGATTAGCAATATGACACTCAGTAATACTCTGTCGCAAAGAACACATCGGGAAGATAATTCGAAAACTTAAAAACAAGGATACCAAGGAAAATTTAAAACAAGGACAAAAACAAGGATACCAAGGAAAATTTAAAACAAGGACAAAACACGGATAAAACTGTAATATGCACATATAAATATATCCTACATACGCAACCAATTCCAAATAAACATATTTAAATACATTGAAGGGTTATACAACCCAAGGCCAGGTCATAAACCTCAGCCGAAATATGAATAATCCCTCGTTGCGCATTTGCACCGCACGCAGAAAGTGCAGGTGACAGCATAAATGCACCACGAGCGGACCTTACGTATGCATGTGCATATACCTCCGCGCTCAGCCTAAGCGAGCATAGCTATGTATTTAAGAATATTATATATATACGTCTCTTCGCTGCCGCTGTTGGCAGCGCAGCTACACGACATAGCCTTCTTTAGTTTTAAATACATATAGATAAGATCATTATCAATTATGACTTGAGCGACAACAATGGTTGCTCTAAAGAACTGATGAATTGAAACAATAAAGAACTAAACACTACAACTAAATCCTGACTACTCACTTGGGACAAGCTGCCGGCGAATAAATTCTACTACATGGCGACCGTGACATCGTTGGACAACCAAATCTGCAAGTTGGAATATCCGAGGGAAGAATTATTAATGTAACCGTGACATCGTTGGACAATCAAATCTGCAAGATGGAATCTCCAAGGAAACTCTGCAAATCACAACAAAAAAAAAAAAAACAACAGGGAGAAACGTGAAGCCATCTACGGCAATAAATGAAGCAAAAGGCAACCGCAGTGAGTAGAGTGCGATGTGCGCTAAACGCAGTGGTGTGGTAAAAAGGCTAAAGGCAAGAAAAGCTGAATTACTGAAGCTACTGAGTAGCGAAAGTGAACTTAGCTGGAACAACTCGGTAAAAATACATGCCGAAGTTGAGCACATAAAGAATTTGCTAAGTGAAAGAAAAAGCCAAACCACAGCCACACACACATCGGCCTACCCTGCTATCCAAAGTCTTGCCAAATCTTATGAAAAACTAAATCCACCAGAGAAATCGGAGATCCCAAACCTGAAGAAGAAGTGCCCAAATGACTGCGAGGGACCATTGTACTCGCCCTTTTGTGAATACACCTGTGCAGCCTGCACAGGCACCGCCTGAGCCCATAGGCCTAGGACAACAGCAGCCCAAAAAAACAAAAAGTGTGAGGGGCAGGCCGCCTCTTACGCCAACGAGGGAGCGTCAGCATAGCCAGGAAGGCGACGACCAGCTGACGCAGAGGACTTTTGAAGAAGGAACACAACAAGCCTGTGCAGCCAGCAGACCGCGGGAAAGGACCGACAACGCTTCCTAGAGCGTGTAATTTTTTTAAAAACCATGCACTGCGTTGCATAATTTTTTTAATTGCACTGTGATGCATATTTTTTCATCTACCTTGTAAAAAGTACTGTAAAATTGAGCGACATAAAAGTTGCCCGATTAGCGCGTGGCCTGAAAACCATGCAAAAAACTAGGCAGGTTTCCATATGTTAAAAAAAAAATTTTTTTCTTAATATACATGGCAAGTTAATTATAAATTGGAAAACCCAATCACTGTTAGTAGAAAAACACCCAACATGGGATTAGTTGACGTTAAGGAAGTGGATTCCACTGCCAACGTTATAAATAAGATAGAATCAAAAACTATAAATAATGATTTAACAAATATCTTGCTGGCCATAATCGTATTAATTATGAGCGCTTTTTTATTATATAAGTTATACATATTTCACAATAAATGTGTATCGAAAAGAGCTATAAGCAAAAGCCAGGCCAATGATCTGGACAAAATATAAAAGCGCTAATAATAATTGATATCCAGATATATATATGTATATCCATATAATGATTTATCGTTAAAAAAAAATAAATAAATAAAAAGCTAAAATTAAATCAACTGTTGGTTATAATATCATGAATATGTCAGGAGAAATTGAAACACTGGACGAGCGGTCCAAGCGTGTAAGACAGGAACATACTGAATTAGCAATTAAAGAATATTTAGCCGAATTTCCACCAGAATTCTATACAAATAGCGTTATAGAGGAATCAAATAGGAGGATATCAGAGGCACATGAGGAACACCTGTACCTAAAAGTAAAACGGGCAGTAGAAGCAGGGGATTTAGATTACCCGCTTGATAGTCTGAAAGAGAAAATATCCTCAATGTGCAGGGTCGGTAGAACCTATGCACCAAGAGATTTAGCCTTAGAAGCAATATCTATTAGGCCTAAAGCCTCTCGGTACAGACTGCTACGGAAAAATCCTATATATATAAGTTACATGAGACTGTAAAACAGGAAAAGATCTAATAACATATATGTCAGTGTCTGTATTGTAATGGACTGGAGTGAAATATATGACGAATTAAAGGCAATCAAAATTGAGTTTGATAAGTCATATAAGTCACTGACACAAAACCGTCAAATCCAACCAGCTACAGTAAAGAGACATGCAAGTGTATTAGTGGAGTGTTTTAATAAAGCACGAGAACTGATACATAACCAGAGAGAAAGATTAACTAACGATCATTGGTCTAAGGTATCAAAATTCCTTACCAAGCTTCGAGTAAATCTAATCTCGATCAAACAAAAATTTGATCTAGACATATATGTCCCTACTGTCCTTAATACTTCGGCATCCGTTGTAAATAATGACGAGCCAGCCGGTGACGAGGAAGTAGAAGAACCAGAATCAGCAGAAAACGACGCTGAAGAACTAGAACAGGAAGAATTAGAAGGTAAAGATTTTGAAACCGAAGAAATCAAACAGGAGGAATCTGAAGAAAAACTAGATCTTGAACCCAAAATAGAGGAGTTAGACATAATCAATCTCACCATTCCTGCTGTGTTAATAATACCAGTAGCAGAGGAAGAGAAACAAGGGAAATCAGATTCGCTATCCTCCCCTGATATCTTATTAAGCTCGTTAGACACAATAATCAGCATGATGGCAGATCCTGCCGTAAAGCGAGCCTATATAAAGGACATATCAAATGCCATACCCGAATTTAATGGACAAAAAATCCATTTACAAAGATTTGTAACTGCCTTAAAGCTAGTAGATTTAACGAAAGGAAATTTCGAAGAACTAGCCGTCGAAGTAGTTAAATCGAAAATAGTAGGATCAAAATGAAACTACTATTACAGCTATAATTGACAAACTTAATGCCACTATCGTCGGTGAAACATCCGATGTAGCTAAAGCTAAATTGGCAAATACTATGCAAAAAGGGAAAACGGCAGAAAAATTTACCAATGAGATCGACAACTTACGAAAACTCCTCGAAGCTGCGTACATTGATGAAGGCCTATCAGTCGAACACGCTGACAGATTCAGCACAAAGGAAGCCATCGCCACAATGGTCAAAAATTCTGAACATGGCCGACTTAAAACAATATTAGAAGCAGGCAACTTCACAACAATGAACGAAGCTGTCACTAAGTACATACACTGTAGTACTGAAATGACAGGTAATGCCAATTCGATATTGTATACGCAGAGAAATCACAATAATAATAATCGCGGTAATAATTATAGAAACAATTATCGTGGTAGAGGTAATAGTAGAGGTAATTATCAAAATAACGGATATTACCAGAACAACGGATAAAACCAAAACAATGGTTTTAACCGAAACAACAATTACAGGAACAACAATAACCGTAATGGAAACAACCGCGGTAATGGAAATAGCCGCGGGGGAAACAACAACGGAAATTATAATAATAACAATAACAACAATGTCCGAGTAGCCCAAGGGAACTCGGGAAACCGACCGAACCCTTCAGATGTTTAGAGCCAACAACCAGCTCAGTAAACACGATCAACCTTAATCTAAGTATCTTTGTAAAAATTAATAATGAAAGAACAGGCAAATCTTATACTCTATTGCTTGATACTGGTGCAGACATATCTATATTAAAAGAAAACATAGATCAATTCGAGCATGTTAATTATAAAATTCACACCCAGATATCGGGAATTGGCGAGGGAACAATTTCTTCAAAAGGCTTAGCCTCAATAGAACTCACTACAGGCAAATACATAATTCCACACGATTTCTATTTAGTCAATCAAAATTTCCCAATACCTAGTGATGGCATACTAGGATTAGACTTCATAAAAAAATATAATTGCCAACTAGATTTCACTCAGAGTGGCGACTCACTGATTCTTCGCCCAAATAACTTGAATTATCCAATTAAAATACAAATACTTCATACCTGTGAAAATAATGCCACAGTACTCCCAGCTCGTTCCGAAGTTGTCCGTGAAAAACAAATTCCCTCAGTACAAAATCAAATTCTGATATTAAATCAAGAAATTGAGGAAGGAATTTATATCGCAAATACGATATCCCATCACACAAACACATATGTCCGTATAATAAACACAACAAACACAAATAAAATTGTGAATTTAAATAAAATCAAATACGAAACCCTAAACAATTACGATATAATAAACGAAAGTAACGGAGGAAGAGATGAATTCGTTATGGAAAAGTTAATTAAAAATTTCCCGCCTTTGTTTAAAAACCAATTAAATGATTTATGTACCAGATATACAGATATATTCGGACTGGAAACCGAATCGATAACAACTAATAATTTTTACAAGCAAAGACTTGGAATGAAGGGTGATGAACCCGTATATATTAAGAATTATAGAAATCCTCACAGCCAAGTACAAGAAATTCAAGCCCAAGTTCAAAAATTAATAGATGATAACATAGTTGAACCATCAGTCTCAGCTTACAATAGCCCACTTTTATTAGTTCCAAAGATGTCCCTTCCGGGATCTGATACGAAAAAATGGCGATTAGTAATTGACTATCGTCAGATTAACAAAAACTCTTGTCTGACAAATTTCCGCTCCCTTGAATTGATGACATTCTAGATCAACTAGGTAGAGCAAAATACTTCTCATGCCTTATGTCAGGTTTTCACCAAATTGAACTTGAAAAAAGTTCCAGGGATATAACGTCATTTTCAACGAGCAATGGCTCGTATCGCTTCACGCGATTACCATTTGGCTTAAAAATAGCCCCAAATTCATTCCAGAGAATGATGACTATCGCCTTCTCCGGATTAGAACCGTCACAGGCATTTCTTTATATGGATGATTTAATAGTTGTAGGATGTTCCGAGAAACATATGCTCAAGAACTTAACTGATGTCTTTGAGAAATGTAGGCAACATAACTTAAAGCTACATCCTGAAAAATGTTCATTTTTCATGCATGAAGTCACATTTTTGGGACATAAATGCACTGATAATGGAATCTTGCCCGACGACAAAAAATATGACGTCATTCAAAATTATCCAGTCCCAAACGATGCGGACAGTGCTAGAAGATTCGTTGCATTTTGCAATTATTATAGAAGATTTATAAAGAACTTCGCTGAATACTCCCGTCACATAACACGATTATGTAAAAAAGATGTAAAATTCGAATGGACAACTGATTGTCAAAACGCATTCGATCATCTTAAATCAGCCTTAATAAATCCAACTCTGTTGCAATACCCCGATTTTAGCAAAAAATTTTGTATAATCACAGATGCGAGCAAATACGCTTGTGGATCAGTCCTAACTCAAAATAAAAACGGACTACAGCTTCCAGTTGCATACGCATCAAGATCCTTCACAAAAGGAGAAAGCAACAAAAGCACTACAGAACTAGAGTTAGCAGCTATTCATTGGGCAATAACTCATTTCAGACCATATATTTATGGTAGACACTTCACTGTCAAAACAGATCACAGGGCACTTACCTATTTATTCTCAATGGTAAACCCTAGTTCAAAACTAACACGTATGAGGCTTGAGTTAGAGGAATATGATTTTACGGTAGAATACCTGAAGGGGAAAGATAATTTTGTAGCTGATGCGTTATCAAGAATAACCATCAAAGAATTACAGAATATTACTGGAGTAAACAAAAAACTTCCTGCGCAGGAAATAAATATGAAAAAGTAGATTTGCCACCGCAAAGTCTTACTAATGCTTCTAAGCCCAACGTATACGAAGTCATTGTAAATGACGAGGTACGAAAAGTAGTGACCTTGCGAATAACAGACTCTCTATGTTTACTAAAACAAGGGAAAAAAGTTATAGCAAGAATTGATGTTAGCGATATGTTCACCAATGGAACCCTTGACTTAGGTCAGTTCTTCCAAAGGCTTGAAAAATAAGCCGGTATACACAATATCAGCCAACTCAAAGTGGCACCGAGCGAAAAGATCTTTGATACAATCTCAATAGAATCTTTTAAAATTATGGGCAATAAATTATTACAATCTCTAAGAGTAGCGCTACTCAAGCCGGTGACCCTATTATCAAATGTTGATAAAAATAAAGAAGCAATACTGTTTACATTTCATGGCGATCCAATACAAGGAGGTCACACTGGCATTACAAAAACCTTGGCCAAGGTCCAGAGACACTACTACTGGAAAAATATGTCTAAGGACATAAAAGAGTACATAAGAAAATGTCCAAAATGCCAAAAGTCTAAAACGACTAAAAATACAAAGACTCCATTAACAATTACAGACACCCCAATAAACGCATTCGACAGAGTGATAGTGGATACTGTTGGTCCGCTTCCAAAATCAGAACATGGTAACGAATATGTAGTCACTTTAATATGTGATTTAACAAAATATTTAGTAGCCATACCAGTTGCAAACAAAAACGCAACAACTGTCGCAAAAGCAATATTCGAATCTTTTATTCTGAAGTACGGTCCAATGAAGACGTTCATTACGGACATGGGAACAGAATATAAGAACTCTATTATAAATGACCTGTGCAAATATTTAAAAATTAAAAATATAACATCTTCAGCACACCACCACCAGACAGTCGGAACAATAGAAAGAAGCCATAGAACTTTAAACGAGTATATACGATCTTACATATCGGTAGATAAAACCGATTGGGACGTTTGGCTTCAATATTTTGTCTTTTGTTTCAACACGACCCCCTCTATGGCACATAATTATTGTCCATATGAATTAGTTTTTGGTAAGACAAGTAATCTACCAAAACACTTTAATAGTATAGATACCATAGAACCTATATATAATATAGATGACTACGCTAAGGAGAGTAAGTATAGATTAGAAGTAGCCTATAAAAGAGCTAGAATTATGTTAGAGGAAAATAAGAATAGAAATAAATTACTATACGACCAGAAGGTAAGGGATATAAGTATATCCGTGGGTGATCAGGATTTATTAAAAAATGAAACTGGTCATAAATTAGACTTTAAATATACAGGCCCCTATAAGGTAGAACATATAGGAGATAGGGATCACATAACTATAATAAATAATAAAAATATAAAACAAATAGTACATAAAGATAGATTAAAACAATTTAATTCATAATCAATTTTTCTATTTTCATATATATATATCATTCATGGAAATACATGAAATAAACACAAAAAAAAAAAAAAAAACAATATAATAATAATAATATTAAAAATCGAAAAACTCAAAAAAAAAATATAAAAAAAAATAAATAAAAATTAAATTTAAGGTATTAAAATGCATAATTATATACTAGAAAATAACTTCATTATATTACGTTATTTTTCAAAAGGAGGGAGATGTAATATGCACATATAAATATATCCGACATACGCAACCAATTCCAAATAAACATATTTAAATACATTGAAGGGTTATACAACCCAAGGCCAGGTCATAAACCTCAGTCGAAATATGAATAATCCCTCGTTGCGCATTTGCACCGCACGCAGAAAGTGCAGGTGTCAGCATAAATGCACCACGAGCGGACCTTACGTATGCATGTGCATATACCTCCGCGCTCAGCCTAAGCGAGCATAGCTATGTATTTAAGAATATTATATATATACGTCTCTTCGCTGCCGCTGTTGGCAGCGCAGCTACACGACATAGCCTTCTTTAGTTTTAAATACATATAGATAAGATCATTATCAATTATGACTTGAGCGACAACAATGGTTGCTCTAAAGAACTGATGAATTGAAACAATAAAGAACTAAACACTACAACTAAATCCTGACTACTCACTTGGGACAAGCTGCCGGCGAATAAATTCTACTACAAAACAGATGCAGAAAGGATAATAAATAACAAAATAATAAAATAAAACAAGGATACCCGGACTACGGGAGTCAGAATAATAAAATAAATTCGGTCTCGAATAAAATAAAAAAAAAAAGAAAAAATAATAAAACAAAAAAGTAATAAATTAAATAATAATACTAATTAATAAATCAAAACGCGCGGGACAATTAGAATAACATCGACAAGGAAACATCGACAAGGAAACATCGATTAGGAAACATCGTTAAGGAAAAAAACATCGTCTAAGGAAAATATCGATTAGAATAACATCGATTAGGAAACATCGATTAGGAGCAACATCGATTAGATAACATCGATTAGGAATCATCGTACAAAGAAAGCATCGGTTAGGGATAATTAATAACGAAAACATCGGACTAGCATAATAAATCATTAAATAATAAGCCTATAATAAACCAATGAATATAAAACTCAAATAATAAAATAAAACTTAAATAAATAATAATAAAATTTAAATTCAAGTAATAAAATAAAAAGAAATAAAAATAAAATAAATCTAAAGGAAGAAGTTTAAATAATAAAATAAAAATAAGAACATAAGAACAGGAAGAAATATAAATAGAAATAAAATATCCGGCTACGAAAAAAAATAAACTAAGCAAAATAATACCAATTAATAAAATAAATAAAATAAATAAAATTAACAATAACTAAAATAAATAAAACTAAGCACAATTAAATAATAAAAGGAAAATATATGAAGAAAAATATATATAATAAACAACTAAAGTAAATAATAAAGATGTACTACGGTGGACTAAAGACCCACCGAATACGAGATTTTCAGCGGGGGTATACATACATATATGTATGCACATACAACGGCTAGAAATTGCCAGAAACTTCGACGATAGCGACGCACGTGCAACCGCCATAACGGCACCTTGTTTTTCTCAAAAGTTAGCGAAAGAAAAGGGGAAGATGAGAAGGTAATAGAAAATTCCATTCAGTGAACAAAACTACAGTCTCGTCAAAAGCAAGCAGAGAGATTCGCATTTTTAGACAATAAGAAAACCAACGCATCGCGGCCGCTGCCGACGTCGGCAGAACCAAACGTAGATTCGCTGCACGTGCAGATCGCGGGGTATACACACATATATAAGTTAACTAAGTTAACCGGGCGACGGCAATGACCGATCGTCCGAAAGCTCGCTCCGGCCAAATTGCTGACACAGCGTCTGGCCGGAAGCTCGTGCATAGCCGGCAAACACTGCCCATTGGAGTGGCCGCTATGAGTCCCTTTTTATGTTAGCTTTAAGTTCAGTTCCATTCTGATTTCAATAAAGAGCACACATGCTTGAGAATAACTCCGGCCACCGCCGTTAACTCATTTATTATTTTGAACACTGACTGAGTCTCTAGGCCAGCAGTGAAAGAAGGGCAGTTACCTTCCCAGCATAATCTTCGTAACTCATCAGTTAATGAAGAGCTGAACACCAGCCAACCGGCTACTCATACGGAGGACCTGAAGTTGGCAACCGTCCTTCAAATACGAGACAGCAGCGTGGGACCAGCAGCCGCCGAAGATCACTAGGAAGACTTGTCCGGCACACCCCCTCCCGCTGCCGCTGCCCGCTGCATACAGACTTTTACTAATTGGCGCCCACGTTAAAGTACCCACCTAGGTCGGGGAATCATGTAAGTGAGCTCTTCAGTTCCATAAAATTTTCCGGCATCTGCACTGGTAAATTTTTTAAAAAAAATTTCGCTATATTTTCTGCAGCTCTATACTAGAGTTTTGTGTTAACATTTAAAAGAAAGAAAATATATATAATAAACATAATAAACTCACTAATTGTTTGACAAATTTATCAAGTGATATTATTTATGTTTGTCATTGTTTGCATTTTTTAAATGAAGTAAATTTATTAATTGTGCATTTAATTTACCCCTTATATGTAGTTGTCTTTTTGCTTATACTTAAATTCTTTGTGTTAGCTTCGCAACAATCTTGGGTTTGTTTTTTTTTCATTGCCTACCCACTCCACTACGAACTCGACACCGCGACGTTTGTATTTTTCCATTTTATTTAGCTTCGCTTCTTTGTCTTTCAGAACGGCAGCTTAGCCACCACGGATCTTTACTGTGTCAATTTTTGTTGTTTATATCTTTGTTTGCCATAGCGGAGACCCGGTCCCGCGATCCCCTTACCCTTGTCATTGCCTGGCAAGGCAACAGCTCGGTTTTTCAACGAGCTCCCGTCCATCGTTACTGAGCGGCATTTCAGCCCCCGCGGCCCCTTCGCCATATCCATGGGCAAGACTGCTTGAACATGCATTAAACCGCTAGGGCGAATTAGCTCGCACAGCTCCATATGAGCAACTCATTTCAGCAGTACAGAAACAACAAGCAGATCTCCGGCGACTCGGAATCCGAGACCGAAGGGCCTGCAAGAACTCATACACCAAAGAGTGTAAACCTCGGCACTTCCTCAGCCATAAACATGGCATTTAGCGCAGAACAAATACAGGCGGTAGTAGAAGCTGCCGTCAACCATGCCCTCCAAGCAGCGGCCACTGAGAGCCAGCGCAGGGAGAATGAGTTGCGCCAGACGATTCAACAACTGGCCAACCAAGTGGCGGCGATACAAGTCGCCCCCGCACCAACAGTAGCCCCTCAAATTAAAGTTTATACCCCCATAGACATTGATAACACCGTCATTTGTAATGAGCCACTAGACGCCGTCAAATGCCTGCCCGAATTTTCGGGTGCCCAGGAAACATACGTCTCCTGGCGACAGGCGGCAGTAGGCGCATACTATATTTTTAAAGATTACGTAGGAAGTTCACGCCATTATCAGGCGGTCATTATAATTAGGAGCAAAATAAGGGGCCCGGCCGATTCAGTGCTATCCTCATTTGGCACAGTGCTTAATTTCGACGCGATTATAAATCGACTCGACTTTACTTATAGTGACAAGCGGACAATGCATGTCGTAGAGCAGGAGATGGGTACCCTCAGACAGGGAAGCCTCTCGCTTCTACAGTATTATGACGAGGTTGAAAGAAAGCTCACCCTCCTCACCAATAAGGCGACCATGTCATATAAAGCCACGGCTGCACAAGTTTTATGCGAAAAATTCCGGGATGACGCCCTTCGCGTATTTATTTCCGGATTAAAACGTAGTCTCACTGATGTCCTCTTCGCGGCGAAGCCCAAGGACATGCCATCGGCACTCGCCTTGGCCCAAGAGGTGGAGTCGAACCATGATAGGTACACCTTTGCATCATCATTTGCAAAGAGCCAGGAAGATAGGAGAAAAAACAATTTCCTAAGGGGCAAGAGCGTCAGCAGGCCGCCCCTAATGCTAATTCCCAATATAGTGGCGGTAAAAATCCCCATTTTACTAAGCAACACAAGGCACAGGTGCACCCTGCTCCACGCAGCGATAGGCACCATGGAGATACTCCAGAACCCATGGAGGTGGATCCATCAATGTCTAGGATGCTTAAGCCATCACAGGCCCCGGCATACCAGAATAGGAAGCCGGCGGCGTCCGATAGAACGCTCCCACAAAAAAGGCAAAGGGTAAACCACATTGCCCAGAGCTCTGACAAAACTGGTGATACGTACACCACAGCGGCCTCTAGCGCGGCACAAGAAATCGATGACGACGCTATCAACGAGTACGACTCGGATGCCATAAATTTTTTAGGGGAAGATCCCTGCTACCCGTCATCAGACGAAGAGTAGCGGGGATTGACATGAGACTTCTAGTCGATACGGGCGCGGCCAAAAATTTCATCCGACCATACGAAGGATTGAAAGGCGTCCGCCCGGTAGAATCTCCATTCAAGGTTCATTCGATCCATAGAGTCACCACTATCACGAAGAAATGCTTAGTGTCAATTTTTAACTTGAAGGCCACATTCTTCATTTTACCAGATTTGTCCTCTTTTGATGCAATCATCGGCCTTGACCTTTTAAAACAGGCAGGGGTGTCACTTTGTCTGGCCTCCGGCCAGCTCAAATGGGGCACGGAAGTAGAGAACATCGATTTCCATACATGTCCCGATGTAAATTTTACTGAGGTGGACTGCTCAGACGCACCACCTTTGGTCAGAAAAGCATTTTTGAAAATGCTCAGCGATAGGAAAAAAACCTTTGCAGACCCCAATGAGGCCCTGTCCTACAATACGTCGGTGGTTGCCACCATCAGAACCATTGATGAGACGCCCATTTATGCCAAACTTTACCCATATCCGATGGGGGCAGCTGATTTTGTCAATGGCGAAATACAAGATCTGCTAAAAAATGGCATCATCCAAAAGTCGAAATCCCCCTACAATAACCCAATATGGGTTGTAGACAAAAAGGGCACCGACGAAACTGGCGGGCGGAAAATGCGTTTGGTATTGGATTTTCGCAAACTAAACGAGAAAACAATACCCGATCGATACCCCATGCCGAACATCTCGATGATATTAGGAAACTTAGGCAAGGCCAAGTATTTCACAACCCTGGACTTGAAGTCCGGTTATCATCAAATTACGCTGGCAGAATGCGACCGTGAAAAAACTTCCTTTTCCGTTAACGGAGGAAAATAGGAGTTTCGCAGAATGCCATTTGGATTAAAAAATGCAGCCAGCATTTTCCAAAGAACAATAGACGACATACTGCGAGAGCAGATTGGCAAATTTTGCTACGTCTATGTTGATGATGTTATCGTCTTCTCGGAGGACGAAAACTCCCACATCCGGCACGTGGATTGGGTTCTCAAGAGCCTACATGATGCAAATATGAGGGTATCAACAGAAAAATAACGATTTTTCAAGAAAAGCGTTAGCTTTTTAGGGTTCATAGTCACCAATAACGGGGCTACCACAGACCCAGAAAAAATAAAAGCCATTCAGGAATTCCCAGAGCCTAAGAACATATTCGAGGTCAGATCATTCCTTGGCTTGGCCAGCTATTATCGATGCTTCATAAAAGATTTTGCATCCATAGCTAGGCCCATCTCTGATCTTTTGAAAGGGGAACTTGGAAGTGTCAGTAGACACAGATCCAGGATCATCCAGGTGCAGTTCAACGAGCCCCAACGGTTGGCTTTCCAAAAACTGCGTAACATTCTGGCTTCCGAGGATGTCATCCTCAGATACCCCGACTACCAAAAGGCATTTGATCTAACGACAGATGCCTCAGCGTACGGCATTGGCGCAGTCCTATCCCAAGAAGGGAGACCCATAACGATGATCTCTAGAACCTTAAAGGACAGAGAAGTTAACTACGCTACCAATGAAAGGGAGCTGTTAGCTATAGTTTGGGCACTAGCCAAATTACGCCACTATTTGTATGCAGTCAAAGATATAAATATCTTTACTGACCACCAACCGTTGACCTTCGCAGTGTCGGAATCCAATCCGAATGCGAAAATCAAGAGGTGGAAAGCCCGCATCGACGAGTCCGGCGCTAAAATGTTTTACAAGCCCGGCAAAGATAACCTCGTTGCGGATGCCCTCTCAAGACAGCAACTTAACGTTGTGGAAGAGGAAGAAGCTTTTTCTAGCGCGGCCACAATTCACAGTGAGCTGTCGCTAACCTATACCATTGAAACCACGGACAAGCCTTTGAATTGTTTCCAGAACCAGATAACTCTGGAGGAGGCGCGCTTTCCGTTAAAACGCAGCTTCGTCCTGTTTGGAAACAAGAGACGGCATGCGATTAACTTTTCCTGCAAAGAGTCATTACTTGATGAACTCGCAGACATAATCGTTCCTAAAGGCGTAAACGCTATTCATTGTGACTTGCACACGCTGGCAATGATACAGGACGAATTGGTCCGGCAATTCCCGGCCACCAAATTCTGGCATTGCAAAAACCGAGTGACGGACATTTTTGCAATCGGGGAGAGACGGGAAATCATTACTGCCGAGCATAATAGGGCACACAGATCGGCACAGGAGAATGTCAAGCAGGTGCTCTCCGAATATTACTTTCCTAAAATGACTAAGCTAGCCAACGAAGTTGTCCAAAACTGCAAGACCTGCGCGAGGGCAAAATATGATAGGCATCCCAGAAAACAGGAAATCGGAGAGTCACCGATCCCATCCCATGCAGGGGAGATGTTACACATTGACATCTTCTCAACGGACAGGAAATACTTCCTGACGTGCATCGACAAATTCTCAAAGTTCGCAGTCGTGCAGCCCATTCCCTCTAGAACAATTGAGGACCTCAAACCAGCGCTGTTGCAGCTAATGAACTATTTTCCAAAAACCAAAACGATCTATTGCGACAACGAACCTTCGTTGAATTCGCATACGATCTCGGCCATGCTGACTAACCACTTTGGGGTTGGTATCGCAAATGCACCACCCTTACACAGTGTATCTAACGGGCAGGTTGAACGCTTTCACAGCACCCTGCTAGAACTCGCTAGATGCATTAAGATTGACAAAGGTATTACCGATACCATAGAATTGATTTTACTAGCCACTGCAAAGTACAACAAATCAATTCACTCGGTCATTAACAAAAGACCAGCTGATGTTGTACAGACGAACTCGGAGGACTTACAAATTAAAATCCGAGAGAAAATAAAAAACGCCCAGGACGCGTTAAGAAGCCGAGAAAACGCATCCCGGCAGAATAGGGTCTTCGAGGTTGGGGAAAAGGTATTGGTAAAATCCAACAGAAGGCTAGGAAATAAACTCACACCCTTATGTGAGGAGAGAGCCGTAGAAGCGGACCTGGGGACCACGGTCCTCATTAAGGGGAGGGTGGTCCACAAGGACAATCTTAGATAATACAACCAACGATGTCCTTTAAGTTTTTTATTCACTCTTTATTATTTTTTCCATTTTTTCACCTAGCCACTTGGCGTAAGTTTTTCTATATGTTCTCACCCATATCCACTTGGTATAAGTTTTTGTTATAATTGTGCTTTATTCTTTATGCTTTGGTGGTGGGCTACCCTGTTTTAAAATAAAAATAAAAACAATCATTACAATACTCCAATATTACAGGTTCGCATTCGCATCCCTGTTAGTCCTGCTTACCGTAACATCGGGGCGCATCACGGACTACTCGCAGGCCAAATATATTCCCATCATTGATGGTAAAATTTTAGTTTGGGAAGAATTCGCGTCCGTTACACACTCGGCGAATCTCTCGGAATATAGGCGCGTGGTGGAAGAAACGAATGGCATGATCAACATGTTTCCTCAGTCACACATGCAGAAACTTTTGAGTGTCGATGTCGCTCATCTGCGTGACCTGCTCGACTCGCTGAGCATCCACCACAGAGTAGCTAGGAGTTTAGATTTCCTAGGAGCGGCGTTAAAAGTAGTGGCGGGAACGCCAGATGCAGAGGATTTCGAAAACATTAAACTTAATGAATTTCAGTTAATAAATGCAAACAATAGGCAGATAAACATCAATAGTAAAGTACAGGATCAAATTAATAATATTACTACCACCGTCAACCAACTTCTGAGGTCAACCAAGGGAACCCAAGTCGACTCGGGGCATCTTTATGAGATGTTATTATCCCGGAATAGAATGATTAGTATGGAGCTGCAAAATTTATTACTAGCGATAGCTCTAGCTAAGGCCAACATTGTGAGCCCTAGTATACTAGATCGTGCAGACCTAGAAGACATATGGATAGAAGAGCCCACGGATACCCCCATCAAGGATTTGTTGTCCGTTTCTTCCGTTAAGATATTACAGTCCGCTAACCTTTTGTACTTTGTTATCAAATTTCCAATAATCAAGTCGTCGTGTATTAGAGTCACTGTTTTTCCCGTGTCCCATCACGACACGATGCTCCGGCTGGAGGACAGGATAATAGCAGATTGCAATGGAGCAATCCACACGGTCAACAATTGCTCCACAACACCTGGAGCCACATTTTGCCAGCTGGCGTTAAGAAGGTCGTGCGCGCAAGAGCTCCACGATGGAGGCGTAGCGCACTGTGACATCCAGCACAGCGATCTACACCCAATTACTCACGTAGATGAAGGCATCATAATTGTAAACGATCGTCCGGCACGTGTGAGTGTGGATAATGGCACTTACACCCATATACGAGGCACGCATCTCATCACCTTTACCGAGAGTGCCATGGTTAATGAAACCCGTTATGTCAACAATGACAGGACCCAGAAAAGGGTCCCAGGAGTAGCCAGCTCGCCCTCCCTGAATATTACTATGGAGCACAACATCCTGAGTCTTCCATACCTTCACCGCTTGAGTGAGCGTAACCTGGAACACATTAAGAGAGTCGGGGAGAACATCAACGATTACCATTCACACCAGATGGTACTGGTGGCAGCAGCAATATGCTGCGCGTTGATCTGCGTCGGCTTCACCTATAGGCGAGTCATCCAGGCCAGGAGAACTACGGTCCAGATAGCAGATATGATCGCCCAAATAGGGTCGGCCGAGGGCGGCCTTAATCTTGAGGGGGGAGTAGTTAACTAAGTTAACCGGGCGACGGCAATGACCGATCGTCCGAAAGCTCGCTCCGGCCAAATTGCTGACACAGCGTCTGGCCGGAAGCTCGTGCATAGCCGGCAAACACTGCCCATTGGAGTGGCCGCTATGAGTCCCTTTTTATGTTAGCTTTAAGTTCAGTTCCATTCTGATTTCAATAAAGAGCACACATGCTTGAGAATAACTCCGGCCACCGCCGTTAACTCATTTATTATTTTGAACACTGACTGAGTCTCTAGGCCAGCAGTGAAAGGAGGGCAGTTACCTTCCCAGCATAATCTTCGTAACTCATCAGTTAATGAAGAGCTGAACACCAGCCAACCGGCTACTCATACGGAGGACCTGAAGTTGGCAACCGTCCTTCAAATACGAGACAGCAGCGTGGGACCAGCAGCCGCCGAAGATCACTAGGAAGACTTGTCCGGCACACCCCCTCCCGCTGCCGCTGCCCGCTGCATACAGACTTTTACTAATTTATATGTACTGGTTTTAAATTCGGATATCTACATATTTTACATACGCATATTTTGACACATATATACATGCTCTAATGCCTCCGCTTTTGGTTGCGCTGCCATCAGGGCAGGGACCAAATATATATATACTGGCCCTTTTGATGACACTCAGTAATACACTTTCGTGGCGATCACATCGGGAAGAAAATTCGAAGCAAGGAAAAACAAATCAATGATACCAAGGATAAATAAAACTCAACCCAGGATAATAAAATAGCATACGGCAAGGATAATAAAAAAAACAACAAACAAAATTAATCAAGGATACCCAGGTTACTGGGATAAAATAAACTAATAATAATTAAATACGACAAGGATAATAATAATTAAATACGACAAGGATAATAATAATTCAATACGACAAGGATACAAATAATTAAATACGACAAGGATAATTATAATAAAGTAAAATTAATTCAAAGCGAGGATTAAATAAAAATACATCGAAGGAATAACAATAATAAAAATAAAATACGGCGAGAATAATTAAATACAACGAGGACACAAGGGATAAACAAGGATCCAGAAAAATATTAATTAATAAACAAAGATAATACGCAGTGGAATACAATAAATAAATTCGGCCGCGAATTCAATAAACAATAAAATCAAGAAAGAATATAACAAAATTAAAATAAAACAAATAAATCAAACGGGGAAATAAAATAAATAGTAAATAAATCCGGCCACGGACCTAAAAAATAAAAAAAAACTTTTAAGTGAACGAGGATATAATAAATGAAACTGTATAAAGAACCAAGAAAATAACCTAATCAAATAATAAAATATCCAAAGGAAAACCCGCAGTGCAAGACAAAAAACATCGGAATTCAAATAAACGAATAGAATTACACGAATAGAATTAATCGAATATACCAATAGGGAATAATAAATAATAAGACCTGGAATAATAAATAATAAAAAAACCCGGAATAAAATAAATAAAATTAAGATTGAAATTAGATCATAAAAGAAGGAATAAAATTTTGAGGCAGGGAGAAATAAATCAAATCAACGGAGGAAAAGCCATACGCATCGGAAGGATAAACATCGGCATCATGGATCAGTTACCGGAAGAAGCTGGAGTTGGAGACCATTCTCCTCGAGTTCGGATTGGAACGCGGAGGCACCGTGGAGGAACAGCGATCGCGGCTGATCAACTTTGCGTGACAAACGGATCACGATGAAGGAGTACGAATTCGACTCGAGGAATTGGAGAGGAATTTCGGGAATGCCCCACCGGGGACGCGAAACTACTTTCGCCTATGTATTTAGTCCCGGAAGTCAATTCACCGGGATCCGCAGCGCCGACGGCACCACTTACACTTTTGCTGCCACGGAGCACTTCTCCAGCCGCAGGACGACGCCTGCCGACGAAGACCGAGGATCTACCGCGTACAACAAGTCATCATAAGGACCCCATTTTACTGGATCGGATGACTAAATGGGGACTCTCGTTCGACGGGACGACGGATTCGCTCGGATTCATTGAGCATATCGAGGAACGGGCCGATACTTGCCGGATCGACTGGAGGTATCTAGCCACAGCTTTGGTAGTACTTCTAACTGCCCGCGCCGAGAGCTGGTATAGGACCACTGGACTACGAGATGCCACTTGGGCAGAAGTTCGCAAGGAGTTTTTGGATTTCTTCTTGCAGCCGCGTTATTACCAGAGGCTGGGCGACGAAATTAGGATACAGAGGCCCAACGAACCCTTCCACCCTTCACTTTTTACTAGGAGGCAGGATTTTCGTACCCTGGCGGAATTAACTCACTTAGTGGTCGACTATGAGGTGACCCGCAGTCGGGACGGACGAGCAAGCAGTCATCGGGACATACCCTTACGGGCACCGCCCGCTGCCAGCATCTCAATGGATGGGGATCGCACGGCCCGTCAGCCGCCGCCATCACCCAAGCCAGGGAACGCCAGTAGGAACGCGAGCATGAGCCGCGCCACGGCATCATCATCAGGACAATCACCGGTAAACGTACGGGAGACATGCAGGAACTGCGGCCAGCTCGGACATATCGCAGGGAGTGTCGAAACCCCAGGATAACTTTATGTTGGGACTGTGGACGACGGGAGATACGGACAATCGAATGTAGTCGACGACAAGCTTCGGGAAACGGCAATGGGCATCGCGTGACCGGAAATCGCCCGAGGAACTTAGCCAACCCGAACAATTAGTAGAAACAAAACTCAAGCGTTCACCATGGAGGGACGAGGATTCATGGCCACCTGGACACGGGAGCTACTCACAGCTTCATCAGCGAGGACTTAGCAAATCAACTGGACAACAAACGGAACACGCGGGAGATACGGGCGCAGGTCAAGCTCGCCGACGGGACTTGTCGGCAGCTGACAAAGGCCCTAGCAGCAGTTATCCACTGCGGCAATCGCAGTGCGCCGACCATCTTGCTAGTGATGGCGGAAGTGCTGGACGATGTGCTTCTAGGGATGGATTTCTTGTGCGGGATCGGAGCCACCATTCAGTGTGGGGGACAGGCCCTCAACTTGGTGCCGGACGAGCACACCAAGCCGCCGTGGGCACGGACACGGACGATAACAGAAGGAGCAGCAGAGATGCCGCCGTGGGCACTGACACGGACGACGTCTACCGGGACGAGAGACACAGCAGAGCCACGCTCTGAGCAACGGGAGCAACGCTCCACACACGAGGAACCGCAACGGAAGCCACGCTCCACACACGAAGAAAAACAGGCAGAGTCACGCTCTGGACAGGGATCAAGGATCATCTGGCACGGTTACCCAGGAGGGGCCGGCTGCCACTCATCATGCACAACGACAAGCACAGAGGCCAGTGCCGCAGCCACGCACTAGGCCGAACCAACCACGTCAACCACAGACTTCTACGCCTCGAGCACAGACCCCGAACACGACCGCTGCAACGAATCCGGATGCGGAAGCACACACGACGACCAGCTGGAAACACGTCTTACCCGTGGCTGATGCCACCGCCGCGCACAAAACCCTTTTCGCACCTCAAAGAAACGTGTCCGTTTCCAGGACCACGCCGGAACCAAACGCCCTTCTATGTGGCACCGTCAACTCAGTGAGCCATGCCCCAGAGGAGGAGCTGGACCCACTTGAGCCGACACATTCAGTGTCAGAATACCCAGAACCCTGGATGGAAGGATTTCTAAAGCAGGAATTGAAGCAGTTCAACACTCTATCCGGAGTCTCTCACATCGCGGAGCACCGGATCATCACGCGCAACGACCGACCGATAAAACAACGGTATTTCCTACGGAATCCGGCCATGAGGGCCGTGATAGACAAGCAGATAGACAACTCCTCAGGGATGGACGCATCGAGCCATCGAAGAGCCCGCACAGTGCACCCATTGTGATCGCGGCTAAAAAGAACGGAGACGCTCGGATGAGCATCGACTTCAGGCAACTCAACGAGAACTCATCAAATCCTGGAGCGCCTACGGAACGCGAAGTATATATCGACGCTGGACTTAAAGAACGGATACTGGCAAATCCCGGTGGTTCCGGGCCGAGGTTTATTCCATTGGCGAGTCATGCCTTTTGGACTTCACTCGGCGCCCGCGGCCTTTCAACGGGCTCTGGACACGGTCCTGGGTCCAGACAAGGAACCGCATGCCTTCACTTACCTGGACGACATCATTGTCATCGGGTCAACCCTGGAGGAACTACGACGACTACGACGAGCCAACTTACGACTGAACCTGGAGAAATGTCACTTTTTCCAACGGCACATCGCCTACTTGGGACATGTGATAAGCGAAGAGGGGATTCACACGGACCCGGACAAAGTGACCGCAATCCGCGAGTTACAGCCGCCAAATTGCCTGAAGGAACTTCGGAGGTGCCTGGGAATCGCTTCCTGGTATCGTCGATTTGTTCCCAACTTCTCCGATGTTGTGGAACCGATGACATCGCTGCTGAAGAAGGGCCAGAAGTGGGACTGGACATCGAGGCAGGATCAGGCCTTCCAGGAGTTGATGGCTAAGTTAACGGAAGCACCCGTCTTAGCCTGTCCGGACTTCAAACAGAAGTTCGTACTACAAACGGACGCCAGCGAATATGGCATCGGAGCCGTACTTACAGACCATCGAGGGACAAGAGCGAGTGGTGGCCTACGCCAGCCGCCGTCTGAACAGCGCAGAGAGGAACTACTCGGTGACCAAGATGGAGTGCCTCGCCATCGTGCGAGGTGCGAGATGCGAGATGCGATGTTACATCGAAGGATACTGTTAAAGTGGCTGAACTTAATCGATAACCCGACCGGCCGAATCGCCCGCTGTGCACTCGAGTAGCAGCAGTATCAATACGACCTTCACTACCGGAGGGCCCCAAAATCTAGTGGCCGACGCTCTCTCACGCCAACCGCTGCCCGTGGCGCAGCAAGCACAGGTGCAAGGAACAAACTGCAAGTGGCTCACGAGGATGTTGGAGAAAGTTCGGACCAAACCAGCCAAGTTCCCGGACTACAGGGAGGAAAGCGGACAGCTTTATCGCCGCATCGGGCTACGGCCACAGGAGGAGGAGTACACACCATGGAAGCTGTGTGTTGGAGCGGATTATCGCTATCGTGTTCTACAGGACAATCACGACACGCCCACCGCCGGGCACTTGGGAATTCGGAAAACTAGCAATCGAGTTGCCCAACGCTATTACTGGCCGGGACTTTTCCGCGATGTCGCCCGCTATGTACGCCACTGCCTGAGCTGTCAACGGTTCAAAGTCAGCCAGGAAAAGCCGGCGGGAAGGATGTTCACCCGGCAAGTGGAGGAGCCATTCCACGTTCTCTGCGCGGATTTCGACGGACCTTTGCCTCGCTCGAAGCAGGGGAACACGATGCTTCTGGTCTTCCTAGACTCTTTCAGCAAATGGGTAGAGCTGATACCATTGCGCAAGGCCACCGGAACCCATCTGGAACGCGCGTTTCGAAAACGAATCTTTAGCCGATTCGGCGTGCCAAGGGTGTTCGTCTGCGATAACGGTACCCAATTCACGGGTAGATCGTTCCGGAACTTCTGCAAGATGCTGGGAATAGAGCTCCACAATACGGCTCCATACACACAGAGGCAAAATCCCACGAAAAGGGCCAACCGGACGATCAAGACGATAATCGCACAGTATCTGGATGAACACTCACAGAACGAGTGGGACCAACTATTGCCCGAGATATCGCTGGCAATAAACAGCAGTATCTCCGACACGACGGGATTCAGCTCAGCTTTCCTGGTTCAAGGAAGGGAACCACGGCTCCCACACGCACTGTACGACGAAGTTACACCGGGACGAGGAACCCCCGAGATAACCCCAACGAACGTGGCGAACGGCTGAAGAACATCTTCTAGGTGGTCAGGAACAACGCTGATCGGGCATCCGCGGATCAGAGTCCCACTATAATCTCCGCCGACGGACTTGGAGACCGCCTGGTGTTGGTGCTGCGCCACCACTTATCAAACGCGGCCGAAGGATTCGCGGCGAAACTAGCAGCAAAATACGATGGGCCGTTCAAAGTGGCCAAGTTTCCATCGCCTAACATCGTACAACTACACATACCCGGCAGTCGTCGACGGCGGACCGCCAGTCTCAACCAATTGAAACCATTTCACAGCGAGGCGAACACCGAGGATTGCGCCGGGAACGAGCACGAGCACCTCGAGGAAACCATCCGGGACGATGGAGAGGACTATACGCCAGGAGCGCAAAAGTAGATGACCTTTTAGCAGGCCGATGGCCAGAGATTCACGGAGTCACTTGTTGACAGGTGCGCCTGTCCACTCCGCCCGCCGGGGGGGAAGAACCCGCGGGAAAGACTTAGAAAAAAAAACACGCACGCGAGAAACAGAGTACTTAGGGCAAAGCAGAGGGGGCTAGTTTGTTAGGAAAGCACACCGTTAGGTAAGGTGACTGGGAAAAGCACAAATACTAACCATGTTTTCTACACCCCACAGAACTACTGATTAACCATGAGCGCTGGACGAGGACTCCCGGCATACTTATGGCCCAAGGATCGTCCGCTCACACGGGTGGAGGGGACGGCGCAGCTGATACCACCGCCGTTAACGGCGGCCATCCACGCTCGACGGGACGGAGTCCCCCCAGCCAGGCGGGACCTTGCCTGGTTGGCGGTGGCAGTGGAGGAGGGGTTTCAGGAGCTCCATATGGATGAGCGGAGGCGTCCAGTGGAAGGGGATGATCCCCAGATATTGTCCCCACCCAACGAGGTGGTGCGGCCACTGGTGATAGACGTGGGGCAGGCCCCCCACGGCGACCCACGCCTACGTGCTGGCCCGCCTCTCCTCATAGCGATTTTCCCCAGCGCCGGACACGGCCCGCCGACCGGGCAACTACCGGCCGACGAGGGCGAGGAGGAGGAGGTAGTACCCGACGAACGCTTCGGGGCTACGCGGCACGAAGCTACGCCCCCATTACAGCGCATTGAGTGGGAGCTATTTTCGCCGCCAAGGCCGGGTTTCCCTTCGCCCGACCCGCCAGTAAAGGGGGGGTGTGACGATGTCACATTCATTGTAAATAAAAAAATGTAAAAATTAGTCATAAGCTGTACATATTAGCCCTAAGTTGTAAATTATAGCTATGAGTTCGATAGGCATAGGATAGTTAGCCGTTAGGGTTAAGGGAGCCCAGCACACACTGGCCACACACCGGCCGCAACATCACCGCTGACATCACCCGCAACACGGGACACGGAATCAGGATAGGCCGGCAGAGCCACATCCCGGGAAACGAAACGCTGGACCGGCCAATCAGTGGCCAGCAAAGGGGCCTGCCGAGCCACGATCGTGGCAGAGGGCAAATAGCGCCGGCATCGGCAGAGCCCAGGAATGCGAGACGGAATTCGCAGCGGCCACCTGCGCGCTGCAGGCAGAGCGGGAAGGAAGATCGCAGATATGCAAGAATGCATGGAATGCGGAACGGCGCGTGCCTTGAAGCGCGGCAGCGCAGTCGCGCGGAGACAATAAGAAATTGGGTCAAGATCAGATTGAAATCTGATATTCCAATCGCTCGCGGTAGACGCGACAACATAGTAGCGGAGTGCAACCAGGAAGTCCTAGCAATTACTATTTGCAGGTCGACGAAGTACGGAGCTTTTTGAAAACTGGCAACCCAGGACACGTGCACCTGAGGTCTAAACGCAGTGGTCACGGCGCATTACGAAACGCAGGTCAGCCACCTAAGCTCTATAACGCTGGTAGACGATGGTTATCAATAGATAATCAATGAGTGTCAGGCAATAGTCAGCACGATTGACGGCCCCAATGTTAATGTTTAAGCGACTAGCCTTTGAAAATGGCACCAAATACTTTTACCAGCGTGTAAGCATAAAAAAACAACCAGTTGGTAGATATCTTGGATGATTCATGGATTACACAAGTCATTCTATATACTTAGCATACCCGCCGTGGGGGCCGTGCTTGGGTCCCATTGGTTCCCGGTATTTTAATTTATGCTCATTTTGCAATCATCAGCATTTTCCACGGCCCGTTCAGGAGGAGCACCGCCACCGGTCCACCAAATCTATATTACTTATATGTCAGAAGGTTGATTCCCCGTTCATTTTCGGTGTGTTCTCTCTGCAACTGCCTACAACTTCCTGTTTCAACCCTTTAGTCAACAACCGAACCGCTGGAACTCTAGGTGCAAATTACTAGAAATACTTCGCAAATATCATAGGAACACTCTGCTAATTCTCCAGCCTACTAGCCTACTACGACCAGTACATACACAGTCCTACGAATGTAATACTTTCCGACACGGCCATCGTGACCATCACACGTCCTCGTGTATATCACATGTTACCCATGTATTTGTTTTGCTGTTTTTCTTTATTGAACACAACTTTTTTTTATTTTTGCAACTGTGTATGTTCTACATGCCCTATTGCGCGTCTTAGAGACGAGAAAACAGGATACAGGGGTCGGTTTTGAATTAAGGGTTCAACAGCATTAATATATATAAGTGAATATAAGTATAAGTGTTACTTGCGAGATTAGTCATACTGTAAAAACTTTACATTTGCGGTAGGGATGCAAAAACATCGATGTCACTATCGATAGTATCGATGTTTTTAAAAACGTCGATACATCGATGGTTTTGGATCTCTAACTTCACTAACAAAATCCACGCTAGAGACGTTAGTCACATGGTAAATATCAGAATTTTTACAATGTTTTAAATATTTGTACAGTTTTTTACAGGTTAAAACTTATTTGGGCGATTCCTTGATCTGGACTGGCGACAAAATGGAAGGGTTCTTGCATGAAGAAGAATAAGAATATTCATGAAGTTCTCATTGTTATTTTTTATTCTTATAATTTTTCTTGTGTTTAAAATTTATGAACTTTCTTCTTATTCTTTTTATTTAATAAATATAAGTTTTAAACTTATCATTTTATCAATCATTTTATTACTAATTTGAGCAAATTATATCAAATTTTCAAAACGTAAAATAGTTCGATCTTTACAGCGATATATCGATGTTTTCGCATCTCTAATCTCATCTTACTTAGTTTTCGCACAAAAACGTTTCTATACTAAAATACTAAATATTGAGATCTCAAAAGTAGGTTATTCATACTGGTAAGACATACAAATTTCTAACATATTTTGTACCTAATTTTAAAGTTAATCTTAAGTAATAATAATATATCATTTTGGAGGTAACAATAAGAAATAAATAATATTATTCTTGGTTTGGTGTTAATATTTTTCATTTTAACTTACTTTGATATCCTTTAGGGCTAAAATGTCACTGGTAATTGAATTATTAATAATCGATGGCTTATTTTTAATGCTAGGAAAAATAATTCCATCTTTTCGATTTAAGGATTTTGATATTGTATACGATCCATTTATTAAAACACCTTGAGTGTTTGAAGTATTGGTGTTAAAAGATGTTGAACGAAATGGATTAATTGTGTCATCTCCGGAAGGCGAAGTGAAAAGTGTGGATGAAGTATTGTTCAGTATTGCCGGTTGATCATGGGAATACGACTCAGATGCATTTAGGGTAGTCTCTTTTAAAGTTTGCTTGATGACAGTGTGGCTTAAAAAATTAAATGGTTAGATATACTTATACTGAATAATATTTTAGATTATTTACTTGTTGGATTCATTTTCATCGAAGTTTTCTGGAATATGAGGCTCAGACAACTGAGCTATTATTTGCTCTTCATTTTCCTTTTTTTTTAAATGTTTTTCAACCATATCTAAGTTGTTAATGATTAGATTGGTTTTTGTTTTAAGATCTTGATGAATTTCGTCTATTGCGCGTTCTTGACGTTGAGTTTGTGTAAGAATAGCGTCGGACTTGGGAAGAAGGTTCTCCACAGTCGATTTTGTGCCGACCACGACATCCCAAACTTCATCCATTTTTTCTGACACCAAAACCATTGGTCTTATTTGTTTGACAAGAGCATCTAGCTTGCTGGATTTAACCGGAGGCTGCGACGTTGTTGTTATATTAAGTGCGCTAAATTGTTCGTGATTATCAACTACAGCAAAATGAATGTCGTGTATCATACGCATTATTCTTCCAATACTTTCTGACACAATGTTAATGTGAAACTGTATCTTTTTATCGATACCCTCTGTCGTATGTCTAAGATCACTTAACTCGGATGACATATGCGTCATAACTTCAGTATTTAAAGCTTTCGAAATTTCATTTACGTTTATAGTGACGGGTTTTTTTTCACTAGCTTCCCCATATAACTCTTCAACTTGTAAGAAGTTATTATCTATTTGGACCTTAAGACCCTCTAGCTTAGTATCAACACCTGATATTTTACGATCCAACTTTCTCAGTTGTTCTTCGAGTAAATTTGAAGAATTTTGTGTCCACGAATCCATGTGTGAAAATTTCAGTTTGGGTAAGCCATTAGATATGCTAGACTCAATATTATGTAGCTGAGATATGATTAAATCAGTTTTCACCATATTATCAATCATTCGATTTTGCAATACTTCAATGTGTTGCATTATTATATGGACAGATTTGTCTAGGCTATCAATACGATGAAGTTTTTCTTCAAGGTTGGTTATAACGCCTTCAAATATATTCAGTAACTGTTGTTCTCTGAAATAAAAAAAAAATTATTGAAGGTTTAGATTATTATGAATATTAAATTTGTGTACTTGTGTACTGCAAAAATTTCTAAAAAGATTCAGATGACCGTTCCACAAACCGTCTTGCAATTGCATGTATACAATTAAAAATGAGACATAACAAAAATGAATAAGGCAAGGTGCCCTAAAGATGCAATAAATAAAAAATGTAATTGTTTTATGATATTTTTTTTTTTATTTGTTGATATTTTTACCCTGAGTTGTCTTGTTGTATAGCCTGACGTTTCCACTGACGCAGCCGATAAAAGTTGATTCTGGCTTAGAAAATATACATACACGCATCTAATTCACATAGTGTAGATGGCGGTTTTTGGAAACTTCCGATTTTTTAGATAGCTTAATCATAAAATGTGGAAACATCCGAAAGCCAACTTTCGTTTGGATAACAGTTTATTAATCTTACTAATGTAAAAAGTTTACTAAAAACCAATGACGATTGGTAATCTATTTTTTGTATAATATTATTATGAAAGTAATATATATTTTGCATTAAATGAAAAATAAGTTCAAATTTAAATACTAATTTGTTCTACAAAAGAAATTTTCAAATCATTTTTGTGGACTGTCAGCCCAAACGTCGCACAGTAGGGCCTTTTTTCATTTTAGGTTGCAAAAATTATAACATTTGAACCAAATAAGATAATCGAATAACTTAAATGTTATTATTATTTTCTTTTATTTCTTGAATCTTCTCTTTGCGAGACTAACAAGAGGTGTATCAAATCTTATATTTTTAACTTAGCTAACAATCGTATTGACTGATACAGAGTTAGACGGCCCTATAAATCGATTGCTGGGTTGGGAGGTCGGGATTTGCCAGATTGGCTTTTGGACTGAATTGTAGAGTAGTAACTTGTAGTCCAGGCGCAGTGGCGATCGTGAGTTTATGATCCAGTGGAGGCTGCTGGCTTTCAGTTTCAGGTGTATCTTCTTGCATTCGATGTGCTTGCGCCAGGTTAGTCGTCTGTCAAGCTGGACGACAAGGTATGTTACTTCGTTAGCTTGGGGGATCTGCATACCGTAAGTGAAAGCGGAGGGCATGTTTGTCTATTGAGAGTAAACGTTACATGTTTACACTTTTGTTCGTTTATTTAAATGCGCCAGTCATACAGCAACCTTTCCACTGCTATTAGATGATTAGCCAGTTGGTTTGTTGCTTGCATTGGGCATCTGGAGCGACTAAGGATAGCGGTATCGTCGGTGAACGTTGACGTTGTTAGTTGTGCGTTCGTAGGAATATCCGCAGTATACAAAACATATAGACTTGTGGAACTCCAGCTTCGATGTTGTAGTCGCCTGAAGTAGCTGCGTTGCATCTCACGAAGAATGCCCTATTGTAGAGGTATGATTCCAGTAGCTTGTGGGTGTATGTTGGCAAATACATTTTAATTTTATGCATGAGCCCATTAAGCCAAACTCGGTCGAAAGCTTGAGATACGTCGAGAAAAATAGCGCTACAGTATTCTTGCTGTTCGAAGGCTGAGCGTATTTCGGAAGTTAATCTGTTCACTTGCTCGATGGTTCCATGGTTTCTGCGGAAACCAAATTGGTGTGCCGGTATGATATTGCAAGCTTCCAAATGTGGTATTATGCGAATTAACAAGCATTTTTTAAACAATTTAGACAATAGCCAAGATTTATGATTCCATTAAATAGTTTGCAGACAACCTCTATAGCGCATTTTGGAAGTTCGATCAGCATCTTTGGTGTCAGTAGGTCACCACCACGAGCCTTTTTTGGTTTTAGCCCTCTTATGACTTTTTCTATTTCGTTCGGCCGGAATGAAGGTGCGGTTGGCTGGGGGTAGCCTCTGGCTGAATTATTGGCAGTAGGAATAAATATGAGGCAGGGTTTTGCTGGAAGACACTTCGGAGATGTGTAGGGAATGTTTCCGCTCGGTCTTCGTCGCTGCCAGCCCAGCATCCCGAAGAGTTTCTTATCAGGGTGATCGTTTCCATTTCGGCGCTAAGATATGGGTGGGCCCTCCACAGGGGACACTTAGTGCTTGTTGGCGAAAGATTCTGGATGTACCTCAGCTGTGCATTTTCTTCCTGTTGGTGAAGAGCCTGGTCGAGTAAACGGGTTGCTTCCTTAAGGCGTTGCTTTGAAGCTGGTGATCTGCTGTTTCGCCATTCACGACGCGTGCGCCTCTTTTCTCACACGAGCTGTTCGATTTGCTGATTGGACTTGTAGTATTTGTTTCGGTCTACTTCCATCCCTTGAGGAGTAGAGATTTTAGCTGTCGCAACTAGAACCTCTTTCAGGGCGCTCATAGTGTAGTCGATGTCCGATTCCATGTTAAGCTCCGGGGCGAGTTCTATGTGGGCACTCACGCACTTTTTGTATTTAAGCCAGTTAGTTATTGGCGACGTCAGGCTGGAGGGGTATTCGGTTATTTCTGGGCTTTGAAGAAGCGTTAAAAGCACAGGCGAGTGGTCTGATGATAAGTCCGAGACTGCTTTGGCACTTATTAGATTGCGAGATATGTTTTTTGTCACCGCAAAATCAATAAGGTATGGGAGCTGGCGTGGGTCGGTACAGTGGGACTTCCAGGGAAAAGATAGTCCAGTTTATTTCTCACATTTATAATTGCATTGTACAATTGCCTTCCTTTGGGAGTCCCTAGGCGTGATCCCCAGTGCATATGTTTGGCATTGTAGTCTCCTGCGGCTATAAAACGATCCCCAACCGAATTGTAGAAGTCCATAAATTATCCTTCCGAGACTGAGAAACGGGGAGGGCAGTAAACGGCAGCGATTGAAAGGCTTCTGTTTCTTGACTGAATTTGTTTCGATGTGGCCTGCAAAAAGTTTGTTTCAAACCTTTTGTGAAAATTTTGTTTAATGCGTTCTCTGATTAGGACTCCAGTTTCGCCGTGGACTTTTCCATCTGGATGATCTGTGCGGCTTCTGTTTCTTGACTGAATTTGTTTCGATGTGGCCTGCAAAAAGTTTGTTTCAAACCTTTTGTGAAAATTGTGATTAATGCGTTTTCTGATTAGGACTCCAGTTTCGCCGTGGACTTTTCCATCTGGATGATCTGTGCGGTAGATTGTATAGCCTCTTATTTGAAAGTTGTATTTGCTTGTAAGATGCGTTTCCAGCAGTAGCATAACGTCAATATGGTTTTCTGCCAAGAATTGTGACAATTCTAGTTTATGCCGTGAGACACCATTGGCGTTCCACATTGATATTCGTAGAGTCTCCATAGATTATTTAGACTGTTTTGCTACAAACAGCTGTATTACCATGTTCTAGTTCTGAACTAGTGTTTGCGTGGTCGCTTTCATGAATGATATAAACTCCATCATACTTTGTTGGAGGGTAAGCATCATAGTTTCTGTTTTGCTATGTGGCTGTTCTGGGGCCTGTTGAGCGCTTTGTGAGTTAGGCTGAATTGGAATTTCCGTTCCAGATCGTAGAGCATCGGCATAGGAGAAGCCGTTGGTGGTGTTTAAGGGACAAAATGAGGACCTCGCAGCTTTGGCGAAGAAGACGTCTGGCGTAGCTTTTGAAGCAATGTACGCATTGTGTAGATATTGGTTGCGCGTTGCGGTCGCTTGATGCATGAAGCGCTTCAACTCCTTGTACACCACACATCCTCTATAGTTTGCCTTTGGTTGCCTCCGCAGTTTCCACATTTCTTCACGGTACTGTCCTTGTTTGTAGTGCATTGAGCGGAGTTGTGGGGATCTCCGCAGACTACACAGACAGCCCGAAGTGTGCAGTATGACCTAGTGTGTCCGTACTCTTGGCAATTAGTGCATTGCACTGGGCCGTTACGTTTATGTGGCTCTTCAACAGTGATCCCCCGATGCAAGAGATATTGCAGCTTGTAGATGAGGTGGACTTCGTTCTTCTTCAGCAACCTGCTTTCTGGCTCGAGCTCGACCTTGAAGAGGGGTTGTGGCTTTTTATCTTTATTTAGAATGTTAATAACATTCTTGGCGGCGAAGCCCTTTTCTTTGAGGGCAGTTTTTATTTCCGCGACGGTAACATCGGGTTCGATTCCCTTTACTACCACTTGTAGGCCCTTGCTGCTTTTCAGCTGGTACGTGTAATAGTTTTTCTGAACATTGTCAAGATATTTGGACACGATGCGGAAGCGCTCTTCAGTTTTGGTTTGCACCTTTGTTTCATGGATGTTCCTTTTAATAGGCGGGACAACATGAAAGTTGTCACTGTTCCCGATCAACGTCGCGGTGTCTTGCGCTGGTTGGTTTTCCTCGACCTCCGCCAGTGGGGCAAATCTGTTACTACTGGATATGCCTGGATCTTCGTCGATCTTCTGGACTCGGTTAATTTTTGTTTTATTGCCAGCCGGGTTACTATGCAGGCTAAGCTTGCGCCTAATTTGGATCTAGCGATCCATTCCAGTCTGTGTGGCCGGGGCCGCTTTGGCACTTTCCGAAGTTGTTGTTGTTGTACTCGCTGTAGTCGTTGACGTCGCGGTGTTTTGGATCGCGGTGGATATTGCTGTGGTTGTAGAAATTGTAGCACTGCTTGTTGTTGGTGCGAAAGTTGTTTCCGCCATTGGAGGGGGGGTTTTACACTGCGAACTCCATGACACGGGAGTCGGAGTGAGCAGAGCGGGTGAGCAAGACCGTGCCCTTTCTCTTTCAGCGGTCAGTAGAGCTGTGCTCTTAGACGCCGGTTTTTCCATTTCGGTATCGCGGGTTGAAAAGTAAGAGTAAAAGCCGTTTCTTTGGTTTACTGAGCTTCTACGCTCGTTCTTTCGATCGTTGCTCAATGAGCTCATTGCGTGGCACTTATTTATTTAAAACAATGCACTAGTTTTGGTTTTAGCACATCACAACTGTTATAAAAAGCTTGTCTATTGCTTTTTTATAAATCGTGGTTCAGCTTTTTTTCGCTTATATTGGGTTACCCCAGATTTTTTGTTTGGTTAACTGTTTTTTTATTTTATTAAACACTATTATGTTGCAGTTTTCCCGGAGCTCGGGCAAAGCACGTCCGCTCAGATCGGAAGTTGAACTGAATTTTTGACAGTCAATTGTTGTAAAATGTATATATGCAATTTGCCACGCACGCCCATTCTCTTATTTATAGGGTATCAAAGTGAATAAATCGAATTTTCTCATAGAAAACGATTTTCTAAAAACATTTGTTATATAATTTTTGAGTTTTTTTTATTGATTTGCTCAATCAAAAATATTTTTAAAACTAAAAAAAATATTTTACAAAAAATCTTTGTTTTTTTTTTAATTTTTTCTTACATTTTGACTACTTATTATTAATAATAATTATATATTGAAAGAGTTTCTAATAGCTTAAGCATATTCAAGATATTAACGCTACAAATGCACTTGCGCGATACGGATGCCCCTGTGTAGTAGTGTAGTTTAGTCGGTGGCTTTTGGCAGCTTCAGAAGTTCTGGACTACTTTAGGCAGGACACCAGGCAGGTAATGTATTATCTGTATAAGCCAAAACCAAACTTTTGTTTTTTTCAAAATAATTTACAGTTTATGAATGTATCTATAATTTAAAACCATTCCCATTGGTTGTCCAGTTTTTCTGCAATATTACCTTAAATTTTACTTTTTTTTTTGTATGTTGCAAAACCGGAAATATTTTTCAAATTTGAATGCTTATAACTTCTAAAAAAAAGTGGTAAAATGGTTTTGGCAACGGATTTGGAATCGTTGAGAAATTTTTATAACTATGACTTTTTTGATTTTTGCAACGTCGCACAGTGGAACCCCTCGAACAATTAGCGTTAAGAAAATCAAAAAAGTCATAGTTGCAGAAACAATTTAAACTATACTTCATTCAAAGCTAAAAAATATTTCCGTCTTTGCAACATACAAAACAAAAATTGGTTGACTTTCAGGTAATATTACAGAAAAACTATACAACCAATCGGACAGATTTTGGTTTTAAATTATAGATAAACTGTAAATTAAACGAAAAAAACGGTTTGGGCTTGGTTTGTACAGGTAAATCGTTACCTACCAAGTGCCCATTTTTAACACCTTTTTCTGCCTAAAGTAGTCTATAACTTCTGAAGCCCACCGAAGCACTCAACTCAACAAGTTGCGCCTATCTTTTCCGAACCAGAATCAGTTTAGAAAACAGTGAAACAACTCAGGGTCAAAAAACGGGGATAAAAACGCTTCAGGGGTAGCGCGCAAGCGCATTTGCACCGTGCATTTTGTAATGTTTTTTTCATTTTGATAATTTTAAGACGCCAAAAAGGCGGTATCAGGATTTTCATCAAATCCTAAAACTGAAACAACAGGTCTGTGGGTCTCTAGGTCTAAAATATAAAATAAACAATTTTGATTTAAATCTATTTATATATGTACCTTGTGAATACTGCATCAATAATAGTTGTGTATTTTGGACATCGTTAAATCAAAACCTTCATAAAAAAATCCAATTATTGATTGATTTTTGACATAGGACAATGAACAAATCTTCTATTAATCTATATCATAAATAGTACGGAAGCAGCTTTAGAATAAATTAATCAATTTGAATACAAGAATTATTGTATTGCTTGTGAAGACTGTTTTGGTGAAATATAAACGGCAGCCATTATTATTGTTTGTCCATTAGAATGACATTGGAAAATACATATATCACCAATATTCGAAACATTAGTGAAAAGCATACTGCCTGCACTCCCGGAGTGTAACCCCCCCCCCCCCCCCCCCTTTTTTTTTTAAATCGTTTTCTATGAATAAATTCGATTTTTTCACTTTGGTTCAAAAAGAACTGGAAAGCGTGCATTTCGAAAGAAGAAGATAAAAGCTCGCCGAAAGCAGGCACCAGCTCCCTGCTGAGGGACGGGCCGAACTGTTCAAGCGATGGATTGAAGGCTAAGGTGTAGTACAAGGCAGCCCTTCGTATCCAGAGCCGGCTCCATAACAAAGCTGTCATATCCTTGGATGAGAAGGCAAAGATAACAGGCGGGTTTGCGGGTCCTCCAACAAAAGGCAACGCTCTGATGCGGGCGGGTCCAAGGAGGCAGGCCGTCCACGGGAAGCGAACAAGCCCAGGAAGAAAATCGCAAAGATCAGTGAGGTGTCGAAACAAGGGGCCATTGTTCAGTCCTCCAGATAAACAATAAGGCAAAAAACATCCTGTCTCCTAGATATTGGACGATTGCGTGGGGCATGGGTAGTGTATACCTGCCCCTCATAAAGCGCCACCCCGGGAATAATGATGCGCACACCCTTAAGGCTGTCGACGTAGAGAAGGTCCTAAGTCTGGAAGCCATTGTGGATGCCGTCCAGGAACTGACACTGACCGAGGCCGAGGAGGAAGAGTACGGAGATCCGACGATTATAGTCAACCCGTGGAGTGGAGGTGAGCCTGGTACCCATAACACTCGGGGTACTGAAGCTCAACCTTCATAAGAGCAAGATCGCGTCGGCGGAACTCCACATTGCCATGGAAAAAGGATCCACCGACTTTGGTCCAAGAGTTATGGGATGCTTCCGGCAATGCCGTCGCCGGACCAAATTTCTCCAAATACACCTTACTGTATCCACCATCGGTAAGCAGGAATAGAACCGCCGTTCTAGTACCGATATCAACGACAGATGTGAGTCACTCTTAGATTTTATAGCAAACGTGAGGGAGGAGCACACCTTCGTAGATCCGTGCTAGATTTAACACTCGTAGTAGGCCAGGGTACTGCGGTATTAGACCACAAGTACATAAAGTTTCAATCAGAGAACTGCAAATTTTGAGTGCCGGTGCCACTCACCACTCTGTAGAAGAGTAAAACAAAAGGCACACACAAAATGATCTGTGCGTTGCAAGCACTCTATGTTCTCCCGTTGTGGCAAACATCGATTTTCGGTGACATCGATGTTTTCGATGTTTTAAAGAGAAAACAACAATTATAATCGATTATAATAATAATTATTAAACTTTAAAAACAATTTTTATTTTTTTGTTAATTTTTACTTTTATTTAATTTATTTTATATAGGAGATCAGTAATTTCAGCATTTTTTGTTTAAAAACAAAAGCTTATCAACAATTTTTGGCTTTAGACAGCTTCTGCGGTCACTTATAAGTTGTCCGGATTTGAACGCCCTTTCTGATGCAGTTGATGTGGCTGGCACGAAAAGGTACTGCTTTGCAGTAGCTTTAAAAGATTATATTTTTCGTTAGGACTCATATATAAAATATATCATTGAATTTTATATAAATTATCTACAATTTGAATTTTAAATACCTTATAAAATGTTAATGGTTTGCAATCCTCCGAAGAGTTGGAAACCTCTAAGTATTGCCGTAGAGCTATAATAGAGTCTGCCCTGACTTCGTTTTTTCAGCAACTTTTCGACACAAAAAGGTAAATTACCAGTTCTTCTGCTGTAGAATTGGCGCATCGGTTTAAAATTGAACATTTTCACTTACCTTACCACTCGTTGATGCTTCCTCTTTTATCCGGTTGCAAGTGACGATAATCGATGTTGAAAAATAAAATAATTGTTTGCTTGCATGCGAAGTTTTTAGTTAAGGAAAACAATCAACATGTGAGATTAGCGAGTAAAAATCATTATAACTTACACACAGTACTCTAAAGGGTTCATGCAGTGCAAAGGAGGTTCTACAATGGCGCAAAACTAAGGGTATATACGTTCTAGTATTTCTACTCGGAACGTGAGAAGTGAGCTGACCTAACAAGTACTTTCTACGTCACCGTGAATAAGGTTATAAGTAATGCCTACCATAGTTCTACGATTGGCTAAGGAGGGTAAGTTAATTAGGAGAAGTCTACTATGATAGGAGGGTAATCTCTGTTCAGCATCCCAGTTTAAGCCGCGTAAAGCGAAAGGAAAAAAGTTCTTTTGAACCAATGCAATGACTTTATTGCGGACCCCATATTGGGAGCTCCAAACGCAAGATCTATATTCCAAGATAGGACTAACTAATGAAATATAAAAAAATAAAGCGAGGAAGGATGAGTCAACGGTTTACGTTTAGTGGTAACCAAAATTATAAAACTGTTTGGGATCCTATGAATATTAGACCCTGCAAAGAGTCAAACAGTTTTCGAGGCACTGCGCGTTCAGCACGGTGAAGGTTGACCGAGCCGATATATAGTTAGAGAGGTCAGAGCGAGAACCGGTTTTTTTTTAAATGTGTACAGCAATGACCTTGCATTTTTTAAGCGACTCAATTCTTTAGTAAACCAAGGTGGTTTATTTGAAATTAAGGGATAGTATAACGGAACACATTCAGAGAAAAATTAATTCATGACATTGTAAAAAATATCCCCGGCATCAGCCATGTCAGTGCACATGTATAAGTCAGATCAGTTAAAATCAGAAATAAAGTTATTCAGCCGGTCGATGTCCAACTTGCAAAAGCAGTAAACTCTTTTGGCTGGACGATGAGAAATTTTCTGTATATCAGCACCAATGTCGAGTGTCACATCGAAAGTAAGATGAAGGGGATCGTCAGGTTGCGTCAGCGGCGCCACCCTCGCTAAATTAAAACTCGCCGGGTCAGAGACAAAACAAAGATCAAGCAAGCGTTCTAAGGAGTTCGTGATGAAATGTCGAACAAGACAGCAATAAAATCGTGTTGTGCTGAAGATTGAAGTGTGTTAGAGGAGTTTTTTATTATTATTTATTTTTAATTAAGAGTGGAGTTAACCGCTATGAGGACCCTACCCCCGCGCTTGACTGAATGATCTAGCCGATATATCGTGAACACACCTGGAAAACCATCGGAACTAAGAATTTTTGGCTTTAACCAGGTTTCTGTGAACACAATAATATGGGAGGCGAATGCAAGACTATCAGAATACAATTTAGGCAGTTTACTACGTAATAGATAGAGTTAGATAATGCAGCTTTTGACTTTTTTTCAGCTTTAATTTTAAATTTTCGGCTCTGACTTTGCCTCGTACAAATCATCTTCAGATGTTTGACCAGTGGAGAGCGGCGAAACAAATATCTGTTTCACATGGGGGACTGCAATGAGGGATTGTGCCGTGCCTTTATCCCCCGGTAGTCCGGTCATTAAACCCTGGCGGAATAAATTGACGGGACTATGGGGGGTTAAAATTTGTGATCCCATAGGAGACGAAAGGGAAATTTAAGGGAAATTTAATTTCAGTCCCACGGCACCTTCAAATCTACAGAATCTTTCCTAACACTTGATATCAGAATTTTGGGATTTAATTCAGAGGTCGAAGGCTGTGCCGTGGGCAGCGGCTGTTAAAAGCCTGCTGCAGGTTGTAGGGATCCGTCACAATGCTGCACTCCAGTTGTGTTTCTTTGTTGCGCCTTGGAGACTCGATACTCGATAACAACTCCTTAAAACTGCACATGGTTTGCCGCATGAAAGACATAATTTCCCTTTCAACGTCACGACAAGCATCGTAACAGCGCAAGCCGATATTTTTTATCACATTATCAACAGTCCGGCCGCAGCCCCAATGCAAAAAAGTGCAGCTGCACAGAGAGAGTTGGAGTTGGCGAGAGCGGGAGAGCGTGGGAGCAAGCAAGCTTAGAGTCGCGCGGGGCAACAACGGCTAAACGGGAGAGATACAAAAGGAATGCAAAAAAAAAACAATAAAAATAAACACTGGCAGCACAATTAAATAATAAAAATAAAAGGGATTAAATGCATAAATTAATATAGCTGCATCCACACGCGAAGTGAACGGGAACTACAAAGAACAGAATGTAAAAGTTTTAAGTAAGCCCCGATGGTTTTAACGCAAAGTTATTACACAAAACGACAGCGCAAGAAACAAACACGACCGTTCACTTGAAAGGAGAAGAAGATATTGATATATATATAGAAATACTAGCGGACCCGGCGAACCTTGTCTCGCCCCTAATTGATGTTTTTTGTCTTGGTTAAATTTTTTTGTAGCGGACCTTGCGAACTTTGTCTCGGCCCAATTTCACGACTTCATATAACCCCATAGTAATAATAGAACACTGGTTATTCAAATTTGTTGTTAAATTTTTTTTTGACTCGAAATCAGTGGAGAGCGATCTGATAAACAATATTTTTTGTTTTGTTATCTGGTGCAAAAATATATAATGATGACGGCTTTCCCACACATGAACAGGCTACGTATAACTGTCCATGCGAAAAACATTGATATTCCAGATTTATCCCGCAAACTTCCAACGATTGGCCTTGCGATTTATTGATTGTCATCGCAAATGCCAATCGAACTGGGAACTGAATCCTCTTGAATTGGAATGGAAGATCTGTTGGAATAATCGGAATTCGTGGAATAAGAACTTCCTCTCCTTTAAACTTGCCCTTGATTATAGTCGCTTGAATCACGTTGTTCATTAGTTTCTTAACGGACAACCGCGTACCGTTGCATAATCTCGGATGATTTAGATTCCGCAGCATTATAATAACTGATCCCACCTTCAGTTGCACATTATGCGGTGGAGTTCCTGGCACATCCAGTGAGTTCAAAAATTCTATCGGATAGTTGGTCGCTTCATCCTCGTTGGTCACGCTGTCCACGGATCTGTATGAATGGAGTTCTCCAGCGATTTGACTTTGAATAAAGAAATTCAAACTATCTACGTCCTTATTCTTCGGTGCTAGTATTGCCCGCTCACTAATCCAGTCGATATTTTTATAATTTTCTGCAATGTCTGGAAACACTTTTGTGATGAGTTCCTCTTTCGATGATGTAAACTCGCAAAAATTTGTTGGGAACGATATTAGTCCAGTCGAAACATCAACAGGAATTTCACCATTTCCGAGCGCCAGCAGTTGTCTCGAGAATTCAGCAGCGGATGGATCATTCTGCAATGCGACTCTCATGTTCCTGGTCAATTTAAACTTGTTTACATATCGCCACAAAGAGGACGATTTTAGGCATGCATTAACTTCATCGGCAGCCGTAGATTTCGGGATAACGGGAAGCGTTTGGCGAAAATCTCCGGACAGCAATATCAAAGCCCCACCAAATAGTCTCGAATCACCTCTTAAATCCTTCATCGTTCGGTCAACGGCCTCGTTTATGCGCCATCGTGCATTCATCCCAAATGATGATTTTGCAATGAAGACGTTCATTACGGACATGGGAACAGAATATAAGAATTTACTTTGTTGCAGTGTTTACGCAACTCGAAATCCCGGTCATAAATTCTAAGTGGCCGAAATAAGAACCGATCGCTACGGCTCAGGCCATACGCAGAATGTGCTAGCGTCGGCATAATTGCAACACGAGCATACCGCATGCATATATCCCTCGCGCTCCTCACATAAGAGAGGGCATATGTTTATATACATAAGTATATAACCGTCTCTCTGCCGCTGCCTGCGAGCAGCGCAGTAACGAGACTTAGGTTTAATTAGAATTAAAAGAATATTATAAAGACAGATACAATTGAACCCTGTAAGCGGCACCACTGCTGCTAACAATTAACTAGAGGAAGAAATAAAGAAACCATACAAAACAGATTATTAAACTCTTTTTATTATATGGCGACCGTGACATGGTCTGCTGATAGAAATTGAAAACATGACGGATCCACTGACCATAGTGGTCAAGAAAGTGGAGATGACCAAGGAAATGGAGAAAGACGCAATTGATTGCGCAAAGACAGCACGTAGCTTCGAGGAAGATTGAAAAAAAAGCGGAGCATATCAAAAGTGAGTTCGACAAAAAAATACAAAAAGTGGAATTGCATCGTGGGACAAAAATTCGGAAGCTACGTCTCATACCTGCCGGAGAACTTCATTTACTTTACCATGGAAGAGCTGTCAATTCTACTCACCAAGACATAAAGTTACCAGTGAAAAAAAAACCTATACAGCAGACAACAGACAAATAAGTGAACCAAAAACAAAAAAAGTGATGGGCCGGAGTGGTGTGCAAAATAAAATCCAGAAGAGAGTAGCGCACTTGAAGTGGCTACTATATACGAATCAACCACCCCCGCCATGGGAAACAGCAGTGAAATTACAAGAAGAACTTGATTTCCTGAAAACGAAGATAGAAAAAACCGGCATCCGAAGAACAAATCAAACAGCGATAAAAAATATAAACGGAGGAAAAATAAAGCCACCATCTCCCAAGAGGATACCCAAGAAGAAGCCAAGCTGCCCTGCCGACTGTCCTGGACCGCTCTACAATGCACATTGCGAGTATACATGTGTAAAAAAGGAACAATTTGTGGGAGAGGCAGTCCGCCCCTTGCACCTCCGAGGGAGATTTAACCTGTGCGAAGCCAGCACCGGTACCGCCTGAGCCCATAGGCCCAGGTCAGCAGCAGCAGTTACCAAGCGTGGGAGGCACGACAGCCGCCTACGCCATCGAGGGAACGTCAGCCAAGCCGATCCAGGCGACGACCAGCTGACGTGGATCAAGGAAGAGATGCAACATCGACAGGAGATACTGCAGAGCCAGAATAAAACCATGCACTGCGTTGCATAATTTTTTTGATTGTCCTGCGAGGCATATTTTTGTTTTCTACACAATAATTCAAATCGTAAAATCGAGCCGAATTTTTCTGCCCGATAGCGTGTAGCCCGCAAAGCTACGCAACACATTAGGTAGAAATTTGTAACCACTAATAAACAACAATTCTATAAGTAAGACATCAGTTGAGAATGAAATAGAAGAAAATAAGCACAAACCGAAGTACCATATTAATTATTTTCCAAGCAAGATTATAAGAGAATACGAACCAACCACCAAGATGACATTGGACATAAAAACAGTATTGGGTTCATGTACTCTTAATAATAATAGTTGTAATAATGTGCGCTAACTGCTTCTACAAAATCTACAAGTTACATAACAAATGTTTAAAGAAAAGGTATATGAGCCGGGCAAACGACCTGGATAAAATTTAATAATAAAACACAGTAAATACATATTTTCTTACTATATATTATACATTCAATAATGTTATAAATAAAGATTATTTCATAAATGTTTCATAAATAAAACTAAAAACTTACACCCACACACAATTTTCTTTAAAGAATGGCTAAACTAAAGACAATGTCCATGAAATAATGGATTGGAGTGATTTATACAAAGAGATAAGCAGAATAAAAGCTACCTTTGATAAATCATACAAGGCGCTTAGTCAGAATAGACCGATACAGAAAACAACGGTTAAGAAACATGTGGAAATATTAGTAGAGTGTTTCAACGAAGCGCGAATACTAATATATGAGCACAGGGAGAGATTAAATACCGATCATTGGTCACAAGTATCTAAACTTCTGATACGACTCCGGTCTAATCTAATATCGGTAAAAGGGAAATTCGATTTAGAAATAGAAGTACCAAACGTACTGAACACTCCCATAGCTATAAACGCTACCCCTGACCCAGAATCTGTTAAAACAGGCGAGCTAGAATCAGAAGAAACTAGCGAAACAAAACCTAAAATAGAAGAGGAGGATTTAAACGACCTGACTATTCCAGCGGTATACACCGATATCGATAATTACTCAGACTCAGATTTTGAAACGCCAAGCGAGAGAAGTAACTCTATAACAATGGAACAATCAAATATCGACTTTATAAATACTGCATCCAAGCTGATACCAGTGTTCGATGGTAAAGCTGAAAACTTAACAAGTTTTATAGATGCATTAGAAATAGTAGAATCAATAAAGGGCGAGCAGTTGTTCGTGCTCGCCCTTTATTGATTCTACTATTTCTCAGTCTCGATAATAAAAACAAAATTGAAAGGAGCTGCTAGGAATCTGATAGGAAACGAAACAACGATTTCCCAGGTGATCTCTAGGCTAAAAGGCAATGTCAAGGGCGAAACTGTAGAGGTGTTATCAGCAAAACTGATGAACCTACAGCAACGCAACAAAACTGCAAATCAATACACACAGGAAATTGAGCAGATGACAAAAGCTTTAGAGGGAGCGTACATTTCAGACGGCCTACCTCTAGAGCTAGCCAGGAGTTATTTCACCCAGAACGCAGTCAAGGCGATGACCAAAAATTGCACGATTGATAAGGTAAAACTTATCATGCAAGCTGGTACTTTCAATACCATGAATGATGCTGTCTCCAAGTTTGTTAGTAGTTGCACCGAGGCAACTGGACAATCAAACACTGTCCTACACTATAGGAACAATTCCCAAAACAAACAAAAACGAGGACGTGGAAACTCGTGGAACAGCAGTAACAACAATTATAGAGGCAATTCACGTGGTTATCATAATAACAACAATAACCAAAACAATAACTACCAAGGCCAAAATAGAGGAAATAACTATAGAGGCCGTGGCAACGGAAATCGAAGCCAAAATAATAACAACCAAGGCAATGTGCGAGTTGCACAAAACACATCGGGAAATTCCCAAAATACATCGGGAAACTTCCAGAACCCTTCGAATACGCAGAATTAAAAGAAGTCAGAATCCATACTATTAATCTCAGTCAAAATATATTCGTTACATTTATTAATGTAAATACAGAGAAAGAACTAGTTTTTCTAATAGACACGGGTGCAGACATTTCAGTTTTAAAAGAAACTTCAGATATTTTTGTTAATATCCAAATTGACAATGTTATAGACATAAAGGGAATAAGTGAAGAAATAACGAAATCCAAAGGCCTAACTTCGATTGAAATACAAACAAATTAGTATATCATTCCACACGATTTTCATATCGTAAGTTTCCAGTTTCCCATTCCATGCGATGGAATATTAGGCATCGACTTCATAAAAAAATACAACTGTCAATTAGACTTCAAGCCATCTGAAGATTGGCTTATAATTAGACCAAATAATTTAAAATACCCAATTAACGTACCAATAGCTCACAGTTCTGGCAACAACTCAGTTCTTCTGCCAGCAAGATCCCAAGTTATAAGAAAAATTCAATTAAACTCTCAAGAAGACAGTGTACTAATCCCAAATCAGGAAATTCAGCATGGTATTTACATTGCAAATACCATAGCAACGTCTAGTAACGCTTTTATAAGGTTACTTAATACGACGAACACTGATCAAGTAGTCAGTACAAATGGCCTAATATATGAATCACTTTCGAACTACGATGTAGTCCATACAAATCTTGACAATAGAGAAAAAGCTGTATTGTCACAACTTTTGGAAAATTTCCCTCCGCAGTTTAAGTCACAGCTTTCCAGCTTATGCACTCAGTATAGTGATATATTCGGATTGGAAACCGAATCAATATCAACAAACAATTTCTATAGACAAAAACTGAGATTAAAAGATGAAGAACCGGTTTATATAAAAAATTATCGCAGCCCACACAGTCAGCTTGATGAAATACAAAAACAAGTAGGAAAGTTAATTTCCGACGGGATAGTTTAACCATCTGTATCTGAATACAACAGCCCATTATTACTCGTACCTAAGAAATCATCTCAAGGGTCGAATGCAAAAAAATGGCGATTAGTAATTGACTACCGTCAAATCAATAAAAAATTACTTTCGGATAAATTTCCATTACCTAGAATTGATGATATTTTGGATCAACTAGGTAGAGCTAAATATTTTTCATGTCTTGACTTAATGTCAGGATTCCATCAAATTGAACTAGAAGAAAGTTCAAAAGATATAACGTCCTTTTCAACGAGCAATGGCTCGTTTCGCTTCACGCGATTACCTTTTGGACTTAAAATAGCTCCTAATTCATTCCAGAGAATGATGACTATTGCATTCTCCGGTCTGTATCCCACCCAGGCATTTCTTTATATGGATGATTTAATTGTAATCGGTTGTTCCGAAAAACATATGCTTAAGAACTTAACAGACGTTTTTGAGAAATGTAGGAAATACAACCTGAAACTACATCCAGAAAAATGCTCGTTTTTTATGCATGAAGTGACTTTTCTAGGTCATAAATGCACTGATAAAGGAATCCTTCCAGATGACAAGAAATACGATGTCATTGAGAACTACCCAGTTCCGCATGACGCGGACAGTGCTAGACGATTCGTAGCCTTTTGTAATTACTATAGGCGCTTTATAAAAAACTTCGCCGACTATTCACGGCACATAACTAGATTATGTAAAAAGAATGTTCCTTTCGAATGGACAGATGATTGTAAAAATGCATTTGAGTATTTAAAAACAAAACTCATGGAACCCACTTTATTTCAATATCCAGATTTCTCTAAAGAATTCTGTATAATTACAGATGCAAGCAAACAAGCATGTGGAGCGGTTTTAACTCAAAACCATAATGGACTCCAACTTCCAATCGCTTACGCATCCAGATCTTTCACTAAAGGAGAGAGTAATAAGTGTACTACCGAGCAGGAATTAACTGCAATACATTGGGCAATACTTCATTTTAGACCATATATATATGGCAAACACTTTTTAATAAAAACCGACCATAGACCTTTGACCTATCTATTTTCGATGATCAATCCCAGTTCAAAACTGACGCGTATGAGGCTAGAATTAGAAGAGTATGACTTCACAGTTGAATATTTGAAGGGTAAAGACAATTATGTAGCTGATGCGTTATCAAGAAGAACCATCAAGGATCTACAAAAAATAACTTGCAATATTAGAAAAGTCACTACGAGATATCAAAATAGACAGAAAATCCGCGCGGATAACAAAGAAATAGAATTGCCCAGGCAAACTATTGGAAATGCTTCTAAGTCCAGCGTTTACGACGTCATAAACAATGATGAAGTACGCAAAGTAGTGACCTTGCAGATTAAAGATATGCTATGTTTCCTTAAGCATGGTAAGAAAATAATCGCAAGATATGATGTGAGCGATTTATATACTAATGGAGTTATTGATTTAGGTCAATTTTTCCAAAGGCTTGAAACGCAAGCCGGTATGAATAATATCAGCCACATAAAATTGGCACCGTGGGAAAATATCTTTGAAAACATTTCAAAAGATAATTTCAAGTTAATGGGCAATAAAAAATTAAAATCATTAAGAGTAGCGCTACTCAACCCGGTGACCCAAATAAAATGTCTTAAAGACAAAGAAGCTGTTCTGTCAAAATTTCATGATGATCCAATCCAAGGAGGTCATACTGGCATATCGAAAACTTTGGCCAAAGTACGAAGACATTATTACTGGAAAGGTATGTCTAAAGATATAACTGAGTACGTAAGAAAGTGTCCTAAATGTCAGAAATCGAAAGTTACATCTCATACAAAGACCCCTTTAACGATAACAGACACACCAATAAATGCTTTCGACAGAGTGATAGTGGACACTGTTGGTCCACTTCCCAAATCAGAAAATGGTAATGAATATGTAGTCACTTTAATATGTGATTTAACAAAATATTTAGTTGCCATACCAATTACAAATAAAAACGCAAATACTGTCGCTAAAGCTATTTTCGAATCATTTATTCTGAAGTACGGTCCAATGAAGACGTTCATTACGGACATGGGAACAGAATATAAGAATTCAATTATAACTGATCTGTGCAAATATTTGAAAATCGAAAATATAACATCTACAGCACACCACCACCAGACAGTTGGAACAATAGAAAGAAGTCATAGAACTTTTAATGAGTATATACGATCTTACATATCGGTTGATAAGACTGATTGGGACGTATGGCTTCAATATTTTGTCTTTTGTTTTAACACGACCCCCTCTATGGCACATTGTTATTGTCCATATGAGCTAGTTTTTGGTAAGACAAGTAATCTACCAAAACACTTTAATAGCGTAGATAACATAGAACCTATATATAATATAGATGACTATGCTAAGGAGTGTAAGTATAGATTAGAAATAGCTTACAAAAGAGCTAGAGTTATGTTAGAAGCAAATAAGAATAGAAATAAATTACTATACGATCAAAAAGTAAGGGATATAGATATATCCGTCGGTGATCAAGTTTTGTTAAAAAACGAAACAGGTCATAAACTAGATCATAAATATATAGGTCCGTATAAAGTAACGGAAATAAGAGATAGAGATAACATAGTAATAACAGGTAATAAAAGTAAGAAACAAACAGTTCATAAGGATAGACTAAAAATCTTTATTTCATAAATTGTACTTAGTATGGCCATACGTAGACAAATAAATTTATATAGCTACACACTTACATAATTCCATACATAGTTAAAACACCTATATAGTTACATGCATAATTATATAAATTTTATAAATAAAATTTTATTAAAATAACTTCATTATATTACGTTATTTTTCAAAAGGAGGGAGATGTAGTATGCTCTAATATTAATTACCCACTGTACCAAGAGTACTAGAATTAAAAGAATATTATAAAGACAGATACAATTGAACCCTGTAAGCGGCAGATTATTAAACTCTTTTTATTATAATATATTTTTCTGAATTTTAATTTGTCAATTTTATTGAATGCATGCGGAAGCGGTGAAAATAGCTCAATAATTCATCTCAGTTGGACAACACACTAATGTATAAATGGAAGCGCATGCAAGTTTCTAACTGAATTAGTTAGTTGGAATTTTATCAAAAATAATTCAATAATTATTTTATGTGGGTGGACTTATGGTGTTGACCGCTGCTGTATTTAACGCGGTACTGTTTCTGGAGTCAATGCAGAATTGCGGAGATAACAAGAGGCGGAAAAATTGCCAAAGATCGGAGCGACGCGTCGCCTTACCGACGATTACGCTTGTAAATATGTATGGATGTAACCCAGCTCAGAATAGAGCAACGGCGAGTTAATAAGTATGCATTGTAACGCCCCGTCCAGGGCTCTCTTTCGCTACCGACCACCGAACCGACCAATTGAGAACGCTCCTGAGTAAATTGAACCGAGTTAGTGAAAACGCCTGAGAATAAACATCGACAGAGACGAATCCCTAGTGACCACGAGCCCGCGAGCCGTGAGAATTACCAATCGTGACCAAGTGAGTGCCTACCTTTAGAGCCCCTCATGAGGAAATCCACGGTCCTCGGTGCCGCCACCGTCGCGAACCGCATGACGCGCCGCGCACCCACTCGCACACGTGTGGAGACCTCCGCCAAACCCATCTAGTTGGCCGGGCAGCATATATAATCGATGTAAGTCATCTATAAGCCCTCTTATTGTTATTAAAACCCAAGTAGCGTTTTAACCTACACTATCTCTACAAACATACACAAATACATAGCTAATAAGAAACCTAACCTTACTTGACATATTTTCTTTTGGTTGTTTGGGGCTTTTGTTTCAGCATTCCTTTTCCTCCGTGTCCCGTTGCAAGTTTCGCGCCGTGGCCCTACCCGTCGTGCGACAACCGCGGCAGGTTTTAATCCGCCGAACCTTTCTTTTCCCATCCCCCTTGTCCCATCCGCGTGGCAACCACTTGGATCGGTTTTTGCCATCCCCGGCGCGACCAGCCCGAGAATTTCCGTGTCTGGCCAGCGCGTACATCCGGCGCCGCCACTCGCAGCTAGCTTCCGCGTTTCATCCAAAAGAGACCCTTTTTAGTGCCTGCAGCCCCAAACACGCGGTGCCCGCTGCCGTCGGCCCTCACGCCGACCGAAGGCCCGTCCCGACTCCACAGTCCAGCCTAGCCTCCGCGTCCAGCTGAGTCCGAGTCCTCCTAAGTCCGGGCAGCCGCGTTCATCCGGCGCTGCCACCAACAGCTAGCCTCCGTGCCCATCCGGAGTAGCCCATTCCCAGTCCCGCACGGAGTGGCCCGCGCCACAGCTCCACGGCCACCGCGAGCCGCCACCACGCCCATCCGGTAGCCCTGGCCCCGTATATCACCCATAGTCTCCCACGGCTGTCCCGAATCCCGGAAAGCGTCAAGCTTGGACGCCGCGGATCGGGGCCTGCCAAATGTAGACCGTGGAACGGGGCCTGCCAAATTTAGGCCGCGAAACGGGGCTTGCCAAATCTCAGCCACAGCTGCGCTCTCGGCCGAACGCCATAGCAAGTAGTTTTTGAGAGTCCCGCCGGTAATACAGTGCAAGCAGTGCCCCTGTATATACCAACGACGGTCGGTAAGGCGAGACTAGAGGCGTCGATAGCTCCTCGTGTCCCTCTCCATATCGACGATCTGGGAGACGAGGGAAGGACACATGAAATCGGGGTAGAATACGCGGTTTAGACGTTTCTCCGGGGGTATTATCCTTCTAAATATGATATTTCCTAGTGTCAGTCCCACTTTTATACAAATTTACTTGTATGGGTCCCCTGGCCACCACTGAGATCTATCCCATCCAGAGAACTTCGTTGCAGCATATGTAAATTAAATCGGTGGCTTTGCTGCCGACTCTTGTAATTATGTTTGTCGTTTTGTATTTATGTGGAAATGTATTTGTTTATATAGGAGCTGTTGACTGTAGTTTCTTAATCTATATATATAAAAATGGAGACAAAAAATGTTCGCAATCGCATTACAAGAGAACGGCTGGGCCGATTTGGGTCACACTTTTTTTCCAGTTATTTGTAATTGACAGAAGGAGGCTTTAGCATAAGAAAATTTTGGTAAAACCTTCTGGAAAAGTCGCTAGCGGCTCAAAAGTTGTACACAGTTGTATGTAAAACTGTTACTGTACAATAGTAGGCGAAGTGGTGTTAGTCATAACATAGTGAACATATATTTTTAATTTAAGTCGAATTTTAAAGTTGAGCATTGCAAGACAGTAAATTTCATAAAATTAAATTGCGCATCAGACTTGGAGTAACTAATTTTCCATCTCAAACAGATAAGTTATTTTGTCACTTCGGAGTGACGGTTATACGTATTATTTATATGTTCTATACCTACAGTCAGCAAAATAATGCCTGCTGTTAGACGATCAAGACTTGGACGGTATTCGCGAAATGCAATAAATTGTCAGAATTTCCGTAATAGTCGGACGCAAGAGGAAAGTGCAGATTTAAATGCATCGGCACGTGCCCGAATGACACAGCACCGCGCTGCACAAACCACACCTCAACCCCGACAAAATAATAGAAGACGAACCGCAAATGAAAACTTTAATCGCGCTGCATTCGCATACAATTCTGAAACACCCTACAAAGATCATAGCTGCGTTGTTATTGGTTCATTGTCTGTGGTATGTCAGCATTGTAATGCACTGAAGTTTCGATTGGAAACCCCCGGCTTATGCTGTGCAGGTGGTAAAATTAAATTGCCCGTTTTGGCTTATCCACCAGAGCCATTGTATTCGCTACTTTATGGAAATTCAGCCCAATCAAACAGTTTCCTAAAGCTTGCACAAAAATATAACGGATGCTTTCAAATGAAGTCATTTGGAGCCGAGGTTGTTCATCAACCAGGCTACAATCCAAGTTATAAGGTAATGGCGTCTCTCTATTATCAAAATAAACAAATCCCATTTTTTCAAAATTGCATCCCAATATTCAGATTCAAGGGCAAATTCACCACTGAGCGGGCGCTTTGTTACCACCACAAAACAAAGATCATAAATTCCTTCAGATCTATTTAATTGGTGATTCGGCAGTTGAACTAAATCACCGCTGTGCAATTTACACTGCAACTAAACGTGAAATTATAGAACAATTGCAAAATCTTCTCCATGAGCATAATGAATTGGTCAGGTTGTTCAAAACCGCATTGGATATAATGCATAATGACGAACATAAAATCATTATCAGCGCTGACAAAAGACCCACTGGTAGCCATGCAAGACAATTTAATGCTCCCACTATCAATGAAGTCGCAGTGGTGATTGTTGGTGAGAATGTGGAATCACGCGATATTGTTCTTAAGCGTCGGGATGATGGCCAATTGCAGAGAGTTTATGAGACTCATCGGTCATATGATGCTCTTCAATACCCGTTAATGTTCTGTCGTGGAGAAGATGGGTATCACTTCAACATAAAGATGGTCAATCCAATGACAGGTTTGTATACATTTCTTACATCACTTCTTTTTGATTCTACAACTAAGTTTGAATTAAAATTTTAGGAGAAGAAACGAATAAGAAGGTTAGCTCTATGAATTTTTATGCGTATCGATTGATGATTCGACAAGATGTTGACAATCATCTGTTAAGATACCGCCGTTTGTTTCAACAGTACTGTGTCGACATGTACGTCAAAGTAGAAACGGAACGTCTAAATTTTATTCGTTTTAATCAGTCGAAGTTGCGCTCAGACGAGTACATCCACTTGCGTGACGCAATCGCTACTGAAGGACACGCGGTCAACATCGGTTGTTTGACCATTCTCCCAGCTACTTATGTTGGAAGCCCGCGCCATATGCATGAGTATGCACAAGATGCGATGACGTATGTCCGAAATTACGGGCGCCCGGATTTATTCATAACGTTCACGTGCAATCCAAAATGGCCCGAAATTATCAATCTATTGCTTCCAGGACAAACATCAAGCGATCGACCTGACATCACTGCACGAGTATTCAAGTAAAAGATCACAGTGCTTATGGATTATATTGTAAAGCAGAAGGTTTTTGGCGCAGTTCGTTGTTGGATGTACTCGGTTGAGTGGCAGAAGCGTGGCTTACCACATGCGCACATTCTGCTCTGGATGTTCGACAAGATCCGACCAGATCATATTGATTCGATTATTTCAGCCGAAATACCAGAAATACAAACTGATCCCGAGCTGTATTCCATTGTGACAACGACCATGATCCATGGCCCTTGCGGAGTCCACAACCCAGAATCAATATGCATGGAAAACGGAAAATGCACAAAACGATTTCCCCGTCCGTTGACGGCTGAAACCATCAGTGGAAACGATGGATATCCATTGTATAGGCGTCGTTCTCCAGATGATAACGGCAAATGGATTGAATTAATGGTGAAACGTAACGAAACAAACGTAACAGTAATCGTGGATAACCGCTGGATCGTTCCATATTGCCCGTTTTTGTCGAAAACATTCTCAACGCATTGCAATGTTGAGTACTGCAACTCTATCAAATCCATCAAATACGTTTGCAAATATGTGAACAAAGGGAGCGACATGGCGGTGTTTGGCATTGCTGATCCGAATGCAAACGACGAGGTGACGAAATTTCAACTTGGACGCTACGTTAGTTGTAACGAGGCCATTTGGAGGATATTTTCATTTCCGATTCATGAACGTCACCCGACTGTCGTGCACTTATCTATTCACTTAGAGAACGGCCAGCGTGTCTACTTTACGGACGCGAACGCAGCGCAAAGAGCAGAACGGCCACCAGCGACAACGTTGACAAATTTCTTTTCGAAATGCGAAAGCGATCCGTTCGCAAGGACTTTACTATATTCTGAGATGCCACGCTATTATACATGGACCGCTGCATCGAAGAAGTTTCAACGCCGGAAAGGAGGTGATACTGTTGTTGGCTTCGCTGATGTCTATTCGACTGATGCGCTCGGACGAATATACACAGTTCATCCAAGTCAAGATGAATGCTTCTATCTTCGCTTGCTTTTGGTGAACATTAGAGGTCTTACATCCTTCGACTCGCTGCGTACTGTGGATGGTGTGCTGTGCGCCACTTTTCGGGAGGCTTGCCAACGTTTGAACTTGCTTGAAAACGATACTCATTGGGACTCAACGCTCGCCGATGCCACTGTATCTGCGTCAATGAATCAAATCCATACATTATTCGCAATAATCATAGCTACGTGTCATCCGTCGAACCCGACCGCATTGTGGGAAAAATACAAGGACCAAATGGTGGACGATATTTTGAACAGAGTACGAAGGACAAGTTCTAATTTCAATATTGGCATTAACGAAGATATGTACAACGAAGCATTAGTACGGATCGAAGACATATGCATGCTCATGTGCGGCAGTCTACTATCGACATTGGGAATGCCAGCGCCAAATCGTTCAGTGCACGATACATTCAATTGGGAATTTCTACGGGAGCAACACTACAATCAGGATAACCTGGCCGAAAGAGTTCGAACAAATGTGCCGCTTTTGAATGCAAAATCATCATTTGGGATGAATGCACGATGGCGCATAAACGAGGCCGTTGACCGAACGATGAAGGATTTAAGAGGTGATTCGAGACTATTTGGTGGGGCTTTGATATTGCTGTCCGGAGATTTTCGCCAAACGCTTCCCGTTATCCCGAAATCTACGGCTGCCGATGAAGTTAATGCATGCCTAATATCGTCCACTTTGTAGCGATATGTAAACAAGTTTAAATTGACCAGGAACATGAGAGTCGCATTGCAGAATGATCCATCCGCTGCTGAATTCTCGAGACAACTGCTGGCGCTCGGAAATGGTGAAATTCCTGTTGATGTTTCGACTGGACTAATATCGTTCCCAACAAATTTTTGCGAGTTTACATCATCGAAAGAGGAACTCATCACAAAAGTGTTTCCAGACATTGCAGAAAATTATAAAAATATCGACTGGATTAGTGAGCGGGCAATACTAGCACCGAAGAATAAGGACGTAGATAGTTTGAATTTCTTTATTCAAAGTCAAATCGCTGGAGAACTTCATTCATACAGATCCGTTGACAGCGTGACCAACGAGGATGAAGCGACCAACTATCCGATAGAATTTTTGAACTCACTGGATGTGCCAGGAACTCCACCGCATAATGTGCAACTGAAGGTGGGATCAGTTATTATAATGCTGCGGAATCTAAATCATCCGAGATTATGCAACGGTACGCGGTTGTCCGTTAAGAAACTAATGAACAACGTGATTCAAGCGACTATAATCAAGGGCAAGTTTAAAGGAGAGGAAGTTCTTATTCCACGAATTCCGATTATTCCAACAGATCTTCCATTCCAATTCAAGAGGATTCAGTTCCCAGTTCGATTGGCATTTGCGATGACAATCAATAAATCGCAAGGCCAATCGTTGGAAGTTTGCGGGATAAATCTGGAATATCAATGTTTTTCGCATGGACAGTTATACGTAGCCTGTTCACGTGTGGGAAAGCCGTCATCATTATATATTTTTGCACCAGATAACAAAACAAAAAATATTGTTTATCAGATCGCTCTCCACTGATTTCGAGTCAAAAAAAAATTTAACAACAAATTTGAATAACCAGTGTTCTATTATTACTATGGGGTTATATGAAGTCGTGAAATTGGGCCGAGACAAAGTTCGCAAGGTCCGCTACAAAAAAATTTAACCAAGACAAAAAACATCAATTAGGGGCGAGACAAGGCTCGCCGGGTCCGCTAGTTAAATATATATATGTATATAATTATATATTTATATATAACTTATACCTTACCTATTTGTTTCTGTTCGAAGCGATTTGCATATTGTGCGACGAGATCTTATTAAGATTTATATAAGATTTCTGGAATTTTGTTCTTCATGTATATTCTAGTGTGAGATTCCCCGAGTTCAATCCTAAGCCTAAAGACTTTACAATAATCTCGGATTTAGCCAGGCTTGCGTATATTATTTGGCTTTATCTATTCTGGTGGCAACATCGATTTTCAGCGACACCATATACGATACGATATTTTTCGTTTTTCTTCACATTGGGTTAATTTAGAATTAACAGAATTGTTCCACTCATTGAAAATGTCGATATGTTTCGTTGATAAATGCTGTCTTAAGTTTGTTGAATTATTGCCGGACAATTTAAAACCGCAAACACTGCATATTGACTTTTTCTCTTCCAGATTAAATTTAAAGAATTGGTGCCCTTTTTTATTCAAGTCTCTTCCCATTCTACATAACAAATATTTCAAAAAATCACACACTCAATTCACGATTGCATTTAATATATTTCGTCTGCAAAACAAACGCTTAACGATTTGCTCGCCTATGCGTGTAAATGTATACTAATATGGTATATACGCAAAAGACATTTTGCTTCATAGAACACGACAAAACAGAATAGTAAAATTCTCTCTGAGTCTTTTCGTAAAGAGTCAGGACACTTATTTGCAGACAACGAGAAACGGCCGACAGTTATTTGCAAGCTATGCTAAAAATCCAGCAAAGCTATGCTAAAAATACAGCAAACTATTTGCTTCTTCTTAGGCTGTACAAGTTAACAAGTAACTCCGAAATGTACTAAAAATTTTGTATGACGGCGGACGACTCACGAAGGTGTACTTCGGAAGCTGGTTGGATCGGTGTTCTATGGGAGTTAGGGTTATGAGAAGTTCACTCTTGCTTGGCTTCTTTCTTGCTAGACGGACAGTCGAAGAATAAAGACACTTCTTGAACTCAGGTGTTTTACTAATCGCTGTGAATTCCTTCGAATTATTCCAGCTATTGTGACCGATCGTGGCCACCACCTGTGCCACCACCAGGCCACCGATCTGCGCTCTGTGCCGCACCACGGTTACCAAGGCAATCATTGCTGGACTGTGTTACCGGGAGCTACCCGCCGCAACACCTAACCTACAATCCGTGAGCAGCAACGTCCCACGGAGCGAACCTCCTGCACCAACGGTGCAGGCGGAGGACATTTGCGGGCAACCACCTTGTCGCAACTCAATCCCAAATTATAACTTGCATACAAAAAATGACCTGCGAGCAATCGTTGCGCCTGAGACACTCGAGTGTTTTTCTACAACCGGAGTTTCTGAGTTACTTGGTAGCACAAACACTCTGTTATCTGAGACACTCGGTATCTAGCAGGTGCCAGTGGCTTGCTGCCGTGCTCTGGTACGACTTCGAACATCACTATATTCAGAAATCCCCAGAACACTACCTGCGATAAGTTCAAAAAAACAATTACAGCAAGACTGTAAGTACAGTAAGAGCAGCGAAAACTATAGAAAAGTCCCTGGAGAATGACTAACTAGACGCGTACAAGGCAACGTAGAAACTTCTGCAGCAGAATAGAGACGGCCCCAAAAACGGCTAGACTCCGGAAACCGTTATTAAAGCAACCTACCATACAGAGACAGCTGAATTGTGACGATGGACAGTGTGCTAAGGCAACCAAGAAGCCCTAACAGCATTAATGCAATCTGACTTCCCAGGATGTACTGATGTCCCCGGTCTCAATAAGCATCATAACTAGCAACTGGAGATGATCAACATATCTTATATCTTCCACTTGGCCTCCTTTGCGGTAATAAAAGCACCGGAACTAGACAGAAAATTTCCATCTATGCTACAGGGACCAAAGAAGTGATCAACCCATGGATTTACGCAATATACGCAGCTTGCCTAAGCACTGGCTTTGTCCATATCCAATGGAGGACCTCTCTGATTGTCTTCGTATCGAAAGCAGGAAAGTGCAGCCATGTGAGCCCCCTGGTGGTCGACGACCCGATTAAGAGATTAAATAGGAAAGACCCAAAGACCCAAATCGAAAGATTCGGGTCGCCCCAAAAATGACTTTGGCTGCTGACTACTGGAAGTGTGCTCCTAAGAGGCATACTGCTTCCGATCGCTGTCGGCGGCTAAGTGCCCTAGCGTGGCCTAGTGTGCCCGCCGTTATCGCCGCCTAGTGTGCCGCTTCTCCGCCGGTGTGACCCTTTGCCGTCAGTGTGGCTGTTGGTTGGCGCGCCCGCGCATTCGTATTAAAACCTTTTATATTATGTGCGCGGCACGCGTCACAAGGTGCCGCGAAATACATAATAAAGCTATAAGCATACCTACGTCTTTTAAGATTTTGTGCATTCTTAACGATAATTCTTAATATAATTACAAAAATTCTATAAATAGGTTTTTTTAGGGTTTATTAAAGCATAAATAAAACTAGATTTAAGATTTTCCACATTCTTAAAAATTAAAATTAAGAATTTTGCCATTCTTAGTTTTACAGAGGGATTACAGAGGGAGTGCGCTGATGAAATAGCATTATGTATTTATGCACATATCGGCGTCTCAGTTCAAGTTGGCTACGTGGCGCGTTATGCAAAAAGCTGGTCTGACAAACACAGAATCCCAGGTTCGAACCCAGTCCCGGAGGAAAAATATCAATATCAATATCAAATATCAATTGAAATATAAATAAAATATAAATATGAAAAAAATGTAAGCCTTTTTTTTTGTTTAAAATGCAATAATTCTTGAAAAAATAACAAAAATAAAAAATTATTGAAATAAGAACCCAAATCTCAAAACAAGACCGAAAAATGTTAACGCTACTTTCGTTACCGAATATTCTCAATTTTATATACAATAAATCGTAAACATAGTTTAAAGGCTTTGGGACAAAGTTTTGAACAATAAAAAAAATTTAAATTTCTCCACCTCTCTCCAACTGGTCCGGGTTGTTGAGAACCGCTTCCATGCAGCCCACCAATCGCTTTAGCGTAACGCTATAAAATTGGCTATCTCACGCCAAGAGCACTTCCTTAAAACTACCCTGGGTTTGCCGCATGAAAGACATAATTTCACTATCAACGTCGCGACAGGCTTCGCAGCAGAAACACAAGCCGATGTTTTTTCTCACTTTAGCGACCGTCCGGCCGGCAACTCTAATGCACTTGGCATGCAAAATGTTGTGGCACAGTCAGCAACCTATGCTAAGATCGCATAAAGGAATTACATTTTTGCAGGTTTTAGCGACACAGACCATTTCAGTAGCCATAATAAGAACTAACCACTGTACTTGTACTATAAGGAGAGGGAGAGAGCAACAGATAAGATAAAAAGTGCAGGTGCACAGAGACAGAACGTGGCAGCGAGGAAGCTTAAAAGCGTTTAGCTGTCGCGATGGCCCAACAAAGGCTAAACGAAACAGGCATTAAGAGAAATATAAAAAAAAACAAAAACAAACACTGGGAGCACAATTAAAGTTGTGAAAATAATAATTATTAAATACACAAATAAAGATAACTGCATGGACACGCGAAACGAATGAGAACTATATAGAAAACAATGTACAATGTACTGTACTTGTTACGTTTTAAGAGGGAAAGAGAGCTAGAGATAAGATAAAAAGGAATGCAAAGCATGCCAAAGCATACGTTGGACCTTTGTATAGACGTTGATGCACTACGGTCAATACACTCAAATGGCCCTTCTGAAACCAGGCACGTGCCTGTTAGGGTTAGGTATTAGTAGACGCGAAGGAAAATATAGAATAGAATACGAGGAAATAAACCTGCTACCCACCAGAATGTTTGCATGCATGCGATCTAAGTGAGTAAGGATTTAAGTTTTTAGTTTAGGAAGACTATCAACATGCGAGATTACCGAATACTAATCATTATAATTTGCACACAGTACTCTAAGAGTTTAAGCAGTTCATAGGAGGTTCTACAGTGACGCAAAACTAAGGGTATATAAGATCTAGTATTTCCACACGGAACGTGGAAATTGAGCTGGCCTAACAAGTCAGCACTTTCCACATCACCGTGAATAAGGCTATAAATAAAGGTAATACCTAGCATAGTTCTACGATTGGCTAAGGAGGGTAAGTTAATAATAAGAAGAAGTCTACTATGAAAGGAGGGTAATCCCTGTTCATCATCCCAGCTTAAACCGCGTAAAGTGAAAATCAAAAAGTTCTTCTGAACCGATTCAATGCGTTTACTGTGGACCCCATACTGAGGGCTCCAAACGCAAGATCCATATTCTAAGATAGGACGAACTAATGAAATATATAACGTTTTAGTTATATAGGGGTCATCGAATTCCTTCGACCACCGTTTAATAAATCCCAACATACTTCTGGCATTATTCACCATATGATCGATAAAGTTAAGTTTGGGATCCAGGCGGACACCCAAGTCATCAACTGAGTTAATTCTTTCCAAAGAGCAGCAGTTAAGCGTGTAAATTGCAAGCTTGGGAACGACACGAGAGAATGTCATTAGCTTGCTTAAAGAGCCATTCAAGTTTAGTAGGTTTATGCGGCACCAGGTTTGGAAGCTAACAAGATCTGCTTCTAAATCAGACTGATAGGCGACGTCCTTGTATTGCACACAAAGCTTGACATCATCAGCGTACATGAGTACTCTAGAGTTTGTCAAAACTTCGGGCAGATCATTGATAAATAATGTAAACAATAAGGGACCCCAATGGCTCCCCTGCGGGACACCAGAGGTAACCCGGAGAACATTAGAAAAATTATTTTTAAAGAGGACCTTTTGCGTCCTGCCAGTCAGATAACTAGAGATCCACCTAAGAAGATCAATTGGAAAACCCATTAAATCGAGTTCCATAAGGACAAGAGAATGATTAACGGATTCAAATGCTTTGCTGATGTCAGTATAAATTACAGCCGTTTGAGAGTTATTATTGAACCTCTTATGATGAAGGAAGTGAGCTCCAGAAGGTTAGTAGTACTTGACCTTCGCTTAACAAATCCATGCTGACATGGAGAAATTACTGATCTACAAAGGTGCTGCAAATGTGGAGTGATAATATTTTCAAAAAGTTTAGGGAAAGTTTAGAGGTTCCTCTGTAGTTGTTGGCCTCCAATTTGTTACCTTTTTTGTGGAGAGGAATAATGAATGATTCCTTCCAAATAGGGGGAAAATGCGAGGTTTCTAAGGATAAGGTGAACAATTTCAGGAGGGGCGAGCACAGGGCATCGGCACAATACCTAAGCACAGAGCCCGGTATTCCATCGGGACTTGTCAAATAAACTGGCTTTACACGATGAAGATCTACAAGGAGAGAACTTTCGTTTAAACATGGACAGAAAATTAGGTTCGATCTGGGCATGCTATAAGAATAAGTCTGATTTGGGTCAGTGGAAGTAGAGTATGTAGTTTGAAAGAACTGGGCAAAGAGATCGGCAATTGCTTCATCGCCCTTTACAGTTTCATTGTCAAAAGAAATCGATGAAGGATGAGTTACCGCCTTACGTTTAGTATTAACAAAATTATAAAACTGTTTAGGATCCTGAGAAAATTGGACCCTGCAACGAGTCAAATAGTTTTTGTAACACTGGTACAGTGAAGTTTGACCGAGTCGATACAGCCGTGTCGTGTACAGCCTTGACTTTACATTTTTCAAGCGACTCAATTCTTTAGTAAGCCAAGGTGGTTTATTTGAAGTAGAGGGATAAAATAACGGAACACATTCAGAGAAGAATGAATTCATCGCATTGTAAAAAATGTCCACGGCAGCAGCCATGTCAGTGCACATATATAAGTCAGACCAATTAAAGTCAGAAATAAAATTATTTAGCCGGTCGAAGTCAGACTTGCGAAAGCAGCAAACTCTTTTGGCTGGTCTGTCAGGTATTTTCTGTATATCAGTACCAATGTCGAGTGTCACATCGAAAGGGATCTTCCGGTTGCGTCAGAGGCGCCACCCTCGCTAAACTAACACTCGCCGGGTCTGAGACAAAACAAAGATCAAGCAAGCGCTTGAATTCAACTTCGTTGCTTTCCTCGAAAGTTAATAATTCTGACGTGAGAGTGGAGTTGACCGCTATGAGGACCCCACCCCCGCGCCTGATAGACCGATCTAGCCGATAAATCGTAAACGCAGCTGGGAAAACTTCAGAGCTAAGAATCTCCGGCTTTAGCCAGGTTTCTGTGAACACAATAACATGGGAGGTAAATGCAAGACTATCAGAATATAGTTTAAGCCTCTTGTATTCTGATAGGAGATTATCAGAGAAGTATTTAGTGTTTTTGGGCAGAGTTGGAGGATGTAGGAGGCACAGTGGTCAGATCGGGGTTGGGAAGAGTTATACCCACAGGCCGTTTCTTTTTCTTAGCTTCGTATGTTTTGAAGACAACATACTCAGGCCAGAATTTTATGGGTGTATGGGGGGTCGGAGCTTGCGGTCTCATAGGGGACGAAAAGAAAATTAACGGGGGAACGATCAGTCCCCCAGCACTTTCAGATACCGACTCTTTCCTAACACTTGACTTCAGAATTTTGGGATTTAATTCTGAGATCAAGGGCTGTGTCGTAGGCGGCTGCTGTTGAAAGCCCGCCGCACCATGGGATCCATCTCGATGCTGCACTCCAGTTGCTGTTTTTTTGCGCCTTGGAGACTCATTTAATAGCGTAAGGCTATTGAATTTTTTATCAATCACTAAGAAGACGTTATGAGTTTTATTAAAACACGATAACAACTCCTTTAAACTGCCCTTGGACTGCTGTATGGAAGACTTCATTTCCATTTCAACGTCACGGCAGGCATCGCAACAATAGCGCAAGCCTATGTTTTTTCTCACGTCATCGACAGTCCGGCCGGCAACCCCAATGCACTTTGCATGCTAATTGTTGTCACACAGCCAGCAGCCGATGGTAAGATCAGTTGACGAAACAGCCTTTTTGCATGTTTTGGAAAAGCAGACAATATCGGAAGACATTTTAATGACTTACCACTGTACTTGGTTAATAGGAAGAGCGGGCGACAGATATGAAATAGTACAGCTGCACGGAGAGAGTTGGGAGAGCGTGGGAGTAAGCGAGCAAGTAAGCAAGAGACGTTTAGCTGTCCCGACGGCGCAACAACGGCTAAACGGGAGAGACTCAAAGCGGAATGAAAAAGGGAACAAGAAAAGCAAACACTGGCAGCACGATTACTTAATGACAAAAAGATGTTATTAGTAAATCAATATAGCAGCATACACACGCGATGTGAACGACAACTATATTGAACACAAAGTAGAAGTTTTATATAAACCACGGTGGTTTCACCGCAAAGTTATTATGCAAAAACGAGAGCGCAAGAAAAAAACAAGACCGTTCATTTGGAAGAGATGACAGTAACGTCAGTGTCTTTTTACGGTATGTGGTTTTTCCTATTCATTTTCTGCTCTTTCTCTTAATCGCGCACGCATACCTGTGGTATCATTACCAACTCTCCCGGGCCTCCCAAATTTAAGGACAACAGCTTTGCAAATTTAAGAATTTCTGAACCGCCTTAAACAACCCAAAATAACCCAATATTTATAATATTGGCATCTAAAAAGTCTGTAAAGCCTCTTAAGAATTTATTTTGATTCATCTTTCTTCTCAAATAATCTTTATATTAAATCTTCGCGAGGCAAGCTGTTGTTAGTAAACTCCAAACAAGTCGCTAAAAAAATCATAAAGATTACGATTTTCCGGTCATATGCGGTTTTTAATGTAAAGTTCGTAACACCTTGATTTTAAGAAAGCCACAATATTATTAATAGGTCTGCAGAATTTAGACTTACAAAAAATACCTATCGTCGTTTAAGTGAAAGTCCAAGTGTATGTCGTAGAGCCATTAATTATGAATAAAAGGCAATTTATTTATCAATGCGCACAAATACGAACAATTTGAGTAAATTCGTTTTTTGTGAGGTAATTTTAATTTTTCATGGGCCCAGCTCTTTGTATGTATGGCGCATAGAAACAGACAACTCCAACCAAAAAAGCAATTGTTGACTTTATCGATTTTCTAACCCATAAGAACTATTTAAAAGACCAAATCAATTTTTTTTGTTCAAATTTACATGCTAAACGGAAAAATACAATATAAAGCAATTAATTATTAATTTTTTGATCGTTTCTATCGGAGCTATATGATATAATGGTTAGATTTTCATGAAATTAAAGCAGAAATTCTAAAATAATACAAAATGACTATATCTCAAGTTGGACAAGAAAGGAAGCTAACTTCGGCCACCGAAGTTTGTATACCCTTGCAGAATTTAAACAAAAAATTCAAACCGAAATTCTCAAATAATAATTAGTTGCCAAATCTCAAATTTGATGACAATGGTTTGAAACACGGCTAATCTATGGTTTTTTTTATTTTCCTGATTGTTCCTATGGAAGCTATAGGATATAGTCAGCCGATTTTCATGAAATTAAAATCAAAATTCAGAAATACTAAAATATGGGTAACTATCAAATTTGGTGAAAATTCGTTGAAAACTGAAAAAGTTATGGTTTTTTCTTTTATTTTCCTGATTGTTCCTATGAAAGCTATAGGATATAGTTGTCAGACTTTCATGAAATTAAAATCGAAATTCGGAAATAATATTAAATGACCAAATATCAAATTTGGTGAAAATTCGTTGAAAACTGACTAAGTTCTAATTATACCCTTGCAGGGTATATTAGTTTCAGTCAAAAGTTTGCAACGCAGTGAAGGAAGCATCTCCGACCCTATAAAGTATATATATTCTAGATCAGGATCAACAGCCGAGTCGATCTCGCCATGTCCGTCTGTCCGTCTATCCGAATGAATGAATGAAACTTTGCAGTTAGGCTTCTATATACTCTCACTCGTACATATGTCGGAACGGGCCGGATCGGACGACTATATCATATAGCTGCCAGAGGAACGATCCGAAAAATTTTCAAAAAAAAAGTATAACTTTGTCAGTTATTTGATATTTGCACATTTAGTATTATTTCCGAATTTTGATTTTAATTTCATGAAAATCGGTCGACTATATCCTATAGCTTCCATAGGAACAATCAGGAAAGTAAAAGAAAAACCCATAACTTTGTCAGTTTTCAACATATTTTCACCAAATTTGATAGTTACCCATATTTTAGTATTTCTGAATTTTGATTTTAATTTCATGAAAATCGGCTGACTATATCCTATAGCTTCCATAGGAACAATCAGGAAAATAAAAAAAACCATAGATTAGCCGTGTTTCAAACCATTGTCATCAAATTTGAGATTTGGCAACAAATTATTATTTCAGAATTTCGTTTTTAATTTTTTGTTTAAATTCTGCAAGGGTATACAAACTTCGGTGAGCCGTTTTTTCTTTTATTTTTTCTTTTATTTTCCTGATTGTTCCTATGGAAGCTATAGGATATAGTCAGCCGATTTTCATGAAATTAAAACCGAAATTTGGAAATAATACTTAATGGGCAAATATCAAATTTGGTGAAAATTGGTTGAAAACTGACAAAGTTATAATTTTTTTCGTAGATTTTTCCGATTGTTCCTATGGCAGCTATATGATATAGTCGTCCGATCCGGCCCGTTCCGACATATGTACGAGTGAGAGTATATAGAAGTCTAACTGCAAAGTTTCATTCAGATAGCTTTAACTAATATACCCTGCAAGGGTATAAAAAACTGTTTTGAAAAATCTTACTTAGTTTAGAAGTTATTAATAAATACCACGGAAATGGGCAAATTCCCCATAGTGCACTGCTGAATCGAAGCGTTTTCTATCAAACATTAAGAAACATAATTCTTGTTTCTTTTTGTGTGAAAATTGTAACTGCCCAATTTGCGCAAACTTTCAAAATAAAAAGTTGATGTACTCTATGCAAAATATAAAAAAGGCAATGCAATATTCAGGAAAGCTGTAACTTCGACAAAGCGAAACAGTCTCGATAGCTTCACTGCTTGAATCTCACCACTATCCTCCATTAAGAAAGTTTAGACGGATATCAAGCGTTTAACAAGCGAGCCTATAACCCCCATAAAATTCATGAACTCTGACTCAGGCCTCTTGACCTGTCCTCACAGTATTGTCGAAAACTTTTCCATTCCTAGTCAAAGTACTCAAAGGACTGTAATATTCCAGCGGAATATGTACAGCAAAAATTCTTCTTTCAGGCAGGAAACTATCAAACTAATATGTGAACAGCTTCCGCAATAGAGCTGCGAAAAAATTGAATTAAACACAGATACCATCAATTATTTTTTTTGATCGATTATCAATTTGACTTAGAAAGAATCGATGTATTGTTACCCCCTACACAATAACAATATGTATATACAATATGTATATATATATATACGAGCGTATCCACGGCCGCCCCTCTTGCTCGGTCCGCGCTCAGCCTCTTTTACGGTGCTCAGGACACGGTTTGCAGGTCTGCAGAGTGTCAAAATCCCGCTCTGCCTAAGCTTGGCTAGAATTAAGGTTTTTGGTTCCATGTATAGAGCGAAATAAAGCTGGATCTGCTAGCAGCAGGAGCGCCTACCTACACATTTTGGTCCATCCAGCTGGATATTGGATATTTTTACAGCCCCTAATTACCGGCAGTTCCCGGCGTTGTACTGCCGTCTTCTTCTCGCTGCCGATTTTGAGCTTTTGTCCGAAGGTTAAATTTCGGTCACACTGCTGCAAGATTAATTTTTAGCGTTCACTTCAACTTCGAATTTTCGGACACAACTGCAGTTTGAGCATTTCATACTACTCTTCGCCTCCGAAATCTGTACATTTTCCATTCGTCCCCGTTTTGTGTGCGTCGCTGTTTTCGGACCCCCGTTATTCGTTAACTTGCCTACGGTCGATATGTGCATCCATAAATACGCATACACATAAAGCGTGATAACGCGTGCACATATCTTTTGGTGAAATTACTCCGCGAAAAATTCGCAATAAATAGTGAAGTTGTGTGATGAGAAAAGAAAGGCATATATTATATAATATTGGCCAATCGATGTAAATTGGTTCCTTGCCCGTGCAATTTTTTTATCTTTCCAAGGCATATACAGTCAATATTTTGGGCCTCCGATTCCTGAAACTAATAGAATTAAAAGCGAGAAAAAATAAAGAAACAATAAGCACGGATCTGAAAACAAATCAATACGGCACCCAGTGGTCCCGCTTGTATGGAGACGCGGACAAAAAATACTTCTAGTGGTCATATCGTTATGAAATTAACACCAAAAATCGAAAAAAATATTTTTAGTATACTGCAAAAAAATGGCTGCCATGGGAACGATCGGCTTAAAAACGACATCTAGTAGGAAAAACTTTTTGGTTTTTCAAGATATCATCACCAATCTGTCATATTATGTTTTTGTGTAATTTTATATATCCCTATCAATTTTGGGTAAAATCGGATAACTATATCTTACAGCTCCCATACAAAGGATGGTCCGGCTTGAATGGAGTGAGCGGCCAAAAATACTTTTAGTGGAGATAAAAATTTTAAATTTAAAAATCTTTAAATTTCCATAAACTCTTTATGGTTTACCCCCTTGTTCTCAGCCCCATATCAACATTTTAAGGCGAGATCGCATTGTACCTTTTAATGCTACTCAGCGGCTAGCAAAAACTAGCAGCTAGATTAGCTTCACAACTAAAAGTCTAAGTAACTTTTAGTTCTCATGTAAATTTTAACCAAAATTTGACCCACATTAAAATAATTATTAAAATTAAACGGAACACGCTGAGTTCATGAATATATTTCATTTAAATATTCAATACCTTTCTTTAAAATATTAATTATTCACTTTATGTGTTTTAAAATTGTTTTGATATTTAAAACTTCAAAGACACATTCCATTATTCTCTTTATGTGTTTTAAAATTGTTTTGATATTTAAAACTTCAAAGACACATTGAATTTTGTTGCTCTATGTTTAAGAGTAATTTTTGAAGAGGAAAGCTCGAGCAAAGCAAAAATTCAGTTATATTAATAAAGTTTGAGCTTTTAGAAGATATTTAGCTATAATTTATAATTTTTTTTTTATTTTTTGCCTTGTGGGGAACCACTGTGCATGTGTACTTCCGCCAGCGCTGGAAAGCTACCAAATTGTCTATTCCGCTAAAGGAATCATTGGATATATAATTGCAATGGTTTCCGCAACAAAACTTCACCCAAACAAGTCAATTTGGTACAATCCCAATCTATTTAGCGACAAAGAGGCTCGACGAAATTTTATTTAAACACGGATCCGGTTAATCAGTTTGATGAAGCTGACTGCTGGCGCGAGTGGAATGGATCACTTCCTTAAGCCAGGCATTTGATTCTGGATTTTGCGGAGATCTCGAGCGACCATCGGAGTGAATTTGCAGAGGTTTTCATGGATGTAAAGGTGAAACTAAGCCGAAGTTTGGCTGCTCATCGCAAGTCGCAATTGGCGGCTTCAATTCAACATCTATTGACATCACTAATCGTGCGGATCTTTCTTTTCGATCTAGGAAGCCTCGGTTGCCAAACCTGGAAATTGCTCGGTGTTCTGGAGGGGAGTGCCTTCAATCTGGAAAATCACTCGCAATTAGAATACTGAATTTCGGGTTTTGAGCGACGCGCGTCGGATATTTATTGAGTAGTGGGTGAATTCCAACTAACATACATGAAACTTTAACCTAGCTTGGAGAGCGAATTGGAAGCCCGGAGGAAGAGGGAGAGAGAGAGTGTACGGAGTGTACTTTGAGGGTGTAGGTGGAATTACACTGCCTCTCGAAAACAAGCGCCTTTTGGCGCGAACATTCTCTCTTTCCTTGGCAGACTCGGGATGGGTGGGATAAAATGCCTCGGGAACGTCTGCTTTTGATGTCATCGTATGGAACACAGTAGTTGAAGGACTCGGGATGAGTCGTAACTCGCGTGGAGAACGAGGAAATCCTTTTGATCGGCGCGGAGACGGCCCGTGAAGCATTGGAGGGAATTGGAACACTACCAGAGGAGTTGTTTGGATGCAAAAGAGTGTGGTGCCGACCGTCGCACGTAAACCAGTTGTGGGCGCTTGTGCAATCATGGAGTTGATGACGTCTTGCGAAGAAAATTAAGCACAACTGCTTCCGTTGAATATAAGATGTACGATCGTTTATTGTCATCTGTAGAAAGCGTGGAGATAACCGCAGTGGATGGTTCTCTTTTGAACACAAATCGCATATTTTTGATATTGGAACAATCTTGGTACTAAAGGATTTTAGTACTCGGGGCGACAATTTGGTGGGTGTCTGTTTGGATGGAGCTGAACGTAGGAGGTTGAATAGAATCTATAGATTCTAGAGTTTTATGGCGCTCCATTAGAAAGGAATCCAGATCTTGCCACGTTGGAATTTCGGTTTTATCTGGGATGGATTGCTCCCATTAAGCGAGTCTCAACTTTGGGAGTTTCGTGGAGCACAAATAAACTAGGAGACAATCCCAGTTCTCAGTAGAAAGGCCGGACAGTTTGAGGGCCGTAAGGCCATTGCGGATAGTTTCTTGCAGCTCTTTTAAGGCTGCCGATAATTACAATAATTTTTCCAGTTGGCTGTTCACCAGCGATCGTTGATTTTCGAAACGCTCAGTTAGGTTTTGCCAGACTGAGCGGAAACCATCATTGATGAGAGGTTAATTGGAAACTATGGAATGAGCTTCCCCACTTGTCTTGGCATTTAGTGTGAGGAACCTGCCGGCTCCGCACAAATAATAATGGAAATGACAAATAACACAATAAATAACAAATAATATTGTAAATAATAGTCGTAATCAGATGTACATATTAAGACTAGATTAAGCTAGACATAAATAGATTTAACGCTACGAAATCTGTCATAAAACTAAAACTAAAACTTAAGTTAAATCGTAATCGTAATCGAACGGCTGTGTTTCTACATCGCTCCTCATTTGATTTCCTTAAAAACAACGAAATAGCAAATAAACAAACATTTATCTCGTGTGAATAGTAACATAAACTTGTTCGCACAATAAAAAAGATTTGCGTTTGAGGTTTCTAAGCCAAACTTTAACAAAATTCTGATTTAAAATTGTAAACAACGCTGTGCGTTTGTGTGTGCATAAAAGTCTGTGACTCTAAACTTTCGAACTCTTTCTTCGAAATTTTACACACACATAAGCCGTTTTCACACTGCGAACTAATACAACGGATCAGCTACACTGAAGATAAAAACACTCACATCCCAAACATGTCGACGTCATCCAACAAGCGCCTTCGCAAAGACACTGGAGCTACACATGAGCGCCTGTCTGATGCCCCATCAACACAACTACTGGACCTAATGAAGTTGCGCTTCCAGGAGCAGACTGAAGCAATTGCGGACCTTGTGAGGGAAGCGGAGAAGCGCATCCTCAAAAGTGTCTCGGAACGCCTGGATTCCATAGCGGGTGAGGTAAAAAAGATAGGCGACAGGGTGTCCAACCTGGAGCGGGATGCTATTGATCTGCGCTCGCAACGGGACCAACTAGCCGAGCGCGTTGAACACCTGCACCGGGAGGTCGCGGACATGCGTTCAATGGGAGAGAGAGTGGGAAGCGAGGAGGCAAAACTGGCTGCCCAAGACGGTGCCAATAATGCGTTCGACCTTCGCATCCATGGGGTGCCCTACGTGGAAGGGGAAAATCTGCGAGCACTCTTTCATCACCTTTGTTTCTCACTCCAAATGACTCCGCCGCCACGAGTACGGGACATCTTCCGTGCCCGTAAAACACAAAAAACAAATGTAGACCCGGTGATCATTGTAAAAATGGAAAGCGTGCGAGAAAAAATCACGGTGCTAAGAGTAATCGCGGCATATCGGAGGGAAGCAAAAACGCAACTGACTTTAAAGCTTCTTGGCTATAGTTCTGATGCGTTGGTATACGTCAATGAGCAGTTGCGAAGAGAAAATTACTTAATCTTTAAAGAGTCAATGCGACTGAAAAAGTCTAAGATCCTAAGCGCTGTATTTACTCGCCGTGGTCTTGTGCATGTCTGATGCAGTGGGTGTGAGAGAATACAGTGCATAGAGAATATGGATGAGCTGGAAAAACTTTTGGCTCCCCCGCTCTCTTCATCGATGAACGCTAATGTCGAACCTGCTGCCTCGGAGAGCTTTCGCTCTTAAATATATATGTATTTGTATTCTGTATTGTAATTTTAAGTATTTAGGTTATTTTTGGTTTTTGTATATTAATGTAATTTCTTCTGCCGAGTTTGCGATCCTAATATGCTATTCACTAATTAATGGCGGATAACAGAGTAGGTTCCACTGTTGATAGCATGATAAAAATACTTAGTAATTATAAAAGGGGTCTTAAAATTGTTCACACAAATGCACAGAGCCTATACAAGAAAATGGATGAGTTCAGGTTAATTTTTGTTCAGTCTAATGTTGATGTAGTATGTGTATCTGAGACTTGGTTCACGTCTGATTTGTCTGATTTATTATTCGCTTGTGATGGTTATGTGTTGTTTCGATCAGATCGTGCTAATCATGCTGGTGGTGTCGCTGTATTTGTTAAGTGTACACTTAATTGCAGGATTAAATGTAAACAACCAAGAGATAGTGAAATAGAGTATATATTTTTGGAAGTATCGAATAAATTTATGAGAAATAAAGTCCTAGTTGGCTGCATATACCGTCCAAATCGCACAATAGGCTGTGATCCTCTGATGGAGACCATAAGTGAGTTGACTGCTTCGTACGAAGATGTTATTATTGCCGGAGATTTTAACAGCAACATTTTATGTGAGAACCATCTACTAGATAGCTTTGAGGCTTTTGGGCTGTACGCTGCGAATAAAACTACGCCAACACATTTTAGTAAGTTCTGTGATACTTTACTTGACTTATTTTTTATTAATGACACTAGAAAGATTCTACATTATGACTAGGTTTCTGCATCAGCTTTCTCTAAACATGATCTCATTTTTTTAACCTGTGATATCACCCTTGACTTTACTGACAAATCAATTAGTTATAGAGATTATAAGAATATTAACTACATGGAACTTCAAGCTGAATATGCTACTTGTGATTGGTTTTCAATCTATCAATGTCCGAGTGTCGACTCCCAATTAAATATATTTAATAATAATGTGCAGTATATTTTTAACAATTGCGTTCCAATCAAATCTAAAATAATAAAGCCGAGACAAAACCTCTGGTTTAACAATGAATTAAAAAAACAACTATACCTGCGGGATGTCGCATATTTTAAATGGAAGCGGTATAAGACCCAGCATTTTAGTGAGCAGTATAGGATGGCAAGATCTCTTGCCGCACAAATGATTAAGGAAGCTAAGTGTGAATTTTTTAAGTCGAAATTTGAAAACAATACCTCAATTAGAAAAACGTGGAAAGACATAAACAACTTAGGAATAGGGAAGTGTAGGCAAAGTGTTGATCAAAATGTTGATGTTGAGGAACTCTGTCAATCTTTTTCCAAACTCGATGTACCTGAAGCAACTTCTAACCATTACCTGAATAATTCAACTTACTGTGATAATAATTTTAGCTTTGTGTGCGTCGATCAATTTGCCGTTTTACAGGGAATTCTTAAAATAAAATCAAATGCGGAAGGTTTAGATAATGTTAACCCCAAATTTCTAAAAATTTTACTACCCTTACTCCTCCCACATATTACCCACATATTCAATACTGCAATAACCACGTCCACGTTCCCGTCTACAAAAAGCTAAAATAATCCCAGTACTAAAACCGAATAAAGATTACAGGCCCATTTCTATCCTGCCATTCTTAGCTAAGGTTCTTGAGAATGTAATGGCGATACAAATCCAAAATTTCCTGGAAAATAACTCATTATTATCTGATAGACAATCTGGGCTTAGCCAAAAAAAGGAGTTGTGTTAGTGCAATAACGAATATCGTTGAAGACATTCAATCTTCAAGTTGCAGCTCGTAGAGGCAGCAGCACTACAGATATAGTAGGTGACATGGAAACAAACACGGCCAGGCGGGACATTTTTCCGAGGAAACCCGAGATGACAGCGGCAACTATGGCTGAAAAGTTTCGGAATTTGGGACAACGGACCCGATCACGTTTATCCAGCACCTCGAGGAACGAGCCACCGCTTACGAAGTCAACGTAGGAAGAATGCCACAGGTCATCCCGGGTCTCTTGACAGATACGGCGAACACTGGTTTAGGACCAGCCAGCTACTGGGAAATCCTGGATAAATTTCAAGAAGGCGTTTCTTGACTTTTTCTTCCCACCGAAATAATTTAATTGTATTAATAAAAGTAGAAAAATATAAGCATTCAATTAGAATACATCTTCTCACAATTGCCGGCCGGACTGTCGATGACGTGAGAAAAAACATTGGCTTGCGCTACTGTTGCGATGCCAGTCGTGACGTTGAAAGGGAAATGATGTCTTTCATGCGGCAAACCAAGGACAGTTTTAAGGAGCTATTATCGAGTTTCAACAAAACTCATAACATCTTCTAGCGCTTCATAAGCAATTTTAAAGACTTACGCTATTAAATGAGTCTCCTAGGCGCAAAAAAACTGCAACTGTAGTGCAGCATGGTGACGGATCCCTACAGCCCGCGGCGAGCTCCCAACAGCAGCAACCCACGGCACAGCCCTCGATCACTGAATTAAATCCCAGAATTCTGAGATCGAGTACTAGGAAAGAGTCGGTATCTGAAGGTGCGGGGGACTGAGCGTTCCCCCGTTAACTTCTTTTTCGTCCACTATGGGAGCTCAAACTCGGACCCCCATAACCCCATAAATATATCCCCCCAGAGATTACCGGCCTACAATTGCACGGCAGGCACTCAGTCTGTCTTGCCACAAGCCCTCATTGCAATCCCACCTACGAAACAGATATTTGTTTCGCGGCTCTCCCCTGGTCAAACATCGGAAGATGTCATTGCCTTTATACGAGGCAAAGTCAGAGCTGAAAATTTAAAATTAAATTCAAATTTTCTTATGCTAGGGATATTTCATCTTTCAAAATATATGTCCCAAATGAATTCTTTGGCACGATATGCTCAACCAAATTTTGGCCTGAGTATGTTGTCGTCAAAGAATATGAAGCTAAGAAAAAGAAACGGCCTGTGGGTATAACTCTTCCCAAGCCCGATCTGACCACTGTGCCCTCTACATCCTCCAACTCTGCCTAAAAAAAACTAAATACTTCGCTGTTAATCTCCTATCAGAATGCATAAACTATATTCTGATAGTCTTGCATTTACCTCCCATGTTATTGTGTTCACAGAAACCTGGCTAAAGCCGGAGATTCTTAGCTCTGAAGTTTTCCCAGCTGCGTTTACGATTTATCGGCTAGATCGGTCTATCAGGCGCGGGGGTGGGGTCCTCATAGCGGTCAACTCCACTCTCACGTCAGAATTATTAACTTTCGAGGAAAGCAACGAAGTTGAATTCAAGCGCTTGCTTGATCTTTGTTTTGTCTCAGACCCGGCGAGTGTTAGTTTAGCGAGGGTGGCGCCTCTGACGCAACCGGAAGATCCCTTTCGATGTGACACTCGACATTGGTACTGATATACAGAAAATACCTGATAGACCTGCTGCCGTGGACATTTTTTACAATGCGATGAATTCATCCTTCTCTGAATGTGTTCCGTTATTTTATCCCTCTACTTCAAATAAACCACCTTGGCTTACTAAAGAATTGAGTCGCTTGAAAAATGTAAAGTCAAGGCTGTACACGAAATTTAAAAAAACCGGTTCTAGTTCTGACCTCTCTAACTATATATCGACTCGGTCAAACTTCACTGTACTGAACGCACAGTGTTACAAAAACTATTTGACTCGTTGCAGGGTCCAATTTTCTCAGGATCCTAAACAGTTTTATAATTTTGTTAATACTAAACGTAAGGCGGTAACTCATCCTTCATCGATTTCTTTTGAAAATGAAACTGTAAAGGGCGATGAAGCAATTGCCGATCTTTTTGCCCAGTTCTTTCAAACTACATACTCTACTTCCACTGCCCCAAATCAGACTTATTCTTATAGCATGCCCAGATCGAACCTAATTTTCTGTCCATGCTTAAACGAAAGTTCTCTCCTTGTAGATCTTCATCGTGTAAAGCCAGTTTATTTGCCAGGTCCCGATGGAATACCGGGCTCTGTGCTTAGGTATTGTGCCGATGCCCTGTGCTCTCCCCTCCTGAAATTGTTCACCTTATCCTTAGAAACCTCGCATTTTCCCCTTATTTGGAAGGAATCATTCATTATTCCTCTCCACAAAAAAGGTAACAAATCGGAGGCCAAAAAAAAAATATATATATTTTCCCTAAAACTTTTATTAACTTAAATAACTAAAACTTTAAAACCCATTTTAAATCATTAAAGTCTGACTTTTCTAGCAAACATTTGACCACTTTGAAAAGCAATTTTGTTGTGACGAAAACCAAACAAACTCCATTGCGCTGCAAAGAAGTAACATTTGGTTTCCTCTTTGCATTCTTTTTTTGAATGGCTCATTAGTTTTTTAGACAAAAGGAGTTTACCATAAATAAATAAATAAATAAATAAATAAATTTGCACATTTTAGAAATAATTTGGCTACTTTTCGCACACGTTCGGAAATTTTTTTTTGACCGTTGGGCGCAACCATCGTACGCTGGAACAGTCGACCGCCTTGGCAGTCAACTACGAGGTCACACGTGATCGAGACACAGGAAGTCATGCGAGAATGCAGGCCGAACGGCAGCCGCCGCCGAGAATAATGGGCCAAGGTTGGCCGTCATATCCAGAAGCACCGCCAATGACTCGCCATAATGTTGCGCGATCACTTGTACGAGCACCAGTACCAGCTTCTGCAGTCTCAGAATCTGTTTTTAGGGCAGGAAATGTGGCCAGGGTGCCAAAATTTCAGGTTAGCTTGCTGGAATTGTTCGCAGGAGGGGCGTTTTCAATACGAATGCCGCAATCCCAAAGTTATTTTCTGCTGGGAGTGTGGTCGCCGAGGCAGGTAATTGCAAGGATAAATTCATGGAATTAGGAGATGTATTCCAGGTCCAAGCTAGCAGAAACATCGCGAAGGTACAGATTGAGGGACAGATATTCAACGCAACCATAGACACCGGAGCCAGCAGGAGTTTCGTGAGAAAAAGAGTCGTTCAACAAATGGAAACACCACATAACGTACGGTCGGTACGCCCACAAGCTAGCCTGGCCGAAGGCTCACGCAGGGAAATAACCCAGTCACTGGTAGCAACAGTCCAGCTGGACCAACGTTGGATCGAATTTCCACTCTTAGTTTTACCGTCAAACATAGAAGATGTACTGTTAGGCATGGACTACTCTGGGGAGTGTCCTCAACTCTTCAATGTGGCCGCGTTTCACTTCAGCTTAACCCTCTTCTTGTAGCCAGTACTAAGAATGATTTAGTTTCGCCCACCCCCTTTTGATAAATTTCCCCGAAGCCGATCGGCAACGTTGAAACAGCAGTAGCAAAGTCAACGAGCAATGATCCAGGGCGCAGAATGCCAGATGCGCCGACCAACAGTATTTTAGGACCTCGATAAGAAACAGCGGTGCGGAATAATCCATTTCGACGGAACAAGGATGCGAGTGCAACCAAGACAGGGGAAGAATCGCTGGTGCCTACCCCAGCTAAACTAGGGTATAGAGCTGACGCTGGAGGAGCCCTTGCGGTTATCAGGGAGACCATAGAGCAGGAAGCCATAGAACCATGGGTTACCGAATTTCTACAGGAAGAACTGGCCAAATTCGAGGGATTGACCGGAGTGTCACATATCGCCGAGCACTCAATCACAATGCAGGATGACAAACCAATTAAGCAGAGGTATTTTCCCAAGAATCCCGCGATGTAAAGGATTATTGATGAACAAATCGACGACCTGTTAAGCAACGACTGCATAGAGCCTTCAAGAAGTCCCCACAGCGCGCCGATTCTACTCTTCGGCAAGAAATCGAGAGAGATGAGGTTGTGTTTTGATTTTCGGTAACTGAAGTCCCATTCTATTCTAGATGCATATTCGCTTCCAAAAATAACCCACATCTTGGAGCGTCTGTACCACGCAAATTACATCTCGACTCCTGACCTGAAAAGCGGATATTGGCAGATCCTCATGGACAAGAACAGTCGCGATGCACTGCTTTTATAGTACCCGGGAGAAAAGCAGTTTCTTTTAGCGCAGCCTGGTATACTTAGGGCATGTCATCAGTGAGAAGAGAATCCACACCGATCCCGAAAAGATTCCGGCAGTACGGCAACTGAGTCCGCCCACAACCAAAGAGGACAGTAGGTTTGTACCCAACTTCGCCAGTATAGTGCAGCCCATGTCTCTGTTGCTGAAAAAAGGAAAAAAAAATGGCAATGGCAGCAGGATGCGTTTGAAGAATTGAAGAGGAAGCTCACGGAGGCCCCTGTGCTCGCCTGCCCCGATTTCAACGAGACGTTTGCCCTGCAAACCGACGCCAGCGACATAGGTCTAGGTTTTAACTCAGAAGATCCAGGGGAAGAACGCGTCATTACATTCGCAAGCCGACGTCTCATTGCAGCTGAAGAGAACTATTTAGCTACCGAGAAGAAATGTCTGGCCATTATGTGGTCCATCCGGAAGCTTAGATGCTACTTAGAAGTATAGCCCCTGGAGGTACTGCAGATGATTCAGGAATCCACCCGGTTGCACCTGGCATCAGCGAATGAAGAAACTCGTTCTGGCCAAACTTGAAGAAACTTGAAAACGACGAAGACTCCGTGTTCTGGAAACTATGTGTGGCCAAAGAACACCGGCAGCGAGTACTGTCGGAATGTCATGACCAGCCCACGGCAGGACATCTCGGCATCAGGAAAACAACCACCTGGGTCGCCCAGAGGTATAACTGGCCGGGACTCTTTCGAGACGTAGCCAGGTATGTTCGCAAATGCGACTCTTGCCAAAGCTTGAACGTAAGCCAGATTAAGCCAACGGGTAAGATGTTTACCAGGCAGATCAGTGAGCCTTTTGACACTGTCTACGCGGATTTCATTGGGCCCCTTCCGCGGTCCAAAAGCGGGAACAGCATTCTTCTCGTATTTTTTGACGCATTTTCGAAATGGGTTGAGTTGGTGCCCTTAAGAAAAGCCACTTCTGCGCATCTGGAAAAAACCTTTCGCTAGAGGATTTTGAATCATTTTGGGATGCCACGCACCTTAGGTTGCGATAACGGGACCCAATTTACGAGTCGGTCCTTCAAAGCTTTCTGCAAACAGGCGGGAATGAAAATCCAGCATACAGCACCCTATACACCGCAGCAAAACCCGACAGAGATAGCCAATCGCACCATTAAAACTATGGTCGCGCAGTATATCGAGGATAAGCAGACGACGTCGTACGAACTTCTACCCGAGTTGAACCTGGCCATAAATAGCATCGTCTCGGATTCCACCGGGTTCAGCCCGGCTTTCATCATTCAAGGCAAAGAACCAAGACTCCCAGGGGCCTTTTATGATGAAGTCACCCCGGGACCAAGCCATGTTCCGAGTTCGCCCGTGGCGCTTCGCTGGAGCAGAGGAAGCTCTATGATCTGCGACGACTCGAATGGAGAGCCACAGTATAATCGCAGGGGTTCGTAAAGCAGCATCACTTGTCAAAATCGGTGGATCGCTTTGCCGCAAAGCTAGCACCTACATAAGTATGAGGGACCATACAAGGTTATCAAGTTTATCTCGCCTAACATAGTACGCCTGCAACACACTCAGAGTAAGCACCGAAAAACTGCATCACTTGGAGATCTGAAGGAAGCAGTCACCGATCCAGAAGCTCAGAATTTGGTACCCGGAAGGCAGGACAACACAGAGAACGGCAAGATGACGTAGAACATTAAGCCGTCGAGTGACGCTAAAATCAAGAACCCCGCACCAAGGCGGCACAGCATCGAGAAAACCAAGCCACGAGAGCATTTGGCCGTCCAGTGACGATAAATCCTTTCCAAGGCAAGTGCCAGATCGGAACACTGTGACAGGAGCCAAGACTGAGTCAGTGGGGGATACTTGCCGGAGGGTGTGCCTTCCCAACGTCCCCACCCTTCTAAGGGGGAAACTCAATGCTCCCAGTGCCTGCATTATGTAACTCCCCTAAACTAATAACTAACTACGACTAAAAACCCTATAGGTAGCCCTTTAATCACATTGAGGCTAATACCTTGTTTCCCCACTGCTATGGCTTCAAAAGACTTCCCCCCGGTATGCCACCCGACCGGGCGAAGACGGACTCAGTGGAGACCACATTATTCAAATGGCCGCCAGCGCGTATATGCCCCACATGTGGCGAGTCGAGAGCGGCGGGCCAATTACCCTCTTAGAAGGACTCGACCCTAACGGGGTCCTCCTGGAATATACCGAGGATAAAGACGAGGACGGCGACCGTCAAGCCACACCCACTCCGCCCTAGCTGATTATCATCTCGGACGAAGCTGAGCCGCCGCCGACAGTCACTGCCGGAAGAGCCGGAAAAGGAAGCCTGGATGCCGAGGACGACAGCCTGTCGTGGGAGGTGAGCAGCATGGAACCACCTTCGCCCCTGGAATCCAGCCAGCCTACTCGGACGCCCATTAACCAGACCCGGGAGCGATGACATCGGCGCTCGGACAAACCTGAAGCAGCCGTGGGTACGCATTCCCCTGTGCCCACAGCGAGGACAGGCCCACCAGGACCACAGAGTGAGGGCTACGCAGGTCTGGGCCGAAGCGTGGATCAAGGATGTGGACGAGGACGATGTGATGCCAGTCCTGGCCCTCTGCGACTCACAACCGGGCCAGGCAGACGGCCTCGAGCTGCAGACAGCAGCAGCGTCTCGGACGCCCCCCGAGGCCATCAACAGCCTCCAAACCGCCACCGCGGCCAGCAGCAGCGTCTCGGACGCCCCCGAGGCCATCAACAGCCTGCAAGCTACCGCAAATTTCAAGACCCGCGACGATGTTCTTAAGCGTCAGAGCGACGAAATGCAAATAATGCAAAAAATTTGCGCGGAAACTTTAATTTTAGCTGTTCAAAAATTATTAATAAAAACTAATTGTTATGAAACAATATAAAACAAGAAAGGAAGCTAACTTCGGCTCACCGAAGTTTGTATACCCTTGCAGAGTTTAAACAAAAAATTAACAAGAAAGGAAGCTAACTTCGGCTCACCGAAGTTTGTATACCCTTGCAGAGTTTAAACAAAAAATTAAAAACGAAATTCTGAAATAATAATTTGTTGCCAAATCTCAATGGCAATGGTTTGAAACACGGCTAAGCTATGGTTTTTTTTATTTACCTGATTGTTCCTATGGAAGCTATAGGATATAGTCAGCCGATTTTCATGAAATTAAAATCAAAATTCAGAAATACTAAAATATGGCTAAATATCAAATTTGGTGAAAATATGTTGAAATCTGACAAAGTTATGGTTTTTTCTTTTATTTTCCTGATTGTTCCTATGAAAGCTATAGGATATAGTCAGCCGATTTTCATGAAATTAAAACCGAAATTCGGAAATAATACTAAATGGGCAAATATCAAATTTGGTGCAAATTGGTTGAAAACTGACAAAGTTATAATTTTCCTGATTGTTCCTTTGGAAGCTATAGGATATAGTCAGCCGATTTTCATGAAATTAAAGTCGAAATTCGGAAATAATACTAAATGGGCAAATATCAAATTTGGTGCCAATTGGTTGAAAACTGACAAAGTTATAATTTTTTTTTTTTAATTTTTCGGATCGTTCCTCTGGCAGCTATATGATATAGTCGTCCGATCCGGCCCGTTCCGACATATGTACGAGTGAGAGTATATAGAAGCCTAACTGCAAAGTTTCTTTCCGATAGCTTTAAAACTGAGGGACTAGTTTGCGTAGAAACGGACAGACGGACATGGCTAGATCGACTCGGCTGTTGATCCTGATTAAGAATATATATACTTTATGGGGTCGGAGATGCTTTCTTCACTGCGTTGCAAACTTTTGACTGAAACTAATATACCCTGCAAGGGTATAAATATATAAAATCTAATTTTTAGAAGCTGCAGCAAAAGCTAAATCGAAAAATTTAAAGGATACGTATAGAATTGCAAAATCTATCATGTCTACCATCAGGATCCGAAGCTCAAACATGTAATGTTAAATGACCTTACATGGTCATTTTGTCTTTTAAAAAAGACAATTGCTCCAGATCCGACTGAGGGCAATATGCAATTTGTCATTCAGTGCGTGGCCACCTCACTCAAAGCGGCCGCTTATTAACATCGCTTGAGAAAGCGTCGCTCAGTCGCTCATCGCTCAATGCGTGGCCGAAGCCTAAGGTGAAGGAGGCCCCAGCAGCGACACCTCCTCTGCGACGCCAATCACCAGAAAAGGACTGGCTTCGATTGCCGCGACAATGACGCGTCCGTGGAGTAGGGGACCGCCTTTCACGTTCGTTGGAACGTGCCGGCTCCGCACAAATAACAAAGAATAATCGTAATCAGATGTACATATTAAGACTAGATTTAGCTAGAAATAAATAGATTTAACGCAACGAAAACTGTCATAAAACTAAAACTAACAAGATGGACATACAGTCGGGTGTCCCGACAGTAGAATACCATGTACCATTACAAGGCGCGTGCCAAAATTATATAAAAGACAGAGAATAATAAGGCAAAAAACTAAAAAAGGAGACAAATTTACATATAATGCAAATGTCTTCCGATTAAATGGCAAAGACGATAGCTTAGTGGGTAAAGATGCGCGCTTGTTTTTGTAAGCAATTAGCTTGGGTTCAAATCAACCGGAAGGCATAAAAAACTTTTTTTATTTTCAAAAATGCTTGATTTTTTTTCTTATTATTAAGTACTGAACTTTTTTGATTTGCAGGAAAAAATTAAAAAAAAAAAATTTGCTAAAAATAAAAAAGTCTTCACTCGTCGGGGATTCGAACCCGTGACAACTAACATTTCGAAAAGACTTCAGCTTAGCCAGCTGCACCACCAACCAACTCAAAAGAAGTAGTCTTTTTTTTCATAATAATGTGAACATAACTATAATGTTTAATGAACATTTTGATTTATTTCGAGCCCTCTGCCTGAGCTGCCTCTTGTATAGCCTATATAAAAAGCATATATCTCCGGTATTTAAAGCACGATCGCAATAAAATTTGGACAATCTGAGTATTTGGATAAACTAAAACAAGCTTTTCAATATGGTTTATATAACTTTATAAATTTAGGAGATATACGTTTTTTTCAAATAGCTCCTCCAAAATGGGGAGCAGCAAAAATTGAAAACAAACTTCATCTGCGTGCAGATCTAGACGTTCATACAAACAGACGGACGGACAGACGGACATGGCTATATCGACTCTTTTATTGGTCCGGACCAATATTTAGGTAACTTTTGGAGGTCTGCTACGTCTCCTGCCTGTTACAGAAAAACGCACTCGCACAAAACTATAATACCTTTGTACCTTTGGTACATGGTATAAAAACTCAACGCACACGGACACACACACAGGCGCATCAATGAAATTCACCACGAGCATCGGGCACATGACCCAAATTAAGTATGCAAGAGGGAGAGAGAAAGGACACCATCACGCCATACAATCAACTCCCGAAAATTGGCACGCGCCCTAAAGAAGTAACGAGAGGAAATGATGTCAGAAGCTTCTGGAAGTTTCGAAAGCCAGCCACGAGAAACTTCGGATCGAAAAGTGAGGGGAGTTGCAAGTGAGACGTCGAGTGACGTTGACCTACATTTTCGGGACACAGGAGCTGGCGAGTGCCTCTCCTATAAAACTAAAACCGGGAAAGAAAACCGACGTCACCAATCGCGAAAACAAGTGAACAAGGAAAATTTGAAAAGAAATCCAGCCGGAGAGTGACGGCTGACGCAGGAAGGGATAACAGGAGACAACGAGGGACTTGTGCCGGCCCAGAACCAGCGGAGGAGCACCCATCAGACAGACGCGTTTTTTTTTTGTATTCACAGTTTAATACCTTACATTACAATTACATTTACACCTACAATTACGACTACAATTCCAAGAACAATAAAGAAATAAATGGAGTAAAAGGGAGGAAAAGGGGTACTTTTATCCTTATTCCTGCAGCTCATTCCGTCTACGCTCCAGGACCCCCAGCCTCTTCATTACCGTTGCCGTGAAGGTTGCTGCCGGCTCCCACACTAACCGGTCGTCCGTTGATGGCGCACCCGGCAACCGTGGCCGAACCGCTTCAGGTACTGACGGAAGCATCCTTAGCCACTGTGTAAGGTAGTAGTCAACCATCCCATGGGATCGTTCCACCCAGCGAGTAATATTTGGTATGAGGGCACGCGTCCAGCGGCCCTTGGCCGAGGAGTCCCAGCTGGACTGCCACCTCTCCAAGCTTTTTCTCCTGGCCGCTGTCTTCCGCTCGGCCCTGGTCTGCTGCTCCGATCCACTGGTCGTCGGGGCAACGGCTGTCTCCTTCCGCTCCCATACCAGCTCTGTAAGCGGCACATGTTCCGCGATGAACAGCACCGCGTCCTCCAAGATGGTCCGGAACTCTGATGCTATCCTGACGGCGCATAGCCGTCGCTTCCACCCCCCGCTTGTAGGTCTTAACCGTTACCACCGGTTATCACCGATGATAGCAGCATCCTCGTCGCCTGCTTGGGCCCTCTCCTGTTGAGAAGCATCCTGGATAGCGCTCCTGCGGTCCCGCTAGCCTTCTTGTGCGCATACTCCAGGTGCTCCTTGAACGACAGGCGCGTTTCGACGAAGACTCACAGGTACTTGATGGCCCACTGCGACCGGATTGTGGTCCCTCCGATCCGCATGCTGGTTGTCTTCACCACCTTCCGGCTCGATATCAGAACAGCCTCAGTTTTGTGCGCCGCCAGCTCCAGTCCTGCGACCGCTAGACTACGGCCTGTATAGCTAGCTCCTTGGCTACCACCACTATAGCCACGTCGTCGGCAAAACCCAACAGAGTGGTGTTGGCAGGCATCGGCAGCCGTAGGACTCCGTCGTACATGAAATTCCAGAGCAGGGGTCCCAGAACGGAGCCCTGCGGGACTCCGGCTGAGAATTTGTGTGCCGTAAAACCCAGACTCGTTTCCGGGAGGAACACCCTGTTGCTGAAATAGCTGTGCGCTATCTTCAGCAGATATCCCGGAACGTTGAAGTTCCTAAGGGATTTTAGCGTTCTGCCCCAGTCTGCCGAGTTGAACGCAATCTTAATGTCCACCAGGCAGTACGACTTCGTCCCTCCTTTCCATCTAGTGCCTGCGATGGCCTTCTCGGCAACCTTCACGACCCTCGAGATGGCGTCCAATGTGGACTTCCTCTTAGTGAAGCCATATTGCTCCGGGGAGAGCAGCTGGTGGCCTCTCCCCGGAGCACACCTTTTGACCACCATCTTGTATGCTCCTCCCCATGGCTCCTCGTCGGCGGCATCGCCCAACATCAGAAAGCACTCCCTTTGGCTGTTGCTGATGGCGGTCTTTAGCTCCCTCTTTGCCGATTTTTAGGGGTCGCTGCATATGGGGAGGCGTGGGGTGCCTCTTGCGCGCTACATCGGCCTTCTGGTGCGGTGCGCGGTGCGACGCAGCTCCGCAATCTCCTCGCTCCACCAGTACACCGGCGAGTGGTGCCTCCGGAACGGCTTCCTTTGGAGCATGCTCTGCAGGCGCCTTCCACTGCCTCTGCCAGCTTTTCGGCCAGCGAATTTGCCCCATCGGCCTCGTCAGCCGAGAAGCCCTCAAGGCGCTTGCAAAGACCCGCGGTCTGAAAGTGTCCTGGCGGAACGCCTTCTTAGGCTCCATAGCGCTTGGCGCGCTGCTGGCGAACGTGAGGTGGATTTCCGACCTGGCTCCCGCCCTGCTGAAGGTGTGCCGGGATCCTTCGTTCAGCAGGACCACGTCCAAAGAGGCGATGGACTCCAGCACTGCTCGGCCTCTGGCGTTGGCTCGAGGGGAGCCCCATTCAACCGCCCAGGCGTTAAAGTCGCCCCGACTACCACCCGGCTTCGACCCCGCTAGTCGCAGCTCAGCTCATCCAGGATCCTGCCGAAGGACTCGAGCGAGAGACTTGGTTCCAGGTAGCAGCTATACAGCCAGATGCCACCCACATTGGCTCTCACAAAGCCCTCAGCTGCTCTTACTTCGCGCATCTCCGGCGCCTCCTCTTCGCAGAGCCACAGGGCCGCTCTGCCCGTGCTGTCGGTGACCCAGCCACGGCCGCTACCAATCCTGTATGGCTCGCTGAGGATTGCCACCTCCGAGCCTAGCTCGCGCACCGTCTGCGGCAGGAGATCCTGCGCTGCTCTGCAGTGATTCAGATTGAGCTGAATCAACTGCATCTGGGCCTGTGGGTTTCGCTACCGCTTTTGGAGGCTGTGCAGTCTGTGCCTCCGTCCTGGTGCCTCGTCTCCTTCCTTCCGGCCGCAGAGCAGGACGCGTGCTTGTGTGTGTGTGTGCGTGGAGTGAGACGGGTGAGTGTTGCTAGTGAAACCGCAACGAGTGGCCAGCGAGTGCTTAGAGTAGATTTAACCTCAAACTTTGCCAGACCCAGTGCGAATGTGGCACAAAACCTAACCTAAATTAAATCCGCACATTCTAACCCAAAGTAACATGTCTCTGAGGGAAAATGGTGTACAAATAAAAAAAAGAAGTTTTGAAATGACGCTGAGAAAAATTTTACTGAAGAAATGAATGAAATATATATGAAATAATTATATGTTTATACCCAACTTAGACACGGAAGCCCCATGTTAAGAAAAAAAATATAAACCTTTTTCTTTACACCCCGAAAGTTGTCCGAGGCTAGGCTCAGCCGGCTTTACAGCCTGGGCCGCGAGTGCGGACGACTGAATATGCAATCTATGGTGACGACTCTCTCGGAGAGTGCAGGTGGCGACTCCATCTGGCAGATGCAGAACCTCTAACTTGTCTCCTTGTCAATCCCTCTTGGTCTCCTCGCGGCAAGTGCCATGAGCCAGACCCAGTACCGCGGATCCCCTTCGCTATTTTGCCAACACCAAACGAAAACAGTTCTCCTACTTGGTAACCCAGTAGCTGACACTCCATCTCACGTCAGCCCACTGTCCATCGAAGACCCACTGTCCTGTCTTAAATTATAAATAAATTTTTTGTGTCGTGACTGAGCTTTATCCCTTTGAACTACTTCACATTAGATAGAATAACTTTTTGACAGGGGTCTGCGCAGGATTATCTATATAGACCGCTGTGAGAAGGTCTCGAAAAGTCGGCCAGCGAAGATAATAGCCCGAGAAAACTTCCGTATTGTTTATATATAGAAATATATTATTTCGAATTGTTTACAAATGAATTTGGGATTTTGGAACCAATCGGAAACGGAATTCATTTACTGAATATATTGTACATTTTATTGGTTATATGCGGAAGTATGCGAAAACTCAATAATTCAGCTCAGCAAAAGAACATATAAGGTCAACTAATACGGAAAAGGAAGCGCATGCAAGATTCCAACTGAATTAGTTAGATGGAAATATATATAACAAAATAATTCAATAATTATTTTATGTGGGTGGACTTATGTGGTGCCTGTATTAGTCGCGGTTTGCAGACAAAATGTGTGTGTGAATATGTTTGTGCATTCGCCGTTTGCTAATGCTGAATAGCAGAGATAAAAAGTGACGAAAAAAAATTGCACAAGTTCGAAGCGTCGACTTGCCGACGGTTAAACCTGTAAATATGTATGTTTATATGCGTATGCTTGGATTTAGCTCAGCTTAGGATAGTGCGACGGGGAGTCGCTAAATATACGTATGTAAATTAAGTCGGTGGTTTTGTGCCAACTCTTGTAATTACACTTGTGGTTATGTATTTATGAGGAAATTTGTTTGTTTATATAGGAGTTGGATATAAGGATATTCGTTGTGGCAGTTATTTATTTTGGAAAATTTCTAGTAAATATATATACAAATAAATGTTTTGGAAACGGTGTGGACTGTACCGAGTGTGTAAATAAATTCAAGCGCTGAAACACAGTGCACGAAAAGAAATTAAGCATGAACTACGTGGTGAAGTTTCACTGTGGCTTTTGCCTTTATTTAAACACACACTTTTAAATTTCTGAACTCACACAAGTTATATCGAAATTCGGTGTTTTTATTTAAATTAATTATTTTTGTGTGAATATTTTTGTATATACTTACGTACATTTTGTAAACAAATTTAGCCGAATGTTTGTATATCACTGGAGTGGACTGTATTGGACATAATGGTATATGCAAGTGTAAATAAATGCAAGCGGAACACAATGAAAAAGTTAACTGGCTTGTGTATCCGGTTCTGTAGGACCATGTTCTGGGGGATGTTCATTCTGGAAAATCATTCGCAATAAGAATTCTGAATATCTTCCGGCGTGGCTCTGGAAACCAGACGTTCGCTTGAACCCTCGAATGCTAATTTTAAACAAGAAAGGAAGCTAACTTCGGCTCACCGAAGTTTGTATACCCTTGCAGAGTTTAAACAAAAAATTAAAAACGAAATTCTGAAATAATAATTTGATGCCAAATCCCAAATTTGATGGCAATGGTTTGAAACACGGCTAAGCTATGGTTTTTTTTTGTTCCTATGGAAGCTATAGGATATAGTCAGCCGATTTTCATGAAATTAAAATCAAAATTCAGAAATAATAAAATATGGCTAATATCAAATTTGGTGAAAATATGTTGAAAACTGACAAAGTTATGGTTTTTATACCCTTGCAGGGTATATTAGATTCAGTCAAAAGTTTGCAACGCAGTGAAGGAAGCTATAGTGTTCCTATGGAAGCTATAGGATATAGTCAGCCGATTTTCATGAAATTAAAACCGAAATTCGGAAATAATACTAAATGGGCAAATATCAAATTTGGTGCAAATTGGTTGAAAACTGACAAAGTTATAATTTTCCTGATTGTTCCTATGGAAGCTATAGGATATAGTCAGCCGATTTTCATGAAATTAAAACCGAAATTCGGAAATAATACTAAATGGGCAAATATCAAATTTGGTGAAAATTGGTTGAAAACTGACAAAGTTATAATTTTTTTTTGAAAATTTTTCGGATCGTTCCTATGGCAGCTATATGATATAGTCGTCCGATCCGGCCCGTTCCGAAATATGTACGAGTGAGAGTATATAGAAGGCTAACTGCAAAGTTTCATTCAGATAGCTTTAAAACTGAGGGACTAGTTTGCGTAGAAACGGACAGACGGACAGACGGACATGGCTAGATCGACTCGGCTGTTGATCCTGATCAGTGACTGCATGAATTCGCATCTGCGAGCAATTCGATCCCTGGCCAACACACATCAAATTCTGGATGGACTTCTAATTCACATCGTCACTCGGAAACTGGATCAGAGAACGCGGGAAAAATGGGAAGAGGATGTTTCAATCACTGAGCTGTCTACTTGGGATGCTATTGAGTCGTTTTTGGAGGAGAGGTGCAGGATTATGGAGAATTTGGATCAAGCCTTGGTAACTCTAACACCAGGCCAGCAGGTGGGAAAAAACTTGCACAAATATAACCAAAATCGCTTATTATTTCGGCTAATAACTCAAATAATTTCATATGTTTATATTGCAATGCACGGGATCATTATTTGCCAAAGCGTTCTCGATTTTTAAATTTGAGTCCGAATCTTCGATATAGAGAAGCAAAGAAGTTGCACCTTTGCCTCAACTGTTTGCGCAAGGGACATAGTTTGCAGCAATGCAAGTCCACTCACTGCAAATATTGTCGCATAAAACACCATTCATTATTGGACATGAACCATGACCGATCCGCAGCATCCACCTCATTTTCATCTCCATCATTCGATCCATCCTTAAGCGCTCAGCCATTACCATCAACTTAATCAGCATTATCATGTTATCATACATCGTCTCATCTCGATCATCATATACTAAGCACTCCACCCAAAGCCTCAAATATTTTTTTGGTCGACTACGTGCTGCTTCCAACTGCTATTATCTACGTTAGAAATAGAATTGGAGCATTTATGCCTTGCCGCGCAATTTTAGATTCGGCATCTCAGCTAAACTTCATAACCTCTCGCTTAGCTAGCCAACTAAATTTGAATCATAGAAGATCGCAAACAGCCGTTCGAGACGGACGCAATCGACCCAAGGAGCCCCGCGACTGCAAGCCGTTTAACTACATAATCACTGTTAAACTGTCATTATTGTTACTCATAAGAAATCACGAGTCAAAATAAACTGGGGATAATCGATTACTGTGTAATTCTTCGCCCTTCACCTCTAGGAACGGATCGGGATCTATTCCAGCCACTCTGCCTGACTCAAAAATATAATTTTCAAAAAATTTAGACAAACAATATAGAAGGCTTATTGGTTCGTACGATGACGGAGTTTTGTGGTTTTTTCCATGCTTCGGTATCATTAAAATGATGGATTTCTTCCACTTTTTTGGAAAATAGCCATGTTCGGAGCGGATCGTCTGCGCCTAGTCGTGCGCGCATAGGTGTGCGAGGGCACCTGCAGCGCTCTTTTGTTATCTTATCCCAACGAAACAGAGGACGCCCCACGCAAGCGCTGTTCGAGTCCCGCTACAAGGAGAAGAAAAAGGCACTCAAGGCGGCAATCAGGTCAAGCAAGAACAAATGTTTCCAGGAGCTGTGCGACGCAGCAGACAAGGAACCGTTCGGCTCGGCCTACAAGCTGGTCATGGGCAAGCTGCATAGGCCGCCGACCCCAACCTCCCAGGAGCAACTTGGAACAATCGTCTCCACGCTGTTTCCCGAACAGCCGCCCCTAATGCCTCCCAGCATAGCTGTGTCCGAGGAGATCCTCGCGAGCGAGGAGGAAATGCTGAGCGCGCTGGCCACCATCAAAGCTGGCAAGGCCCCGGGACCAGATGGCATACCCAATGGCCTACCCGAGTCTATTCGCTCAACTGTACAACCGGTGCATGGAAGAGCATACCTTCCCGAAAGCCTGCAAGGAGCAAAGGCTAGTCCTCGTCCAGAAACCAGGCAAGGTGAAAGTTGACCCATCCTCATATCGACCCCTTTGTATGCTCAACACATTGGGGAAGATATTCGAGCGCATCATCTGCACCAAACTGGAGAGGGAGATTGAGGAGCGAGGAGCCCTTTCAACCCAGCAGCACGGCTTCCGGAAGAGGCGGAGTACGATTGATGCAATCCGCGAGGTAACGCAGATGGCAGATCGAAGGCGAAAGATGGCAGGGCGGCACTAAACAGTACTGCCTAGTCTGCACCCTCGACGTTAAAAACGCCTTTAATTCGGTAAAGTTGAGCCTAATCCTGCAGGCTCTCCAGCGCAGCGGCATATCTGGGAACCTCTTCCTCCTGATAGCCGACTACTTCAAGGACCGCGTCCTGAAGTACACATCCGATGACCGGAACCAGGTGCACCATGTGACAGGTGGCATACCACAGGGCTCCGTCCTGGGGCCAATCCTGTGGAACATCATCCGCCGCGCGATCGACATGATGATGTCCTGGCTGACGGACAACGGACTCGCACTGGCCGAACATAAAACGGAAGCTGTACTCATCAGCAGCAGAAAGGCTGTTGAGAAGGTAAACGTCAGGGCCGGCTCGACAACCATCGAGTCTAGCCCGGCAAAAAAATACCTCGGAGTCACTTCCGGATACACCTGGAGTATGCGGCGGCCAAGGCATCCAAGGCCACCGCTGCGATCTCGAGGATGATGGCAAAAACGCGGGGTCCAAAGCAGCATAGCAGGCGCCAGATAGCAACAGTGGTGACCTCGACCATACTGTATGCAGCTCCGATATGGGCGGAGACCATGAAGACGGCTAGCTACAGTCGGCAGTGCAAGTCTGTCTATAGACGCTGCGCGTTGCGCATGTCCAGCTGCTTCTGCACTGTGTCCGAGGAAACCGCTCTGGTGGTCTCGTCAGCAATCCCAATAGATCTGCTGGCAGAAGAGCGTAGATCTGGGATTTCGGGCAGCAGGATACAGCGAAGCGACACAATTTCCCGGTGGCAGGAGAGATGGGACACTGCGAGCACAGGACGGTGGACCTACAGGCTTATCCCCAACCTGGATCCCTGGCTACAGAGAGCCCATGGAGAGCTTGACTACCACACCACGCAGATCATCACGGGACATGGCTGCTTCAAGGTTACCTGCATAGGTTCAAGCACGAGGCGGACGCCTATTGCGACCACTGCAGCAGCGACTTCATCGAGGATGCAGAACATGCACTTTTCGAGTGCCCAGTATTCTCGTCAGAACGGGCTGCTCTGGAGGCAGCCACGAAGTGTCGGCTTACACCCGACAACCTGATCGCCTGTATGCTGGAGAGCCCCCTCAACTGGACAGCAATTGCAGAAATGGCTGCATCCGTGATGCGTGAGCTGAGGCGCCGGGAGCAGACCCGCCGCACCGAAGGCGATCGATGAGCGGCAGCACGACCGCCAACCGCCCCCGCGAAGTATAGCTTTGCGGCAGTTCCGCGGGGTCGGACTCCACTATCTATCTATCCCCCCACGCTTTTTAAATTACCCCCTCTTTCTATTGTATCACTACCCCATAACTTCTTAAATAAAAAAAAAAAAAACATTCATATGTGCATATAAATTCCACCAGCCGGCCGTTTGATTTTTTGTGCAATTCGCGCTGTGAAAAACACCAAAACTGTGTTGTGCAAATAACTCCTAACAAAGTGAATCGCATTTAATCTTTGTTAATAGCGCATATTACATTCATATATATATATGTACATACATATATATATGTACTAGAGATCTGCTTGGCTTGATTCACAACACAGGATAAATAGAATGGATTCGAATTGAATTGAATTGAATGAGTGCGAGAAACACAATGAAATGAATGAGTCCTATTGTGAGTGCGTGTTGTGTTTCATAGAGAATGACATTTGGCTTAATGAGTGAGAATAAATAAAGCACAAAACGGATTGACAAATTTGGGAAAGCGAAGAAAATTCGAGTCACTCAAATTTTTGACGTATAACATGTATGCATTCTTTACTTTCATTTCATGTGATTTCCTTAAAGAAAGAAAATGGACACAGGAAAAGTAGCCGACGAGACTAAGTTATTTGTATAAATATTGTGGTTTTTGATTTGATGTTATTGTTTCTGTTTTTATGTATATAAAATTTGGTAAAACTAAAACCAAAAAATCCGAATGCATTCAATATGGAAACCTAGTATTCTACGAATTCGCACTCATTCAATTCTTTTTTTTTTCGTTTGGATGTTGTGCGTCCGAGTCTAGCCGGAACGCACTTACTCACTCAAATTCATTCGATTGAGCATTCTATTTCACTCAAAGCATTTCGAGCATTGTTCATTCGAATTTTGTTTTTTTGCAACTCATGCAGCCCTCTAATATGTACATATAGCCATACATACATTCGGTTGCCAGTTACATATAGCCGCTGTTGCTAGGCAGGCAATTTATCGACAAGAACAACAACCAAGTGAAAGGTTCCGATGCATCTCGGCGACGCTTGTTAACCTATACATTTTCGCGGTAAAAGGTATACGGTGTTTCTTGCCTTTAACGCTGTCGGACATTTTATTTTTTATTTTATTTCTCGTGACTGAAAAATGTCTGATACGGAAAACTCGGTCCGGGCTCAAAAGGAATCCACAAGTGACGTCAACTACTACCGAGTCAATGCCCAATCTATTTTGCGGCAAATAAGCTCGATGAAATTTTATTTAAACACGGATGCGGTTAATCAGTTTGACGAAACTGACTTGCTGGCGCGAGTGGAATGGATCAATTCCTTAAACCAGGCATTTGATTCTGCGCAGACATCGTTGGAAAAACTGGATTTTGCGGAGATCTCGAGCGACCATCGGAGTGAATTTGCCGAAGTTTTCATGGATGTGAAGGCGAAACTAAGCCGAGGCTTGGCTGCTCATCGTTAGTCGCAATTTCCGGCTTCAACCGCAGAAAATTCAACATCTATTGACATCATTAATACTGCGGATCTTTCTTTTCGATCTAGGAAGCCCCGGTTGCCAAATCTGGAAATTGCTCGGTTTCATGGATCCTACTCTGAATGGACGGACTTTCTTGTGACTTTCACTACGGTCATCGGAAATGATGACGAGCAAAGCGATATTGAAAAACTACAATATTTGCGTTCGAGTGTGGGCGGCGTGGCTCTGGAAACTAGAACCCTCGAATGCTAATTATAGAAAGGCTATGAATTTGCTGGTTAATCGATTTGATAATAAAGTTTTACACTTTCAGGCCCACGTTCAGACATTGATCGGTTTAAAGGGTGTCGAGAAGGGATCGTCGAAGGGTTTCGGGAGCTCAGTGATTACATGAATTCGCATCTGCGAGCAAATTGAACCCTGGCCACTACGCATCAAATTCTGGATGGACTTCTAATTCACATCGTCACTCGGAAACTGGATGAGAGGACGCGGGAGTCGTTTTTGAAAAGGAGGTGCAGCATGATGGAGAACTTGGATAACGGGATCATTATTTGCCAAAGCGTTCTCGATTTTTAAATTTGAGTCCGAATCTTCGATATAGAGAAGCAAAGAAGTTGCACCTTTGCCTCAACTGTTTGCGCAAGGGACATAGTTTGCAGCAATGCAAGTTGACTCACTGGAAATATAGTATTGTCCCATGAAACACCATTCATTATTGCACATGAACCATGACCCATTCGCAGCATCCACCCCATTTTCATCTCCATCATTCGATCCGTCCTCAAGCTCTCAGCCATTACCATCTACTTCATCAGCATTAGTATCATGTTCTCATACATAATCTCATCCTGATCATCATTTACTAAACCCTCCACTAAAGCCTCAAATATTTCGCCGATCGACTACGTTTTGCGTCAAAATGCTGTCAAATACGTTAGGAATAGAATTGGAGCATTTATGCCTAGCCGAGAAATTTTAGATTCGGCCTCCCAGCTAAACTTCATAACCATCATAGAAGATCGTAAATCTTTCATAATCTCTGATAAGACTGTCGAAATTTTAGCCCAATCACGGGATGTAAGCTATCGTGCGGCATTCACAGCGGTTGTTGCTCACATAATTACTGATTATCAGCCCCATTTCAATATAAATGCAACATCATGGAGGATACCACAAAACATTTCGCTCGCTGATCCTCTTTTCAATCAATCGCAGCGAATTGATTTTTTACTTGGCGCTGGGCTATTTGTCGAAATAATTTCAATGGGGCAAATTCATTCGGATCGGACTTTGCCAACTCTTCAGAACATCAAACATGATTGGATAGTCTCTGGAGGGTTATCATCAAGCATGCCATCTCATAGATCGGTTTTATAAGCCAGCATAAAGGACCCAGCTGATCATTCCACTTGCCGCCATAGTAAAACGATGTTGGGAAATTGAGGACTTAACTTCGTCTTCTTTATTGCCGGAAGACTTGCGAAGTGAGCAACTTTTCAACGAAAATTGCACTAGACTTGAAAACGGCCACTACTGGATTTGAATCTCTAGGTGATTATTATTACCTGGCTCATCGTAGTTTTAAGAGTTTGGAAGCTAAACTAGATAAAAACGCAGCCCTCAATGTTCAGTATTGAACTTTTTTGAGGGAGTATATCGATCTAGGTCACATGTCTCTTGTAACAGACGAACCGTCAGAAACACAGTTATTTTTGCCCCACCATTGCGTACATAAGCAGGAAAGCGCGTTTTTTATGGATCTGCTAAAACAACTTCTGGTAGCTCTCTGAACGACTAACTTCTGGCGAGACCAACAATTCAACAAAAAATCTTAAATATGCTGCTTCGCTTTCGATTTTTTAAGGTAGCCCTTTGTGAAGACTGCAAGACCTGCAAGATGCACCGAAGCGTGCGTGTTTCGTACCGGATGACTTTTTGCAGTGCATCGTTTGGAGAGAGAACTCCACGGAAGAGTTGAGTGTTTTTAAATTAAACACTGTGACTTATGGAACCAAGCCGGCTGCATTCTTGGCTATAAGAGCCATGCATAAACTTTCTTACTATGAGTAGGAATAATTTTCTATTGGAGCAAAAATTGTTCGCAGAGATTTCTATGTGGATGATTTAATATCTGGTGGGAACTTAGTTGAGGAGGTGATCTTCTGATCAACTCAACTCGGTCGTGCAGAACTTAAAATTTCCACGATTCGTACTGCAACCAAGGGCTTCCGTTGAGTTGCATGGATTCTGTGATGTTAGAATGTCAGCTTATAAAGCGTGTCTATAGTATAGACTCTATACTTGCGATCGGAGACCGATGGAGAATCGAATGTCCATCTGCTCTGTGCCAAGTCAAGGGTAGCTCCATTGAAGTCCTTAACAATTCCAAGATTAGAACTTTCCGCAGCGCTTTTATTGACTGAGCTAATCGTAAACGTAAATTAAGCCATAGATTTTGATTCCACTTTTTATTGCTGGTCTATTATGTTGTCGTGGATTCGTCGAGCTCGGAGTGAGTTTAACGTTTTCGTATCAAATAGAATCGTGAAAATTCAGCAGATGACGAAAGACATGACTTGGCATTACATTCCTACAAACTTTAATCCGGCAGACGTCGTATTCCGAGGATGTACCCCGAGAAAATTGTTGGAACATTCCCTTTTGGCTAGACGCAGTAAAAGATCTTCCAGAGCGCCGTTCTGTGGCTCTAGTTGGGACCGTTTGCATATACAGTTCATAAAACTGAACATTTCTCAACTCTTTTGATAAGTTGCAGCGCGTATTTGCATACATTTATCGGTTCATTTCAAATTGCAGAGCCAAATCTGCGCTTATGGAAAGACGACCCTTTCGGTGGAGGAGATCAACTCTGGAACTATGCTTCTTTTGACATTGCTTGCCGCATTACGTCAAAGGTACTGGCCAATTGGAGGCCGCAAGTTCGTCACCAGCGTTATCAACAAATACGTCCGATGTTTTCGTATGAAGCCTGTTACTTGAAAGCACCAGCAAATAGAGTGTCAGCAAATAGAGTGCTGCCTAATTAAGCTTTTCACACAACAGATGTGGACTATTGTGGGTCATTTTATCGTAAGGCAGATGCCAGAAATAAGGCACTCCACAAGTGCTATATCGCCGTCTTTGTCTGCTTTTCTACGAAGGCCGCTCATTTGGAAGTGGATCTCACGACGGATTCTTTCATCGTAGCGCTGAGGAGATTTATCAGCCTTAGAGGAAGTCCGCGTACCATTTGGAGCGACAATACTACAAACTTTGTTGGTGCAAAGCTCAAAAAGCTCTTTCTGAGTGAGCAGCACATAGCATCGATATCTTCCGTCTGTTTAGCTGATGGAATCAACTGGAAATTTAAAAATTATGGGAGGCTGCAGTGAAGTCAGCTGAATTTCACTTCTACAGAGTCGTCGGTGCATCCATCTTAGCCAACGATGAATTAAGAACTCTTGCATATGAGATTTCGGCCATCCATCCACTCTGTCCAATTTCAGAAAATTTTAAAAGCCTTAAGGTGCTAACGCCGGCGCATTTCCTGAAGGGTTCATAGTTTTGCTGAAGGAAGACAACGTTCCACCCTTGAGATGGCAGCTTGGGTGCATCCAGGAAGGCATACCCGGCGGGGACGGAGTCATCAGAGTAGCTATGGTCCGTACAGCTACGGGTCTGATAAAAAGATATAGTTGGAACCTTACCTCTTCCAATGTTCGGAGCAGATTGTCAGCGCCTAGTCGTGCGCGCATAGGTGTGCGAAGGCACCTGCAGCGCTCTTTGCTTACCTTTGTCGCCTTCTTTTTTGTACCACTAATGCTGTTGCCTATCTATTGAGCAACTACATTGTGAACCTGCATATGTATATAGAAAGATCTTGGAGCCAAGTTTTGACACAGTCATCCTATTCGTGCGTTATTAATTATAAATATAAGGGTGGCATATTTGTTGTCTTCCCCATAAACAAACTGTCTCAGCAGTGAACACAAGTCAATAAATTGCCGAGGCCGTCCGTGTTTTAAATGCGATAAAAAACAACATACATTGCTGCATCTTGAGGCTACGTCAGGTGCAGCAGCAGAGCCACAATCACCTTCTGTAGGTGCAGCAAGTAACAGAAGTTACAATTTGCAGGCCACAGGTATCAGTCAAAGCAAGTAATGGTCAGATGGCCATATTTTGAGCCTTTACTTTCACAAATAAATCTGATTTCTGAACGATTGGCCTCCAAGCTATCACTAAAGCATCATTACGCATAAAGGGTATTGGAGGCAATCAGGAAACCAGACGAGCTAGAGCAAACGTTCTTATGAAATCTATGCATAATGACTTTGCTCAACAAGAATAAGCCTTTGTGCTGTCATATATCATAGCTGATCAACCAGCTCATGAATTAAATTCCTCAAAACTACAAGTCCCTAACAACGTCACCCTGGCCGATCCGAATTTTCACAAACCAGGAAAAATCGACATGCTTTTTGGCTTAGATGATTCATATTTTTTGCTTCTGTCAAATCAGATGCTGATTAACCAAGGAGGCCCAATTATCAAAAATACAAAGCTTGGATGGATTGTTTCCGGGAGAATTTCTGCTGAGCACTACTCAATTTGAGTATTTGAGCAGCGGCAACCACAGAATATGAGGTTGTTATGCTACTACATCCATTTTTACACTTAAAAATCCAGATGGAAAATGAATTGTAAAACTTCCATTTTCTGAAGGAACTTCAACCCTGGGGCATCTCAGAAAACGACCACAAACAGATTCTTAGCATTATAGCGACGAACGGCACCAGAGGTCTGGAAAGGATATGTAGAGTTCATGGAGGAATATGAACGCCTTGAACACATGAAACTGGTGCATCCCACACAAGTACCCTCGGATCACTACTTCATCCCACATCACTGTGTATTGAATCCCAAAAGCAGTACCACGAAACTGCGGGTAGTCTTCAATGCGTCCTGTAAAACGACAAGCAATAAATCATTGAATAATGCACCCACGGTGCAGAGCGAATTGTTTGCAATTTTGCTCCGTGACGTTGACGTTGGGTTTGCTTTGGATGCCACAAAGGGATCAGTTTTGTGGACGATCCGAAATAAAGGGAAACCTCAACCATCACCAAACGGGTGGTCATCCCGAAGTCATCGGAAGTATTCGGTCCGATAGGATTATTTGCCCCCGTTGGGGTCAAAGCATATATGTTTATGCAAACACTTTGGGAGTTAAAAATGGGCTGGGACGATGAGCTTCCTCAACACCTTCAGCTAGACTGGAAAAAAATAAGAAAGTTGAAAAAATAAATTTAAGGGCTCATGATGACTCCAGAAATTAAAAACATTCTTTATTAATTACGTTTTAAAATCCATATCACATTACAATGAGATCCGTACAAAATAACACATATAGTTGTCTCTTTCTAGGTTCTTATGAAGCCTCTAATTAATGAAAACGGTATTACTGTGTCATAGGTGTAGAATGTAAACAACTTCGTATCCACAAGACAGTGGACAAGAAAAGTTTAATCGTCTCCTTGCCTCCGCTAATAGAAAATGACGGAAATGACCCCAGAGTCGCGGAGGTTGCAAGAATCTAACCTTCTGTAAAACGCAATTGTAAAGATGCTGCTACGAGAGATGCATGAAGAGAACATGCATTGCGGAGCACAATCTCTGAGAGCCATAGCCAGACACCAATATTGGATTCTTAATGACAAAACAATGTCCAGGAGCACCATACACAGATGCACAAGAGCACGACCCAAATTAATCCAACAAATATTGCAACAAATTTACTGGCTGATCCCGTGGCTTGGCCGGTCTCCAAGTCTAGAGTCGACTACTGTGGTCCCACTTGGATTCATTATTAACATCCGCGGAAAAAGACCAGATAAGGCTTATATTGCAGTGTTCTGCTGCTTTGTTACTAAAGCCGTACATCTGGAGTTAGTAACTGACCCAACTACAGATGCCTTCCTAGCCGCTCTTCGGTGATTTGAATTTGAATAAGCGCGCGCACCAAGGGAGGGTCACACTCGCGACGAGGAAGGGTCACACCGGAATGAAGAGAATGGTCGCGCGATCGCGGCACAATTCCTAGTTGTCAGCCAGAGAAATACATCATAGCTTAGCTTCTAACTTATTTTTATTCGGCCTGCCGTAACACTTTTGAGTCGCGGCCGACGATTCGGTCCACCGCATCGCGACGCTTGAGAGACTTCGGAGTCCAAGAAATCTCTCGCGCGAAGTCTTTTGAGTCCACCACACACCCTTCTCTCTGCGAAGACTTTCGAGTCCAACGATTCTCTCTTACGTAGACATTCGAGTCCAACAACATTCTCCCGTACGAAGACATTCGAGTCCAACAACATTCTCCCGTACGAAGACTTTCTAATCCAACAATTTCGTCACGACGAGAGAATCACCGATGAGCCGCCCAACGACGACCCTCCCAGCCGAGCTAAGCTGACTGGAAGCCGCGTTCTATAATATCTGTTTCTCTTTATTAAGCTGAATAAAAACCTTAGATACTCTTATACAGAATTGATTCTGCTGGGAAACGGGTCAGAATCTCTTACAGCATCCACAACCGAACCAAATAAATTCGCTGAACAGATCCTGGACATCCGTGCGCTACTTATACATCGACAGACCGTCACAAAAGTTAAAGGCGTTAGATCTTCTTCGCAAAAGAAATCCCTAAGCAGAAAAGGAAGATGTCATTGCCGATCCTATCAACGTTGCTGGCAATGCTACTCATTCTTCTATTAGCAATGGGACAATCAGTAAGCGTGACTCCGATTGCAAATCAGCCTGACATATTCTGCGAACGGTTGGGAACATTCTCAGCCGGGATATCTAAACTACGGCATAAATATTCAGGGGAATACATGACTATTTTCAACATGTACACGGCGGGCTACAATCAAGAAATGAGCTATAGGCGGTTGCCGGGTGCGCCATCAACGTGAAAACGAGGTCAGCATTCGATATATTTAGAAATGTGGCAAACTCATTATTTGGCGTTCTGGACTCAAAATACGCTGACGACATGTCCAAAGTGATATATATAATAGATTTTTGCATGAATGTACCCAAAACGGCAAATGAATCACTCATTCTAGAAGTGGCTTCACTTTTTTACCTGTACAGTATTAATGAGTGTGAGTAAGTAGGCTAAAATTGCCTTGTTGTACAGCTTTTAATGAGTACAGCAAAATGGGTATGACGTCCAGGCACTGTACAGTGTTTTGGTGTACAGTATACTACTGTACAGTGAAATACACTTCATGACTAATAAGTCAAATATGGAAAATGATCCAATATGCTCATGATATATAAAATATTAAAAGAAATTCTTGTGGGTGTAAATAAATTGTAATTTATTTAATAATTGTTACTTTGTTTGTCATTAATATTTTTTTATACATGCGGCCAAAGTAATAAGAGTCCTTTTATAAACATTGAAACACAGACCTTACCTCTATGGATTTTATGTTACCAAAGACTAAATATTTTAATTATTAATGTTTGAGTGTAGGAACATTATTTTGTGTACCATGTCTTTAGTGGTTGCAATTTTCGACCGTTTCTCACATATTAAATTTTTCGCGACCGAAAAAACCCTTTCGGATGCTGCGCTTTTCGCTGGATTCGTAAATATTTTGGATCTAAATTGGAAAATCGTAAGAAAGCGGTCTTTATTGATTGACTACCACTGCAGAACATCAAAATCCTATTTATAGTGAATATTTACATTTTTACATATATGTGTTAATTTCCTCTTGTATACATACATATATAACTACTGGTGTTTTAAATAGGTTCGGAATCTTTCGCCGTTTTGCAATTTTTTTTTCTATGTATGAAGCAGCACCAGCACCGCGTCCTCCAAGATGGTCCGGAACGCTGTTGCTATCCTGACTGCGCATAGCATGAGCCGATTCATTAATGAAATATATAACTAATGAACTGATGAAATATATAACGTTTTAGTTAAAAAGGGGTCATCGAATTCTTTCGACCACCGTTTAATAAATCCCAGCATACTCCTAGATTTATTCACTATGCACGAAATCTGATCGACAAAGTCAAGTTTGGGATCCAGGCGGTCATCAACTGAGTTAATTCTTTCCAAAGAGCAGCAGTTAAGCGTGTAAATTGCAAGCTTGGGAACGACACGAGAGAATATCATTAGCTTGCATTTAAAGCCATTTAACTTTAGTAGGTTTATGTGGCACCGGTTTTGCGTCCTGCCAGTCAGATAACTAAAGATCAACCTTGGAAATCCCATTAAATCGAGTTTCTTAAGGAGAACGGAATGATTAACGAAATCAAATGCTTTGCTGAAGTCAGTATAAATTACATCCGTTTCAGAGTTATTATTGAAGCTTCTTATGATGAAGAAAGTGAGCTCCAGAAGGTTAGTAGTACTTGACCTTCGCTTAACAAATCCATGCTGACATGGAGAAATTACTGATCTACAAAGGTGCTGCAAATGTGGAGTGATAATATTTTCAAAAAGTTTAGGGATGGCCGAAAGTTTAGAGATTCCTCTGCAGTTGTTGGCCTCCGATTTGTTACCTTTTTTGTGGAGAGGAATAATGAATGATTCCTTCCAAATAAGGGGAAAATGCGAGGTTTCTAAGGATAAGGTAAACAATTTCAGAAGGGGCGAGCACAGGGCATCGGCACTATAGCTAAGCACACAGCCCGCTATTCCATCGGGACCTGGCAAATAAACCGGCTTTACACGCTGAAGATCTAAATGGAGAGAGCTTTCGTTGAAATATGGACAGAAAATTAGATTCGATCTGGGCAAGCTATAAGAATACGTCTGATTTAGGTTAGTGGAAAGAGAGTATGTAGTTTGAAAAAACTGGGCAAAGAGATCGGCAATTGCCTGATCGCCCTTTGTTGCGTTTTCAAAAGAAAGCGATGAAGAATGAACCCCATTCCGCCTTACGTTTAGTATTAACAAAATTTAAAAACTGTTTAGGATCCTGAGAAAATTGGACCCTGCAACGAGTCAAATAGTTTTTGTATCACTGTGCGTTGAGTACGGTGAAGTTTGACCGAGCCGATATATAGTTAGAGAGGTCAGAACCAGAACAGGTTTTTTTAAATTTTGTGTACAGCCTTGACTTTACATTTTTCAAGCGACTCAATTTTTTAGTAAGCCAAGGTGGTTTATTTAAAATAGGGGGATAATATAACGGAACACATTCCGAGAAGAATGAATTCATCGCATTGTAAAATATGTCCTCGGCATCACATGGCTGATGCTAGTGCACATGTATAAATCCAACCAGTTAAAGTCAGAAATAAAAGTATTCAGCCGGTCAAAGTCAGACTTGCGAAAGCTGTAAACACTTTTTGCTGGTCTATCAGATATTTTCTGTATATCAGTACCAATGTCGAGTGTCACATCGAAAGTAGGACGATAGGAATCTTCCGGTTGCGTCAGCGGCGCTTCCCTTGCTAAACTAACACTCGCCGGATCAGAAACAAAACAAAGATTAAGCAAGCGCTCTAAGAAATTTCGTACATGGTTGACTTGATACAGCGAAATGTCGAACAACCCTGCAATAAAATCATGTTTTGTTGAGGATTGAAGTGTGCTAGAGGAGTTATCTAGGGAACAAATAGCCCCAGGGATATTAAAATCACCCAAGACTACTAAATGATCTCTATCAGAAAGCATTTTATTAAAACTCGATAACAACTATTTAAAACTGCCCTTGGTTTTCTGCATGAAAGACTTCATTTTATTTTATTACACAAAAACGATAGCGCATAAAAAAAAAACACTACCTTTCACTTGGAAGATAGCCCTCGAACCATATTCTGTGATATCACCTCGGCTGTGACTGTTGTCTCTTGCGATGCTGCCTCACCTGGGCCAAGTCAAACTGCGGATCTGAGCTCTCTACTTACTGACGTCGCTGCACCCCCAACTCGACAGCCTGTTAATGCTGACCAGACTTCCACGTCGCGTGCTGCCGCCTTTAATGTCTTGGCAGAGGATAACAACAGAGGCGCTCATCTTGTTATACCGGCGGTCTCAATTACGTCGACTTCTATCATACCGCCCGGACTACAACATTCAACAATCTCTGAAGTTGCTCAGCGAAAACCGACGCCATTGGCCGGTGTCGCTCCTAGGAAGTTTGTTTTTGTTTCTCGCCTTAACCCTGGTCCTTCTGCAAGACGCGATATATCTTCGTTTAAAATTGCACTTTCTGATGGTCTTATGGATAGGGTTCTGGATCCTTCCGTATGGCATGAACATGCCATAGTTCATGAATTTATACACAAAAATAGTCCTCGGGCTCGTGCGCCTCAGACTCCCTTAGCTTTACCTTCAGAAAACTGATAGACTCGTTTTCCATCCACTATCAAAACGTTCTAAGTTTACTAGGGAATCTTAGTAAACTACACGTTAATAGTGTATCTTTTGATGCCGACGTAATTGTTTTACGGAAAAGTTGCTTAACTACTCTGTCTGTGATACTGAACTCCTTGCTGGAAACTATGTTGTCTACAGGCACGACCGTCTATCACACATCGGCGGTGGTGTTCTTATGGCCGTCAAATCCAACCTTGCTTCAAATTTGGCTCCGATAATCGATGTTGACTGCACTTTGGAGTTTGTTGCTGTTCGGATTTAAGTCTTTGACTATGTCGTTTCTGTTTCATGCTTGTACATCCCACCTAGGTCTGACTTTCATATTTACAATCAGCACCTATTTTAATTCAGAGTATCCACTCGTCTGTGTGTGCTAATGACCACCTAATTATTTTAGGTGACTTAAATCTCCCTCTCATATCCTGGATACCCTCACCTGACTCTGACATGAACGCACACTTATCTTTAATTGACTGGACCTTTTTGAAAAATACTGACGATCCCTTTAACTTGGTTGATCGTTTCTATGACATTTTATATTCTTGTTTTGATTTGCTTCACAGAAGCCTCCCTAGTTTTCTCGTCGTCTTTCGTATTTAACAAATTTGAAATCCAGACTCTTTAAAAAATTCAGTCGAACCGGACTACAAGCCGACCATGCTAGGCATTTGGTAGCAAACTCTGACTTCTTGACTCATAGTTCCCAATGCTACATTCTTGTAGAACATTGTAGAAGTGAATTTCAGACAAGTCTGAAGCAATTTTATGCTTTCGTGAATTCAAAGCGTAAAGCACAGCTTTTCCCTTCCTGTCTCCATCTAATTCTGAGTCTGCTTCCTCAGAGCTTGATATTGTTTCTACTACTACTACTAGTTTCGATTCTACGTCTTTGTATAAATATTCTCTTTCGTATTCCAACTGCATTTTTATGCCCACAATCGGTGAGGATGATGTTCTTCAGAACCTGAAATCCCTCAATCCATCCTTTTCTTCTGGTCCCGATTTTGTGCCCAGTTGTGTATTGAGAAACTGTGCCAATGCGTTATATAGTCCTTTGTCCAAGCTTTTTCAATTGTCCCTTAAGTTATCGTTCTTTCCTGACCATTGGAAGGAATCTTTTATAATTCCTCTTTATAAAAAGCGGAATAAGTCAAATATAGAGACTTATAGAACATCGCTAAACTAAGACAAACTAAGACAATAACCAGACTGACGTTATCTTCACTGATTTAGCAAGGCCTTTGACTCAGTAAATCACCAGTTATTAGTGAAAAAACGTTCATTATTGGGTTTCCCTCCCTTGTTGACTAGCTGGATTGCAACATATCTATCTAACCGTACTCAGAGAGTTGCTTTTAAGGGTTCGTTTTTTGGCAGTTTTCACGTTACTTCAGGTGTTCCGCAAGGGAGCCATCTCGGACCTCTTCTTTTTTTTTGTAATTTTTATCAACGACTTGCCCGATGTTGTTGCTCATTCCCATGTGATGATGTAAACCGATGATGTAAAATTATGCTTGCCTTTAACAAACTCTGCGTCTCATACGCTTCTACAATCTGATCTGAACAACAAACAATCTTGGTGCACCAACGATTTGTTGGTTCTTAACAACTCAAAATGCAAGTCCATGTCCTATTATCGGAAAAACTGCTTCCTCGCCAATTATTCTTTAGGGTGTTCTTACCAACTACTTAAACTTTAATGACCATATTAGTGTAATTTTTGGCAAAACTAAGGGCGTCTTTGCTTTTGTTAAGCGCTGGTCTAAGGAATTCGAATACTACAAAACTCCTATTCATCTCTCTTGTTTGGCCCATTCTCGAATACTGCTCGTGCGTATGGTCTCCCCAATACGCAAAGTATCAGGACCTTATTTTATTTATTTTTATTTTATTTTTTATTTATTGAGAAAAATGGCAAATAGCTGCCATATAAGGCCGTACCCTTACCTCTGACCAAGAAGGGAGTGTTTTTTAAGGATGTGCTCCGACTCACATCAGGCGATCGGAGGTAAGGATAGGTATCGTAAAATACAAACTGAATTAAAATCTAAGGACATCTCAACATGTAACAAATGATAATTCTCATAATACAAAGAACGTAAAACACGAAAAGGCTCATACATATCGAAGTTTGTCCTATCGACCTCCAGGGCGATAGGTCGAAAGTGACGGGAAGGCCTTGTAGGAACCGAGAGCCTTATAAGGCTTAAAAGGTAATTAGATGAAATGTGACAATGGATGCGTTTGTGCATGAACATTACACCATGGCAGGTCCGACGGTCCTTAAGCGTAGGCAGGCCTAAAAGCCGCAGTCTGTCTAAGTAGGATGGCAGACGACGATGTAGATCCCAGTTTAAACCACGAAGAGCAAACAAGAGGAATTGTTTCTGCACCGATTCTATTAGATCCTTATATTTCGCGTACTGGGGTGACCAAACACAAGAGCAGTATTCCAAAATAGGACGAACAAGAGAAACAAATAGGAGTTTGGTGGTATAGGGATCATCAAACTCCTTGGACCAGCGCTTAACAAAAGCGAAGACACCCTTAGCTTTACCAACAGTTAAACTAATGTGATAATTGAAATTCAAGTTGTGGGTAAACAAAACTCCAAGGTCTGTAACTGAACTGATGCGTTCAAGAGCACCAGTCTCTAAGTAATAATTGGCAAGGAAACAGTTTTTCCGATAAAATGACATAGATTTGCATTTAGAGTTATTAAGAAACAGCAGATTGTTGATGCACCAAGATTGCATGTTATTCAGGTCAGTTTTTAGAAGCAAATGAGACTCAGAGTTAGTCAGAGGCCAGCATAGTTTTACATCATCAGCGTACATCATTACCTGAGAATGAGCAGCCACATTGGGCAAGTCATTGATGAAAATTGCAAAAAGAAGAGGTCCGAGATGGCTCCCTTGTGGAACACCTGAAGTCACGTAAACTAGATCAGAGAATGAGCCCTTGAAAGCAACTCTCTGAGTACGGTTAGATAAATATGTTGCAATCCAGTCAGTCAGTAAAGGGGGGAAGCCCAATAATGAAAGTTTTTTCAGCAAAAGCTGGTGATTCACTGAGTCAAACGCTTTGCTGAAATCTGTAAAGATAACGTCAGTCTGGGTATTGTATCTAAAAGCGTATCTAAAAGAACAGACACCTTCCAGCTATCGGGAAAGAATGACATGTTAAGAGATAACTGAAAGAGCTTAGACAAGGGACTACATAACGCATTAGCACAGTTTCTCAATACACAACTAGGCACAAGATCGGGACCAGAAGATAAGGATGGCTTGAGAGTTTTTAAGCTCCGATGAACATCGTCCTCGCCGATTGTAGGCATAAAAATGCAGTTGGAGTGCGGAAGAGAATTATAATACAACGACGTTACATCAAAAGTAGTAGTAGAATACGTAGACTGAAAAAATTTTGCGAATAAATTTGCTATATCAAACTCAGAGGAAGCAGACTCAGTTTTGAGATGAAGACGGGACGGGAAGAGCTGTGATTTTCCTTTAGAATTGACGAAAGCATAAAATTGCTTAGGATTCGTCTGAAACTCACTTCTGCACCAATTTAAGTAATTGTTGTAACACTCGGAATTGTGCGTCAAGAAATCGGATCGAGCTACTAAATATTTAGCTCGGTCGGCCTGAAGTCCGGTTCGGCTGGATTTTTTAAAGAGTCTGGACTTCACATTTTTTAGATACGAAAGACGACGGGAAAACCAGGGGGGTTTGTGTGAACTAACAAGAGAGGGAAATGACGGGACAAATGTATCAAAACAGGAATATAAAATGTCATAGAAACGTTCAAACAGGTAAGAGGGATCGTCAGTATCATTTAAAAAGGTCCAGTCTATTGAGGATAAGTGATTATTTATATCAGTGAAATTGGCTTTGCGGAAGCAGCGAAAGGTAGCAGGCTCGGCAGAAGCACAAGACAGTAATGGAGCCGAAGCCTCGAGTATTATATCGATGGTAGGGTGGTAAGCATTTTCAGGACAAGATAGAGGTTCGATTCTAGAGACATATGCATTGGCGAAGTCCGACACAAAAATAAGGTCTAAGATTTTATCACAGCAGTTTTTAATATTATTTAATTGTCCTAAAGATAGGTCAATAAGTCCGTGAATGAAGTCATGAGGGACAGAGGGAATGAGAATATTAGAGTCAGGTGAGGGTATCCAGGATATGAAAGGGAGATTGAAGTCGCCAAGAACAATGAAGTGGTCATTTGCACCCAGAGTAGAGTGGATGTTTTGAATTAGGGATAAGTGCTGAGAATATAAATCGAAGTCAGACCTAGGTGGAATATACGAGCCAGACACATAAACAACATAATCGAAAACTTGAATGCGAACAGCAACAAATTCCAAAGTGCAGTCGAGGTCAATTATCGGAGCCAAGTTAGAGACAAGATTTGATTTAACGGCGATAAGAACACCGCCGCCAATGCGTGTAGGACGGTCGCGCCTATAGACAACATAATTGCCTGCAAACAGTTCAGTATCACAGACAGAAGAGTTAAGCCACGTTTCCGTAAAGACAATTACGTCGGCATCAAAGGAAGCACTATTAACGTGCAGTTTGCTGAGCTTCCCCAGTAAACTGCGAGCGTTCTGATAGTGCATGGATAAAGAATCTATTAGTTTTTTGAAGGCAAAACTAGGGGAGTCTGAGGCGCACGAGTACGAGGATTATTTTTGTTAATAAATTCATGAACTATGTCATGTTCAGGCCAGACGGAAAGACCAAGAACCCTGTCCAAGAGACCATCAGAAAGTGCAATTTTAAACGAAGATATATCACGTCTTTGTTTAAAATTGAACTTTGAGAAAATAAATTCGGTGCCAGAAACATTCAGCTTGCTGTTCAAATGGGTCTTAACGTCATTTTCGGAAGCACCAGGGTTCAGGCGGGAAACGAAGACGAACTTCCTGGGGGCAACGCCGGCAAGAGGCACCGGTTTACGCTGAGCAACTCCCGAGATTGCGGAGTGCTGTAGTCCAGGCGTGGTGAAAGGTGACGAAGAAACGGAGATTGCCGGTATCACAGGATGAGCGTCTCTGTTGCAATCCACCGCTGACACATTAGAAGCGGCAGCCCTCGACGAGGAAGCCTGATCGAAACTAGCAGGCTGTCGATGCAAGGGTGCAGCGACATCGGCTAATAAAGGGCCAAGAGCCGCAGTTTTGGTTGGTCCAGGTGGAGCAGCCTCGCAATAGTCATCAGCCGCATCCGAGGTGTTGACCGCGGATAGGTCTCGCAGGCTGAACTGCATAAGGGGGCTCCCAGGGTCTGGAACTTAAAGAGAAATATTAGGGAGAGGTCTCGAGTTGATATTAGGCGCGCAACTTAGCAGTTTCAGACTTTTGAAGTGGGACTCCGCCAGAGACTGAAACTCAAGAAGAGTTTGCCTCATGAACGTCCTCATATCGGATTTGATATGTAGACAGCTTGGGCACGTCCAGTCCAATCCGACGTGATCTCGAAGGCGATCCGCAATCCGTGGGCCGATATGCCCAAGATCGGCGCAGCCAGGGTGGGCGATATTGTCGCAGAGCCAGCAAAAAACAGTGGCCTGCCGCGGGGTGATTTTGCGGCCGTTTGGGCATTCAGTTGCACAACAGGTAGCCATAATTAGTGTAGTAAGAATGTTAAATAATAATAATTCGTAAAAAAGCGTACGAATTAAAAATTGAGGGAAAGATTATTTAATTTGCGCGGCGAAGGAAACGATCAAAACAGAGATCGAGCTTTTATCTAAGCGGCACAAAAGCAGTAGTTTGATTGAATGTTCGCGGTATGCAGAAACGCTTGCACCAACAACAAAGTTGAAACAGAATGCAGCGGTAAGCGGTAACGCACAGCACACGAAAACAAAAGGGAAAGAAATAGAAAAATAAAATAAAACCGAGTTTGTTTTCGCAGATTAACTGTCACTGTCTTTATACGAAAAGAACCAGATGTTTTGGGTAAACGAAGGCCCTCAAAACACGGATCGATTGCCAAAAATTTGGACTTTGAGAATAAGGAATACACAGGAAAAAATTTGAAAGAAGGGAGAGCGAAAACACGACCGACTCAAAGCTTGACTCATGAAAGTTATTGAATCGGTACAGAAACAATTCCTTTTGTTTGTTCTTAGTGGCTTAAACTGGGATCCACATCGTCGTCTTCCGGCTTACTTGGATATACTGCTGCTCTTAGGCCTGCCTTCGCTTAAGGACAGTCGGACCTGCCATCGTGTAATGTTTATACACAAACTTAACCATGGTCATATTTCCTCTAGCCACCTATTAACCCTAATAAGGTTCTAGGTCCATACTCGGCCTTCCGGTCATTTTAGTTCCATTGCCCTGGAGATTTGCAGGACAAATTTTGAGATCCATGGGTCTTTTCGTGTTTTATGTTCTTTGTATGTCCTTAGATTTCATTGCAAGCTTTACACTTCGCAATTTATCCTTACCTCTGCCCACCTGATGTGAGTTGGAGCACATACATAAAAACACTCCCTTCTTCGGTCAGAGGTAAGGGTAGTGGCTTTATATAGCTGTTATTTGCTATTTTTCTCAATAAATAAATAGATTAAGAACATGGTTGATATATAAGTTTAGATTTTACAAGTGTATTAAGGGGGACAGTGGAGCGGCATTTCATAAAAATGGTAATAGATAACCGTTGTTGTTGTTGTTTAGTACTTACGACCTTTTCATTTTCTTTACTCCATGATACGCGTGTAAAGTTGGGCCCAAGTTCACGTTGGCGCTGAGAGCTACTGGTCAAAATGTAAATAAACGCTATTTAAACCAGTGGTCGGCACTATCATAATCGCAATCCACAAATGCATATGTGTGAGTGAATAAACAATTTCTATATGATAATATAGCTATATAATAATATAGCTTGCATTTGGTTTTGTAAGCAAAATCAATGGCTCTTACTATAAAAATAGCTATTTTTCGCTTAAAGTGGCAAGATTTAGCCAAAGTAATGTAACTGATGCTTTGAGCAACAGGGGGGCCCAAACGATGCTTACGAGGGAGCAAATTTCAATACATTCAAAAGAAAACACTAACAATAGTAAAAATTTTTTTTTTTGTAATTCAATGGATACACTGAAAAAATTAGGGAGATGTGATGTTTACTTGTCAAATGACACGCCGACAATGCAATAACAAAAAGCAAATACAATTTCTTCAAGTGGATGTTCGTCACGAAAGCAACAACAAAATGTTCATGAAATTATATGAATCAACTGTTGCAAGTCCAGTTACCTCCCTGCAGTACCGCTTGTCATCAATAGCCCTCTGTCATCAAAAATTCATCAACGTGCCGACTGCGACGTCGGCAGAATTGACGGTCTGCCGACTGCGATTTACACCCGAACTTCCTTTGAGTGCCCGAACTCTCTTCGGGTCCGAAAAAAAAAACAAAAACATATCCGTTGATTCTTCGACTGCATATTTTCGGAGCACCGAAAGGTCCGCAAATTAAAGAGAGATAGTGATAGAGCGAAGGGAGAAGGAAAGAAACTGTGGCGCAAACCAATTGTGTGACAGCGACATCAGTCTGTTTCTAAAATAAATTGGGAATTTATAAATATTTAAGATTATCTTGAATTAATTTTGGCTTATTTAATCTATGGCATATTGGCATATGTTTATTAATTGCTTTGGCCGTAGCCAATATGTTACTGTTGCATTATTTGTCTTATGTGGTTTAAATTACAAGGTATTGCTTAAGTCCTAAATTGATTTGAACCCTTTTCTCTTCAGAGTGCAGTAATGGCCATTACACTGAATCGAGGAAAGATCTATGAAACAATCGGGGATATATTAGGCAAATATCTCCTTTTGCAACATGATAAAACATGAATCGTGATAAGTTCTACATGGCTCTTTTAGGTAATTTTTATTTAATTTAAATATTTTTTCCCTTGACTAATTATTATTTTTTCTATAGATGCAATTGCCAAAGTGGATAAACATGAGCCTAAGGTGCGTCAAAACTTTGGTCTCTGAATGGGAACGCAACACCGAGGAGCAAAGAGACGTTGAAGAGGCCTTTGATGTAGATTAATATATAATGTTAAATGTTTATATTTGTTATTTAGTTTAAGAATAGAATTAGTCAAAATAAATAATAATACAAACATGTTTATGCATTATATATGAAAAAAATTGTTGATGAAAGGTTGATGAATTGATGAATTGTTGATGATTCATCGATGAATTGTTGATGAATTTTTGATGATTCATCGATGAATTGTTGATGATTCATCGATGAATTGTCGATATTCATCAACCTTTCATCAACAAACTAATGAAATATATAAAGTTTTAGTTACATAGGGGTGATCGAATTCTTTCGACCACAGTTTAATAAATCCCAGCATACGCCTGGCTTTATTCACCCTGCACGAAATATGATCGATAAAGTCAAGTTTGGGATTCAGGCGGACACCCAAGTCATCAACTGAGTTAATTCTTTCCAAAGATCAGCAGTAAAGCGTATAGATTGCAAGCTTAGGAACGACACGAGAGAATGTCATTAGCTTGCATTTAGAGCCATTTAAGTTTAGTAGGTTTATGCGGCACCAGGTTTGGAAGTTATCAAGATCTGTTTGTAAATCAGACTGGTAGGCGACGTCCTTGTATTGCACACAAAGCTTGACATCATCAACGTACATGAGTACTCTAGAGTTTGTCAGAACCTATACTTTTTGGGATAAATTAAGCCTAGAGTTACGACACACTTTTGGAACCACTCTTATACACGTACTCTTAGGACCACACTCGTATACACACACACTCTTACACATATCTTATACACATGAAGAACTGATGCGCCATTTCCACCGCATCAAGCAGAAGGTGCAGGGCTCGCCCCGGCGACCATGACTAAGACACACCCGGTGTCTGCACCCCCCCCCCCCCCCCTATATTTGTCTTTGGAGACACAGAGGAGAGTGCCGCCACTCCCAAGAGAAGTTGGGCCGCTGAGAGTCCCAATAGGAGCGAGCCAGGAGCCCACAAGAGGCAGAGGGTCGACGCAAGCGCATCGGCCCTTGTGGAAAAACTTGGCAAAATGCTCGACGAGATGATCACCAAGTTCACTGACACCAAGACAAACAAGAAAAAGGTGGTCCGTCACGTCACCCAGGGGACGATTGACGCTTGCAGGCCATGAAGAAGCTTCAGGTCGACATTAGCGCCGCGCTGGGCGAGGGCCAGACAAAGAGCTCCACTGCGAGCGTAAGCCAGCAGATCACCCCCATGCGGGCAGAACCGAGCACCGACGCGGCCTGCGCCGCTGCCCTAGCCGATGCGACATGGCAACTAGCCAGGGCCAAACCAAGGCCCAACAGTCCCGAGCCCAAGGCGGTAAACAGCGAGCCCAAAGGGACCTGCGCGCCCAATACCGCGATGGCAAGGAAGCAGCGAGCAGCGAAGGCTCATACGCTGACATATGATGATGGTCAAGACGGAGCCATCCCTAAAGGGGCTTAAGGAGACAGTGCAACGGCCTAAAAAGGACCGCCTGAGCAGGACTTGCCCGGAGTACATGAAGGCCAACAAGAAAATGCAGAATGGCTAAGCTCCTACAGCTTAATCTAAAACACTGCAGAGCTGCCCAGGACCTACTGGCACAGACAGTCGCTGAAAAAAAAATAGATGTCGCTATATTGAGCGAACCCTACAGGGCGAACTACGATTGACGCGATCCGCGAGGTTACGCAGATGGCGGCAAACGCGATCGAAGCCGAAAGATGGCAGGACAGCACCAAACAGTACTGCCTAGTCTGCACCCTAGACGTTAAAAACGCCTTCAATTCGACAAAGTGGAGCCTAATTCTGCAGGCTCTCCAGCGCAGCGGCATATCTGGGATCCTCATCCTCCTGATAGCCCACTATTTCAAGGACCGCGTCCTGAAGTACACAACCGATGACGGCAACCAGGTGTACCACGTGACAGGAGGCGTACCACAGGGCTTCGTCCTGGTGCCAATCCTGTGGAATATCATGTACGACGGGATCCTGCGGCTTGCACTGCCTAATGGTTGCACCGTAGTGGGGTTTGCGGACGATATCACGCTGGCCACTGTGGAAAAACACCTGGCCGACGTCTCCGTCAAATGCAGCCGCGCAATCGACATGATGATGTCCTGACTGACGGACAACGGACTCTCACTTGCCGAACACAAAACGGAAGCTGTACTCATTAGTAGCAGAAAGGCTGTGGAGAAGGTAAACGTCAGGGTCGGCTCGACAACCATCGAGTCTAGCCCAGCCATAAAATACCTAGGAGTCATGATCGACTATAGGCTCAACTTCCGGATACACCTGGAGTATGCGGCGGCCAAGGCGTCCAAGGCCACCGCTGCCATCTCGAGGATGATGGCCAACACGCGCGGTCCAAAGCAGCATAATAGGCGTCTGATAGCAACAGTTTTGACCTCGACCATCCTGTATGCAGCGCCGATATGGGCTGAGGCCATGAAGACGGCTAGCTACAGTCGGCGGTGCAAGTCTGTCTATAGACGCTGCCCGTTGCGCATCTCCAGCTGCTTCTGCACTGTGTCTGAGGAGGCCGCACTGGTGGTATCGTCAGCAATCCCAATAGACCTGCTGGCAGAAGAGGGCAGATCTGGGATTTCGGGCAGCAGGATACAGCCAAGCAACACAATTGCCCTGTGGCAGGACAGATGGGACAACGCGAGCTCAGGGCGATGGACCTATAGACTCATCCCCAACCTGACTCTCTGGCTACAGAGAGGCCATGAAGATCTAGACTACCACACCACGCAGATCATCACGGGACATGGTTGCTTTAAGGCATACCTGCACAGATTCAAGCACGAGGCTGTCCCTTACTGTGACCACTGCGGCAGCGACGTTATTGAGGATGCAGAGCATGCCCTCTTCGAGTGTCCACTTTTTTCGGCAGAACGCGCTGCTCTAGAGGTAGCCACGAAATGTCGTCTACCCCCGACAACCCGGCTGCATGCTGGAGAGTCCCCCCAACTGGACTGCGGTTGCAGAAATAGCCGCATCTGTGATGCGCGAGCTGAGGCGCCGGGAGAAGACCCGCCGCACTGAAGGCGACCGATAAGCGGCAGCACGACCGCCAACCGCCCCCGCGAAGTATAGCTTTGCGGCAGTTCCGCGGGGTCGGACTCCTCCATCTAACTATCCCCCCCAACTTTTTGTAAATTATCTAGATCTTATTTTAATTCTTTATATCTTCTTAAACAAATAAAAAAAAATATATATCTTACACACATTTTACAACCTATTATGTAAATACTAGTACCTAACCTAAAACTTAACTCTCGCACACGCACACACTCACACTCACGCGCACTCATCCCAACCCCACTCACCGACACACATCTCATCCCACCCACACACCCGACATCGGGAATGAAAGAGAACGAAGAACACCAAAGAGGGTTCCTGATGGAAGAGTGGAGACCGCACCTGCCCGAAGCCGATCGGCACGAGCCGATCTGAGAACCGCGACTGCGCTGCCGCCAAGTCAAGGCGACAGAATTGGGTCACGGACAAGCTGGCACACACTCAGATGAAGAATAGAGATAAGAAAACGAGAGAAAAATTATTTTTGCAATTAGCATTGGAGCATGCTGAGTGCCGTGTACATATACACATTTGGAGCCAATTACAAAAACAAAGGAGGCACGGGAGCTATGGACCTGGGCGCCCCTGCTTTAGACTGTCTGTGTGCTGGCAGCGTTGCCGGCATAGGCTCTTCCAATCACATGTGGTTGGGACGCGCCGACCACTGATTTAAACCATCTATACGAATGCCAAATCTGCGGGATATTTACTTATTAATAAATTGGAGCACTCCGGTCTTCTAAGTGGTTGCCCAGTTCGCATCCGAGCCGAAGAATTTTCGCTATGTGGTGGAATGTGCTCTAATGTAATAGCCGTAGAGCAGAGAAGGTTTTATTGTCGGGGCCTCCGCCACCGATATGCCTTTCAAGCTGATCCCTACAAAAATCTGGGTTAATATTGGAACTCACACTACAGCACTTAATTACCTTAAATTCTCGTACAAATTCAAACTCCAACTATCGTTATATTCACTTTTTTTTCTCGCTTTTCAATTATATAAACGTTCACAACTTTTAGACACGTGTGATTTTTCAGTTGCTAATGGTTGCTGGCAGTCCCAAAACACAAACGTTTGCCAAGAGATGTAATAAAATAATGAATTGGGCTTTGGGAAGCTGCAAGCAGGTATGCTGCAGTTTTGAGCTTTTCAAATTCAACTGTGTAATCATACGATCGTACCCAGTTGTGATTGGTCTTTGAACACTTCTTTAGCTATCATTGATTGATTGATTTTAAAGAAAGCTCTTATCGTTTCAGTGCGAGGGTGTGTTGAATAATTTCGCAATGCATAAAGCTTGCTGGTGATGGATCAGTTATCATTGTTTTCTAGTATAAGCTTATGATAAAATATACTGTCTTAAATATAATTGGCTCATAATTCATCGTTATCGTTAGGCTTCCCGCCAGCAACTAGCTGAATTGGTGCAACTGATATTGAGAAGTGTACGTATACCAATAAAACAGCTCGGCACACTATAGAATATTCTTTAAACTCTCCAAGCAATACTGTTTGACCAGAGACCTCACCAAATATTTTTGTTACCTAATGTGGCGCCCTTTTTTTTTTTTTGAATAGGAGGGATGTCAAATTAATTTCATCCATTGCCGCAATTGCAACACTGCACATTCGTGCCTACAAAATAATAAATAAATAATTTATTAATATGAATTGCAATATTTTCCAGACATTAGCCCATTTGGTATTTATCACTAAATTTGTTTGTACCTTATCGTACACCTCAACTATAACCCGTTAGGAATTCGAAGCGTCGTACAGTGACGCCTCTAGAACAACCACCGTTGCAAAAATCAATAAATAATAAGTAATATTACACAAAAATTAGACAACCGATTGGTTGATGATTCTTGCTTTAAATTAGATATACCTTCATAAACTGTAAACCTAACTAAAAACCCGAGGTTTGTTTTAGATTGTACAGGTAAATCGCTACCTGCCAGGTGTCACATTTTGTTACTTTTTTCTAACTTAAGTAGTTTATAACTTCTGAAGCCGACGAAAGCCACGACTACACGATGCTACACTAGACCTCGATCTTTCATGGATCAGAATCTACTTTCATTGGCTGCGTCAAGTTGCGCCTACTGAAATGTAAGGAAACTTAATGAAATAGACTGAGGGTAAAATATTATATACTAAAAAAAATGCATTATGTTTTCTTTAATAAATACTTAATCGGTTTGACATATAGGTTTAGTCAAAATAATAGAAAAATTGAAGATAATTAAAAAAAATTTATGAATTATTATTTTATTTTAGAAAATTAAAACCAACTCTCCCGAGCTCTAATATTTTCTAGGTTGATGAATTGTTGATGAATGAAGGACGAAAATGGACATATAGATTCTCTCTCTTGCACACTCGCTCTCTAAAGAATATTAGCAGGGTAGGTTTTATTGATTTTACACTTTAGAGTCTGGAATATTACATTTTAGATGGCAAAATTTAAAGAAAGCTTAAACTGTTAAAAAATTGAATTTGTGGTACAGAAATATATGCATATGATAAATAATCGAATTATATGGAAAACAGTTATACATAAATCAGATTCAGTCAATTATATAGATAGTAAACTTAAAGAAAAAATTAAAAATTACGAATTAAATTATGCAAATAGCAGCGCATTACATTTGTCTAGAATGATCGTGCAATTCAGTCGTAGCATCACACTTGCTAAAGATGCCATAGCATCAGGACTCGGCAACAAAAACAAATTGTATGGGCTTCGTGGACTGAAGTCCGAAAAGAAGTAGACAAACAGTAGACTAGTTCTCTTTTCATTTTCTTCTTCTGTTGTGATCAAAAGAAGAAGAAAATGAAATTTTTTTTTTTTTTTTTTTTTTTTTTTTTTTTTTTTTTTTTTTTTTGTTTTTTTTTTTTTTTTTTTTTTTTTTTTTATAAATTATATAAATTTATGTATACTTCATAAACTAATTCAATGACCTTCAGGTTGTAAACAGATTAGAGTTTTTTATACAGTTTTCTTAAAAACACAACAGTAAAATTTAAATTATTGTGAATTTGTCATGCTATATTATAATACAATTAATAGTATATTATTATATATAATACATGCTTACACAATCAACTTATATAGCTTTATATAAATACATATATCTATACATACAGTGTTTACAGCTAACTGAAATGCAAAACCAGTTTGTTACAGCATTATTTGGGATTTACAAGTATCTCTTGCAAAAGGTACATTACCTATTTAGTGTTTACACATTGTATTTATAATAATGTCAATGCTTACCTAGTGCGCAAGTTTAAATTTCTGGATGTGTTTGGTGATTTTGAGGAATATTTTACATTTGTTGAGGCACTACTAGTAAGTTGACTTGCACTTGTACGTGGTAATCGTGGATTGGTATTACCATTCAAGGATCGCGGTACACTATTAGAACTTGTTGCTTGTGCTCCCGTTGGAACTTTTGTAATGATATGTATAAAACATAAAATCGTAATTACGAGCGTCATCCGGCCGATTAAACTATGGCGCCATATATTACTGAGAAACGGTATCATGGCTAGCAACATATATTTTGTATTCAAATCTACAGGTTATACCTGCAAACAAATCAAGTGTATTTAAAATTTTTTTAACGAATTTATACCAGTAAATAATAATATAAATTACTGTGATCTTACAAAACTAGGCAAATCTTGACGTTATTGCTAATGTTACACTAATATAACTTGACCAATAACACTATTCTTTGCCATTGTTAATTCTCCTTAACATGGGTATATACAAGAAACCATAAGAGTCCATTGTATTCAGCTTTGTCTTTGCCTTTCTGCAACTTACAAGAGACTAACACTTTGGGAGAAATTTTTATGTATCTGTTATAGATCTTAGTAGCAATGCAACAAACAATCAACATGCCTAGAAACTCACCACATCTATCTTTGTGGAACTTGTTTAGTCTAGTTGAAAGTGAGAGTTGAGATTCAAACGACATAGAGAACATGCATCGGAATAATCTGTATATAGATACTTAGATTAACGTTTAATATAAGGGCTCAACTATTCAACGTTCAAAGGGTAAAGGTATCTTTATGACTTAATAATAATAGCCGAATAAAAATATACCTTTGTTACTGTAACATAGTAGATAGCTTGGCTTCTAGACTTCTGCATGAATGTATTCATTTCTAGTTTCATAGAACTGTACAGTAGTTTTGTGTTCAGTAAAATACTGTACTCATTAACTACTGTACTTACTTAAAGTGAGTACAGTATTTGCTTGTATACTTCATAAGTGAGTACTAGATTTGTAGTTTTTTGACACACTGTACATTAAATAAATCAGAATGACACAACTGTACGGTGAGTTCAGTATACTTCAATACTTGCAAAAAAATTGATTGCAAGGAAAACAACGGAAAATTCCGAACCTATTTAAAACACCAGTATTTTATCATATACATATGTATACAAGAGGAAATTAACACATATATGTAAAAATGTAAATAATCACTATAAAGAGGATTTTGACGTTCTGCAGTGGTGGTCAATCAATAAAGACCGCTTTCCCACGATTTTACAAATTAGTTGCAAAATATTTGCGACTCCGGCGAAAAGCGCAGCATCCGAAAAGGGTATTCCAGTGGCGAAAAAGTTAATATGTGAGAAACGCTCAAAAATTGGTACCAATGAAGATATGGTACACTAAATAATGTTCCTACACTCAAACATTAATAATTAAAATATATAGTATTTGGTAAAATAAAATATATTATCTTCTTACTCCAATCAATTCATAGAGGTATGTTCTGTGTTTCAATATTTATAAGAGAGACTCTTATTACTGTGGCCGCATGTATAAACAAATATAAACAAGAAAGGAAGCTAACTTCGGCTCACCGAAGTTTGTATACCCTAGCAAACTTTAAACAAACAATTAAAAACGAAATTCTAAAAATAATAATTTGTTGCCAAATCTCAAATTTGATGGCAATGGTTTGAAACACGGCTAAGCTATGGTTTTTTTATTTTCCTGATTTTTCCTATGGAAGCTATAGGATATAGTCAGCCGACTTTCATGAAATTAAAATCAAAATTCAGAAATACTAAAATATGGCTAAATATCAAATTTGGTGAAAATATGTTGAAATCTGATAAAGTTATGGTTTTTTCTTTTATTTTCCTGATTGTTCCTATGAAAGCTATAGGGTATAGTCAGCCGATTTTCATGAAATTAAAATCGAAATTCAGGAATACTAAAATATGGGTAACTATCAAATTTGGTGAAAATATGTTGAAAACTGACAAAGTTATGAATTTTTCTTTTATTTTCCTGATTGTTCCTATGGAAGCTATAGGATATAGTCAGCCGATTTTCATGAAATTAAAATCAAAATTCAGGAATAATAAAATAATGCTAAATATCAAATTTGGTGAAAATATGTTGAAAACTGACAAAGTTATGGTTTTTTCTTTTATTTTCCTGATTGTTCCTATGAAAGCTATAGGATATAGTCAGCCGATTTTCATGAAATTAAAACCGAAATTCGGAAATAATACTAAATGGGCAAATATCAAATTTGGTGAAAATTGGTTGAAAACTGACAAAGTTATAATTTTCCTGATTGTTCCTATGGAAGCTATAGGATATAGTCAGCCGATTTTCATGAAATTAAAACCGAAATTCGGAAATAATACTAAATGGGCAAATATCAAATTTGGTGAAAATTGGTTGAAAACTGACAAAGTTATAATTGTTTTTTGAAAATTTTTCGGATCGTTCCTCTGGCAGCTCTGGCAGGGTCCGATCCGGCCCGTTCCGACATATGTACGAGTGAGAGTATATAGAAGCCTAACTGCAAAGTTTCATTCAGATAGCTTTAAAACTGAGGGACTAGTTTGCGTAGAAACGGACAGACGGACAGACGGACATGGCTAGATCGACTCGGCTGTTGATCCTGATCAAGAATATATATACTTTATAGGGCCGGAGATGCTTCCTTCACTGCGTTGCAAACTTCTGACTGAAACTAATATACCCTGCTAGGGTATAATGACAAACAAGGTAACAATTATTAAATAAATTACAATCTATTTACACCCACAAGAATTTCTTTTATTATTTTTTATATCATAATCATATTGGATCATTTTTCATATTTGACTTATTAGTCATGAAGTTTATCTTACTGTACAGTAGTATACTGTACACCAAAATACTGTACAGTGTCTAAACGTCATACCCATTTTGCTGTACTCATTAAAAGCTGTATGTTCGAGCCACAAGGGCGCTTAGTTCTTAGCGGCAGTGTGGGAGCGAGCGCTGCACTGGAGCTTGCACTACCGCTCACCGGCCCTCTTAGTTTCTCTCGCGCTCCCGTCTTCCAGCGGAAATCCACCACTCTGCGGTCTCGGGCCTTTTCCACTCTTAGGTTTAAGTTAGTTATAAACTGAAGTTGTGCAAATAAAGCAATATATATGTGTATTGGAAAACGCCGCCCCATCTTCTTCTTTTGTGGAAATTTCTACTCCATTTCATCTCGATTAGCGCCCTCCTCTGCGGATTCTTTTTCCAAGATAAGTACGAATATTTTCCTAACCATTCATCCGTGGTCGCCAATTCCTTTTCCATCGGCGTTATTTCTTTACTTTCCATCCGATTCCAAATAGTTTAAAGTGAAAAGTGATATATATACATATGTGCCTATATACAAGAATATATAGGTATAAAACACATACGCCTAGCCGCAGTGAATTTTTTTCTGTTTTAAAGTGCAAAAGTGCTTTGCCAATATTGGCCCCTACGTAGTTTTCACTGTGACCCGCTAGTGTCCAAGTGTACATACATATTTAAATTTATATATGTATATATATATATTATATTACATCCAAAACTCACTTTCATATATCCACGGCCGGCACTAAACTGTATGTCCAAAAATTCAAATATACTTAAAAATCATACCAATAATAAATAATTTATTATATATTAATATAATTTATTATATATAACTTTGTCAGTTTTCAACCAATTTTCACCAAATTTGATATTTGCCCATTTAGTATTATTTCCGAATTTCGGTTTTAATTTCATGAAAATCGGCTGACTATATCCTATAGCTTCCATAGGAACAATCAGGAAAATAAAAGAAAAATTCATAACTTTGTCAGTTTTCAACATATTTTCACCAAATTTAATAGTTACCCATATTTTAGTATTTCTGAATTTTGATTTTAATTTCATGAAAATCGGCTGACTATATCCTATAGCTTCCATAGGAACAATCAGGAAAATAAAAATAACCATAGCTTAGCCGTGTTTCAAACCATTGCCATCAAATTTGAGATTTGGCAACAAATTATTATTTCAGAATTACGTTTTTAATTTTTTGTTTAAATTCTGCAAGGGTATACAAACTTCGGTGAGCCGAAGTTAGCTTCCTTTCTTGTTTCTTTTATTTCCCTGATTGTTCTTATGGCAGCTATAGGATATAGTTGTCCGATTTTTATTAAATTAAAACCGAAATTCAGAAATAATATAAAATGGGCAAATATTAAAATTGGTGAAAATTGGTTGAAAACTGACCAAGTTATAATTTTTGTCGAAGATTTTTCCGATTGTTCCTATGGCAGCTATATGATATAGTTGTCCGATCCGGCCCGTTTCGACTTATGTACGAGTGAGAGTATATAGAAGCCTAACTGCAAAGTTTCATTCAGATAGCTTTAAAACTGAGGGACTAGTTTGCGTAGAAACGGACAGACGGACAGACGGACAGACGGACAGACGGACATGGCGAGATCGACTCGGCTGTTGATCCTGATTTAGAATATATATACTTTATAGGGTCGGAGATGCTTCCTTCACTGCGTTGCAAACTTTTGACTGAAACTAATATACCCTGCAAGGGTATAAAAATATGAAAAACAAATTTACACTCAATTTTTACAAATACACACACATATAAAATATTCATCCGAAGAAAACATATCTCACATTAAATATGAATTACACCCGAAATTTATAGTTTTTTAAATTATTTGTTAAAACATACCAATTAATATACGATTTATGCGAAATTTATAATATAATTACTGGCCAATTTTAATAAAGAATAAAATATAAAATATACAACCAAACCTTAAAAACTTCGTTCCAGCAATAAATAAATATTTATCGTTTTTATATACATATACCCAAAAAATAACTTGTTATACCCTTGCAGGGTATTATAATTTCAGTCAGAAGTTTGCAACGCAGTGAAAGAGACATCTCCGATCCTATAAAGTATATATATATTCTTGATCAGGATCAACAGCCGAGTCGATCTAGCCATGTCCGTCCGTCTGTCCGTCCGTCTTTCCGATTATACGCAAACTAGTCCCTCAGTTTTAAAGCTATCTGAATGAAACTTTGTAGTTAGTCTTCTATATACTCTCACTCGTACATAAGTCGGAACGGGCCGGATCGGACGACTATATCATATAGCTGCCATAGGAACAATCGGAAAAATCTTCGAAAAAAAATTATAACTTTGTCAGTTTTCAACCAATTTTCACCAATTTTAAGATTTGCCCATTTTATATTATTTCTGAATTTCGGTTTTAGCTATAACAATCAGGGAAATAAAAGAAAAAATCATACGTTTGCTGTTTCTCAACATATTTTCATCATATTTGAGATTTGGCAACTTTGTATTATCCTGAATTTAGGTCAAAATCGGACGACTATATCTTATCCCCGGCGTGGCAGCCTAGCATTATAATCACACACGCCCCTAAGTAGGCAACACTTTTTATTATTTCAGAATTTAACTCTTAATTATTTGATTTAATTTGTAATCTGCAAGGGTATTAAAACTTCGGGGAGCCGAAGTTAGCTTCATTTCTTGTTTTTTAATTGCTATCCTGACATACATATACAAACATGGTCAAAAGTATTTACACAACGACCAATTGTATGCAACTCTCAACTTCTCTTAGCTGTTACTCTTGTTGTTGTTATCCGATTTCCACAAAATAATTTTTATAGGATAGGTTAATCTATTTAGAAGCTAGGGAAAAAGAAACGAGAAACCTAACGGTTCATAGGACAAAGAGAAAAATAAAAGAAAAGATACATGCAAGTTGTCAAAAATATTTACACAACATTTTGTGGTGTCAAAAGTAATTACACAAATCTTAATTTTATTAATTCAGCTTAGAATCTAATTTTAACCAACAAATTTTTTAATTTTATGAAAGTACATGATTTATATTTAGTAAAGTAGCCTTTGGCATCAATAGCAGCTTTCAGTTTTTTTTGTATTGACCCTACCAAAGTTTGGCCAAGTTGTAAGGACAATTCTGGCCAAATTTTGTTATTTCTGTGATGGTTTCGAATTTTATTTTTATTGATGATTTTATTATTTTTAATGAAAGCCCAATCGTTTTTAATTATATTTAGGTCTGGGTTCTGTGGCGGCCATGAGAGAACTGCCTGACTAAGGTCGTGCAAGAATTTTGTGGGTACTTTATCCCTATGGCAAGTCCTGTAAAAATTGTCTTAGAATCCAAAAATTTAATTTTTTAACAAATTAGTAATTGTACCCTTCGTTGCAGGCTAAAAGAAACTAATTTCAATACGTATGTTGTCCGAAAAGTGATTTAAATCCCACCAGCCAAAACATTACTGTGCCCCCGCCAAATCTATTAATTGGCTGGGCTTTCAAATGCTTTTTTTTTTTTTTTAAATGTACAAATTTGTTAATGTACGACCCCTAGCAGCCTTATCAGTCCATAAAATATTAAACCAGAAGTTAAGAGGCTTCTTATTGTATTGATATGCAAAATCAAGTCGTTCTTTTTTATTGGCTGGTGTTTTTATTTTTCCAATCAATAATAAAACTCGTTCGATAATTTAACGGGGTTAATGCATATTTTTTGCAAATTTTATTATATGCACTTCTAGAGCACATCCGAAGGATCAATTGTGTGCTAGGGTTTGGCACGCCCCCCTCCGCTTCCCCGTGATATTGGGAAAATGTATTATTTGGAGATTTTCATGATCTCCATTGTGTGGCTATGTAACACCCTGCACTAGGGGTGTGGGCCGAGATTGCTACGAAAAGCCGAGCGGAACTTTTTATTTAAAAGGTGTGGCTGCCAAGGACTCTGCCGTGCCAATTTAAGTAGAGTACACGCGTATTTTGGGGGTTATTTTTTAATCTTTTATTTATTTTGTCCAATATTTTGTCGGAAAACGAACATCAAGAAGAAGAAGAAAAAGAGTTAACAAAAATAAAGAGACCAGACATCCCGGCAGTCAACTCGTAATTCCGCAGCTTAGCTCCTTTTTGAGTCCCGCGTTGCCCACTGACTTGAGGGTCGAAATCCCTTTGGATTTGGCGGCTTTCGTTACATTGCCCCCTTCTCAGACTCGAGCCTCCTGGCCGAGTATTTTTGGATTGGGGTCTCGGTATGGGGCCAGGCGGTTGACGTTCACGGTCCTGGTGGCGCGTTTTCCGTGCAGCCTTATCTCGTACACCAAGTCAGAGTGACGGCGGATAACGGTGGCAGGTCCAATCCAATCAGATTGAAGCTTAGGGCATCGTCCCACCCTCCGAGTAGGAGAGTAGAGCCAGACTTGCTCCCCCTCAACAAACTCCACTGGATGCGATCGAAGATCGTAGCGTAGTTTGTTAACGTTGGCAGCAGCTATTAGATGCTGGCGTCCTCCTGCGTTTGTCGCATGCGGTCTTGCAACTGCTCGACGAAAGCCGGGTAACTTTCCGGTCCAGGAGACAGTGGACCATACAGCAGTTCACTTGGCAGTCGAAGCTCGCGTCCCAGCATCAGTAGCGACGGAGAGAATCCGGTGGCCTCATGGGGGGCAGATCGATAGGCCCACAGAGCTAGCGGCAAAAGTTGGTCCCAGTCACGTTGATCTGAGGCAACGAATTTCGCCAAGTAGTCCAGGAGGGTTCGGTTGAACCTTTCGACCATCCCATCCGATTGAGAGTGCAGCGGCGTAGTACGAGTCTTTTCCACGTCGAGGAGGCGCAGGCACGCTTGGAAAACTTCCGACTCAAAGTTACGGCCTTGATCAGAGTGGTGGATAAAGGGCGCACCAAAGCGGCAAAAGTCTTCTTGGACGAGAGCTCGGGCTACCGTTTCAGCGGTCTGATTAGGCAGAGCGATGCATTCCGGCCATTTGGTGAAGTAGCACATTACTACCGCGATGTAGCGGTTCCCCAGTGCTGTAGTGGGCAGGGGGCCCAGGATGTCGATCGCAAGTCGTTCAAAGGGCGCACCCAGAACTTTGGCCTGCAAGGGGCCTACTGTACGGCGAGTAGGTCCTCGTCTGGCATTGCATTCGGTACAGCGGGTGCACCAAATGGCTACATCGGCGGTTTGCCCAATCCAAAAGTAACGTTTCTTTAGCTTGGCGACGGTCTTCTTAATCCCGAAGTGGCCACCGATTGTCGAGTTATGGGCGCTGCGAATAGCTTCTTCCTGAAGATTTCGGGGCACCACCAGGGCTGCGTCCGCCGATTTGGTTTTAATCATAAGCACGCCCCTGTCCATGAAAAAGCTTTCAAACAAATGCCAATACGCTTTTGTTTCGGGGCTTTCTTTCCATGTTTCGGGTTTAGTCGGTCGCTCTCCTCTCGTCACCCACTGCAGGACCAACGCGAGAGGACCCCCTTTTCCTGGCTGCTAGCGAGGTCGACGGTTTGGGTTTGTAGGAACATGATCCCGGGGGCGTCGTTTTGTTCCGCCTTGGTGCACACGCGACATTCGCCACAGGGACGGCGAGACAAAGCGTCGGCATTGACATGGTGTTTTCCACTACGGTGTTGGATATCCATGTCGTACTGCTGGAGCCGTTCAATCCAGCGAGCCAGTTGTCCTTCAGGATCTCGAAAGTTGAACAGCCATCTGTGCGTAGAAGAAATTTCCGGCCATATAGGTAGTGATGGAAATGCTTCGTGGCCAGCACTACGGCTAGCAGCTCTCGCCTAATTACACAGTAGTTGCGCTCCGCCGCACTGAATGACTTGCTGTAATACTCCAGTACGCGCTCCTGGCCGTCTTGTCGTTGACTGAGCACGGCGCCCGCACCATGGTTTGACGCGTCGGCATCCACAATAAATAACCCATAGGGCGCGGGAAACGTTAGCACCGGTTGCGTTGTGAGCTTGACTTTGAGTGTACTGAAGGCATCGTCCGCCGCTGAGGACCAAGCAAAGAGGCGCTTAGCTTCTGTGAGTTCGTGCAGGGGTCGTGCGATTGTGGCAAAGTCCGGAATGAACTTGCGGTAGTACGAGCATAATCCCACGAAAGAGCGCACTTCCTTTTTATTTCGAGGTGGAGGCCATTCGGCCACTTTTCGAACCTTCTCCGGACATGCCGTCAAGCCCTTTCGGCTGACAATGTGGCCTAGGTAATTAACCTCAGTTCGAAAGAAATGGCATTTGTGGGGACTCAGCTTCACGCTCCGCAATCGTTCGAAGACTTGCTGCAGGTGGTCCAGATGGTCCTCGGCGGTACGCGAGTGCACAATGATGTCGTCAAGGTAAACCAGGGTGGATTCCAGGCGGGACCAACAAATAATCCATCCATCAATCGCTCAAAGGTAGCGGGCGCGTTGGTCAGGCCAAACGGCATTACATTAAATTCAAATAGACCATAAATGCTGTCTTGGGTCGGGAGTTCTCGTCCATCTCCACCTGCCGCTTTGTAGATCCATCGTAGAGAACCAGCAGGCACCGTGCATAGTGGTTAAGATGTCATCCATCCTCGGCAGCGGATACGAGTCCTTGACGGTGATGTCGTTTAGGCGTCGATAATCCACACAGAACCGGGTGGACCCGTCCTTTTTCTTGACTAGGACAATCGGGGAGGCCCACGGGTTAGAGGATGGGCGAATTATACCTCTAAGATGCATATCGGCGACGAGCTCCTCCACCTCGCTCTTTTTGGCCAGCGCTAGACGACGCACAGGCTGTTTTATTAACCCGTGTCGATGACGTGCCTGGTTAGGGTGGTGCGACCAGAGTCTTCGTCGCTTCGAGCGAAAACTCGATGAAAGCGATCAACCAGTTTTATCCACTTGCCGTGAAGGTGGGTCGGCAAATCTGGGGGCACCTCTGCGGCGGGAACCGTTACGTCCTCGTCTAGGACTTGATCCGGCGCAGCGTCAAACAATTCCACTGGCTCCACTTGTCCCAGTTTCGTTTGCGCGGGTAACGCGTATTCCTGGGCGCTGAGATTCACTAGGTGTAGGGTGCTAGTGTCCCTTGACAAGGTTCTGCCTAGTAGAACTGTGGGTGGCAGTTGGGAACGCGCTCCTCGTTCCAGCATCGCCAGGGGCAACGGCTCTTCCGACGTGCATCGAACTTTTAAGTTGCTGTCACTAAATGGCAGGATACTTGCGGGTCCCGTCAAATCAAGCAAGTTTTGCGGCCGTCTGTCTGGGGCATATCGCTTCAAATATCCCCATGGGAAACGGAGCTGAAGATTCTTCAAATCCACGGTAGCTTCATAACGTAGCAAAAAGTCTGTACCCAGCAGGCAGGAGTGCTACCCTCCACAAGCAAGAATTCGTAAGTAACCGGCCTTCCAGCAACTTCAAGTCTGGCGTTGACTCGAGCGGTGGCCACGAATTGTTCGGCTGATGGCAGTCGTTGTTTAAGATCCTTATCATTCAGCAGGGAGACGGCGGCGCCGGTGTCGATTATCAGGCGCAAAGGCTGCTTCTGTAAAGAGAGTAAGCTGTGTAAATGTGGGCCCCCCACGGCACTACACGTGTACGTAGCTTGGGCGGCCGGAGACTGGATCCCTCGATGTTCAACTCGAGCGCTTCCAGTGTCGCATTGTTTCCTCGCAGTTACCGGGAGCTGGGGCGCATCTCCGCATGGGTGTTCGGCAAACAATCGGCTGAGGACTGAGTCCCCGACATCGTCGACATTGGGCTTCGATGCGACAAGCCATGTCCAGGGCGTCGGTCAGCGATCGTGGGTTACTGCTGATGATGGGAACCTGGTATCCGGTATCTCGGATCCCGTCGATGAAGCGCTGCACTATGATGCTGTTGTAGGTCGCAGGTGGCAACTCGCCCAACACGCTTCTGCCCAGGCGCTCAAGCTCCAGGGCAAAGTCCTCGAAAGACTCTCGGCATCCTTGCACGCGATTATGGAAAGCGTGATAGCCGGCGTGCTTGCTGATCGCAAAATACTCCCGCATGGCAGTCGATAGGGCATCGTACGAGAGGAGTGTAGCTTCCGGGAGGGTGGCGTGAAAACGCTGGGCACGTCCCCGCAGGCTCGTGTATAACTTCCGGCACTTCTTTCTTTCTGACCAGTGATATTCCTCGGCCATGTCGTCCAGGAGACGTTGAAATTCCGTCCAGGGACGGGTGCCATCAAAGGTGGGCGGCAGCTCTGCGTCCGACACCTCCAGAATACCCCAATGTGAGGTTAGGTCGCGTGCTGGCGGAGGCGCAGAATTTGGTGGTGCTCCAGGCCTGGTGTCCATCCTGCGGGAATACACCTGCTGCGGCTGTCCCGAGTCCACGATGTCTCGGCGAAGCGCGGGGTGCTAGCGGAGTGCTGGTCGCTCCCTGCTTGCGTCACGCCCTCGGGAGGGGGGGGGGGGGCCGGGGCCCCGGGGGGGGGGAGGCCGGGGAGGGGGGGATTTTGGGTGGGTTGGGGGGGGGGCTTTGGGGGGGGGGGGGGGGGGGGGGGGGGGGGGGGGGGGGGGCGGGGGGTTGTGGGGGGGGGGGGGGGGGGGGGGTTTTGTCAGGGTTTTCGCAAACCCTAGCAACCCCACACCTGACACCAATGTAACGAATTTCGGCCGCGTATAGGGGTGTGGGCCGAGATCGCTACGGAAAGCCGAGCGGAAGTTTTTATTTTAAAGGTGTGGCTGCCAAGGACTCTGCCGTGCCAATTTAAGTAGAGTACACGCGTATTTTGGGGGTTATTTTTAACTCTTTTCTTTATTTTTGTCCAATAAGCGTGGTCTTTTCGGGATCATCAAGAAGAAGAAGGAGTTAACAAAGACAAAGAGACCAGACATCCCGGCAGTCAGCTCGTAATTCCGCAGCTTAGCTCCTTTTGAGTCCCGCGTTGCCCACTGACTTGAGGGTCGAAATCCCTTTGGATTTGGCGGCTTTCGTTACAATATAATTAAAAACGTTTGGGCTTTCATTAAAAATAATAAAATCATCAATAAAAATAAAATTCGAGAGGAAACCATCTCAAAAATAACAAAATTTGGCCAGAATTGTCCTTACAATTTGGCCAAACGTTGGTAGGGTCAATACAAAAAAAAACTGAAAGCTGTCATTGATTCCAAAGGCTGCTTTACTAAATATAAATCATGTACTTTCATCAAATTAAAAAATTTGTTGGTTAAAATTAGATTCTAAGCTGAATTAATAAAATTAAGTTTTGTGTAATTACTTTTGACACCACAAAATGTTGTGTAATACTTTTGACAACTTGCATGTATCTTTTCTTTTATTTTTCTCTTTGTCCTATGAACCGTTAGGTTTCTCGTTTCTTTTTCTATATCCTATAAAAATTATTTCGGGGAAATCGGATAATAACAACAAGAGTAACAGCTAGGAGAAGTTGAGAGTTGCATACAATTGGTCGTTGTGTAAATACTTTTGACCATGTTTGTATATCTACAAAGCTTCCCTCTATTCTGAGAGCAGCCAACATTTTCCATCAAATACATATGTACATACATACTTGGGCAGGCTTAGCGCTATTCTGTGCTAAGCCTCGAACCCCTTCAGTACCGTTCCGACAGGATTCCTGCAGGAATCATGTAAGACTGGACCCGGAACCCCTGGAGAATACCCCGGGAATTTTCATATAAAAAATTTTAAAATTGGGCCGCAGCCGGGAATTCGGACCCCCCGGTGAACTATCAAGGAATCCTGCCAGGAATTCATGTTGAATTTCGAAGTATATTCCCCCGGGAATCCAAAGGGAATTTATAAGCGGAATCTGTGCGGAAACAGCTAGGAATCCCAGAAGAATCCCAGAGGAATCACAAAAGAACCCCTATAGAAAATCCCTGGAATCCCAGATTAATTTGTTCCTTTTTTTTATTTAAATTTAATATTTTTATTAATATAAAATTAAAATTAAAATTAATGTAAAAAACGTTTCACGGGCATCCTCCGCCGACTACAGATCCTTCCGGGAATTTATGTTATCTGTAAATGTAATGTTAGAATTAAATTAATAATTCCAGTTTGCATATAAATATGTACAAAGATACATACCAGTTTTAACTGAAAAGAAACTCCGCAAATCTAAAGAGTTTAGCATTTAAACAGTCTAAGATGAAGTCATATCCATGCTTAAGATCAATTCTGCAAAGGAATTTATTAATTGAGTAAAAATAACTTGACTTACCTTATAATATCTAAATTTATACGCAACTTTAACTACACAACACGCGAACACGTATGATCACAACAGAAGAAAAAAGTGAAAAGAGAATTAGGAGAAACGAAACAAAACCGAATGACTTCGAAAACAACACAAAACATGTTGTCCGAACTTTGCGAGCCGTCGGCGGTAGCCGAATGCTGTTCGAATTGTGTTTGTCTACTTTTTTTCGGACTTCAGTCCACGAAGCCCATACAATTTGTTTTTGTTTTTCGGACAGGCCGCGATGAACAGGCCGCGAAAGGAAATCTGGTACTGAAGGGGTACTCTATAACTTCACATTCGTGTTCGTTTTGTTCATATACAAGCACCGGCACTCATACGATTCCTTAGTACCAAGCAATATACAGTGCCGGTCAGGCAAAAACTTCCACCTGTACCTTAATACAAAATCTATCCCAGAAATAAAAAATTAATATTTTTCGAAAATTTTTAAGTCATTGCCAAAGAATATTTCCAAAGTCTATAGCTATTGTACCATAGAGTCGTTTTCCAGCTAGTTTTGCCTTTTTTGTGTCGCACAAGTTTTCGTTTTCTTCGTTGTGTTCCGAAAATTACAAAAATTAGGCAGGGGATTCAGATTGGAATTAAAAAGTTCTGCTAGACTCCAAGGCTATCGTTATACCACCTTTTTTTGGCTATTTATATATTTTGTTTGGCATTGAGATTCGTATTTTTTTCTGGCTGTTGATTTTTTGTTCTTGTTTTCATCGGTTCTACAATTGGGCGTATTCTTGAAAAAAAAAATCGTGTCTGAATAAGTGACTAATAATTTGGCATTTCCCAATTATATTAGCTCGTTTCTAGCCATTTGAGTTAGCTATTTTTCTATCAGCTATTCAGCTTTTGCCCAAAGTTCGACTCATCTATATTTAGCTATTTTTTTTCAGGGAGCGTTCAGCTATTTTCTTACATACTTTCGACTATATTCAGCTATTTTTTCTGGCCATTTTTATACCATGTACCAAAGGTACACAGGTATTATAGTTTTGTGCGAGTGCGATTTTCTGTAACAGGCAGAAGGAGGCGTGGCAGACCCCCAAAAGTTACCTAAATATTGGTTAGGACCACTAAAGGAGTCGATATAGCCATGTCCGTCTGTCCGTCCGTCCGTCCGTCTGTCTGTCCGTCTGTCCGTCTGTCTGTATGAACGCCTAGATCTCAGAGACTATAAGAGCTAGAGACACCAAACTTGGGATTTAGACTTCTTATATCTGCACGCAGATCAAGTTTGTTTTAAATTTTTGCTGCTCCCCTTTTTGGAGGGGCTATTTGACAAAAACGTATAGCTCCTAAATTTATAAAGTTATGTAAACCATATTGAAAAGCTTAATGTATTTTATCAAAATACATAGATTTTCCAAATTTCATTGCGATCGTGCCATAAATAGCGGAAATATAGGCTTTTTTCTATACACACATTATGTGTACAAGAGGCAGCCCAGGCAGAGGGCTCCAAATAAATCAAAACGTTCATTAAACATTTTACTTATGTTCACATTACTATGAAAATAAGATAACTCATTTTGAATTGGTTGGTGGTGCAGCTGGCTAAGCTGAAGTCTTTTTAAAATGTTAGTTGTCACGGGTTCGAATCCCGTCAGCGACGAGAGAAAAGTTTTTTATTTTTAGCAAATTTTTTTTTTTTTTTCCAGTAAATCAAAATAATTAAATAATAATAAAAAAATGCAAGCAAAGAACTATACTTAATGTTTTGAAAAAATTCCTTATGCCTGGGGTTGATTCGAACCCAGGCCAATTGCTTACAAAAATGTATTTGTAGTTTTACCCACTGAGCTATCGACTTTGCTCTTGAATGTGAAGACATTTGCATTATATGTAAATTTGTCTCAGTTTTTTATTCTTATTATCTTTCTTATATATAATTTTGGGACGCGCCTTGTAATGGTACATGGTATTCTACTGTCGGGACACCCGACTGTATGTCCATCTTGTTCTAGCTATATTAGTAAATTTTCTCCAAACCGATTCTTCGGTCCAGTTTTTCTTTTCCTCCTTTTTTTGGCGGCGGGCAGGCCGTCCGTTTATTAGGGCGTAGCTGAATATGCCCGTCGAGGGTGACAAGAAGCCAACGCCTACACCAAAAAAGGGAACAAAAACCACCCCTTCCTCTCCGCTACCCACTCGCGCCAAGTCAGTACCCAGGTCCGCAAGCGCGAAGCTTAGAAGCTCCTAGTCAGGCTTCGCAGTCTTCACACATATTGCAAGTCCATCTGCACCAAGTGCGAGCCTTATGGGATAAGGTCGAAAAAGTGTATGAAATATGCTCTGATCTAATTTCCCAAGAGGGATCCCTCAGCAACCTACCTCTGTTACAGGCAAAGTATGACTATTGCTATTCCGTATACGAAACCTGTGCAGCACAGATTAGCGAAACGCTAGAAAGAGGGACGGCTCAAGCCGTTCAAGCTCCTCCCTCTCAACCGCATATTTAATCCGTTTGCCGGCTACCGCCCTGCGATACAGAAGTTTTCGATGGGGACTACCTCCGATGGCCCACTTTCCGGGACCTGTTTTATGTAAACAACCCCAGGCTGACACCGGTCGAGAAGCTTTTTCATCTCCACACAAAAACTAGTGGCGAGGCAAGGGTCATACAAATGACGGTTTCGCGTCAGCGTGGGAAGCGCTTCAAGACCGTTTCCAAAATAAAAGGCATTTAGTCAACAGCCAACTCAAGCTCTTCTTCAACTTGAGTTCGATTTCTCAAGAATCAGGACATGCTCTAAAGGAGTTCCCATATCTCCACTGACAACTGGGACTGTCTGCTGGTCTTCCTGTGCGCAAGCAAACTGCCAAAGTTAACCCATTCCTTATGGAAACAGTCCCTAACATCGAAGTCCGAAATTCCAGCTTGGAAGGAGATGAACACCTTCAGACACTGGAGGCTATCGAGGATATGAAGCCAACTCAGTCAGTTCCCAAAAGGCTGCAATCCTTCGAGACCAAGGTCAACACCAAACAAAAAGGGTGTGACTTATGTTCTAAGGAAAATCATCCGATTAGATTGTGTCCGCAGTTTCTCCACATGTCTGTCGACGCGCGTTCCGGCTACGTAAAAAATAAGCAGCTATACCTTTATTGTTTCGCGAGAGGCCATCAGCTACGTGATTGCATGAGCACACACAGCTGTTTCACGTGTTGGGGGAGGCATCATACTCTGGTGCATTGCGGCTTCTCCAGTTTCTCAAACACAAGTTCCTTCCGGCGCCCTCTACGCAACCGTCCTCGAGACCCTCAAGTCGCAATGCATCCGAGGGCTCCTCAACGGTTCAGAATTATTTAGCCTCAGGCACTACAGCCGTCCTGCTGAGCACGGCAATTATTAAACGTATCTCCGAACGTATGTTCAACCTCCTCAAGTTGCCATTCCGCAAAATACAGACCCAAGTCTCAGGGCTAAACCAATCGGTTTCGGCAGAGTCAACGAGACTCTGCCAGTTTGCAATCCGCTCCCCTACTATGCCGGGTCTACAATTAGAAACTGCCCTCCCATCCAGTTTCCAGGAATTCTTTACAAGACCAGCCCGATCTCCTATGGCAGACCCAAACTTCTTTGAAAGTTCCGAAATCGATCGGAGCTGATATTTTACCGTCGGTGATGATGCAGGGTACTAGGAGAAAAATTTGTCGCTCACCAAGAGGATCACAGGCCAAAAGACCACGAGACCAAGAGACCAGCCGAACACCTCCTTCATAGCGATCTTGATACCGAAAGCACTGCCAAAACGCTCAGGATTCGATAGAGGGCTAAGTCCGACGAATTCTATTTTGTGTCGACAGAAAGCGCGAGGTGTTATCCCAAATCGCGAGGTTGTTTGATCCAGCCGGATGGCGCGCTCCGTTTATAATACGTTCCAAAATTTTCATGCAGGAGATTTGGCTACAATATTTAAGCTGGGATGATAAGCTTCCCACCGAAATAAGTCAGAGGTGGCAGGAGTTTCTCCATGAGTATTCCGAACTCAACCAGATCCGCGTTCCGAGATGGGTCTGTTTTCAGCCTGAAATCAAAGTGGCGTATCATAGTGTTCAGTCGCAGCAGTATGTAGTCATAAGTAAAAATATCTCAAAACACAACACACATTATGTAACAACTCTTCAGTCACAGTGACCTGCATTTGTCGTAAATAAAGTATCATTTACCAGGTCAATCGAACATGCATGGTCAACTGAGACGAGGAAATGAACTGGGGCGATGGTCTCAGTTCGCGACACTAACCCACATTCACAAGTAACCGCACACTATTTCTTATACGTTATTTCTGTTAGCATAAGCGTTTGTGTACCTATATATATTGTTAAGTTTCATTAATAAAGTCAGTAAGAGTTCTAACGCAGACCCAGAGATTTTATTCATGCTGTTCTTTTAGAACGACTTATGCACTCAAACCCCTCAAACAAGTCCACCTAGTTTCAAGTGCTAGTTGCGACAACAAACAGGCAAATAGTTTATGCACTATTTGCCAGGCATCTAAGCCTTCTTACACTTTACAACACAGTTACATAAAAGGACACGAAATGGCTGATAAAGCAGCCAAATCAACATTAAAGATTACACTTATATACACACTAAACTGTAGCATAAAAGACAAAAAAAAACAAGAAAGGAAGCTAACTTCGGCTCACCGAAGTTTGTATACCCTAGCAGACTTTAAACAAACAATTAAAAACGAAATTCTGAAATAATAATTTGTTGCCAAATCTCAAATTTGATGGCAATGGTTTGAAACACGGCTAAGCTATGGTTTTTTTATTTTCCTGATTGTTCCTATGGAAGCTATAGGATATAGTCAGCCGATTTTCATGAAATTAAAATCAAAATTCAGGAATAATAAAATATGGCTAAATATCAAATTTGGTGAAAATATGTTGAAAACTGACAAAGTTATGGTTTTTTCTTTTATTTTCCTGATTGTTCCTATGGAAGCTATAGGATATAGTCAGCCGATTTTCATGAAATTAAAACCGAAATTCGGAAATAATACTAAATGGGCAAATATCAAATTTGGTGAAAATTGGTTGAAAACTGACAAAGTTATAATTGTTTTTTGAAAATTTTTCGGATCGTTCCTCTGGCAGCTATATGATATAGTCGTCCGATCCGGCCCGTTCCGACATATGTACGAGTGAGAGTATATAGAAGCCTAACTGCAAAGTTTCATTCAGATAGCTTTAAAACTGAGGGACTAGTTTGCGTAGAAACGGACAGACGGACAGACGGATAGACGGACATGGCCAGATCGACTCGGCTGTTGATCCTGATCTAAAATATATATACCTTATAGGGTCGGAGATGCTTCCTTCACTGCGTTGCAAACTTTTGACTGAAACTAATATACCCTGCTAGGGTATAAAAACAAATACATGTGAGAGCCGTAGCACATATCAAAATTATATTTGCTCTGCTCTCATCTTGCTCTAAAATTTTGACTATGGCTACTAGTCCCCAGAGCGTTTTCTAAAATTTTCTGCTATAGCCTTTGGGTGTAGGTAGCAAGTCAGAAATCTCGGAGCAGAGCATAGCACAAAGTTTTCAATTTCATTGTTACGACTCTGCTACTGCTCTCGTCAAAGTGACAGCGCCTGCTATAGCATAGCAACATTTTTATGAATCTCGCTGCTATGGAGTAGTAAATTCAAACCCTGGTTTCATTAACAAAGTCAGTAAGAGTTCTAACGCAGACCTAGAGCTTTTATTCATGCTGTTCTTTTAGAACGACCCATGCACTCAACCCCTCAAACAAGTCCACCTAGTTTCAAGTGCTAGTTGCGACAACAAACAGGCAAATAGTTTATGCACTATTTGCCAGGCATCTAAGCCTTCTTACACTTTACATTTTGGTGACCCCGACGAACACGCTAGCCGTGGACGTCAACATAGGGAAATTTCCGCTAGCTCATAGTAACCTCCCGCAGGATAATCCGTAACTCTTGGGATTTTCCTAATTTTCACTCGCCATAAATACCATTGGTGAGCCCTGACTCACAGGAAATTGTCCTGAATACGTCAGACCCCCAGGAAGATTCCGTAACTTTTGGGAGTCTTCCAGATTTTTTCACTCTTGCCAGAGAACAATTGGTGAGACCGACAGGGAAAGTTCCGTAATTCTTGGGAACCTCCCGCAGTCAAGAGCCTTCAAATCCTTTTTCTATCTAGAAATCCCCCAAGTCTATTGACCATTTGTTAATTCCTTCGACCACAATATATGCGAATAGGAGCGTATCCAGCTGGTAAAGCGAATAAAATACTCCCACCGGTCAGGAATCAAAACAATTGTCAATATGTCCAACAAGGAGGAGCAAGCAGTCACAGAGGCGTTAGACTTGCAGGATGAGATCAGCAAAGAGATCTCGAGGCTTATCTGCAATTATAAAAAAGATTCAGCGGAAAGGAAACTAATTCCAACGTACTATACGACAAAGTTGGCCGCTTTCGATGAAGCATGGAATCGATTTACGGAAAACGACAAAAATATTCCCGCCAAATATAGAACGGAAGAATATTTAAAGTTCTACGTCGACTGTCGTGATTCATACGACAAATACAGAAATATTATAGTCGATACAATGGCTCAGAGCTCAAGCAAAGCCCCAAATCAGGCAACAGCGAGCAACGGCCGGGAAACTGCAGACGTTGCAAGCATAGCGCAGCCTGCACGTAAGCTGATATCAGCATGTCGGCGACAAAATGCAATCACCGAATCAATCAACCGGGCTCTGAAAGAGGGTTCAGAGACCGGCAGGGCCGTGTCAAAGAGTTCAATAAACTCATTGTGGTCCCAATACCAAGAGATTCATTTCCAAATCCATGAAGAGTACGAAGACCCGGTCAGGGAAGGATACGACATGCAGTCGTTCCTCCGACTAGAAAGGGAAGTACAGAAAGTCCTGGGGGCACAAAGCAATACATCAAGCAATGAAGATGTGCAGTTGCCCAGAGTCAGCATCCCCAAGTTCGATGGGGATCTACTCAAATGGACACAATTCTTTGATTTATTCAAATGCATGATACATGATACCAACATGCCCACAGCCAAAAAAATGTGGTACCTTAAAACCACTGTGACTAGAGAGGCAGAGAGATTAATAAGGCATATCGATCTAAAAACAGAGAACTACATGAGCGCGTGGGAAATATTAGTTGACACATATAACAATCCCCGCCATGTAGCAGATACAATTCTCAATCGTCTCCTGCAACAACAAACAAACAATGACGACCCAAAGTCATTAAAGGAATTGTATATTACATTAATTGAGTCTCTAGCATCATTAAAGGGACTAGGCATTGATGTATCCAGCTGGGATACAATCATAATTGCCATCATAAAACAAAAATTAGATCTTGCGAATAGAGCCCTGTACGAACATTCGTTAGATGGCTCAAGAGAACTTCAAGGGCTCGATACGATGCAAAGTTTCCTGGACCAGCGAAGTCGAGTGTTGGGAACAGGAAAACGCAGTCAGCTGCAAAAAAGGGAACAGAAGAACCCATCTTGCACTTCTGCTAGCGCAGGAAGGCAACCAAGTTGCCCTTTCTGCAAACGGACTCATGCGCTATACAAATGCGATGATTTCCGCAGCAAAACAGTACCCGATCGACTCAACTGGGTACAAAAACAAAAACTGTGTGTACACTGTTTTAACAGTACCCACAAGGCAAAGGATTGCCGAGGCCGTATGTGCTTTAAATGCGATAAAAGGCACCATACATTGCTGCATCTGGAGACTTCATCAGGCGCGGCAACAGATCCACAAACACCTGCTGTAGGAGCAGCAAGCAACAAAAGCTACAATTTGCTAGCCACAGTTAAGGTATTGGTAAAAGCAAGCAATGGTCAGGTGGCCACATTCCGAGCCTTGCTGGATTCAGGATCACAAATCAATCTGATCTCTGAACGACTGGCCTCCAAGCTATCTCTGAAACTACACAATGCATAATTACGCATCGAGGGCATTGGAGAAAATCCGAAAACAAGTCGGGCCAGAGCAAATGTGCTCATGAAATCGATGCACAACGATTTTACTCAACAGGTAGAAGCCTTTGTTCTGCCGCATATCATAGCTGACCAACCAGCTCATGATTTGAATACATCCCACATACGCATTCCAAATAACGTCATCCTGGCCGATCCAAATTTTGACAAACCAGGAAAAATTGACATGCTTATCGGCGCAGAGCATTATTATTCTTTGCTACTGCCAAATCAAATGATGATAAGACCAGAAGGCCCAATCCTCCAGAATACAAAGTTGGGATGGATTGTGGCCGGGAAAATCTCTGCTGAGCACGATTTAGCAGCACTTTGTGCGACGGCAACCACTGAAGAGGAGGTTGACACACTGTTAGAGCGATTTTGGACACTAGAGAATCTAGACACCAAAGACAAGGCTCGATCGCCAACTGAAGCACACTGCGAAACTCATTTCGCAGCTAACCTACAATTTGTAATCGATGGGAAGTTCATTGTCAGGCTGCCATTTTCTGAGGAAACTTCAGCCCTGGAGGCATCTCAGACAACAGCAACCAATAGGTTCTTGGCACTGGATTGACGAACAAACCCAGAAGTCTGGAAAGAATACGTAGACTTCATGGAAGAATACGAACGTCTCGGACACATGAAACTGGTACATACCTCACACATACCATCGGATCATTACTTTATTCCACATCACTGTGTTTTGAAGCCCGAAAGCAGTACCACGAAACTACGGGTAGTTTTTGATGCGTCCTGTAAAACGTGAAGTAATAAATCATTAAATTATATATTATATGCTGGACACACGGTACAGAGCGAACTATTCGCCATTCTGCTACGATTCCGCACCCATATATATGTATTTACCGCGGACATAGAGAAGATGTATCGCCAAGTATGGATGCATCCCGATAATCAGTTTCATCAGCTGATCGTATGGCGGAAAAAGGCGTCAGACGATCTGAAATTCTACAGTCAGCGCCATTCCTTGCTACAAAATGCTTGGATTATTTAGCTGAGAAGAATAAAAAGCAGTTACCGCTTGGGTCAGCTATACTCAAGCATGATTTCTATGTGGACGTCTGTCTCACAGGAGCAGACAGCATTCCAGAGGCAATTCAGATTCAGCAGGAATTGAACAAAATTCTGCTACCGTCCGGATTCAAGCTTCGGAAGTGGCGCGAGAAGACATTGTACCCAACGTCAACTTAGATGAAACACTTCAGCATTACAGTGTTAAGACATTGGGATTAATTTGGATGCCTCAAAGGGATCAGTTGTGTGGGCGATCTCAAAAAAGCGAAGCCGCAACCATCTCAAAACGGGTGGTCAGCTCAGAATCCTCACAAATATTCGATCCTCTGGGATTATTTGCTCCGGTGGTCGTCAAGGCGAAAATTTTCATGCAAACGCTTTGGGAATTAAAGATGGGCTGGGACGACGAGTTACCTCAGCACCTTCAACTGGACTGGAAAAACTATCGTTCTGATTTGCAAGCTCTAAACACCATGCAAATACCAAGGCATATTTTTGAAGGAAGAGTGCCAGTCACGCAAGAGATGCACACGTTTGTGGATGCCTCGGAACGAGCATATGGAGCGGCAGTGTATATCCGAGCAACATACAAAAACAATCAAGTATCAGTTCGGCTGCTGTGCTCAAAGTCGAGAGTGGCGTCATCCGCCAAGGAGACTCTACCGCGGCTAGAATTATGTGCTGCAGTCTTGGGAGCTGAACTGACCCACAGAGTCAGAAAGGATCTACGTTTGCCTGAGGAGAAGGCATTGGGGTACTTCTGGACTGACTCAACAGTAGTCCTTTCCTGGATAAATGCGTTTGCATCCTCATACCACACGTTCGTGGCTAATCGGATAGCAAAGATCCAAGCAGTGTCACATCAAGCACAATGGCGACATGTGTCATCCGCAAATAATCCAGCAGACGTACTGTCAAGAGGAATTGCCGCAAGCAAGTTAGCAGAACACAACCTGTGGCTATATGGCCCAATGTTTTTGCACGGCTCTCGAGACAAATGGTCAAAAATACCAACCATTAATCCATCGATCTGGAGCGTAAAGTAAAGCAAGTACGCTTGCCAATCTGCCAGGATCAACTAGGAAGCGAGCTATACAATTGCAAGCATAGCAAGTCCTTCCACAAATTGCAACGCATTGTAGCATATATGATGCGCTTTTGTCGTAGACAGAACTGATCTCCAACAACTACACTAAGTGCAGGCGAGCTGGCTCATGCTAGAACGATCATCTTCAGCACGATTCAAAAAACTGAATTCAGTGCTGAGTATAAACAACTTCGCATCCACAGAACAGTGGACAAGAAAAGCTCAATCATCTCGATGTCTCCAATAATAGGAACTGACGGACTCATCAGAGTCGGAGGAAGGTTGGAAGAATCCAATCTTCCATATGCTGCCAAACATAAAATCTTGCTCCCGTACAATGATACGATTGTGTAGATGCTGCTACGAGAGATGCATGAGGAAAACATGCATTGCGGAGCACAAGCATTGAGGGTCATAGCCAGACAACAATACTGGATTCTAAATGACAAAACGATGGCCAGAAGCATCATACACAGTTGTGTCACAAGAGCACGGCCCAAATTGATGCATCAAATCGGATCGAGTAACACAGGCGCGTCCGTTCTCCAATTCTGGAGTCGACTATTGCGGTCCCTTTTGGATTCACCACAGATTCCGTGGAAAAAGGCCAGATAAAGCGTACATTGCAGTACTCTGCTGTTTCGCCACGAAGGCAGTACATCTGGAGTTGGTAAGCGACCTAACAACGGACGCTTTCCTAGCCGCTCTCCGGCGATTCTTGGGCCGACGTGGAAAGTGTCAGACCATTCACTGTGACAACGCCACGAACTTTGTTGGTGCCAACAACCAGTTAAAGGCACTAGAGGAAACGATCTTCACAGAGCAAGCCCAGACCAGGATCGTAAATCAATGCAATAAGCAGCAGGTGGAGCTCAAGTTCATCCCACCGCGAGCACCGTCATTTGGCGGTTTATGGGAAGCTGCTGTGAAATCAGCAAAAAGGCTACTGATATCAGTCACAGCCACAGCATCGCTAACGTTTGAAGAGCTCAACACGGTGATCATTGAGGTCGAGGCGATACTCAACTCAAGGCCCCTCACCCCGATGTCAGCTGATCCTACAGATACTTCAGCGCTCACGCCAGGCCATTTCTTAATTGGTGAGCCTCTAGTGGCATCTCCCGATGCGAATCTTGCCCGACCGGAAAAAACTTTGGTCAAAAGGTCGGAGCTGGTATCCAGGCTCAAACAATCATTCTGGAATCAGTGGTCCATGGAGTACCTACAAGAACTACAAATGCGCACCAAATGGAAAACTATGGCTCAGAATGTCAAGGAAGGACTACTAGTACTAGTAAAGGAAGACAACGTACTGGTAATGAGCTGGCCCATGGGACGGATAGTGAAAACGTATCCAGGCAAGGATAACCAAATCCCGGTCGTAGACGTAAAAACCGCATCAGGGATATACAAAAGAGCAGTTACGCGGTTGGCACCTTTGATAAAAGAAGAAGTAGCCACAAAACGTCCGCACAGCGCCAGCGCGGACACGGCGCAGGCAGAAGAAAGCCCTGTGCAAAAAAGGATCAAATAACCACTCCTCAGCGTCATCAAATAGCTGCGTATGTGGCCTTAGCAATGTCAATTCCATTAGGCATTGCATGGGCTCTCAGACGAACGGTCGGCAAAGGGACACCAAGACGCCGGACACCCGACCTCAGGCAGAACACGGAACAGCCACAACCAGAACCTACCCCACGAAGGTTCTCGTTCGAGAATGTTCAGTCGCAGCAGTATGTAGTCAAAACACAACACACATTATGTAACAACTCTTCAGTCACAGTGACCTGCATTTGTCGTAAATAAAGTATCATTTACCAGGTCAAGCGAACATGCATGGTCAACTGAGACGAGGAAATGAACTGGGGCGATGGTCTCAGTTCGCGACACTAACCCACATTCACAAGTAACCGCACACTATTTCTTATACGTTATTTCTGTTAGCATAAGCGTTTGTGTACCTATATATATTGTTAAGTTTCATTAATAAAGTCAGTAAGAGTTCTAACGCAGACCCAGAGCTTTTATTCATGCTGTTCTTTTAGAACGACCCATGCACTCAACCCCTCAAACAAGTCCACCTAGTTTCAAGTGCTAGTTGCGACAACAAACAGGCAAATAGTTTATGCACTATTTGCCAGGCATCTAAGCCTTCTTACACTTTACACATGGACTCTGCGATGCGTCCCAAAAGGCTTTTGAAGCGGTGATCTACGTGCGTGTCGAGGAAATCCTTTCTAACCTCCTCACATCCAAGACACGAGTCGATCCAGTGAAGACCGTGTCACGCCTAGAGCTATGTGGCGCCGTGCTGTTAGCCGATATGGTGACAGCTATTCTTCCCAATATGCCCACCCCAAGTTCCGACATACGCAGCTGGACCGATTCGACAATCGTTCTGCCCTGGTTACGGAAGCCTGCGTGCAACTGGACCACGTTTGTAGCCAACAGAGTGGCCAAGATCATGCAGGCAGTACCAGTCGACTGCTGGGCACACGTGCTATCCGAACAAAATTCCGCCGATTTAGCTAGTCGAGGCGCCCTACACGAGTTAGCGGATAGTCAACTAGCCAGAGTGTCTGCAAGAGCTGTGGCGAGCACAAAGCAATGTGCATCCGAACACAGAGCTCGAGCAGCGCGCGGTGAAAGTGTATTTCAGCCAGGACCCCTCTGACGAATTTCTAGAACGCTTCTCTAAGCTGACAACGCATTGCGCGTCCTGGCGTATGTTCTGCGTTTTCTTAGTCGCTGCCATAAGGGTGCGATCTCCTCTACTTTACAACCCACGAGTGAAGAAATCCGAGAGGCAGAACGAGCGCTGAATTCCATTGCGCAGCGTCGAGTATACGGCCGCTGAAGCTGAAGCACTTGGCAGAGAAGAAGCCCCTTCCGGGAGCAAGTCCAACTTAATGTTTATTTCCGTTCACGGACCAACTCGGCTTTCTAAGGGCGTGTAAGATCTCCACGATTTAAAAGAAGAGACTGCAAACTCAGCCGATGGGCGATCTTCCAAAGGACAGAGTCTCCTTCTCGGGGGCTTTTACATATACGGGCATTGATTATGCCGGGCCGTTCGAGATTAAAAACTATACCGGGAGAGCGGGTCACATTACCATTTGTGTGTTTTTCCACGAAGGCTATCCATTTAGAGCCATCATCCGATCTCACCGCCGAAAAGTGTGGCATAGAGAACGCCTTGAATGCGGGGAACAATTTTTTTTTTTAGGTATTTTTTTTCTCGATTCGGTTCCCGATCGTTAACCACATTCAGGCTGGTCGACCATGAACCAACAGCGCAGCGGGACCCATTGATTCCTAGCTCTAGCGGGAGATGTGGGGGGGGTTTTTTTTGCTGTTGGTTAATGATTGCTACACCAAAGGTTTTATTATAGAGTCCCTCCTGAATCTACGCAAGGAGACGATCCTCCTCCGAAGCCATATGGCAAAACAAAACACAAAGAAACTTGACTGGTCTAAATAACAGCCGAGCTGAAAAGGAAGTAAACTAGCAGGTGAATAAACAAAAGAAGCACGAAATTATATGTAAGCCCTGTGGGGTGATCTTAGGTGTTAATCGCCACTCCCATTGTCATTACCCTCCCAACCGTGGTCTTCATTATATATGTTTCTCGAAGACCCCAAATAAAATTAACTATGCATCAGTTAATTATGCTCCCCTGCCATAGTAAATTAAAAGATTAGAATTTCATCTTAATTCACAATTTTCCATTCTTGAGAAAAATTCCTAGATTTATTCACATCTCTTAACCGTATTATCTTCTTACATGTATGTAGCATTAATTCCCTAGGTCTATATTATTTATAAAATAGTTTTCCTTTCATCAATTCCTTCCATTATCTGTATTTGTTAATATCCATTTATCAGTATCCATTTCTCTTTAGGCATTTGTCATTACGCAAATTTCCAAAAAATTTTGTTTTTTTTTTTTTTTTTTTTTTCAATGTGTAAGTTGGCTAGGTTATATTTTTTTCTTAACTAAAACATTGTCCTTAATAGTGTAATTAATGTACCTATATTTATCTATATATATATATCTATTTATATATATATATTTTTAAATTATTTATTTTAATCGCATACTGAAAAGAAAAACTAGTCCTATTGCTGGAAATGGAAATATATACATGCCTACAACTCGCTAGTAATTTATTGGAGTGTAGTCAGGCAATTACCTATCATTACATTGGCTTGCGAATGGAGCGAATAGAAAGAGAAAATGCCAAAAAGGAGATAATAGATCATGCAAGGGTCGGATGATACGGCAGGTAGCCCGACGTTACGTTGGGCGATAAATTGGTTTAGTAGGCTTATCTTTTTTTTTTTTTTTTTTTTTTGTTATTATTTTCTTTCGGGAGTTAAATTAAACAACTTGGTTTCACTCACCCATGGTTGTATCTCGAAGAAGGCCTTCTTGTCGATGTGGGGTTGGTGTGTATGAATAAGTAATGTTAAAAGTTTTAAATGCACTATATTAACTTAGGTATTATTATGGATATATATAATTTGTTTTTGTTTTTTTTTTTTTTTTTTTTTTTGGGGTTTATATATATTCCGAATTGATATGTTTTCGTTAAAAAAAAATTAGGATTAAGTTTCTTTTTATTCTAATTTATGCGGTAATAATTGTATTTATATATTTGTTTTTTTTTTCGGTTTTATTTTTATTTATTTTTTTTTTTTTGTAGGATTTTTCGGCAACAAATTTTTCTATTTTTTTTTCAGTGTGCGATTATACTTCTGGTTTAAAATGTATTATTTTCTTCTTCCTTTATTTCTCTGATTTGTTTTTACTTCATTATTTTGATCATTGGGCGTAAGTATAACATTTTAGATGTGTAGTTGTACTAGCCTTATCTTTAACCTATTCTTAATGGATTATTCTTCTATATTTTTACTCTAGTTTTTTTTTTTTTTTTTTTTTTTTTGATTAGTTTTTTTTTCTTTTGCATTGCAATTGCTCGTGGGCTGATGGATGGTCTGCACTGAATAACTAGTATTTTCTCACTTGATCTTATGGTTTTATTAATTTTGGTACTCTGCCCTGAGTTTAACACATTTGTTTGTATTTATTTGTTTTTATGTTAACTTGCTGGAAAGGTGATTGGGCGATTTTGGCCCAGCCGCGGCCGCTCACTCCAACTGCCTCTTTAGTAGGCTCGAAATAGGTGGAAAATTCGGCTTAGAGGCTTTGGTTCGCCTCGTTTATCCAAATTCAGCGATCAAGCAATTTCTCGCCGTGTAATTACAGGTGCACAGATGTAAAACCTAAGCATGGACAATTTTTAGAATGTGTGTGTTTTTTTTTTTTTTTTTCTAATAATTACCTTGCCGCAACGACAATGCAATGCAGCTTGTTAATTGCTTGTTGTTGAAGGCCTTTATGTAAGGATGTCGACAGAAAAGTACGATTAAAGGGGAAGGCACATGTGGCTCTCCAGTTCTATCTTTCGCTGGTTTGATCTGGGACTCGACCGAACTTCTCCGCTTAACGACCTCCAAAAGAAAGATCGAAGCCAGATGCTGGGGACCCGAAGAACCCTTAGCCGAACTTAGACCTTCGACATTCACCAGCTGGTGGATTCAACTGTCATTTTGATGAGGTTGCCCGATACTAGTTCGATATAATACTAACTTTGGGCGCGTATTGTTGTGATTTTGAAATTTATTGCATACAATCTTTTCTATGAGACCATTACACCACCAGATAATCTAACGAGGCTCCGAGGCACGATTAGCTGGAATTAGCTTCGAAGATCTTTGGCGTGATATGTACCGATTTCTTTGCCTTGCAATGTTTCTAGTACATAATAAGCGGTTCCTATTTTCTTCTTCACACGACATTTTGAAAACTGGGGGCCTAATTTCTTATTAAAATTTTTTGTGAAATTACTTAGGTAAAAGTTGCGTTTAAACACCTCTTGGCCTTCTTTGTACGAGACCGGTCTGGATCGCAAGTTGTATTGTGTTGCATTACGCTCATAAGCCGTACGGCTATTTTGCTTTATGTCTTCTCGTAGCAAGTGGAGGTTGTCTTGACAATTTAAAAGTGGAGACTCTTCTAATAGGGATAGCTTTCGCAACAATTTATAATCGCTGGCATGATTGATCATATTGAAACCGAATAAAGCCTTGAAAGGTGAGCATCCAAGGGCTTGATGCAAAGAGGACCGCAATGCCGAAGAAATGCTGGGTAAATTGGTATCCCATTCGGTCTGATCTGCTCGCAGGTAGGATCTTATCGCAGCCAATAAGGAACGATTAACCCTTTCCGCCGCATTGCTCTGAGGCGAATATAATGCTGTGAGGGTGTGCTTGATTCCAAATTTGGTTAAAAAAGCTTCAAACTCGTTAGACTTGAATTGAGATCCATTGTCGCTGACGATGGTCTCCGGTATTCCAAATTCAGCAAAGATTTTGTTTCCTAGAAAATCTATAACAGCGGAGGTTGTGAATTTTTTTAATGGACATAACCAATGGTACCGACTGAAATGATCGAGGACAATAAGTAAACCTATGTGACCTTTCTTGCTTCGTGGGTACGGACCTAAGATGTCTATATATATTTTTTGGAATGGCCTGCACGAAATACTTTGGGGGGGCGTAATGTTGTGTTCGGAGCTTTCGTCTCCTTGCAAACATCGCACTTGCGGACGTATTCTCGCACTTGTTTGGACAACCCTGGCCAGAACAAGTGCCTTCGTAACCGTTCAATCGTTTTCTGCGTTCCCCCGTGCGCCGATACCACGCTGTCGTGCGCTTGACGAATAGCATCATCTCGTAATGCCTCCGGCACCCACAGCTTCCAATAATCAGATTCCTGGACTGCATTTCCCGAGGGATGTTCGGTTCGTATATACACAAATTTCTCCGCTGCTCGCAGATCCGGGAACTTTTCTTTATTTGCTTCTATTGCTTCCTTAAGCTGAATGTAATCATAGCCTAGGAAAGCTTGCGATTCTAAATCAATTTCTGGACCTATCCATTCGACACTGTCAATTTCAGGCTCACATATTCTAGAGAGCGCATCTGGAACAATATGATCTTTGCCTTTCCGGTGCGAAATGGTGAACTTGAAAGCTTGCAATCTAAGAATCCAGCGTGCCAATCTTCCAGATACATTCTGCTGTCGCATAAGCCATAGAAGGCTGGAATGATCTGTCACTACTTCAAATGGTTGTAGTTCCAAATAACACCGGAATTTTTCGATAGCTAATATCACCGCCAGACATTCGCGTTCCGTTACGCTATAGTTCCTTTGTGATTTCGACAATTTTTTTGACATGAATGCCAATGGTCGTTCTTCTCCGGTATCTGATAATTGTACTAGTACAGCACCAATGCCATGGTCACTAGCATCACAGTGTACAAAAAATTTTTTTGTAAAATCGGCATTTTGTAACACCGGTGCTGACGTTAGTAATTGTTTCAATTTCTCCATTGCGACTTGAGCTTCTGGTGACCAGGTAAAACTCTTTTTGGTTTTCAACACGTCCGTAATTGGGCATGTCACTTCGGCAAAATCTTTGATAAATCGTCTATACCAACCACAAACCCCAAGGAAACCTCTTACTTGTTTCAAATTCTTGGGTGTGGGCCAGTTAAGAACGCATGATATTTTGTTCAGATCAGTGGCTATGCCACCACTTCCGATCACATACACAGATAATTGACTTTAGTAACGCAAAAGTGACTTTTCTTGATATTGAGAGTCAGATTAGCTTTCTTAAATTGTTCAGCGATGCGAACTAGAACTGCTAAATGTGATGAAAAATCTTCGGAGACAATGCATAAGTCGTCGAGATACCCAAACACGCAATGACGTAAATCTGGCGGAATTAGGTTATCCATCAGACGGGACATCGTCGAGGGAGCATTACACAAGCCGAAGGGCATAACAGTAAATTGATACAAGGCTCGACCTGGGACTGTGAATGCAGTCAGCGGTTTTGCGTCCTCTGTCAGCTCAATTTGCCAATAGGCATCTTTATGATCTAGTTTCGAGATCATATTTGCCTTTGGCAGACGAGCAAAGATGCCTTCAATGCTTTGAAGCGGATAAGCATCTTTTTTAGTCGCATCATTCAGTTTCCGTGCGTCTAGGCATAAACGAACTTTATTGGGCTTCACCACTAGACGCATTGGAGAACTCCATGCACTTTGTGATGTTTCGATTACTCCGAGATTAAGCATTCGGTCAATTTCACTATACATAAGCTTTTCCACTGCTGGACTCACCGGATAATAACGCTGTTTCACAGGCTTGCTTTCTCCTATCTCAATACTATGCTTAAGTAGGGCTGTGCGACCCAACCCTTGCTTTTCGAAATTCGGAAATAACTCCTTCACAGCCTCAAGTTGCTTTCTTTCAGTGATGGATAAAGGGTATGTTTCCTCCTCGTTCCCTACTTCTCTTTCCTCACTCAGGATACAACTAAGGATCCCGGGAGCTAATTCAAAAGCACGCCAGAAATCTATACCTAATATCAACCTCTGCGCTATAGAAGGGATAATAAATAGTTCTAACTCTTTCTCCTTATCTTGATATTTAATCTTCACTTTTATACTTCCAAGAACTTGGTGTGACTTGGCGTCCGCTGTTCGGACTTGGGACAAAATTGGCTTGAAGTTTGGATAGCTCGAAAAATCCGTCAGCGCTAAGGACGATCCGAGACAACTGATGTTGGCTCCCGTGTCAAGCAGCCCTAACTCAGAAAATTCTAAAAAGGAAACACTGGCATAACTACGACGATCTATATTGTTTTGGAACACAGTTGAAACAATCATAGTTTTCTTCTTTTTTAATGAACGATAGTACCTTCGCATCCGAACTGTGTTTCGATTACTTTTTCCCACAAGTCCAGAAAATATTCGTTCTCTTATTAAATAATAGTTTCTTAACCTTTCATGGTAGGGTTTAAATGGTAATTTAACTTCAGGATTCGACTCTTGATTAATCTTACTTGCTAGGATTGTAGCCTTCTTACCCTCTACCATTGAGCTATCTTCTATTTCTGGGACACCCTTCCTGGATTGGATGCCCCCCTTGCCGGTTTTCCGACTTTCGCTTGCAGTTTTGGCAATTGGGCTTATATATTTGCGGAGCACCGCAACCATAACAAAAGATACGTCTCTCGGCCAAGCAATTTTCCCATATATGACCGGGAGCCTCACAATTCCAGCACAACAGAGGAGTGGTGCGATGAATTGCTGCAATTTCATGAGCATCTTCATATTCCTGGGCTTCATCAACTTGGTCGTCATCCATCGCGTATACGCGATATGGAGCGGGCTTAGTTTGTGGTGGCCGCACTCGGCCTGTTTCCTTAAGAAAATTCTCTCGCTTCTGAACCAATCTTCGCAACTCGGAAATAGATGAAATGTTTTCAAATAACAATCTTTCTTTCATGTCACTCAGTAAATTTCCTTGTATCATCTCTACTAATTCATCTTCAGCAAATCTCACTGATAGTCTATCTATAAGCTTACAAACACTCTCATAAAACATATCGAACGACTCTCCTGGCTTTTGCTTCCTGGAGGGAATTTGTTCACGCAATTCGGTGACCGATCTGCTCTCCCGATATTGTTCTCGAAAAGCAGCACAAAAGTCTCTCCAAGTGAAAGTTTGTACCCTTTTATGGTATCTCCAAAACCAACTACTGGCTTTGCCAACCAAAAGGTGGTGAATATTTCTGCTTATAATTTCTAGATCACCGTCAAAATGTTCAACTGTCAATATCTTCACTCGGTATAAAAATTCCTCGACAGATAACCCCTCAATGGTACCATCGAACCGTACACCCCATTTCTGAAGAACATCTGCTATTTTATGTGGCCCAAGCTGATGCATACCATTAGCTGTCCTATTACTCCGGAGAGTAGCTGGGCTTACTTGTTCAGCCCCTTGGCTGGGTGGAGGTGCAATGCTCCCGCTTCCTGACATGGATGACAACACACGAGTTACCGTCTCCCGAACGATGGATTCTATCTCCGCTCTTGGTATACTACTTGTTACTGGCTGGCTATTCTGTCTTCTTTGCCTTGCAGGACGACCTCGTCTAACTGGTGCGTTCGCGGCTGGTTCCGCGCTTGGCCTGACTCCTTGATTCATAGGAGTACTACCGGGTGGATGTGGATTTTCGGCATTCGATAAATTAGATTGATCATGGACTCTGATCAAGACTTCTGCTTCAGTCGGTGCCGGTTGTGCAAGTGTTTCCAGCTGCAGGGCTAAAGAACGAGTACAAGGACGAGACCCTGTAGCTACAACTCGCTTTGGAGGATAGTTGGCCATCCCTTTATTATTAGGTGAATGATTACCTACCACTACCTTCCAATCCTTAGGCTGTACTGCCTTTAAGCAGCATGGACACTCTTTATGAATTTGTGAGCGTGTTTCCAGACAACTTTTATGAAAAACATGATTGCAGTGTGTTATAACGCAAGGTTGTGTGTTTGACATTAATTCCCCGCAAATAACACAGCAGTTGGCAGCAGAATCTGCTTGGTGCTGCGGGTTGGTTGACTCAAAGCTATGTTCTAGTGGCATACTAAAATTTTTTTTATTCATATGGCCTTTTCAGGGAGACATATCAATGATGCATATAATTTGGCTTTATACTCATTCGTGCTTAGTAATTTTACTTAACTTGGACTATTTGAATTAATAAATGTTACTTTTTTATGAGCATCCGTTATCTAACTTTCTTGTACGGACTTCTACGGACAATTAAACACCGATGTATTTATATTGTATTCCAGTAAAATACCTCTAATCAGTTTTCAAACAACGACCACATAAACGAAAACATTGGATAAAGAATTCTCTTACTTTACTTAAGTCGTTAATTATTCTGAACAACAAGCTACCTGCAATCTTGGTCGATAGTTTTCAACTTCTCAAAAACTCGAATTCCCAGATGTATGTATAACACTATTAATCAGATTTCTTGACTACTTTCCTATTGATAAGAAAAATCTCAATCGAAGACAAAGAGCTTTCAGATTAATGTCTGTTGTAACAACCCGATACTTTGCCCTCAAATTACAAAGACTACAGCGAAGCAATTTTTCGTTATAACTCTGTAACTTTTAAGGTAGAACGTCGATGTTATTTGGTCGTAAGCTATTATTTTTACAATGCATTTTATTTATAGAAGAATTAAATTTTCTACGGTCGACCCATATCAGCACTCTCTAACAATGAATCGCTTTCCAATAGCCAAATTAAAGACTTCGTATAGCTTGCTTTACAACATTCAAAAATCCGGGGTTAGTACTATCTACCAAACAAATACTTAAGAACCTGCCTTTTTAGTACCGGCGGCTTCCCAATAATTTGTGCCGTAAAAGCACCTGCCCCACGTTGGGCGCCAAAAATCTATGTGGCATAGAGAACGCCTTGAATGCGGGGAACAATTTTTTTTTTTAGGTATTTTTTTTCTCGATTCGGTTCCCGATCGTTAACCACATTCAGGCTGGTCGACCATGAACCAACAGCGCAGCGGGACCCATTGATTCCTAGCTCTAGCGGGAGATGTGGGGGGGGTTTTTTTGCTGTTGGTTAATGATTGCTACACCAAAGGTTTTATTATAGAGTCCCTCCTGAATCTACGCAAGGAGACGATCCTCCTCCGAAGCCATATGGCAAAACAAAACACAAAGAAACTTGACTGGTCTAAATAACAGCCGAGCTGAAAAGGAAGTAAACTAGCAGGTGAATAAACAAAAGAAGCACGAAATTATATGTAAGCCCTGTGGGGTGATCTTAGGTGTTAATCGCCACTCCCATTGTCATTACCCTCCCAACCGTGGTCTTCATTATATATGTTTCTCGAAGACCCCAAATAAAATTAACTATGCATCAGTTAATTATGCTCCCCTGCCATAGTAAATTAAAAGATTAGAATTTCATCTTAATTCACAATTTTCCATTCTTAAGAAAAATTCCTAGATTTATTCACATCTCTTAACCGTATTATCTTCTTACATGTATGTAGCATTAATTCCCTAGGTCTATATTATTTTTAAAATAGTTTTCCTTTCATCAATTCCTTCCATTATCTGTATTTGTTAATATCCATTTATCAGTATCCATTTCTCTTTAGGCATTTGTCATTACGCAAATTTCCAAAAAATTTTGTTGTTTTTTTTTTTTTTTTTTTTTTCAATGTGTAAGTTTGCTATGTTATATTTTTTTCTTAACTAAAACATTGTCCTTAATAGTGTAATTAATGTACCTATATTTATCTATATATATATATTTATTTTTTATTATTATTTTTTATTATTTTTATTATTTTTTTTTTAAATTATTTATTTTAATCGCATACTGAAAAGAAAAACTAGTCCTATTGCTGGAAATGGAAATATATACATGCCTACAACTCGCTAGTAATTTATTGGAGTGTAGTCAGGCAATTACCTATCATTACATTGGCTTGCGAATGGAGCGAATAGAAAGAGAAAATGCCAAAAAGGAGATAATAGATCATGCAAGGGTCGGATGATACGGCAGGTAGCCCGACGTTACGTTGGGCGATAAATTGGTTTAGTAGGCTTATCTTTTTTTTTTTTTTTTTTTTTGTTATTATTTTCTTTCGGGAGTTAAATTAAACAACTTGGTTTCACTCACCCATGGTTGTATCTCGAAGAAGGCCTTCTTGTCGATGTGGGGTTGGTGTGTATGAATAAGTAATGTTAAAAGTTTTAAATGCACTATATTAACTTAGGTATTATTATGGATATATATAATTTGTTTTTGGTTTTTTTTTTTTTTTTTTTTTTTGGGGTTTATATATATTCCGAATTGATATGTTTTCGTTAAAAAAAAATTAGGATTAAGTTTCTTTTTATTCTAATTTATGCGGTAATAATTGTATTTATATATTTGTTTTTTTTTTCGGTTTTATTTTTATTTATTTTTTTTTTTTTGTAGGATTTTTCGGCAACAAATTTTTCTATTTTTTTTTTCAGTGTGCGATTATACTTCTGGTTTAAAATGTATTATTTTCTTCTTCCTTTATTTCTCTGATTTGTTTTTACTTCATTATTTTGATCATTGGGCGTAAGTATAACATTTTAGATGTGTAGTTGTACTAGCCTTATCTTTAACCTATTCTTAATGGATTATAGATTCTTCTATATTTTTACTCTAGTTTTTTTTTTTTTTTTTTTTTTTTTTTTGATTAGTTTTTTTTCTTTTGCATTGCAATTGCTCGTGGGCTGATGGATGGTCTGCACTGAATAACTAGTATTTTCTCACTTGATCTTATGGTTTTATTAATTTTGGTACTCTGCCCTGAGTTTAACACATTTGTTTGTATTTATTTGTTTTTATGTTAACTTGCTGGAAAGGTGATTGGGCGATTTTGGCCCAGCCGCGGCCGCTCACTCCAACTGCCTCTTTAGTAGGCTCGAAATAGGTGGAAAATTCGGCTTAGAGGCTTTGGTTCGCCTCGTTTATCCAAATTCAGCGATCAAGCAATTTCTCGCCGTGTAATTACAGGTGCACAGATGTAAAACCTAAGCATGGACAATTTTTAGAATGTGTGTGTTTTTTTTTTTTTTTCTAATAATTACCTTGCCGCAACGACAATGCAATGCAGCTTGTTAATTGCTTGTTGTTGAAGGGCTTTATGTAAGGATGTCGACAGAAAAGTACGATTAAAGGGGAAGGCACATGTGGCTCTCCAGTTCTATCTTTCGCTGGTTTGATCTGGGACTCGACCGAACTTCTCCGCTTAACGACCTCCAAAAGAAAGATCGAAGCCAGATGCTGGGGACCCGAAGAACCCTTAGCCGAACTTAGACCTTCGACATTCACCAGCTGGTGGATTCAACTGTCATTTTGATGAGGTTGCCCGATACTAGTTCGATATAATACTAACTTTGGGCGCGTATTGTTGTGATTTTGAAATTTATTGCATACAATCTTTTCTATGAGACCATTACAAAAGTTCCTAGCAGCCTTTGCTCGTTTCGTAGCTAGGAGTGGCTTTCCTTAGCGGATCCATTCTGATAATGGCAAGACATTTGTGGGGGCAGCTTCTCTACTTTCTCGGGACTTCCTTAGCGGATCCATTCTGATAATGGCAAGACATTTGTGGGGGCAGCTTCTCTACTGTCTCGGGACTTCCCGAGCCATCAAAGTCTGTGACTGATGTATACAGCCATCAGGGACTTGAATGGCGTTTCATCCCGCCCGGGGCTCCACATATGGGGGGTCTGTGGGAAGCAGGGGTGAATTGTCAATTTGGCCTTGAACGAATGGTGGCTCGGCAGAATTGTTTCTGTTTTCCCCTGAGCCGATGGCCGAGTTTGAGGGGCTGTAGTCCGTACAGCACGCGGCACAATAAAACGCCTCGTGGATAAGGTTATCCTTCTCCCTATGGAGAGCAAGGAACCAGTTATTTCCAGCAATTAACATATTTCCGTCTGCGAGGTCCTATACTAAGCAAATTTTCTTTTCTTTTCCTCGCAGAACAACTTCGACATAATGGTGCCGCGTCCTCGTACCGCCCAGAATTTGGATAGCAGACGTACCCGAGGTATTGAATTCTACCGCTGCCAAGTCTGCCGGGGCATCCATTCTCCTCGGTAGTGCAAGAGGTTCCACAAACTGAGCGCTGAAAAGCGCCTTCGGGCAGTATTTATTAATAAGTACTGCATGAACTGCTCGCTCACGAGCACTCAGGAAGGACCTGCCGCAGCACCGAGGGCTGCAAAACGTGTGGAGCACCGTACAGGCATTCGAATCTTAAGGCTGGGATCAAGCCTTAAGACGACCTCGAGGCGGAAGTCGCCCATGCGGGATCGAAGAGTCGACTTGATGGCAGTGTGGGAGCGAGCGCTGCACTGGAGCTTACACTTCCGCTCACCGGCCCTCTCAGTTTCTCTCCCGCTCCCGTCGTCCAGCGGAAATCCACCACTCCGCGCTCCCGGACCTCTTCCACTCTTAGGTTTAAGTTAGTTCTAAACTGAACTTGTGCAAATAAACCGATATATTTGTGAATTGGAAAACGCCGCCCCATCTTCTTTTTTTGTGGACTTGGAAAATTTCTACCAGCAGCAACAACCAACCCCAAACACACTCTACGGCCACGACGACAAGCCCTACGAAAGCCGGCCTTATTTTCTTGTGCATCCGCCCACTTCATTTCTCTGTACAATAAGGCAATTTTAGCCTACTTACTTACACTCATTAAAACTGTACAGGTAAAAAAGTGAACCCACTTATAGAATGAGTTCATGCAGAAGTCTATTGGCTTCCTATGGTATATACATACATATATTTTACAATTTCAGGGGTGCTAAGACAATTTAGAAAAAAAAAGTATGTCAACACAATAATAAATAAAAAAGTTAGTAAAGCATTAATCAACAAAACCGTTTTTGTATTATATAAAAAGATAAGTGAATTATATAACACACTCTTGCACTCTTAAAGCGTATGCGTCGTACTAAAGAAAATTACGGTGGATAATGTGACAGATATATGTATAATATATATCTTTTATAAGAATTTGTCGTATGTAGCATTAATAAAGTATTAACTTTTTAATTTTGTGTTTCAGAATAACACTTTCAGTGCGGTAAGTTTTCAGCGGACGAAATGCTAAAAAAAGACGAAAAAAAGGTTAATAAGATAAAAAAGAGTGCATTGAACTTGATACACAGTTTTAAATAACTGTTTGCTATAATTTTCAAATATACTAAAGGGACAACGAAAACTGGATCAAGAGCAATTAGAAATGAGATATCAAAATCACTCGCGGTGGACCCACCAAAAGCTCAAGTTGATTTCTAAAAGTGACTAGTGACCAAAATAACCAACGACAGACCCAGCAACGTAAACCAAGGCAACGAGAATACAAGGACAACGAGGACACCCGAAGCATAAGGAACAGAAGATCTTGGACATCCAAGCCAGCTAATAACCGGATACGGGTGAGCACGGCACAGCAGCCGAATACAATAGAACCTTTGATGGTGTGTGTGCTAGGGAGTAGGAAAGGGAGAAGGGAAACAAAACGCATAGAAATAATTTAGACAAGCAAGACACAAATACATGAAGAATAAACGCATAAGCTAGGCATACGAAATGGCACCGACTCTATTATTTCCCACCTCTCTCTAGCCAACCACGACCCTCTGGGCCCCCCTCCTTCCCACCTCGACCGCCGTTGGGCCTCCAAGACGGCGAGCTGGGCAGGACGGGACCAGGAGCGCCACGCTGCTGAGATTAACTCCGGGCGTTGGCGAGGCGACGGCCACTGGGGTCTTCCCAAGCCTAGCCTAATCTCAGGGAGTCACCACAGGGATTAGCCGGGGCGAATCCGCGGGCTACCGCGAGTCACGGGGCATAGTTGGGCAGGCAGCCCGCCGGTGGACACACCAGGTGGAGCCGCCAGGCCGCGGTGTTTGGGCGCACCAAGCCGTGGTTGTAGGTTCGGGCTGTGGGCGCGGGAGCAGGCTGCTGGGACCACCAGAGCCACGTCTCCAGTCTCTAGTGGAGGGTCCGGCCGCTGGGATTCCAGGGTCGGTAGCTTTCGTCCCACCCAGCGTGGGCAATAAAAGTCTGCAAGTTTAGTGGCCGCCGGCAAAACCCACCCCTAAAAAATTCTCGACAACAACGGCACCTCCATGTACTGGCGTTTCCAAAAATAAATATTTCTGAGAGGGGCTCTGGGCCGCTGAGGTTCATCTCGGCCGTAGTGCATCCTCACAGATGGCGCCCGCAAACAGGGACCGTCAGGACATGGAGGATGTAGAAATACTTACTACGGTAGATTAAAGACCCATCGGCCAAACAGAGATTTTTTAGCGGGGGTATAGTATACATACATATATGTGTGCATAGGCAGAGCCAAAAAATTGCCAGAAATTGCGACGCACGTGCAGCCACAGCAAACTTATGTACATACATACATATACGCATGTGTGTATATGCAAGGACAGAAATTACCAGAGACAATTGAAAATAGCGACGCACATGCAGACGCCATAACGGCACCTTGTTTTTCTCGAAAGTTAGCGAAAGAAAGGGGGAAGAGAAGAAGGCGATAGAAAAATTCCATTGACCAAAACTACAGTCTCGTCAAAAAGCAGGCAGCTAGATTCGCATTTTTTAGTAGACAATAAGAAAACCAACGCATCGCCGCCGCTGCCGACGCCGGCAGAGCAGAGCGGAACAGAACCGAATGCTGCACGTGCAGATCGCATGATAAGTGTATACAAGTTAACAGTGGTTAGCTAGATCAGAGTCCGTTGACCACAGTCAACTTGACGACAACGCTCCGGCCAAATTGCTGACCAAGCGATGGGCCGGATGCTCGTGCACAGACGGCAGACACTGCATATTTGCGTGGCCGCTGTGAGCTTTGTTAGCTAAAAGTTTATTCTTTTATATTCAGTCTTGTTTTGAATTCATATGAATAAAGAGCTTATGCTCGGAAACTTTACTCAGGCCATCGCCTTTGATTATTTTTTGAAATACGCCTACTGAGCTTAAGGCCAGAGGCATAGGAGGGCAGTTACCCTCTCAACATAATTCCTGTCATCACCCCCTCACCTCGCAGCAGCAGCAGGAGGGATACAGTAACCAACCTAGAAGGAAGACAACCATTTCACTCGTCAGCCAACCGGCTACGGATGAAAATTACTAATTGGCGCCCAACTCGTGGAATCTGACAGCGGCGCGGGAAAAAAGGCGCAGCTGAAAAGATTAAGAACACACAATTCAATTTACAGAACATGTAAGTGGGCCCTTCGGCCAAATTTTTTACGTCTTCTAAAAAAATTACATAATTCGGAATAATAATAATAATAATAATAAAATAACAAGCATTAAATTGTGTTGCTATAAATAAAAAATATTGAAGTGAGTTTTTCAAAAATAATCTCAGTAATTGAAGTGATGACCACTAGAGTTTTTTTATTGTATCCGGAGATTTACCTAAAACCCCCACTCCGCTCAATGAAATTGTTGCGACAGCACTTACATTTGCGCTGCAGCTTTATATTACTTGTGTCTGTGTTTGAACCAGCGGCGGCAAGTCTCCCCGCAATTCCCCGACCATTCTGCTTGTAGTGTTTATGTTTGTGTTTCACTCGGCGGCGATACGACCGCCCGCAACCCACTGGCCGTTGCATACATAGTATTTGTGACTTGGTTTTACTTAGCGACAGTGCAACCCCCCATTATTTAATAAATTATAATAATAACATATTACTTATAGGGCGCATTAAAAATTCTTTTATCGCTTATAATTTTCTCACTGTGTACTCAATATACATTTGTGCAAGCGGTGCATACATTGTCACCCTGCGGACACCATCGTTGTTTTTGTTGCTCCGATTATCGCAAGGAAATACGAACCCCAAGTTTTTTTGTCTTCGCTTTTGTTTGTGTAGAGCTTTTGCTTATGTGAATTTCGGTGCGGTTAAACCCGGCTGCCCATGAGTAATCCGTTTCTCGGATATAGAAACAGTAAGCAATACTCGAGCGACTCAGAGTCCGAGAGTGAGGGACAGCTTCGCACTTCAACTCCAGTACTCAGGCCCCCAGCCCCTCCTATAGAAATGGATCCCGACCAGCTCCGAGCTGTCATACAGGCCGTTGTAAGTAATGCCCTTACAGAGCAGGCCGCCCAAAGCCAGCTAAGGGAGCAAGCGCTTAGGCAACAGATTGAGGAATTGGCCGGGCGAGTGGCGGCAGTCAGCACCACGCCAGCTCCAGCCCATACCCCTCAGATTATAGTATATAAGACCATAGAGATAGATGACACCGTTCAGTGCAACGAACCTCTGGACGCTGTAAAATGCCTGCCTGAATTCGCCGGAACACAAGAAACGTATGTTTCCTGGCGACAGGCGGCCGTGGCCGCCTACCACATTTTCAGACGGTATGATGGCAGCTCGCGCCACTACCAAGCGGTAATCATAATTAGAAGCAAAGTTAGGGGTCCCGCCGATGCCGTACTGTCCTCATTCGGGACAGTACTAAATTTCGACGCGATTATAAGTCGTCTCGACTTCACTTACAGTGACAAACGCTCCATGCATGTCATTGAGCAGGAATTAGGCACCCTAAGACAAGGTGGCCTGACTCTACTACAGTATTACGACGAGGTCGACAAACAAAGTCAATATGTCACACGAGCCGTCAGAGGCCAAAACCTTGTGCGACAAATTCCGGGAAGACGCCTTGCGCGTATTCATTTCAGGTCTCAAGCGCAGCCTTACGGATGTGCTATTCGCGGCAAAGCCGAGAGATATGCCGTCGGCGCTGGCCCTGGCACAGGAAGTGGAGTCAAACCACGAGAGATATATTTTTGCAACTACGTTTGCGAAAAGCCAAGAGGATAAGGATCGTAGGCAAACTCAAAAGCCACAAGATCGTCAACAGGACAAATCCTTTTCCCAGACAAATCATCAGTCCAGTGCCGGTAGAAACCCGCACTTTAGCAAACAGCACAGGGCGCAAGTGCATTCTATACCGCAAGGTAATACCCAGGAACCGATGGATATTGACCCATCTCTTTCTAGGATGAAACAACCTACCCAAGCACAGGCTTACCAAAACGGGAAGCCGGCCACGTCCGATCGTTCAGGCCCCTACAAAAGACAAAGGGTTAATCATATCGCTCAGAGCGTATATCAAACAGAAGAAAAATACGCAGCCACAGCCTCGAGTGTGGCTCAAAAAATTGATGACAGCGCCATCAGCGAGTATGACTCGGATACTATCAATTTTTTAGGGGAAAATCCCTGCTACCCGTCATCAGACGAAGAGTAGCAGGGATCGACATGAGGCTCCTTATAGATACGGGCGCAGCCAAGAATTTCATCCGACCGTATGAAGGACTGAAAGGCGTCCGCCCAGTAGAATCTCCCTTCAAGATTCATTCTATTCATGGTGACACCACCATCACCAAAAAACGCTTCGTGTCCATTTTCAATTTGAAGGCTACGTTCTTCATCTTACCAGATCTTTCCTCTTTTGATGCTATTATCGGCCTCGACCTGTTAAAACAGGCGGGAGCAACGCTTTGCCTAGCCTCTGGCCGACTTAAATGGGGCACGGAGGAAGAAAAAATTGACTTCCACACATGCCCTAACGTAAATTTTACCAAGGTGGACTGCTCTGACGCACCACCTTTGGTTAGGAATGCTTTTCTAAAAATGCTTAGTGACAGGCGAAAAGCCTTCGCTGACCCAGACGAGGCCCTTCCCTACAACACGTCGGTGGTAGCCACCATCAGAACTGTTGATGAGGAGCCCGTCTATGCCAAGCTTTACCCATATCCAATGGGAGCAGCTGATTTCGTCAATGGCGAAATTCAAGATCTGCTAAGTAACGGCATCATACAAAAGTCGAAGTCCCCCTACAATAACCCAATATGGGTAGTAGACAAGAAGGGCACCGACGAGGCTGGAGAACGAAAAATGCGGCTGGTATTGGACTTTCGTAAATTAAACGAGAGGACGATACCCGATCGCTATCCGATGCCAAACATATCTATTATACTTAGTAACCTAGGCAAGGCCAGGTACTTTAGTACGCTAGACTTGAAGTCTGGCTACCACCAGATTATGCTAGCGGAACGCGACCGCGAAAAAACTTCCTTTTCCGTTAACGGAGGGAAATATGAGTTTCGCCGGCTGCCATTTGGGTTGAAGAATGCTGCCAGCATCTTCCAGAGAACCATAGATGACATCCTACGGGAACAGATTGGCAAATTCTGCTATGTTTACGTTGACGTAATCATTTTTTCGGAAGATGAAAACTCTCACATCAAGCACGTAGATTGGGTTCTTAAGAGCCTGTACGATGCGAACATGAGAGTATCGGGAGAAAAATCCAGCTTTTTTAAGAAAAGCGTGAGCTTCCTTGGGTTTATAGTCACTTGCAACGGTGCTACAACAGACCCAGAGAAAGTAAAGGCCATAAAAGAATTTCCGGAACCTAAAAATGTTTTTGAGGTACGATCGTTTCTAGGCCTAGCCAGCTATTATCGATGTTTCATTAAGGACTTCGCAGCAATAGCGAGGCCTGTATCGGACATCCTGAAAGGGGAAAACGGAACAGTTAGTAGACACAGGTCACGAAACATTCAGGTTCAGTTCTCTGAGGCGCAACAACAGGCGTTCAAGAAACTACGAAATATCTTGGCATCCGACAACGTGATGCTAAGGTACCCCGACTACAAAAAGGCGTTCGATCTAACGACGGACGCCTCAGCACACGGCATTGGCGCGGTGCTATCCCAGGAGGGACGACCCATTACTATGATCTCGAGGACCCTTAAGGATAGAGAAGTTAATTACGCTACCAACGAAAGGGAGCTATTAGCCATAGTTTGGGCACTGGCCAAGTTGCGCCATTATTTGTATGCAGTCAAAGATATAAACATCTTTACTGATCACCAACCATTGACCTTCGCAGTGTCGGAGTCCAATCCGAATGCGAAAATCAAAAGGTGGAAAGCTCGCATCGACGAGTCCGGTGCTAAAATGTTTTATAAGCCCGGCAAGGAAAATCTCGTCGCAGATGCCCTCTCCAGACAGCAACTTAACGTTGTGGAGGAGGAAGAAGCTTATTCGTGTGCGGCCACTATCCACAGCGAAGTGTCGCTCACACACACTATCGAGACAACGGAGAAGCCATTGAATTGCTTTCAAAACCAGATAACTCTGGAGGAAGCACGCTTCCCGTCTAAACGCAGCTTCGTGCTCTTTGGAAACAAGAGACGACACAACATTGACTTCACATGCGTGGAGTCGCTGCTTGAAGAACTCGCGGACACCATAGTCCCCAAGGGCGTAAATGCCATTCATTGCGATCTGCACACGCTAGCAATGATACAGGATAAATTGATCCGGCAATTCCCAGCCACCAAATTCTGGCATTGCAGAAATCGAGTAACAGAAATTTTTGCAATCGCGGAAAGACGGGAAATCATTACTGCCGAGCACAATAGGGCACACAGATCGGCACAGGAGAATGTCAAGCAGGTGCTCTCCGAATATTATTTCCCTAAAATGACAAAATTAGCCAACGAAGTTGTCCAAAACTGCAAGACCTGCGCGAGAGCAAAATATGATAGGCATCCCAAAAAACAGGAAATCGGCGAGTCACCGATCCCATCCCACGCAGGGGAGATGTTACACGTTGATATCTTCTCGACGGACAGGAAATACTTCCTGACGTGCATCGACAAATTCTCTAAGTTTGCAGTCGTGCAACCCATTCCCTCTAGAACCATTGAGGACCTGAAACCAGCGCTGTTGCAGCTAATTAACTACTTTCCCAAAGCCAAAACGATCTATTGCGACAATGAACCTTCATTGAATTCGCATACGATCTCGGCCATGTTGACTAACCACTTTGGGGTGGGCATCGCAAATGCACCACCCTTACACAGTGTATCTAACGGACAGGTTGAACGCTTTCACAGCACCCTGCTAGAACTCGCTAGATGCATTAAGATTGACAAAGGTATAACCGATACCATAGAATTGATCTTACTAGCCACTGCAAAGTACAACAAGTCAATTTACTCGGTCATTAACAAAAGACCAGCTGATGTTGTACAGACGAACTCGGAAGATTTACAGATGAAAATCCGAGAGAAAATAAAAAGCGCCCAGGACGCGTTAAGAAGCCGGGAAAACACATCCCGACAGAATAGAGTCTTCGAGGTTGGGGAAAAGGTATTGTTAAAATCCAACAGAAGGCTGGGAAATAAACTCACACCCTTGTGTGAGGAGAGAGCCGTAGAAGCGGACCTGGGGACCACGGTCCTCATTAAGGGGAGGGTGGTCCACAAGGACAATCTTAAATGATACACCCAACGATGTCCTCTATGTTTTTTTAATTCATTTGTTTATTACACCTTCAAGCCACTTGGCGCATATTCCTTTTAACTGTAAGGTTCATAGCCGCTGGCATAGTTTGTTTTAAGTTTATTTTATCGGTGGTGGGAAAACCCTCTATAAGCATGAATATAGCTAAAGTTTAATTTCACAGGTTCGGACCCATACTTTGCATACTCCTGTCCTTGGCGTCGGCCCACATTACTGATTATTCACAGGCCAAGTACATCCCCATCGTGGATGGTGAAATCCTAGTATGGGAAGAGTTCGCTTACGTCACACATACAGCGAACCTCTCAGAATATGGGCGTATAATAGAGGAGACAAACAACATTCTCGACAGGTTTCCGCTATCCCCCATGAAGAAGCTTCTAAGCGTGGATACCGCTCACCTCCAGGACTTGTTAGAGTCATTGGGCGTTCATCACAGAGTAGCTAGGAGTCTAGATTTCTTAGGATCAATGCTAAAGGTCGTAGCAGGGACACCGGATGCCGGTGACTTTGAGAGAATCAGATTTTCCGAAATGAGTTAGCCGAGTCAAACAACAGACAGATTCATATAAACACTAAAATCCAGAACCAAATTAATCAACTAACCTCTACCGTCAATTCAATTTTGAGATCAGCCAAAAACTCACAAGCAGAGACTGGACAATTACACGAGACACTGCTTGCTAGAAACCGAATGTTGATGACGGAGTTACAAAATTTAATGCTTGCTATAACCCTTGCCAAAATAAATATTGTTAGTCCGAACATTTTAGATCATGAAGACTTAAAAACAGTTTGGCTTGAGGAACCCACCGACACACCTATAGCCGATCTTTTGTCCGTCTCGTCTGTAAAAATTCTGCAGTCCACTAACGTTTTACATTTTATCATAAAATTCCCAAAAATTAAACTAGCCTGCAAAAAGATTACAATTTTTCCAGTCGCCCATGGTGAGACAATGTTGCAGATAATAGACAACGTCATAGCCAAATGCAGCGGAGAAATCTACGCCATTAAGAACTGCTCCATATCACCGGGAGCCACATTCTGCCGTCTGTCCTCAGAGAGTTCATGCGCCAAAGAACTGCATGCCGGTGGGGTAGCACATTGCCGAGTTCAAGAGAGCGACCTGCACCCGATAACCTATGTGGACGAAGGGATTATAATCATCAACAACAGATCGGCCAAAGTTCGAGTGGACAATGGCACAGAAACCTGGACCCATGGCACACACCTCATAACCTTTGACAAACAGGCCACGATTAATGACACACTCTTCATCAACCATGATAATACCCAGAAGAGAGCTCCAGGGACAGCAAGTTTCCCCCTATTGAACATCACCGCCAGCCAAGATGTCCTCAGCCTCCCGTATCTTCACCGCTTGAGTGAACGAAACTTGGAGGTCATCAAGGAGTTCAGAGAAGAGATCGACAACAACCAAACACGTCTCGCAGCAATTATTGCAGGAGCAATATGCTGCGCACTCATCTGCATCGGGCTCACTTATAGGCGACTTACCAGGGCAAAGAAATCCGCAGGCCAAATTAGGCAGATTATCGCTGAATTACAAACGGCCGAGGACGGCCTTAACTTAGAAGGGGAGTAGTTAACAGTGGTTAGCTAGATCAGAGTCCGTTGACCACAGTCAACTTGACGACAACGCTCCGGCCAAATTGCTGACCAAGCGATGGGCCGGATGCTCGTGCACAGACGGCAGACACTGCATATTTGCGTGGCCGCTGTGAGCTTTGTTAGCTATAAGTTTATTCTTTTATATTCAGTCTTGTTTTGAATTCATATGAATAAAGAGCTAATGCTCGGAAACTTTACTCAGGCCATCGCCTTTGATTATTTTTTGAAATACGCCTACTGAGCTTAAGGCCAGAGGCATAGGAGGGCAGTTACCCTCTCAACATAATTCCTGTCATCACCCCCTCACCTCGCAGCAGCAGCAGGAGGGATACAGTAACCAACCTAGAAGGAAGACAACCATTTCACTCGTCAGCCAACCGGCTACGGATGAAAATTACTAATTTACATATATATGTACATGTTGTACATTCGCATATCTACATAGTTTACATACGCATATCTTGTTACATATATACTAATGCTTCACTTTTGGTTGCGCTGCCATCAGGGCAGGGACCAAGTATATATAAGTATATATACTGGCCCTTTTCGTTAGCAATATGACACTCAGTAATACACTTTCGTAGCGATCACATCGGGAAGATAATTCAAGTTCAAAGCAAGGTAAAAACAAACTCAAGCAAGGACACCAAGGATAAAAACAAGCCACGAATATAACCAAGGATAAAATAAATAATAAAATAAGAACAATAAGAAATAATAATTAAATTAATTAAAACTCGCGGTACGATAGGAACAATCGAATAACATCAAATAGAAATAACGAATAGGAATAATCGACTCAGCGAATAGAACTACCGAATAGAATTAATGAATAAAATTAATCGAACCAATCGATCGGGTCACATTAGAAAATACTATAAGCAACTATAAATACCAAATAAATTAAACACCGCGGATAAATACAAGGAGAACTAGAAATTAATAAATACCGATAAGGAAACCAGGCGATAAAATAATTTAATAAAATAAAATAATAATATAAATACTATAATAATAAAATAAATAGCACATAAATAAAATAACAAATAATAAAACAAATAATAAATAGATAAAATACGAATCGAACGTAGCGGATAAAAGAAATTAATTAAGAGACTAAGCGGGGGGAAAAAAAAAAAATAAAAAACAAAAGAAAAAAAAAATAAATAAAAATAAAAACAAGAAAGGAAGCTAACTTTGCCTCGCCGAAGTTTGTATACCCTTGCAGAGTTTAAACAAAAAATTAAATAACGAAATTCTGAAATAATAATTTGTTGCCAAATCTCAAACGGCTAAGCTATGGTTTTTTTTATTTTCCTGATTGTTCCTATGGAAGCTATAGGATATAGTCAGCCGATTTTCATGAAATTAAAATCAAAATTCAGAAATACTAAAATATGGCTAAATATCAAATTTGGTAAAAATATGTTAAAATCTGGCAAAGTTATGGTTTTTTCTTTTATTTTCCTGATTGTTCCTATGGAAGCTATAGGGTATAGTCAGCCGATTTTCATGAAATTAAAATCGAAATTCAGGAATACTAAAATATGGGTAACTATCAAATTTGGTGAAAATATGTTGAAAACTGACAAAGTTATGAATTTTTCTTTTATTTTCCTGATTGTTCCTATGGAAGCTATAGGATATAGTCAGCCGATTTTCATGAAATTAAAACCGAAATTCGGAAATAATACTAAATGGGCAAATATCAAATTTGGTGAAAATTGGTTGAAAACTGACAAAGTTATAATTTTCCTGATTGTTCCTATGGATGCTATAGGATATAGTCAGCCGATTTTCATGAAATTAAAACCGAAATTCGGAAATAATACTAAATGGGCAAATATCAAATTTGGTGAAAACTGACAAAGTTATAATTGTTTTTTGATCGTTTTTCGGATCGTTCCTATGGCAGCTATATGATATAGTGGTCCGATCCGGCCCGTTCCGACATATGTACGAGTGAGAGTATATAGAAGCCTATCTGCAAAGTTTCATTCAGATAGCTTTAAAACTGAGGGACTAGTTTGCGTAGAAACCGACAGACGGACAGACGGACATGGCTAGATCGACTCGGCTGTTGATCCTGATCAATAATATATATACTTTATAGGGTCGGAGATGGCTCCTTCACTGCGTTGCAAACTTTTGACTGAAACTAATATACCCTGCAAGGGTATAATTAGGCATACAAAAAAAAACACAAGAGCTAACACATAGAATACCAACCGAGAATTTAAGGCGAAATAAAATAATAGATAAACATCCGCGGAAACCGAAGCAAAAAGAAAATAATATATAATAATAAATAAATATCAATAAACGATCAAGGAAAAGAATACACATCGAGAATAATAACATCATGGGTGTTACATGGATCAGGTACCGGAATAAGCTGGAATTGGAGACCATTCTTCTCGAGTTGGAAGAACAGCGATCGCGGCTGATCAACTTTGCACGGAAACCGGATCACAACGAAGGAGTACCGATTCGTCTCTAGGAACTAGAGAGAAACTTTGGAAAGATGCGAAGTTACTTTCGCCGATGTACCTGGACTCGGAAGCTAATTCGCCGGGATCTGCAGCGCCGACGGCACCACTTACACTTCTGCTGCCACGGAGCACTTCGCCTGCCGCAGGACAATGCCTGCCGATGAAGACTGAGGACCCACAGCGTACAACAACTAATCATAGGGACCTGGGAGCCTTACTGGATCGGATGACCAGATGGGGACTCTCGTTCGACGGGACGACGGATCCGCTCGGATTCATTGAGCACATCGAGGAACGGGCCGATACGTGTCGGATCGACCGGAAGTATCTAGCTGCAGCTTTAGTCGTTTTACTAACCGGCCGCACCGAAAACTGGTATAGGACCAGTGGACTCAGAGATGCCACCTGGACGGCAGTGCGCAAGGAGTTTTTGGATTTCTTCTTGGACACGTTTCCAGAGGCCCAATGAGCCCTTCAAGGAGTACTTGGTGGACCTGCGCTTACAAATGCGCCGGGCAGGATTCACACCGGAGCGTGAACTCGAACGGGTCTACGATAACATGCTGCCGGAGTACCAACTGTTCAGTCGCAGCAGTATGTAGTCATAAGTAAGAATATCTCAAAACACAACACACATTATGTAACAACTCTTCAGACACAGTGACCTGCATTTGTCGTAAATAAAGTATCATTTACCAGGTCAAGCGCTTGTCGTAAATAAAGTATCATTTACCAGGTCAAGCGAACATGCATGGTCAACTGAGACGAGGAAATGAACTTGGGGAGATGGTCTCAGTTCGCGACATTAACCCACATTCACAAGTAACCGCACACTATTTCTTATACGTTATTTCTGTTAGCATAAGCGTTTGTGTACCTATATATATTGTTAAGTTTCATTCAGGGTTTGAAAAGCTATGCTGCTTCCGTAGTATTTTGTTTTCATATTGCTATTGCTGTCACTTTAACGAGAGCAGTGGCAGAGTCGTAGTAATGAAATTGAAAACTTTGTGCTATGCTCTGCTCCGAGATTTCTGACTTGCTACCTACATCCAAAGGCTATAGCAGAAAATTTTAGAAAATGCTCTGGGGACTAGTAGCCATAGTCAAAATTTTAGAGCAAGATGAGAGCAGAGCAAATTTAATTTTGATATGTGCTACGGCTCTGAAATGTATTATATTTTTAACGATTTTTTAATGCTGCTTTAAAGTGGAAGGTAGGTAGGTTCAAGTGGTGTGGCTTCATCCTAGAACCTCCAATTAGAGCTCAGCTCCATTTTGGTTCACTCCTTCTGTAGTCTACTAGTAGTCAGTACCAACCTGAGTCAATAAGGAAGCCTAGGATTGGAGGCCTTGCTCGAAGAGGATTAGTGCCAAGCTAATTATGCAGAAAACAACAAAGGAAAATAAAAGTAACGTTGCATAATAATAAAATGTAACAATTAACAACAAGAAAGGAAGCTAACTTCGGCTCACCGAAGTTTGTATACCCTAGCAGACTTTAAACAAACAATTAAAAACGAAATTCTGAAATAATAATTTGTTGCCAAATCTCAAATTTGATGGCAATGGTTTGAAACACGGCTAAGCTATAGTTTTTTTTATTTTCCTGATTGTTCCTATGGAAGCTATAGGATATAGTCAGCCGATTTTCATGAAATTAAAATCAAAATTCAGGAATAATAAAATATGGCTAAATATCAAATTTGGTGAAAATATGTTGAAAACTGACAAAGTTATGGTTTTTTCTTTTATTTTCCTGATTGTTCCTATGGAAGCTATAGGATATAGTCAGCCGATTTTCATGAAATTAAAACCGAAATTCGGAAATAATACTAAATGGGCAAATATCAAATTTGGTGAAAATTGGTTGAAAACTGACAAAGTTATAATTGTTTTTTGAAAATTTTTCGGATCGTTCCTCTGGCAGCTATATGATATAGTCGTCCGATCCGGCCCGTTCCGACATATGTACGAGTGAGAGTATATAGAAGCCTAACTGCAAAGTTTCATTCAGATAGCTTTAAAACTGAGGGACTAGTTTGCGTAGAAACGGACAGACGGACAGACGGATAGACGGACATGGCCAGATCGACTCGGCTGTTGATCCTGATCTAAAATATATATACCTTATAGGGTCGGAGATGCTTCCTTCACTGCGTTGCAAACTTTTGACTGAAACTAATATACCCTGCTAGGGTATAAAAACAAATACATGTGAGAGCCGTAGCACATATCAAAATTATATTTGCTCTGCTCTCATCTTGCTCTAAAATTTTGACTATGGCTACTAGTCCCCAGAGCGTTTTCTAAAATTTTCTGCTATAGCCTTTGGGTGTAGGTAGCAAGTCAGAAATCTCGGAGCAGAGCATAGCACAAAGTTTTCAATTTCATTGTTACGACTCTGCTACTGCTCTCGTCAAAGTGACAGCGCCTGCTATAGCATAGCAACATTTTTATGAATCTCGCTGCTATGGAGTAGTAAATTCAAACCCTGGTTTCATTAACAAAGTCAGTAAGAGTTCTAACGCAGACCTAGAGCTTTTATTCATGCTGTTCTTTTAGAACGACCCATGCACTCAACCCCTCAAACAAGTCCACCTAGTTTCAAGTGCTAGTTGCGACAACAAACAGGCAAATAGTTTATGCACTATTTGCCAGGCATCTAAGCCTTCTTACACTTTACATTTTGGTGACCCCGACGAACACGCTAGCCGTGGACGTCAACATAGGGAAATTTCCGCTAACTCATAGTAACCTCCCGCAGGATAATCCGTAACTCTTGGGATTTTCCTAATTTTCACTCGCCATAAATACCATTGGTGAGCCCTGACTCACAGGAAATTGTCCTGAATACGTCAGACCCCCAGGAAGATTCCGTAACTTTTGGGAGTCTTCCAGATTTTTTCACTCTTGCCAGAGAACAATTGGTGAGACCGACAGGGAAAGTTCCGTAATTCTTGGGAACCTCCCGCAGTCAAGAGCCTTCAAATCCTTTTTCTATCTAGAAATCCCCCAAGTCTATTGACCATTTGTTAATTCCTTTGACCACAGACGGTTGCGAATAGGAGCGTATCCAGCTGGTAAAGCAAATAAAATACTCCCACCGGTCAGGAATCAAAACAATTGTCAATATGTCCAACAAGGAGGAGCAAGCAGTCACAGAGGCGTTAGACTTGCAGGATGAGATCAGCAAAGAGATCTCTCTATACAGGAAAGAATCCGTTACTCTTGGGAAAGTTCCGTAACTCTTGGCAACCTCCCGCAGGAAACAATCCGTAACTCTTGGGATTTTCCTAACTTTTCACTCGCCATAAAAACCATTTGGTGAGCCCTGACTCACAGGAAATTGTCCTGAATACGTCAAATTGGGAATCTTCCAGAATTTTCACTCTTGCCATAGAACATTGGTGAGACCAACAGGGAAAGTGCTTGGGAACCTCCCGCAGGAAAAAATCCGTTACTTTTGGGATTCTGTTTTGACACTGTCATTACACAGTCCGAAAACACGATAAACTTTTATTTCCGATTTATATTTTAAAATTAAAATATAATTATATTATAACTATTATAATAATAATTTGGATTAAGAATTATGTTTCAATTTTTATAAAATAAATCAAAAATAAAAATTATAATTCAATTTTTATTATAAAAATTGAAAATAAATTGAAATTGGACTATTAAAAAAACGGTTAACATATTTGTCATCTGTGATGCAGTACCTTTCAAATGATGTATCGCATGTCCTTAAAGAACATAATCCAGGATTCCTCAATAATTAAATTTATTTATTGTTTTCTGCTACTTATATTATGTTGCGGTATTATTGACAAACAAAGGACCTTTATTATCACTGCAGATGCCATTGTTTAAAAATGTTTCTTCACATAATTTACATATTCGAGTATTCCTTTTGTAATTAAGTTCATTAAATGAACACTGTTAGTTTTGCGATAAGAAACGCTTCGATTAGCATCAACCTAACTTTGATTTTTTTTTCATTCAATTTGAGTGCTGATTGCGATGGGTCGAAAAACAGATTTAATTGTCCGCGAGTTTTTTAATTTTTCATCAGTCGATAATGTACCTAAATGTAAAATTTGTGGTCGTACCTTTAAAGGGTCCTACTTCACAAATTTGAAAAGACATTTGCAGGACGTACATCCAGAAAATTATAAAAGTGAACTTGAAGAACAAAATCCAAACGAGCCTGAAGAAAAGAAAAAAAAATTTCCATTGCTCTTTCCTCTCAAGAAGTAAAGGAAGCTTGTGTGCAACTTGTCACCGAGGAGAAGGTGCCCTTTGCACTGCTCGATTCGGCTCCTTTTAAAAAGTTGACGGAACAAATTTTTTGCGGCCTGAACATGAACCCCATAACATCTCGCAACGTTATGACACTCGTAAGCGAAAAGTACAACAGCGTAAAAGAAAATCTTTCGAAAGTATTGAACGATAGAGTACTTTCGCTTAAAATTGACATTGCTTCGAGGCATAACAGGGGTTTATTGGGAATCAATATCCAATATTATCGAGACCACCGCATTGAAATAAAAACACTTGGTGTGATTGAGCTGCATAAAAGGCATACGGGACTGAATTTAAGCATGGAAATTGAAAATGTGCTGAACGTGTTCTCAATAAGAAAGGAGCAAATATACACTGTGACGTCAGACAATGGCAAGAATGTCATTAAAGCTATAGAATATTTGAACAAGGAATTTAATTCTGATATTGTTAACGAGTTTGACGACGACGACCTTTTAAAAGATGTTCGCGTTCACTCTATACTTTCTGTCAGATGTGCCGCACATTCCATGCAACTAGCTTTTTATGACCTTCTAAAAGAGAGGAGCCGGAGAGTCCTTGTCGATAGCGCACGATCCACAATAAAAACATTGCGAACTCCGACTTATAGGTAAACAAATTAAATGCATAACATCACATTTAAAAATTACAATACTATTGTAAAATTATATTTAGGCTGGCCATTTCTTCACAAGGGCTACCCCAACCTCTACTGGATGTGCCAACAAGGTGGAACTCAACATACAGTATGTTGAAAAACTTATGCGTATACAGGGAGTTTTCAGAGGAAAACCTAAGTGAAACATTGCAGTTAACAGAATCGAATTGGGAGGAAATTAACTTGCTGTTGGCGGCACTAGAGCCGATTTTTATTGCCACTCAAAAATTGCAAAGCGAGCAGTTATATTTCGGGGATTTCTATAAGCTTTGGCTTGAGACGAAGTTATCCATTAAGTCTATGGAGAGCACACACTCTAAGGACCTCGAAATGACCGAAAAAGGACCGAAAATGAAATTGTTCTGTCCGCAATTTATTTGGATCCTCGGATTCGACGGGTTATAATTAAAAAATTAAATTCAGCTAATATGTGCTAAGAATCATTTAGCGGCATTAATGCAAAAAATACTAGCCCTTAATAAAAAGGTAAGCGTATTGTAAAAGTAATGTAATAATTATTCTAAAATAATTTATATATACATTTAGGACAGCATAGTAGAAAGGGAACTGGAAGTGTCGTTTGAAAGCCAAAGTCAGTCGTCAAGTCAGAATGATGAAGCATCCCAGAGCACATGTTCTCTACTGAAGGATTTCCTTAGCTCGATTGAGGTGAACTCGGAAAATGAGGAATCCGATGACGATGATGATCCTGAGTTCAAGTTGGCCTTGACGGAAATCCAAACATACTCCCCTAAGCAAATTGGACTGCATGAGAATATAATGGAATACTGGGAAGGCAAAAAGTTCACATATCCTCGTCTCTACCAACTAGCAAAAGTGTTGCATAGTATGCCTGCTACCCAGGTTTCGGTATAAAGAGCCTTTTCTGCATTGAAATTGGTTCTGTCGGATTTACGGTGTAACTTATCATCGGAGTCCATAATAAAAACTGTTGTTTTTAAAACTAAACAAATAAATCAATTATTATAAATGTTATTCAGAAACAAATTGACGAGTTCAAATTATTTTATTCTAGTCTGCCGAAAAAATAGACAAAAAATATTTAAATATAATCGAAAGAATTTTAAGAAACCCGATGTGCACTTTTACATGGTTGACTCACAGTAGAAATATAAATAAATAAATTTAATTATTCAGGAATCCTGGATTATGTCCATTAAGGACATGCGATACATCATTTGAAAGGTATTGCATCACGGATAACAAATATGTTAACCGTTTTTTAATAGTCCACTCGCTTCAGAAGTTATTCGCAGCAGAAAACAATAAATAAATTTAATTATTGAGGAATCCTGGATTATGTTCTTTAAGGACATGCGATACATCATTTGAAAGGTACTGCATCACAGATGACAAACCGTTTTTTAATAGTCCACTCGGTTTAGAAGTTATTCGTATTCAATTTTTATTTTAAATTGAATTATAATTTTTATTTTTGATTTATTTTATAAAAATAGAAACATAATTCTTAATCCTAATTATTATTATAATACTCAAATGTAAGAATTATATTTTAATTTTTGTCATAAAAATCAACAAATAATTTTTATTTTATAATTTTTATTTAAAAAATTATAATAATTACGGTCCCTGCATATAACACACGGGAGATACGGACACAGGTCAAGCTTGCCGACGGGACCTGTCGACAGCTTACGAAGGCTCTAGCAGCAGATATCCACTGCCGGAATCGTAGCACGCCGACCATCTTGCTAGTGATGGCGGACGTGCTGGATGATGTGCTGTTAGGGATGGATTTCTTGTGCGGAATCGGAGCCACCATTCAGTGCGGGGGACAAGCCCTCCACTTGACAACAGAAGAAGCAGAAGAGATGCCGCCGTGGGCACGGACACGGACGTCAAGAGAAGCAGAAGAGATGCCGCCGTGGGCACGGACACGGACGTCAAGGGAAGCAGAAGAGATGCCGCCGTGGGCACGGAGACGGACGTCAAGGGAAGCAGAAGAGATGCCGCCGTGGGCACGGACACGGACGTCAAGGGAAGCAGAAGAGATGCCGCCGTGGGCACGGACACGGACGAGGTCCACCAGGACGGGAGACATAGCAGAGCCACGCTCTGAGCAGAGGGAGTCACACTCCATACACGAGGAACAGCAGAGGGAGTCACACTCCATGCACGAGGAACAGCAGAGGGAGCCACGCTCCACACGATGAGGATCATCGGGCACGGTTACCCAGGAGGGGCCGGCTGCCATACATCGAGGACAACGAACAGAGCCACGCTCTGAATAACGGGAGTCACACTCCACACACGAGGAACAGCGACGGGAGCCACGCTCCATACATCAGGAACAACAACTAGCACAGAGGCCAGTGCCACAGCCACGCACTAGGCAGAAGGAACTATGTCAACTACCGATACCTACGCCTCGGGCACAGATCCCGAACACACCCGCGGCAACGAGCCGGGACACAGAAGCACCTACGACGACCAGCTGGAAACACGTTTTACCCGTGGCTGATGCCACCGCCGCGCAGCGAAACCCTTTTCGCACCTCCAAGAAACGTGTCCGTTTTCAGGACCACGTCGAGGAAACGCCGGAACCAAACGCGTCTCTATGCGGTACCGTCAACTCAGTGAACCATGCCCCAGAGGAAGAGCTGGACTCACTCGAACCATGGGTAAAAGGATTCCTTGAGCAGGAATTAGAGAAATTCGACAACTTATCCGGAGTCTCTCACATCGCGGAGCACCGGATCGTCATGCGTAACGACCGACCGATAAAGCAGAGATATTTTCCACGGAATCCGGCCATGAGGGCCGTGATAGATAGGCAGATCGACGAACTGCTCAGGGATGGACGCATCGAGCCGTCGAAGAGCCCGCACAGTGCACCCATTGTGATCGCGGCCAAAAAGAACGGAGATGCTAGGATGTGCATCGATTATAGGCAACTCAACGAGAACTCTGTGCCGGATGCATACCCGCTGCCAAGGATCCATCAGATCTTGGAGCGGTTACGAAACGCAAAGTACATATCGACGCTGGACTTGAAGAACGGATACTGGCAAATCGCGGTGGCTCAGGAGAGCCGGGAATGCACAGCCTTTACGGTCCTGGGCCGAGGTTTATTCCACTGGCGAGTCATGCCTTTTGGACTTCACTCGGCGCCGGCAACTTTTCAACGGGCCTTGGACACGGTCATAGGACCAGACATGGAACCGCACGCGTTCGCTTACTTGGACGACATTATCGTCATTGGATCGACTCTGGAGGAACATGTAACGAACCTGAGTGAAGTGTTCCGCCGGCTACGACGAGCCAATCTACGGCTGAACAAGGAAAAATGTCACTTTTTCCAGCGATACATCGCCTACCTGGGGCATGAAATTAGTGAAGAAGGAATTCACACGGACCCGGACAAAGTGGCCGCGATCCGCGAGTTGCAGCCGCCAACTTGCCTGAAGGAACTTTGGAGATGCCTGGGAATCGCTTCCTGGTATCGACGATTTGTTCCCAACTTCGCCGATGTTGTGGAACCGATGACATCGCTGCTGAAGGAGGGCCAAAAGTGGGACTGGACATCGAGGCAGGATCAGGCCTTCCAGGAGTTGAAGACAAAGCTAACGGAGGCACCCGTCCTAGTCTGCCCGGATTTCGAACAGAAGTTCGTATTACAAACGGATGCCAGCGAATATGGCCTCGGAGCCGTTCTGACGCAGACCATCGAGGGACAGGAACGAGTTGTGGCCTATGCCAGCCGTCGCCTGAACGGCGCAGAAAGGAACTATTCGGTGACCGAGAAGGAATGTCTCGCCATCGTGTGGGCAATCAGGAAGATGCGCTGTTACGTTGAAAGATATCGCTTTGAAGTTATCACGGATCATCAGGCCTTAAAGTGGCTGAACTCCATCGATAACCCGACCGGCCGAATCGCACGCTGGGCACTCGAGCTGCAGCAGTATCAATACGATGTTCACTACCGGAGAGGGGCCCAAAACTTAGTGGCCGACGCCCTCTCACGCCAACCGCTGCCCGTAGCGCAGCAAGCACAGGTACAAGGAACAAACTGTAAGTGGCTCACAAGGATGTTGGAGAAAGTTCGGACTGAACCGGCAAAGTACCCCGATTACAGGGAAGAAAGCGGACAGCTTAATCGCCGCATCGGACTACGGCCACAGGCGGAGGAGTACACACCATGGAAGCTGTGTGTAGGAGCGGACTATCGCCATCGGGTTCTACAGGAGAATCACGATACGCCCACCGCCGGACACTTGGGAATTCGCAAAACAAGCAATAGAATTGCCCAACGATACTACTGGCCGGGACTCTTTCGCGATGTCGCCCGCTACGTACGCCACTGCCTGAGCTGTCAACGGTTCAAAGTCAGCCAGGAAAAGCCGGCAGGGAAAATGTTCACCCGGCAAGTGGAGGAGCAATTCCACGTTCTCTGCGCGGATTTCGTCGGACCTTTGCCTTGTTCAAAGCAAGGGAACACGATGCTCCTGAGTTGATACCATTAGGAAAGGCCACCGGAACTCATCTAGAGCGCGCATTTAGGGAACGTATCCTGAGCCGTTTCGGCGTGCCCAGGGTGTTTGTCTGCGACAACGGTACCCAGTTTACGGGAAGATCGTTCCGGAACTTCTGCAAGATGCTGGGAATGGAACTTCAGCATACGGCCCCATACACACCGAGGCAAAATCCCACGGAAAGGGCCAACCGGACGATCAAGACGATGATCGCGCAGTACCTAGAGGGACACTCGCAGAACGAGTGGGACCAATTACTGCCCGAGATATCGCTGGCAATAAACAGCAGTATCTCCGACACGACAGGATTCAGCCCAGCCTTCCTGCCGCACGCACTTTATGACGAGGTTACACCGGGACGAGGAACCCCCGAGATAACCCCAACGGAGCGTGGCGAGCGATTGAAGAGCATTTTCGAGGTGGTTAGGAACAACGCTGATCGTGCATCCGCGGATCAGAGTCGCCATTATAACCTCCGCCGACGGACTTGGAGACCGCCGGTAGGATCACTGGTGTTGGTGCGGCGCCATCACTTATCAAACGCGGCCGAAGGATTCGCAGCAAAGTTGGCAGCGAAATATGACGGGCCGTTCAAGGTGGCCAAGTTTCCATCGCCTAACATTGTGCAGTTGCACATACCCGGCAGTCGACGACGGCGGACCGCCAGCCTTAACCAACTGAAGCCATATCATCAGGACAAGGACAACGAGGACGAGGAACAACTCGAGGAAACCATCGGGGACGATGGAGAAGACTCCGTGACGGAGAAACAGGCATAAATAGCCTCTCAACAGGCCAAGGGCCAGAGATTCACGGAGTCACTTGGTGACAGGTGCGCCTGTCCAACACTCCGCCCGCCGGGTAGAAGCACCCGGGGGAAATAAACTTAGGAAGGAAACATACGCGAGAATTGTAGGGTGTTAGGGCCGGCCAAGGAAAACCAGCCGCTAGGAAAAAAAGACACACCGTTAGGTAGGGTGCTAGGGAAAATACACCCACTAATCATATTTTCTACACCCCACAGAACCAGGACAACGACATGGAACCCGGACGCGGAAGAGGCCTCCCCATTTTCCTGTGGCCCCAAATCACGCCACTCACCCGAGTAGGAGTGACCGCTCAGCTTCTGCCGCCACAAGATCAAGAGCGCGAGGCTGGAGCTCCTCCGGGCCGGAGGAATCTGGGATGGCTGGACAGGGCGGTCGAGGAGCATTTCGAGACCCTGTATGGCGACCAGCGTAGGCACCCGCTCCCGGGCGATGACCCGCGAGTGCGACCGACGCCCACGGAGGTGATGCGCCCCCTGGTCATCGATGTGGAGCCATCACCCAGTGACGACCCGCGCCTACGCGCAGGCCCACCGCTGCTGGTGCCGATCGCCCCGGACCCCGGACACGGCCCCCAGGCGGAGCAGCTACCAATCTCGGACGACGAGCCGGAGGTAGAGCCGGACGGGCGGTTCGGCAGACATCAAGCGGAGGCCACGCCCCCGCTCCAGCGAGCAGAAGGCTCCCCACCACGGCAGGATTCGCCGAAGGGCCTTACGGCCGGACAGCGGCAGAAGTCGGAAACGATAGCCGCCATATATGAGGCGGTGTCGGACGACGACGAGGACGGCTTCGGGACCCGGGCGAGTCCGCCGAGCGCCGCCTGGATGACAGAAACCCACCCCAGGCCCACCCAGGGCACCTACAGCCCATGGCGGGAGGACTACCGGCCCTTCACGCCGCAGAGGAGTCCGCCGAGCTCGTCGACGGAGTCCAGGACCCCAACCCCGGTAATCAGGGCATTGGAGGAGGAGTCTCCGCCGCCCAGTCGCCCCCAACACCAGGGAGCGGCATCCCCTTTTTCGGGCCAGGTGCACCTTGGGTCACCACAACGGCTGCCCAGGAAATCCTGTGCCGGGTCAGCCGCGGACAAGACTCGCCGCAGAGAGGCGGACAGGACTCGCCGAAGAGGGCGAGACGGCGCCGGGAGGTGCCATGGGCCGACTCACCGGAGAACTCGGCGGAGGAGGAGGAGGAGCATACGGAACCCCGCCGGAATACCGCTCCCTCGAGAGAGCCATGGGTGCCAGCCCCACCCGCATGGGCCACTCCAACTGGGAGATTACCCGCCCGGCTCATAGATAGGATCTATGACCGACTGGCGATCCGGGGCCAAAGGGTGTGGCGATACCTGGACGAGGAGCAGGGCCAAAGGTTCAGGATCCAGGTGAACCTGCGCGGCCGAGTGCGCGTCACACTTCGCCCCATCCGGACGTAAAGGGGGGGTGTGACGATAGTCACATTAATATACACCATATATAGATTATTAGCATAAGTATTAGGGTTAAGTTGTACATATTAGTTGTAAGTTGTATATATTAGTTGTAAGTTGTATATATTAGTTGTAAGTTGTATATATATTATGTATAAGTTAGGAGCTAGGGAAGTAGGGTTAAACGCACATCACCGCCAGCAACATCGCCGGTCATCACCGCCAGCAACATCGCTGGATACCACCGGCTACTCCGCCAGCAACATCGCTGGACACCGCCGATTGCGGGACGGTACCGCAACACGGGACAAGGAACTAGGATGGGCCGGCAGAGCCACATCCCGGAGAATGGAACGCTGGGCCAGCCAATCAGCGGTCAGCAGAGGGGCTCGCCGGACCACGATCGCGGCAGAGGGCCGATGGCGCCGGCAGCGGCAGAGCCCAGGAATGCGAAACGGAATTCGCAGCGGCCACCTGCGAGCTGCAGACAGAGCAAGACGGAAAATCGCAGATATGCAAGAATGCATGGAATGCGGAACGGCGCGTGCCATGAAGCGCGGCAGCGCAGTCGCGCAGGGACCATAGGAATTTGGGTCAAGATCAGATTGAAATCTGATATGCGAATCACTCGCGGTGGACCCACCGAGCTAGCAAGTTTACTTTTCAAGTGATAAAATAAGAACCCGAATCCGACGACGACCCCAGCAGTAGAGAAAACAAGGACAAGGATACACCAGGACAACGAGGAACACCGAACACGGCAAGGACATAGAAGCTTCTGGAAGAAGACGGTACAACGCAGTACAACGCAGTACAACGGTACAACGGTGAGCACGGCTACCGGCCCAAACGTAGCAACGGGGTGTGTGTGAGCTAGGGGATAGAGAAGAGAGGGAAACAGAACTCTCTGTACAAACAGTACAGAGAAAACATGAAACAAATACACATCTAAGCTAAGCATATTAAATGTCACCAGATCTATTACTTTCCCTACCCTCTCTAGCCAACCACGACCCTCTGGGCCCCCTCCTCCTCGCCTCGTCCGCCGCTGGGTCTCCAGAGCGGCGAGCCAAGCAGGACGGCCCCAGACGCGCCACGCTGCTGAGATTAATTCCAGACGTTGGCGAGGTGACGGTCACTGGGATCTTCCCAAGCCTAGCCTAATTTCGGGGAGCCGCCACAGGGATTAGCCCGGGCGGAACGCGGGCTACCGCGAGTCACGGGGCATAGCTGGGAGGCAGCCCGCCGGTGGATACACCAGGCGGAGCCGCCGGGCCGCGGTGCTTGGGTAATCCAGGCGGGAGCGAGCTGCTGGGACTCCAGAGCCACGTCTCCAGTCTCTAGTGGAGGGTCCGGCCGCTGGGACTCCAGAGCCGGCAGTTTCGTCCCGCCCAGCGTGGCCAATAGGGAGTTTATAAGGGGCATGTGCATGTGTGTGTGGCCGAGTTCGCAAATCGCAGTGGCCGCCGGCAAAACCCACCCCTTTAAAAATTCTCTATACGAAACGGCACCTCCATGTACTGGCGTTTCCAAAAACAAATGTTTCTGGATTCAGAGGATCATCTCGCTCAGGATCATCTCGGCCGTAGCGCATCATTACAAAGTCAATATTGGATTGTGCCATTGCTATTGGGTTGTTCGTCTCGCTTGGAGTATCTGAATCTGTTTAAATATTAAGATCGGTGTATACCGCTGGTATAGTAAGATTGTTTAAATCCTCCTCTTCCGCTCCTCCTCCACCGCTGGTATAGTAAGATTGTTTAAATCCTCCTCTTCTATTTTGGGGTTGCTTTACTAGGCTCTTCCGATTTTAGGTCGTCCGTTTCAGTCGATTCTGGGTCAGGGGCAGTGTCTACTGCTATTGGAGGGTTTAGAATATTCGGTACTACTATTTCTAAACCGAATTTTTGTTTAACCGATATTAAATTAGATCGTAGCCGTGTCAGAAGTTTAGATACTTGGGACCAATGATCTTTATTCAGTCTCTCCCTGTGCCCATATACAAGTATTCGAGCTTTATTAAAACACTCTACTAATATTTCGACATGTTTACTGTCCGTAGTCCTCTGGATTGGTCTATTTTGTGCTAGTGACTTATATGATTTGTCGAAATTGGTTTTGATATTGTTTATTTCTTTGTAAAATTCATTCCAATCCATTATATCATGTGAATTGTATTTACTTTAGGCATTTTTTTTTGTTGTAGAAAAATTTTGTCTGAATCTAATTAATTTTTTATTTGTTAGTTTTTTTTATTACATATTTGAATATGAATTGTATGATTAACAATGTTACTTAGATTTTATCTAGGTCATTGGCCCGACTCATGTACCTTTTCTTTAAACATGTATCCAATAGAAGTCAATATTGTTGGCTTCTACCTTATTTTTAACATTGGCAGTGGAATCCACTGTTTTTATATCCAACGTCATTTTTGTAGGTGGTACATATACATATACTTTGGGTTATTGTTACAGTAACTTTCTATTGAAAATTTGCTTATTGCATTACTTTTGTAACGAACCTCTGGCCAGGATAACACTCAGTCGTGTACAGGAAGGATTATACAAGACATTTGTTTGTTGGGACAAGGAGTTATTTTGGAAATTTCGTTACTTGTGAAACCTGTGACGCCTCCCCTAAGAGGCGCACAAACATTTATTATTTTTATTATTAATAAATATAATTAATACTATATAAAAATGTTTTCCTAGTATGTATTGTTCTATTTATAAGTCTTAGCTATAATTAATACTAGACCCACCACCGATTAATATTAGACCCACCACCGATTAATACTAGACCCACGATCGATAACCACCGCGCGGACGGTCATACGAAAAGCTTTAAAACCTCCGTTATGTTTGGCGGGTCCCGTTACTGGAGTTGTTTACACTCTACTATAAAAAGGCAACACGTGCATGGATAATTCCTCTTTGATCGCCAGCAAATCGCCTGACACACACGTGCTGTCTCGTCGCCGTGATTTTCAACCCGTCACGTGTGCAGATGGCCATCGCGCCACTGCTGCCACCACCGGTCGCGTCTTAGCGCCACTGCTGCTCGCCGCTACCATCAGCGCGACGCCGCCAGCACCAGTCAGTATCGCGAGTGCACCCGCTGCCCCGCAGCCACCCCCAGAAACTATCGACAATCAGTGGCCGCAGTGCCCACACCCAGTGTCCGCCGCCAATCCGCGCCATCGGCAGAGCCGCCACAGTGACCGCCACCTGTCAGTGCTATTGGCAGTATCCGCACCATCGGCAGAGCCACCCCAGTGACCGCCACATGCCAGTGCGATCGGCAGTGTACGCGCCTGTGACCCACTAGCCGTCCGCATTCGCGAGTGTGTCACCGCCAGGCCGTCCACCGTCTGTGCGCAGCCACCACGTCGCAGGTATAGCCGCCCGTGGGCCGCCGCACGTGTGACGCCGGCCGTGACCTACGCCAGCGCGCAGCCGCCGCGAGCCACCTTTTCGCCAGAGCCACCGGCAGAGCTGGTGCCAGTGCCCGCGACCGCGAGTCCTTTCGGCTGCTCCACGGTTTTCACCGGAGACGCTCTCCCCAGCAGCCGCGAGGTTTTAACCAACGGCGGCGCCACTGAGTCCCCTCTCGCCGCCTTCAAGGTTGTTCACCGGGGTCAGCCCTACCGACTCCGTCGGGATCTCCTCATCCTCTTTTCCGTTTCGGCGAGTTACGAAATCGGAATGCGATAATTTGAGGTTAGGGTTCACAAATTACGAATTTCCAATACAAAAATCCTTAGTCTCAACATACAAATATTTTGTATGATCCTTCCCGGACACTACTGAGTGTTATCCTGGACAGAGGTTCGTTACAAGTGGCGCCCGATGAGGGACAAGGATAGGGATAAAAGCCCGGAAAATTAACACCCGTAATAAGTGGTCCTAACCTCAAAATTTTCGTTTTTTTTCGGTCGATTTCAAGCGGAAATCGGTCGGGAAGGTCGCAAACGGAAGGCTACCCGCTCCGTCAGGTCTGCGTGTGCCACACTCGTCCGGGAACGTGAGGTTATATAACATAACCTATTAATATTCTTTTTTTCCCTTTCGTTTTTTTTTTCGTGTGCGCTGCAAACTCTCAACCACCCGGAACCATAACCTCGAACAAAAACAAAAACGCGAGTGAAAATAAAATACAACATATCTATACAAAAATAAAATAAATAAATTTATAAAAATAAAATATATATATACATCTATAAATAATATATTTATATATATGTATATATAAATAAAATAAAATATTACGCGTATAAATTAAATTAAAATTATATATATATAAAAACACGAAATAAACTAAACTGAACACCCGAACCAAGTGAAATAAATTAAATAAAACCGAGAAAATCAAACTAAAAGTGAAACACGTGAAAAGGAAAAAAAAGTGGTGATCCCAAGAACGACAACCAGACTTCCAAGCCATCCTCAACATACCAGAGTCCCGGTGAGTCCGTTCCTCGTAGGAGTAAGAATCCCGCGGTTGGAGTACGGTGGATTTACCACCGGAACAAGGGGAAACTCATGTCCTTTGCCGAGGAATTCGCTAGTTCCCCTCCTAGTGATGCCGGCTATGCTGGAGCCCCTCATTCTGGGGATGGCCTTCCTCATGAAGATCGGCACCACCATCCGGTGTGGAAACGCCAGCCTGACTCTCCCCAGTGGCCCCACGGAGAGGACTCGACCTGACGAGGAACACTAGGAGCATAGGAGAGCGAGGACGACCCTCGAATACGAGTGTTCCTCGAGGAACAACTGGCCCAGTTCGAAGGGATGACGGGAGAAGCCAACATCGCCGAACATCGCATCACCATGCGTGACGATCGGCCGATCAAGCAGCGCTACAACCCCAAGAACCCGGCAATGCAGCATTTCATAGATCAACAGGTCGACGACCTACTCCGGCAAGAGTGCATCGAGCCGTCGCGCAGCCCGCATAGCGCCACGTTGGTGCTAGTGCGGAAGAAGACGGGCAAATGGAGGATGTGCGTAGATTACCGGCAGCTGAACGCGAAGTCCGTTCCGGACGCGTATCCACTGCCGCGTATCAACCACATCCTTGAGCGTTTGAGGAATGCAAGGTTCATCTCCACCTGGATCTGCGCAATGGGTATTGGCAGATTCCAATGGAAAGAGAGAGCCGAGCATGCACGGCATCCGAATCAGCCTTCAAGAGGAAGGTCGCGTATCTGGGCCATTTGATCAGTGATCAGGGCATCCACACAGACCCAGAGAAAGTAGCGGCGGTGCGGAACTTGACCCCCCCGACTATTCTCAAAGAACTCCGGCGATGCCTCGGCATGGCGTCGTGGTACCGGAGGTTCGTGCACAACTTTTCGGCCGTCGTGCAGCCGATGACCAACCTCCTGAAAAAGAAACAGCGATGGCAATGGGGCCTGGAGCAGCAGGAGTCGTTCGACCTGCTAAAGCAGCTACTAACCGACACGCCGGTGCTGGCATGCCCAGACTTTTCGGCGAAAATGACGCTGCAGACGGACGCCAGCAACTACGGACTGGGAGGAGTCCTCACCCAGGAGGTGGACGGCCAGGAACGGGTCATCGCCTACGTCAGCAGGAAGCTCAACTACTCTCCCACGGAGAAGGAGTTCCTGGCTATAGTCTGGAGAATCCGGAAACTCCGGTGCTACCTCGAGGGGTACATGTTCGATGTGATTACAGACCATCTGTTTCTGAAATGGTTGGATCACATCGAAAACTCTACCGGACGGATAGCCAGATGGGCGCTGGAGCTCCAGCAGTACCAGTTCGACGTCCATTACCGGCGGGGAAAATACAACGTCGTTGCCGATGCATTCTCCCGACAATAGCTGGAACACCTGCAGCGCCTGGACACGGAGGAGACCCGCTGCAAGTGGCTCCGCCACAAGCTCATCGAAGTCCGAGAAGACCCTCAAAAATTTCGGGACTACGTCGTCGAGAACGGGGAGTTATATCGCCACCTCGGACACCGCCCAGACGACAAGGACTACGTCCCGTGGAAGCTCTGTGTTGCGGCCGAGAATTGAGCGAAGATTCTCCACGAGTGTCACGACGCCCGCGGGCCATCTGGGATTTCGCAAGACCATCTTGCGAATCTCCCAAAAGTATTACTGGCCAGGCATGTTTCCGACAGTGCATACCCTGCCAGAAATACAAAGCGGAGCAGCGGCAGCAAGCGGGCAGAATGCTGACCCGGCAGGTGGATGAACCCTTCGGGATCCTCTGCGCAGACTTCGTGGGACCCCTGCCCCGATCCAAGGATGGCAACACCATGGTGTTCCTGGACAGCTTCACCAAGTGGGTAGAACTGGTGGCATTGCGCAAAGCCACCACCCGGACGCTGATGCGAGCGTTCCGCGAGCGAATCCTAGGGCTCTTCGGTGCCCCGAGGAAGATGGTATGCGACAACGGTACCCAGTTCACCAGCAAAGCCTTCAGGGAGTTCCTCTAGGAGACGGAAGTGGAGCTCCAGCACACCGCCCCGTACTGCCCACGGGAGAACCCGACGGAGCGAGCCAACAAGACCGTGAAGACGATGATTTCCCATTACGTGGGGATGGAGCAGAGCAGCTGGGACAACCTGCTCCCAGAGCTTACACTCGCCGTCAACTTCAGTGTATCGAAAACTACCGGTTACAGCCCGGTTCCTGGTACAGGGGCGAGAACCCCGCCTTCCCGGTGCCTGGTACGATCATGTGACCTCAGGAACGGGAGTCCCGATCCAGACTCCCACCGAGAAACAGGAGAGGATGCGGGAAATCTTCCATATCGTGAAGCTGAACCAGCAGAGGGCGAGCCAGGAACAACGCCAGCATTACAACCTACGTCGCCGCGTGTGGAAGCCTGAAGTGGGATCGCTGGTCCTCGTACGGCAGCATCACTTTTCCAAGGCCGCCGAGGGATTCGCGGCCAAGCTAGCGTCGAAGGACGACGGGCCCTATAAGGTGGCAGCGTTCCCGTCACCGAACGTAGCTCGGATCCGACTACCTGGACAACTAAACGGCCGGCTAGCAAACGTGGCTGACGTGGCTGGCGATCCGGGGCCAAAGGGTGTGGCGATACCTGGACGAGGAGCAGGGCCAAAGGTTCAGGATCCAGGTGAACCTGCGCGGCCGAGTGCGCGTCACACTTCGCCCCATCCGGACGTAAAGGGGGGGTGTGACGATAGTCACATTAATATACACCATATATAGATTATTAGCATAAGTATTAGGGTTAAGTTGTACATATTAGTTGTAAGTTGTATATATTAGTTGTAAGTTGTATATATTAGTTGTAAGTTGTATATATATTATGTATAAGTTAGGAGCTAGGGAAGTAGGGTTAAACGCACATCACCGCCAGCAACATCGCCGGTCATCACCGCCAGCAACATCGCTGGATACCACCGGCTACTCCGCCAGCAACATCGCTGGACACCGCCGATTGCGGGACGGTACCGCAACACGGGACAAGGAACTAGGATGGGCCGGCAGAGCCACATCCCGGAGAATGGAACGCTGGGCCAGCCAATCAGCGGTCAGCAGAGGGGCTCGCCGGACCACGATCGCGGCAGAGGGCCGATGGCGCCGGCAGCGGCAGAGCCCAGGAATGCGAAACGGAATTCGCAGCGGCCACCTGCGAGCTGCAGACAGAGCAAGACGGAAAATCGCAGATATGCAAGAATGCATGGAATGCGGAACGGCGCGTGCCATGAAGCGCGGCAGCGCAGTCGCGCAGGGACCATAGGAATTTGGGTCAAGATCAGATTGAAATCTGATATGCGAATCACTCGCGGTGGACCCACCGAGCTAGCAAGTTTACTTTTCAAGTGATAAAATAAGAACCCGAATCCGACGACGACCCCAGCAGTAGAGAAAACAAGGACAAGGATACACCAGGACAACGAGGAACACCGAACACGGCAAGGACATAGAAGCTTCTGGAAGAAGACGGTACAACGCAGTACAACGCAGTACAACGGTACAACGGTGAGCACGGCTACCGGCCCAAACGTAGCAACGGGGTGTGTGTGAGCTAGGGGATAGAGAAGAGAGGGAAACAGAACTCTCTGTACAAACAGTACAGAGAAAACATGAAACAAATACACATCTAAGCTAAGCATATTAAATGTCACCAGATCTATTACTTTCCCTACCCTCTCTAGCCAACCACGACCCTCTGGGCCCCCTCCTCCTCGCCTCGTCCGCCGCTGGGTCTCCAGAGCGGCGAGCCAAGCAGGACGGCCCCAGACGCGCCACGCTGCTGAGATTAATTCCAGACGTTGGCGAGGTGACGGTCACTGGGATCTTCCCAAGCCTAGCCTAATTTCGGGGAGCCGCCACAGGGATTAGCCCGGGCGGAACGCGGGCTACCGCGAGTCACGGGGCATAGCTGGGAGGCAGCCCGCCGGTGGATACACCAGGCGGAGCCGCCGGGCCGCGGTGCTTGGGTAATCCAGGCGGGAGCGAGCTGCTGGGACTCCAGAGCCACGTCTCCAGTCTCTAGTGGAGGGTCCGGCCGCTGGGACTCCAGAGCCGGCAGTTTCGTCCCGCCCAGCGTGGCCAATAGGGAGTTTATAAGGGGCATGTGCATGTGTGTGTGGCCGAGTTCGCAAATCGCAGTGGCCGCCGGCAAAACCCACCCCTTTAAAAATTCTCTATACGAAACGGCACCTCCATGTACTGGCGTTTCCAAAAACAAATGTTTCTGGATTCAGAGGATCATCTCGCTCAGGATCATCTCGGCCGTAGCGCATCATTACAAAGTCAATATTGGATTGTGCCATTGCTATTGGGTTGTTCGTCTCGCTTGGAGTATCTGAATCTGTTTAAATATTAAGATCGGTGTATACCGCTGGTATAGTAAGATTGTTTAAATCCTCCTCTTCCGCTCCTCCTCCACCGCTGGTATAGTAAGATTGTTTAAATCCTCCTCTTCTATTTTGGGGTTGCTTTACTAGGCTCTTCCGATTTTAGGTCGTCCGTTTCAGTCGATTCTGGGTCAGGGGAAGTGTCTACTGCTATTGGAGGGTTTAGAATATTCGGTACTACTATTTCTAAACCGAATTTTTGTTTAACCGATATTAAATTAGATCGTAGCCGTGTCAGAAGTTTAGATACTTGGGACCAATGATCTTTATTCAGTCTCTCCCTGTGCCCATATACAAGTATTCGAGCTTTATTAAAACACTCTACTAATATTTCGACATGTTTACTGTCCGTAGTCCTCTGGATTGGTCTATTTTGTGCTAGTGACTTATATGATTTGTCGAAATTGGTTTTGATATTGTTTATTTCTTTGTAAAATTCATTCCAATCCATTATATCATGTGAATTGTATTTACTTTAGCCATTTTTTTTTTGTTGCAGAAAAATTTTGTCTGAATCTAATTAATTTTTTATTTATTAGTTTTTTTTATTACATATTTGAATATGAATTGAATATGATTAACAATGTTACTTAGATTTTATCTAGGTCATTGGCCCGACTCATGTACCTTTTCTTTAAACATGTATCCAATAGAAGTCAATATTGTTGGCTTCTACCTTATTTTTAACATTGGCAGTGGAATCCACTGTTTTTATATCCAACGTCATTTTTGTAGGTGGTACATATACATATACTTTGGGTTATTGTTACAGTAACTTTCTATTGAAAATTTGCTTATTGCATTACTTTTGTAACGAACCTCTGGCCAGGATAACACTCAGTCGTGTACAGGAAGGATTATACAAGACATTTGTTTGTTGGGACAAGGAGTTATTTTGGAAATTTCGTTACTTGTGAAACCTGTGACGCCTCCCCTAAGAGGCGCACAAACATTTATTATTTTTATTATTAATAAATATAATTAATACTATATAAAAATGTTTTCCTAGTATGTATTGTTCTATTTATAAGTCTTAGCTATAATTAATACTAGACCCACCACCGATTAATATTAGACCCACCACCGATTAATACTAGACCCACGATCGATAACCACCGCGCGGACGGTCATACGAAAAGCTTTAAAACCTCCGTTATGTTTGGCGGGTCCCGTTACTGGAGTTGTTTACACTCTACTATAAAAAGGCAACACGTGCATGGATAATTCCTCTTTGATCGCCAGCAAATCGCCTGACACACACGTGCTGTCTCGTCGCCGTGATTTTCAACCCGTCACGTGTGCAGATGGCCATCGCGCCACTGCTGCCACCACCGGTCGCGTCTTAGCGCCACTGCTGCTCGCCGCTACCATCAGCGCGACGCCGCCAGCACCAGTCAGTATCGCGAGTGCACCCGCTGCCCCGCAGCCACCCCCAGAAACTATCGACAATCAGTGGCCGCAGTGCCCACACCCAGTGTCCGCCGCCAATCCGCGCCATCGGCAGAGCCGCCACAGTGACCGCCACCTGTCAGTGCTATTGGCAGTATCCGCACCATCGGCAGAGCCACCCCAGTGACCGCCACATGCCAGTGCGATCGGCAGTGTACGCGCCTGTGACCCACTAGCCGTCCGCATTCGCGAGTGTGTCACCGCCAGGCCGTCCACCGTCTGTGCGCAGCCACCACGTCGCAGGTATAGCCGCCCGTGGGCCGCCGCACGTGTGACGCCGGCCGTGACCTACGCCAGCGCGCAGCCGCCGCGAGCCACCTTTTCGCCAGAGCCACCGGCAGAGCTGGTGCCAGTGCCCGCGACCGCGAGTCCTTTCGGCTGCTCCACGGTTTTCACCGGAGACGCTCTCCCCAGCAGCCGCGAGGTTTTAACCAACGGCGGCGCCACTGAGTCCCCTCTCGCCGCCTTCAAGGTTGTTCACCGGGGTCAGCCCTACCGACTCCGTCGGGATCTCCTCATCCTCTTTTCCGTTTCGGCGAGTTACGAAATCGGAATGCGATAATTTGAGGTTAGGGTTCACAAATTACGAATTTCCAATACAAAAATCCTTAGTCTCAACATACAAATATTTTGTATGATCCTTCCCGGACACTACTGAGTGTTATCCTGGACAGAGGTTCGTTACAAGTGGCGCCCGATGAGGGACAAGGATAGGGATAAAAGCCCGGAAAATTAACACCCGTAATAAGTGGTCCTAACCTCAAAATTTTCGTTTTTTTTCGGTCGATTTCAAGCGGAAATCGGTCGGGAAGGTCGCAAACGGAAGGCTACCCGCTCCGTCAGGTCTGCGTGTGCCACACTCGTCCGGGAACGTGAGGTTATATAACATAACCTATTAATATTCTTTTTTTCCCTTTCGTTTTTTTTTTCGTGTGCGCTGCAAACTCTCAACCACCCGGAACCATAACCTCGAACAAAAACAAAAACGCGAGTGAAAATAAAATACAACATATCTATACAAAAATAAAATAAATAAATTTATAAAAATAAAATATATATATACATCTATAAATAATATATTTATATATATGTATATATAAATAAAATAAAATATTACGCGTATAAATTAAATTAAAATTATATATATATAAAAACACGAAATAAACTAAACTGAACACCCGAACCAAGTGAAATAAATTAAATAAAACCGAGAAAATCAAACTAAAAGTGAAACACGTGAAAAGGAAAAAAAAGTGGTGATCCCAAGAACGACAACCAGACTTCCAAGCCATCCTCAACATACACAGAGTCCCGGTGAGTCCGTTCCTCGTAGGAGTAAGAATCCCGCGGTTGGAGTACGGTGGATTTACCACCGGAACAAGGGGAAACTCATGTCCTTTGCCGAGGAATTCGCTAGTTCCCCTCCTAGTGATGCCGGCTATGCTGGAGCCCCTCATTCTGGGGATGGCCTTCCTCATGAAGATCGGCACCACCATCCGGTGTGGAAACGCCAGCCTGACTCTCCCCAGTGGCCCCACGGAGAGGACTCGACCTGACGAGGAACACTAGGAGCATAGGAGAGCGAGGACGACCCTCGAATACGAGTGTTCCTCGAGGAACAACTGGCCCAGTTCGAAGGGATGACGGGAGAAGCCAACATCGCCGAACATCGCATCACCATGCGTGACGATCGGCCGATCAAGCAGCGCTACAACCCCAAGAACCCGGCAATGCAGCATTTCATAGATCAACAGGTCGACGACCTACTCCGGCAAGAGTGCATCGAGCCGTCGCGCAGCCCGCATAGCGCCACGTTGGTGCTAGTGCGGAAGAAGACGGGCAAATGGAGGATGTGCGTAGATTACCGGCAGCTGAACGCGAAGTCCGTTCCGGACGCGTATCCACTGCCGCGTATCAACCACATCCTTGAGCGTTTGAGGAATGCAAGGTTCATCTCCACCTGGATCTGCGCAATGGGTATTGGCAGATTCCAATGGAAAGAGAGAGCCGAGCATGCACGGCATCCGAATCAGCCTTCAAGAGGAAGGTCGCGTATCTGGGCCATTTGATCAGTGATCAGGGCATCCACACAGACCCAGAGAAAGTAGCGGCGGTGCGGAACTTGACCCCCCCGACTATTCTCAAAGAACTCCGGCGATGCCTCGGCATGGCGTCGTGGTACCGGAGGTTCGTGCACAACTTTTCGGCCGTCGTGCAGCCGATGACCAACCTCCTGAAAAAGAAACAGCGATGGCAATGGGGCCTGGAGCAGCAGGAGTCGTTCGACCTGCTAAAGCAGCTACTAACCGACACGCCGGTGCTGGCATGCCCAGACTTTTCGGCGAAAATGACGCTGCAGACGGACGCCAGCAACTACGGACTGGGAGGAGTCCTCACCCAGGAGGTGGACGGCCAGGAACGGGTCATCGCCTACGTCAGCAGGAAGCTCAACTACTCTCCCACGGAGAAGGAGTTCCTGGCTATAGTCTGGAGAATCCGGAAACTCCGGTGCTACCTCGAGGGGTACATGTTCGATGTGATTACAGACCATCTGTTTCTGAAATGGTTGGATCACATCGAAAACTCTACCGGACGGATAGCCAGATGGGCGCTGGAGCTCCAGCAGTACCAGTTCGACGTCCATTACCGGCGGGGAAAATACAACGTCGTTGCCGATGCATTCTCCCGACAATAGCTGGAACACCTGCAGCGCCTGGACACGGAGGAGACCCGCTGCAAGTGGCTCCGCCACAAGCTCATCGAAGTCCGAGAAGACCCTCAAAAATTTCGGGACTACGTCGTCGAGAACGGGGAGTTATATCGCCACCTCGGACACCGCCCAGACGACAAGGACTACGTCCCGTGGAAGCTCTGTGTTGCGGCCGAGAATTGAGCGAAGATTCTCCACGAGTGTCACGACGCCCGCGGGCCATCTGGGATTTCGCAAGACCATCTTGCGAATCTCCCAAAAGTATTACTGGCCAGGCATGTTTCCGACAGTGCATACCCTGCCAGAAATACAAAGCGGAGCAGCGGCAGCAAGCGGGCAGAATGCTGACCCGGCAGGTGGATGAACCCTTCGGGATCCTCTGCGCAGACTTCGTGGGACCCCTGCCCCGATCCAAGGATGGCAACACCATGGTGTTCCTGGACAGCTTCACCAAGTGGGTAGAACTGGTGGCATTGCGCAAAGCCACCACCCGGACGCTGATGCGAGCGTTCCGCGAGCGAATCCTAGGGCTCTTCGGTGCCCCGAGGAAGATGGTATGCGACAACGGTACCCAGTTCACCAGCAAAGCCTTCAGGGAGTTCCTCTAGGAGACGGAAGTGGAGCTCCAGCACACCGCCCCGTACTGCCCACGGGAGAACCCGACGGAGCGAGCCAACAAGACCGTGAAGACGATGATTTCCCATTACGTGGGGATGGAGCAGAGCAGCTGGGACAACCTGCTCCCAGAGCTTACACTCGCCGTCAACTTCAGTGTATCGAAAACTACCGGTTACAGCCCGGTTCCTGGTACAGGGGCGAGAACCCCGCCTTCCCGGTGCCTGGTACGATCATGTGACCTCAGGAACGGGAGTCCCGATCCAGACTCCCACCGAGAAACAGGAGAGGATGCGGGAAATCTTCCATATCGTGAAGCTGAACCAGCAGAGGGCGAGCCAGGAACAACGCCAGCATTACAACCTACGTCGCCGCGTGTGGAAGCCTGAAGTGGGATCGCTGGTCCTCGTACGGCAGCATCACTTTTCCAAGGCCGCCGAGGGATTCGCGGCCAAGCTAGCGTCGAAGGACGACGGGCCCTATAAGGTGGCAGCGTTCCCGTCACCGAACGTAGCTCGGATCCGACTACCTGGACAACTAAACGGCCGGCTAGCAAACGTGGCTGACCTCAAGGCCTTCCACACCGCCGGTAGTCCCGGGAGCTCGGACACCGAGGAAGAAGACGCGTCCAAGGAGGACAGCATTGCGGGACCACCATCCCCGCCAGCCAGCACAACACCACATCCTCCTCGACCTTAGACATGGCCAATTCCTGTCTCTCCCTAACTCCCCCCTCCTCACTACCCCATTTCGATACTTCACAATCACACTTCTGTTCTCTCCCACAGACTATGGAGTACGTAGTGATCGACTCCAGCGAGGATGACGAGTCCCGCCCACCTGGACCTTCGGGAGGTGTGACGGCCCATAGGGACCCCCGGCTACGCTCCAGTGCAGCGTACGCCGGGCGGTTCGCCGGGTCAGGCCCGTCGGGTCCGCGCCAGCCGGGCGGTCTCGGTCGAGAGGTCTCACCCTCACCCGAACCGCCCCGGACTAGGACATCATCCCGACGGATCGCGTTGGCCTCCTACTCGGAAACCGCCCCACCCTGAACTTGCCCCGACGCCGACGAGGAAACAGGGTCCTGCGACTGGGGCTATGGGGCGAGCCCAGCCGGGTCGCCCTAGGGACGGGTATATGATCCCCGTAGCCCCCAGGAGTGCGTGGACGAGCAGGAGTTCGTCACCGACGGCGAGGAGGACTTCGGCGAGAGAGCTTCGGAGGCAAGCACCACCCCCTACACTCCCGGATTCCTCATGGAGGACGGGTCGGAGAGTGAGGCCGACCGGGCTTTCACGATCAGCTCCGACAGCGAGGAGGAAGACGCCGGGCCCAGCACCGCGTCGACTTCGACGAGGAGCAGTACAGGTACTGGAGAGGAGATTGGGTGACCCTGATCCAGGCCCAGTACACCACGATCACCCTGCGGGCGCCCTTTCGACGGCCAGAGCAAGGGCCGATCACAACCTTTCCCCCCTCGCCACGGCCGGAGTACGACTGGGTGCCGCGGGAGGATTGGATCACCATCAACGAGGTACACTCTGATTCGGATGACCCCCCGCTGTGTGCCGCTACGACGGCCACCCCGCCGCGACCAGCAATGCCGCCACCGACGACCCCGGCCCACGATGCACCGCCGACGCCAGTACATCGCTGTGTACCGCCTCGGCCCACCACAGACGCTGCTGCCACCACGGACGGCGTCACTACCACGACCGTCGCCGCACCAACAACGGCCGCCGTCGCCATGACCAAGGCCGCGCCCCTCGTCCATATCCCCACGGGAAAGGCCATGACTTGGGAGTCGGTGTCGAGCGACTCCCATGGCGAGCCTCGGCAGCAGTTCCGCCGGAGAGAGCTAAGTCGGCAAGTCGGGACCAGAGCGCGCGACGAGCTGGATGATGAGATGTCGTTACCGGCCCGGCAAGTCGAGACCAGAGCGCGCGACGAGCTGGATGACGAGATGTCGCTACCGGCCCGGCAAGTTGATAGGGCGCAACGGAGGGCAATGGACACGGAGCCCGTTTTAACTACAGTGCCTTAATTTGTTTTCATTCGGATTGCGTGCTTGGGTTTCTGTCTGATAGTCGTTGTTTAATATTTGCGCGTTTTTGCCGGCTACATGAGTGTTCAGTCGCAGCAGTATGTAGTCATAAGTAATAATAGTTCAGAACACCACACACATTATGTAACAACTCTTCGTCACAGTGACCTGCATTTATCGTAAATAAAGTATCATTTACCAGGTCAAGCGAATATGCATGGTCAACTGAGACGAGGTAATGACCTGGGGCAATAGTCTCAGGTCGCAACACAACCCACATTCACAAGTAACCGCACACTTTTCTTATACGTTATTTCTGTTAGCATAAGCATTTGTGTACCTATATATATTGTTAAGTTTCATTAATAAAGTCAGTAAGAGTTCTAACGCCAACCCAAGAGCTTTTATTCATGCACCAGAGGCTGTCGCTGTGTCTTCAGACCCTCACCACAACCAACCCGTTCGCCTAGAACAACGCATGCCCCTACACACTTTATACCGTCCACCTAGTTCCAAGTGCTAGTTGCGACAACAAACAGGCAAATAGTTTATGCACTATTTGCCAGGCATCTAAGCCTTCTTACACTTTACATTTTGGTGACCCCGACGAACACGCCAGCCGTGGACGTCAACTTAGGAAAATTTTCCGCTTCACTATTAGGAACCTCCCGCAGGATAATCCATAATTTTTGGGTTTTTTCCTAATTTTTCACTCGCCATAAAACCATTTTGGTGAGTCCTGACTCACTGTCATTACACAGTCAACAGCCTTCAAATCCTTTCTAGATTTCTAGATCTTCCAAGTCTATTGACCAATTGTTAATTCCTTCGACCACACCACGGTTGCGAATAGGAGCGTATCCAGCTATCAAAGCGAATAAAATTCTCCCAACGGTCAGGAATTTAACCAATTGTCAATATGTCTAACAAGGAGGAGCAAGCAGTCAAAGAGACATTAGACTTGCAGGAAGAGATCAGTCATGAGATCTCGCGGCTTATTCGGAATTTTAAGAAGGATTCAGCGGATAGGAAACGACTTCCAAATTACTGCCTAACAAAGTTGACCGCTTTCGATGACGCATGGAATCGATTTGCGGAAAACGACAAAAATATTCCCGCAGCATATAGAACAGAGGAATATGTAAAGTTCTACGTCGACTGTCGTGACTCATACGACAAATATAGAAATATTATAGTCGATACAATGGCCCAGAGCTCAAGCAATGCCCCAAATCAGGCAACAGCGAGCAACGGCCAGGAAACTGCAGACGTTGCAATCATATCGCAACCTGCACGTAAGCTGATATCAGCATGTCGGCGACGAAATGCAATCGCCGAATCAATCAAACGGGCTCTGAAAGAAAGTTCAGAGACCGGCAGGGCCGTTTTAAAAGGTTCAATAACCTCACTATGGTCACAATACCAAGAGATTCATTTCTCAATACATGAAGAGTACGAAGACCCGATCAAGGAAGGATACGATATGCAATCGTTCATCCGACTTGAGAAGGAAGTACAGAAAGTCCTGGGGGCACAAACCAATACATCAAACAATGAAGATGTGCAGTTGCCCAGAGTCAGCCTCCCCAAGTTCGATGGGGATCTACTCAAATGGACACAATTTTTTGATTTATTCAAGTGCATGATACACGATACCAACATGCCCACAGTCAAGAAGATGTGGTACCTGAAAACCACTGTGACTGGAGAGGCAGAGAGATTGATAAGGCATATCGATCTAAAAACAGAGAACTACATGAGCGCATGGGAAATATTAGTTGACACATACAACAATCCCCGCCATGTAGCAGATACAGTTCTCAATCGTCTTCTGCAATAGCAGACAAACAATGACGACCCAAAGTCATTAAAGGAACTGTATATTACAGCCATTGAGTCTCTAGCATCATTAAAGGGACTAGGCATTGATGTATCCAGCTGGGATACAATCATAATTGCGATCCTAAAACAAAAATTAGATCTGGCAAATAGAGCCCTGTACGAACAATCATTAGATGGCTCAAGAGAGCTTCAAGGGCTCGAGACGATGCTAAGTTTTCTGGACCAGCGAAGTCGAGTGTTGGGAACAGGAAAACGCAGTCAGCTGCAAAAAAGGGAACAGAAGAACCCATCTTGCACTTCTGCTAGCGCAGGAAGGCAATCAAGTTGCCCTTTCTGCAAACGGAATCATGCGCTATACAAATGCGATGATTTCCGCAGCAAAACGGTACCCGATCGACTCAACTGGGTACACAAACAAAAATTGTGTGTAAACTGTTTTAACAGTACTCACAATGCAAAGGATTGCCGAGGCCGTATGTGCTTTAAATGCGATAAAAGGCACCATACATTGCTGCACCTGGAGACTTCATCAGGCGCGGCAACAGATCCACAAACACCTTCTGTAGGAGCAGCAAGCAACAAAAGCTACAATTTGCTGGCCACAGTTAAGGTATTGGTAAAGGCAAGCAATGGGCAGGTGGCCACATTCCGAGCCTTGCTGGATTCAGGATCACAAATCAATCTGATCTCTGAACGAATGGCCTCCAAGCTCTCTCTGAAACTACACAATGCATCATTACGCATCGAGGGCATTGGAGGAAATCCGAAAACAAGTCGGGCCAGAGCAAATGTGCTCGTGAAATCAATGAACAACGATTTTACTCAACAGGTAGAAGCCTTTGTTCTGCCGCATATCATAGCTGACCAACCAGCTCATGATTTGAATACGTCCCACATACGCATTCCAAATAATGTCATCTTGGCCGATCCAAATTTTGACAAACCAGGAAGAATTGACATGCTTATCGGCGCAGAGCATTATTATTCTTTGCTACTGCCAAATCAAATGACGATAAGACCAGAAGGTCCAATCCTCCAGAATACAAAGCTGGGATGGATTGTGGCCGGAAGAATTTCTGCTGATCACGATTCAGCAGCACTGTGTGCGGCGGCAACCACTGAAGAGGAGGTTGACACGCTGTTAGAGCGATTTTGGACACTAGAAAATCTAGACACCAAAGATAAGGCTCGATCGCCAACTGAAGCACACTGCGAAGCTCATTTTGAAGCAAATCTACAATTCGCAATTGATGGGAAGTTCATTGTCAAGCTGCCATTTGCTGAGGAAACGTCAGCCCTGGGGGCATCGCAGACAATAGTAACCAATAGGTTCTTGGCACTGGAGCGACGAACATCACCAGAAGTCTGGAAAGGCTACGTAGACTTCATGGAAGAATACGAACGTCTCGGACACATGAAGCTGGTACCTCCCTCACACATACCATCGGATCATTACTTCATTCCACATCACTGTGTTTTGAAGCCCGAAAGCAGTACCACGAAACTGCGGGTAGTGTTCGATGCGTCCTGCAAAACGTCAAGTAATAAATCATTAAATGATATATTATATGCTGGACCCACGGTACAGAGCGAACTTTTCGCCATTCTGCTGCGATTCCGCACCCATAGATACGTATTTACCGCGGACATAGAGAAGATGTATCGCCAAGTATGGATGCATCCTGATAATCAGTTTCATCAGATGATCGTATGGCGAAAAAGGGCGTCAGATGATCTGAAATTCTACAGGCTAAAAACCGTCACATACGGTACCACCTCAGCGCCATTCCTTGCTACAAAATGCTTGGATTATTTAGCAGAGAAGAATAAGAAACAGTTACCGCTTGGGTCAGCTATACTCAAGCATGATTTCTATGTGGACGACTGTCTCACAGGAGCAGACAGCATTCCAGAGGCAATCCAGATTCAGCAGGAATTGAACAAAATTCTGCTACCGTCCGGATTCAAGCTTCGGAAGTGGTGCTCAAACAACAAGGAAATACTGAGCAAAATTCCGCGAGAAGACATTGTACCCAACGTCAACTTAGATGAAACACTTCAGCATTATAGTGTTAAGACATTGGGATTAATTTGGATGCCTCAAAGGGATCAGTTGTGTGGGCGATCTCAAAAAAGCGAAGCCGCAACCATCACAAAACGGGTGGTCAGCTCAGAATCCTCACAAATATTCGATCCTCTGGGATTATTTGCTCCGGTGGTCGTCAAGGCGAAAATTTTCATGCAAACGCTTTGGGAATTAAAGATGGGCTGGGACGACGAGTTACCTCAGCACCTTCAACTGGACTGGAAAAACTATCGTTCTGATTTGCAAGCTCTAAACACCATGCAAATACCAAGGCATATTTTTGAAGGAAGAGTGCCAGTCACGCAAGAGATGCACACGTTTGTGGATGCCTCGGAACGAGCATATGGAGCGGCAGTGTATATCCGAGCAACATACAAAAACAATCAAGTATCAGTTCGGCTGCTGTGCTCAAAATCGAGAGTGGCGCCATCCGCCAAGGAGACGTTACCGCGGCTAGAACTATGTGCCGCAGTCCTGGGAGCTGAATTGACCCATAGAGTCAGAAAGGACCTACGGTTGCCCGAGGAGAAGGCATTGGGTTATTTCTGGACTGACTCAACAGTAGTCCTTTCCTGGATAAATGCATCGGCATCCTCATACCACACGTTTGTGGCCAATCGGATAGCAAAGATCCAAGCAGTGTCACATGAAGCACAATGGCGACATGTGTCATCCGCAAACAATCCAGCAGATGTATTGTCAAGAGGAATTGCCGCAAGCAAGTTGGCAGAACATAACCTGTGGCTATATGGCCCCCTGTTTCTGCACGGCTCTCGAGACAAATGGTCAAAAATACCGACCATTGATCCCATCGATCTGGAGCGTAAAATAAAGCAAGTCAGCTTGCCAGTCTGCCAGGATCAACTAGGAAGCGAGTTATACAGTTGCAAGCACAGCAACTCCTTCCACAAATTGCAACGCATTGTAGCATATATGATGCGTTTTTGTCGTAAGCAGAACCGATCTCCAACGACCACACTAAGTGCAGGCGAGCTGGCTCAGGCCAGAACAATCATCTTCAGCACGATTCAAAAAACGGAATTCAGTGCTGAGTATAAACAGCTTCGCATCCACAAAGCAGTGGACAAGAAAAGCTCAGTCATATCGTTGTCTCCAATAATAGGAACTGATGCACTCATTAGAGTCGGAGGCAGATTGGAAGAATCTAACCTTCCATATGCTGCCAAACATCAAATCTTGCTCCCGTACAATGATACGATTGTGAAAATGCTGCTACGAGAAATGCATGAGGAAAACATGCATTGCGGGGCACAAGCATTGAGGGCCATAGCCAGACAACAGTACTGGATTCTGAATGACAAGACGATGGCCAGGAGCATCATCCACAATTGCGTCAAATGCACAAGAGCACGGCCCAAATTAATGCATCAAATCATGGGTAACTTGCCAGTGGATCGAGTAACACAAGCGCGGCCGTTCTCCAATTCAGGAGTCGACTATTGCGGCCCCTTTTGGATTCACCACAAAATCCGTGGAAAACGGCCAGATAAAGCATACATTGCAGTATTCTGCTGTTTCGCAACAAAAGCAGTACATCTGGAGTTAGTAAGCGATCTAACAACGGACGCATTCCTAGCCGCTCTCCGGCGTTTTTTGGGCCGACGAGGAAAGTGTCGGACCATTCACTGTGATAACGCCACGAACTTTGTTGGTGCCAACAACCAGTTAAAAATACTGGAGGAAACAATTTTCACAGAGCAGGCCCAGAGCAGGATCATAAATCAATGCAATAAGCAGCAGGTGGAGTTCAAGTTCATCCCACCGCGAGCACCGTCGTTTGGCGGATTATGGGAGGCTGCTGTAAAATAAGCGAAAAGGCTGCTAGTATCAGTCACGGCCACAGCATCTTTAACATTTGAAGAGCTCAACACGGTGGTCATTGAGGTCGAGGCGATACTCAATTCAAGGCCCCTCACCCCGATGTCAGCAGATCCAACAGATACTGCAGCACTCACACCAGGCCATTTCTTAATTGGCGAACCTTTAGTAGCACCGCCTGATGCAAATCTTGCCCGACCAGAAAAATCGTTGGTCAGAAGATGGGAACTTGTGTCCAGACTCAAACAATCATTCTGGACTCAGTGGTCCACGGAATACCTACAAGAGCTCCAGATGCGCACCAAGTGGAAGACTATGGCTCAGAATGTCGAGGAAGGATTGCTAGTACTGGTAAAGGAAGACAACGTACCGGTAATGAGCTGGCCAATGGGACGGATAGTGAAGACATATCCAGGCAAGGATAACCAAATACGGGTCGTAGATGTAAAGACCGCATCAGGAATCTACAAAAGGGCAGTCACACGTCTAGCACCACTGATAACAGAAGAAGTAGCCACAAAACGGCCGCACAGCAGCAGCACAGACACAGCGCAGGCAGAAGAGAGCCCTGCGCAAAAAAGGAAAGCATCATTTCCAATCCTCCCGACATTACTAGCAATGCTACTGATCCTTCCGTTAGCGATGGGACAGGCATTCAACATAACGCCATTTGCAAGCCAGCCAGGAATATTCTACGAACGGCTCGGCACATCCAGAATGGCAATCTCGGAATGGAAAATAATTGTATATTACGATTTGAAACCATATTGGAGCGACATGGGAATCTTGGCCAACGGGATAACGGAGCTGAAACACAAATGTTCAGAACTACGGAATATCAACGCTTGTAGATCAGTGTCTGAGCATTTCCAACATGTGTACAGCGAACTACAATCAGGAAATGAATTGATCCATCATTCTCGGCAGCGAAGAGCACCGCTGGACATAGTTGGAAATGTAGCGAGCTCACTATTCGGCGTTTTAGACTCAAGATACGCCGATGACATGTCCAAGGTGATCAAGGAGGTCAAATCCAATGAAGACGTACTAATGATGCTCTTGAAAAACCAGACATCAATCTTGGATGCGACAATAAACATAGTCAGGACGAGCAGCTCAGCCACTAACGACCGGATCAAGACACTAGAGAACCAAATAGGTACAATTAATCTGGAAAGGGGAAAGTACCAAGGCGAGCACTTACAACAAGCATTCATGAGTCTGACAGCTCAATTAACTCTAGTGGCAACCGGATTGCAGCGAATGCAAAGTGAGATAGCTAATGTTCTCACTGACGTGCGCCATCGTACCATCAGTCCTATACTAGTGTCTCCCAAGCAACTGAGGGAGCAACTAGATCAGATTCGGGAGCACATTCCACCGGATCAACTTCTTCCGGTAGCATCGGCTAATATTATCCAGCTTTATAAAATTATGCAGGCCGAAGGCACCACAACGATCAGCCACGTCATCTTTAAGATATCGCTGTCACTGGTGTCTGTAACTCAACAGGAAGTGTTCAGCATTATGGCGATCCCAACATGGAAGGCTGGAAACTGGCAGCAATTCAGGCTACAAACCGAAATCATAGCCGTCAATGCCCATAGAGATCAGTTCATGGGATTGACCAAGGAGGAGTTTAATCAGTGTCTAGAGCTGCCACACGACGAACACATCTGTTTCAACCACCAAGCCACATTCAGCGTGGAAAACCGGTGTGAGTTCCAGCTGTTCAACAATAAGACGGAAACTATCTGCGAGGTCTCTCAGTCGAGGGCCGAGCTGTGGTGGTCAGCAACACGTCAGCGAAACAGATGGATGTTTGCCACACGCAGGCAAATTGAACTTCAAGCGGTGTGCAGCGGAACATCGTTTACCATCCAACTCAACGGAACGGGCTTACTATCACTGGCCCCAGGCTGCACTGCACGCAATTCAAAAATTAGCGTGAGCACATTCAGCACCGTAGTCAGCGAAACAAGGGCGGCATATGTTCGTTTTGGTAACATCACAAGGATGGACCTTAAGAACACACCTGAGCCACTGCAAGGAACGGCAGCCAAGGAAGTCAACTTGGAGGAACTGGGCGCTTTGCAGCACCAACTGGCCAACCTAAAAGAAGCCACCTGGAAAAATCAAAACAACACTCCCCAGCACCATCAAATAGCTGCGTATGTGGCCTTAGCAATGTCAATGTTATTAGGCATTGCATGGGTTTTCAGACGAACGATCGGCAATTGGACACCAACATGCCGGAAACCCGAAGCCCGGCAGAACGTGGAAGAACCACAACCAGAACGTACCCCACGAAGGTTCTTGTTCGACGTAATTGAAGGTTGAACACTTGCTCAACGGCCGGGAGAATGTTCAGTCGCAGCAGTATGTAGTCATAAGTAATAATAGTTCAGAACACCACACACATTATGTAACAACTCTTCGTCACAGTGACCTGCATTTATCGTAAATAAAGTATCATTTACCAGGTCAAGCGAATATGCATGGTCAACTGAGACGAGGTAATGACCTGGGGCAATAGTCTCAGGTCGCAACACAACCCACATTCACAAGTAACCGCACACTTTTCTTATACGTTATTTCTGTTAGCATAAGCATTTGTGTACCTATATATATTGTTAAGTTTCATTAATAAAGTCAGTAAGAGTTCTAACGCCAACCCAAGAGCTTTTATTCATGCACCAGAGGCTGTCGCTGTGTCTTCAGACCCTCACCACAACCAACCCGTTCGCCTAGAACAACGCATGCCCCTACACACTTTATACCGTCCACCTAGTTCCAAGTGCTAGTTGCGACAACAAACAGGCAAATAGTTTATGCACTATTTGCCAGGCATCTAAGCCTTCTTACACTTTACAATGAGGCCGAGGCAATAAATAAATAAATAAATATATGTAGGTATTAACGTTCAGACGATTCGAACGTACGTTATAATTTTTAGCACGGGCACATAAATAAATAACAATTAAATAAATAAATAAATAATTACACAGAGAAAAATAAATAAATTCCCAGTCGAGGGCGAGAATCCTAGTGGGCCGGCATTCCAGGTTGGAAGGTGTTGCGAAGGCTTATGTCGGCAATAAAATGTCAGACGTTATTGCTTGCCGCTGGAAAACCTGGCGTGCAGGAGAAAAAAACCACAAAGTAAATGTTCGTGAAGTTTAATTTGTTGTATGTCAATACCCGAAAACGATAATAGGAATTCCCCCAAATGGTAAAGGACTCCTATATATTTTTTTTGTAGCCTAATATCTATAAAACTAAACATTCTTGATCCTACAATAGCAATTTCGTCAATTATTAAAAGTTTAAGATCAATTAAATTTGAATGCAATGTGTGTATTAAGTACGTCGGACGGAAGGACCCCAATTCTATGAGACTGATTAAGCGGAAGAGAAAATAATGAGTGCAACGTGCTACCCCCAATGCCGTAAGCAGCTTTTCCTGTTGGAGCGGACAAAAGGACTTTAATGGTTTCAGGATTTGACCCTCTCTTATCATTAAAATGCTTTGTTAGAGCTTGAAAAAGAGCAGATATAAGTCAGCTTTTGCCAATTCCAGCACCGCCACCTACACATTCTGTAAATTTATTCCCTGATATTAAATTATGTAAGTTACAAATTTTATATATATTATATATTGAATATATACTAGGAAAACATATTTATATAGTATTAATTATATTTATTAATAATAAAAATAATAAATGTTTGTGCGCCTCTTAGGGGAGGCGTCACATTCCCCTCCCACTTCGGGGAACAGAAGAGGCCAGTGTCGTGGGGTCCGGTACCTCCTTCGGTGGTGTTGACCTCTGCGGGGCGATGGTGGGTTGGCGCATGTATGATGATGGTGCGGATGATGCGCGGGCTCCTCAGTCCCGGTGTCCGAGGCGGACGTTGCCTCCCTCGGGCCCGTACCGTCACCTGGTACGTCCCGGTGATGGTGGTCCGGCGGAACCGGTAGCGGCTGTTCCGGGCCCGCCGTACTCCTTCTCCAATTTCCCGCCAGAGGGCTTGGGGAATTGGTCGGCCCGGGGGATCGGTGGTCCAGCCGGCGGGCAAACATAAAACCATTTGAAAAATAATGATATAAATAACATACATATTGATATACCTAAATACACATGAAGCAAACTTATATCCTAATTTAAACTAAATCCTTAAATATCACCATCGATGAAATAGTGATCTGCCCAGGCCGATCTATGTAGGGGTGTTTATAATTTGTCCTTCCCAAAAACGACCCGTCTCAGCCCCTTGTCTGTATTGGAGCTCCAGTTAGGATGAAATGCTGAAAAGAATGGAGGGTTGTTTAATAGATTATATACATATTTATATGCACATTTAATTATAAATGTTCAGGTCAGGAGCCACCGTACGGCCGCCAGCCCCAGAGCGAGTCGAAGAGCGCTGCTCTTATAATTCTTTCGTCCGGTTTGCTCTTTATTTAAGTGAGGTTCGGGACCGCGATGCGCCGAGCGCTGTTTCACTCCCGCTCTCGTAGTTTTTCTTAAGTCTGTAAACGGGAGCGCGGAGTTAGTTCTGTAAGCTAAGTTCGGTTCATGATTAACATCCGAATAAAACAGACGGCTTTCTCTGCTGTTCTACTCCATCGAATTTTCAACGTTCTTTTTACTTTTCGTGGGCACTGGTGCAAATTCGCCTGTCGACTTATATACATATATTCCTCTACAGTGATGATATTTCACACAATTTAATTCCAAGTTCCAATATAAATAAATTCCAAATACAGTCCACTAAAGGCTCAATACAAATACAATACAATACAAATATAAAATTTCATTTACAGTCCACTGAAGGCTCTCCGGCGCCCATACACACACACGCATACAGACACATAATTACCAGATAATTAATTAGGTAGCGGCGGATGTAGCCATCCTGAGCGAGCCTTACAAGGCGAGGGAGGGAGCGGACTGGGCCAACGACAGTACTGGCAAGGCGGCCCTATGGCTCTGCGGCAATACACGACGGCGGATGTCCAACATCCGGGCAGCCGATGGCTTCGTCAGGGCGGAGGTGGCCGGCTACTGGATCTACAGCTGCTACCTGGCGCCAAGCCTGACGCTAGGGGCGTTCTGTCGGATCCTGGATGACCTGAGCTGCGATCTGCGCGGGAGACCGAATGCAATAGTCGGGGGAGACTTCAACGCCTGGGCAGAGGAATGGGGATCATCCTCAACCAACGCCAGAGGACGAGCGGTCCTGGAGGCGTTCGCCTCGACGAACGTAGTGCTGCTGAACGACGGAGCGCGGCACACTTTTGTCAGAGCAGGAGCAGCCTCGTTCATCGACCTGACACTGGTGAGCACCGCGATTTCCCATCATGCCAGATGGGGAATCAGCGACGCCTACACAGGGAGCGACCACGAGGTCATCCTCTGCTCAGGGATCGTCGAAGACGC